>JAPXFY010000025.1:51411262-51553762 GCA_030674185.1 Monoplex corrugatus | reverse complement strand
CTTCCCTCACACTATCCACTAGCTTCTTACAGGGAATCAAAGGGTTAAGTTTTTGCAGTTGGTGGATAGGGTACGGTAGTCAAAGGGTTAAGGCTAGCCGGTGAAAACCACCAATTCCCTGTGTCTCGGGACATTTTGAATTTTTGAAATTATCCGAACTTCATGTTTTCAGACCTACTGATTAATTTCAAATTTTGTTTGTCGTACGCCAGAAATTGAAATGATTCAACTATCTTAATAGCTTTTCAATATTTTTTTTATGACTATTGAATTGTGCATACTATGGTGGTAATTGTTGGATGAAAAAAGGGGGTGGGGAGGAACAGGAGGAGGAAGTTATTCCGAAAGAAGTATATCTGATTTTAATAATAAGACTCTGAATTAAACTTTTGGCAATATGAAATATTAACCTAACATCGTTACAATCGCCTAAATGGAACGCCCAGAAATATGTGGTAAATGTAGTGTTATAACTTGACAGTTAAAAGGACACTAGAATAATTCCAACTCTGATGCATATTCATTTATTTGTTATGAAGTTATAGTTATTAAATAAAAGGCTGACAAACAGCGAAACCATGAAATTATAGTCATAATGATTCTGTTCATGATGAATAATTACCTTTGATAAATTGATAAATAAAGGATGAAATGAACGAATAAATATCGCAGTCTGATGAACTATGCACAAGACCGATAGAATAGCTTTGTTTTTATGATAATATGTATTTATTTATTTACTTATTTATTTATTTATTTACTTATTTATTTATTCATTTATTTATTTATTTTCCATCAGACCACAGATGGCTTCGCTGACTTCTGACGTACCTTCGAGGTATCAGGGGAGCTAAATCTTCATAAAGCTTTATGAAGAGTGCTCTGTTATGTGAAAACACAATTTTGATTGGATAAAACTTTCGCGGAGTTTTCAACATGGCGCTTATCAGAGCAATGTTGTTGCGAAAATTATACATTCAGTTAGGCCTAATCTAGAGCTATAAAATACAAATTGGGTTATGTTTTGAATTTAAAAATGATACAGCCATGGAAAGATCTGTGGTACTGGCGTACAAGGGTTATTTGGTGTATGTCCATCAGAGTGAAACGGGACTGGAATTGGAATATTTTCGGTTTCGTTCTTCCTCTGATTTTTACGCCGAGCTGGTTTCGAAGGCAGCAGTGACATCAAAACTTTTCTTGGAAATCGAGGACGTCAGGAACATCGTTGATGACCGAAATGGGGTAGAAGCACCCGTCATACTGGCTTCATGTGATGGGAAATCAAATTCCGAGAAGCGGTTTCGTGTGATTCAAACAAAGTGGAATGGAAGCTCTGCGATCAGGCATCGCAGGCATATTGATATTAACAACACTGACAGTGATACTGGTGCGAATGCACCCAGTAAGTGCTCTAAGTCTAAGTCATGTGTACAGTTGGTGTCGTACATGGAGTTCAGTTGCAACAGTTTACATTCAAAGTCAGAATGTGGTATACTCGTATATGGACCTAGGGTACTGGTTGCATGTCAGAACAGATTGTTACTCTTTGGTGTAGAGTCGAATGTAAAGGATATGAACTGTGTACAGAGGAAAGAATTTTTTATCTGTGATGCTGACGGTACTAGGGAAACTGCTGTATATAGTGGTGCTACTGGTACTAATCATGTAAATGAAATCGATGCTGTTGATCAACCAGAATCAAAAATTGTGTCTGTGGTTTCGGAAGAAAAGTGGATTGTTGCTGTACTTCAGGTGCAAAAGAAATGTAGCACTTCACTTGTTGCAGTTGCAATTGAGAAGAACTCATATACCGGTGAATTTAAAAAAAATATGCTGAAAATTCGAGACTTTTTGCCACACGAATATGCTCCAAAAGTGACTTCACTCAGTATTAATCGTTGTCAAAAAACTGGAACAGTCAATGGAGTGGGCACTTACAAAATTGTGTGCACTATTGGTTTGAATGATGGCTATGTATTGACATTCTCTGAAGGAATTATGCAGACTTGCATCACGTTATGGACATACATTGATGCTGTGTATCCAGCGTTTGCTGTGACTGACGTGGTGAAGTTTAGCAGTGACATCTTAATCTGCCATTCAGACACCAAACACTGTTTCATCTTCAACGAAACAACAAAGCAGGTTTGTTCAAGTTCTAAAGCTTCAAGAAACCTAAACTAGATATAGATTGGATTGCTTACTCACTACTCGGTTGTATTCTTCTGGTAGTAGCAATTCTACAGTCACTAGTAGAATGAGAAGTATTAATACAGTGTTTGAGTACTTTGTGTATCATTCAAACTGAATAATAAAATAAGGTAATACCAGAAAAGAAAAACTTTGTATTTTATTCAAACTGAAAATGTAACAATAAGAAAATAAGACAATACCTGGAAAAAATGTCAGGATTTTTGTCCCATTTCTCTTTTATTGAAAGGTGAGCATATTAAACATCTTCAAAAATTAACATATTTTATCTAGAGCTTAGGAGGATCATTTCCATCATACCATATTTTTTCATGACAGCATGTGTTTGACTTCTTTTCGGGGAACTTCCTAGTTACACTGCTTTTAGCAGAACAAAATTCTGAATTGAAAAACGTTCAGAACAATGCAGCACATCTAATCATAAAAAAACACACATGATCAATACCATTGGCATTAATCAAGAACTCTAGTCATACTGGATCAATCAAATTGCACTGCCATTATAAACTTGCAGGCCTTGTAGTTTCATATTGCCACTCAGTTTGATGGATCTGTACCTCCGTACTTTCCACTAGTGGTCGCCTCTTCACATGTCAAACATCATGCACTTTGTGATCCTCAAATTGTCCAAAACGAAAAAGCTCTTCTGATGAGACCAAAACACAACCTTAAAGCAGCTGTTTCATGAATAGATGTTTTTGGTTTCAACATACCGTCTGTTTGGAACTTGCTTCTGACTGCACTGAAGGATTTACCCATCCATTTACATTTTATGTCACAGTTAACTTGGCACCTGTTCATCCAAGCTTTTCATTGTCAGTGTCATGATTGCTTATCCACCAGTATGTAATATATATATATATACACAAGTTTCCATCTTAACTGCCAGTCATGTGGCACCGTGTAATCATTCATGTATCATGTATTGTTTAAAACATATTATATAATGACTATAAACATCATTATTATTATTATTATTATTATCATTATTATCAATATCATATATTATAATCATCATCGTCATCATCATAAGTCATTTTTGTATACCAGTACATTGCACATTATACATAATGGGACTGTTTATTGGAACACAGAGAACTCAAGCTGCTACTGCTAGGTTAGCTGACCACACTCCATTATACAATATTTTTTTTATTTGTATAGCGCAAAATCTTGATAAAATCAAATCTAAGCGCTAAAACGCACACACACGCACGCACACGCATGCACACACGCACGCACACACACACACACACACACACACACACACACACACACACACACACACACACACCACACACACACACACACACACACACACACACACACACACACACACACACGGCTATAAATGGGGAGAAAGAATAAAAGCAATGGAAAATTATAGAGAGCATATTATATACAATTATATATTACAATGTGATTCCCCTCCGAGTGGAGACAGGCTGCAGAGGGGATTGAGTGAGGTCAGGATTTTATGCAGAGGAGAAAAGGTGAGTTTTGAGAGCGGACTTGAAGGAGACAAAAGTACTTAAGTAGGTTGCTGATGGACTGAGAGAGGAAGTTTGTTCCAGGAAAGTGGACCAGAAACAGAGAAGGCTCGTGGACCATAGGTATTGAGCTTAGTGCGTGGAAAGCGAAAAGTCAGAGGATCGGAAGCAGAGCGGAGGGTACGTGAGGGAACATAGATCTCAAGTAGGCTTGACAGGTAATCAGGGGCTGCGTTATTGAGGCTTTTGTAGCACATGGTGTCTAGTTTGTACTGTATGCGCTTTGATACAGGGAGCCAGTGAAGTTGTGCCAGGAGAGGAGATATGTGGTCAGCTTTTTTCTTTTTCAGTACAAGGCGTGCAGCATTGTTTTGAATGCGCTGTAGGATGTGAATGGTGGAGGCAGGAAGACCAGACAGGAGTGAATTGCAATAGTCAATGCGAGACATTATGAAGGAGAGAACGAGTTTTGCAGTTGTTTCCACAGAGAGATACTTCCTGATCAGGCTTATACGATGGAGGTGATAGTAGCAAGATCTGGTAGTTTGAGAAACAAAGTTGTTCATGGAGAGGGTAGAGTCAATGCAGACACCAAGGTTTTTAGCTGAATCAGAAATTGGGACTGATTTGTTACATAATGGGAGAGAAAGAGGAGGCAGCTGAGAAAGTTTCTGACGGGTGCCAATGAGGATAGCTTCTGTTTTGTCGTCATTAAGCTGAAGTTTATTGTATGTCATCCAGTTCTTAATGTTCGAGTAGCACTCAGTGGTGCGAGTCAAGAGGCGCTGTATATTGTCAGGTGAGTCACTGTCTTGAAGTTGGGTGTCATCAGTATAGAAGTGGTGTTTTATAGAGTGGGAGTTGATGATGGTGGACAGGGGTGAGGTGTAAAGAGTGAAAAGAACAGGGCCAAGGACAGATCCTTGTGGAACACCACAGGTCAGCTATGCAGGTTGAGAGTAAGTGAGAGTATGTTGTTACCCAGTATGCATTTTCATGGGCATGCATGAGGAGCATTTTGTTTCCATAAGCCACTGAATATGGACATGTTTTACAAGATCTTTAGTTTAATATGCATATTTCATTATTTGATATTCTGCTATGATACACATGAAGAAGGTTTAGACTCTGGAAGGTCTGCATGCATGTTGACCTGAGTGATTGGAAAAATCTTCACCGTTTAGCTGTATCCAGCAGGCAGAGGTAGCAAAGAGGATCAAACCCTGGACCTTCTGAAAGTCTAATTTATACCCACTGACTACCATGCCCATCATAAAGTTTATATGGTCAGATACTGTTACTTTATGTTTTGTGTGTTTTGTACATGTATGTTTATTTACTCAATGGAATTGCAGTTGAAGAGGCATAACTTTTCTCTCAAAGCACACAAATTTTTCTAAAGCTTAGAAAAACGTAAGGTTTTCAAAAATCAACTACACACAGCTCAAAGTCAGACATGAAACAAACACCAATGAAAAAAAATTAAAAACATACATATACTTTTGAATATTCTTACTTGAGCTTAGTGAATATTTCTAACAGCTTTCTTGTAATCAGAAAACTTAAAAAGTATGCATAGCTCGAAAAACCGAACTTACCTTGCATGTACTGTAATTAATTTTCATACCAGACTCCATCCTTCCTCAAGTTCCTGACTGGTTCAGTACCACATGCATTCAGTAGCAATGCCGTGCGAACCGAAACGCGACGTCAAATTTGTGGTACCAAAAACTGGGGAAAACCGGGGCCGGCCGCAAAACTGGGGGGGTCTTCGGTTCAATCAAGTATTGCTGCCTCTTTAATCGGTGTTTCATTCTTATTTTTTGTCTTATGTGAATAAGAAATGAATAAAGATTTGAATGATTGCCTTTTTATATACTTAGAGCGAAAATGGAATTAGTTATTTGATGAGAAAGTCGAAAATCCGCGCTTCGGCGCAATCGCGGATATGGTATGCGTTTAGAATCGAAGTTTGTTCGGGATGCTTCACTATTTCGGTCGGTACGGCTATATTTGTGAACCAATCACATTGTAATTTTGCAGCCAATGAGAATTAATGTAACAGAATGATATATCCCGACGACACCTGTGTGTGCCAGTTTCGAACAGAGATCGACGCTTCCAAAGTTTTGCTTTTTTTCATCGGAAAAGTTTGCAGGCAAGTCGCTATTTTTGGAACTTGTCGTCGGCGGGATTCGATTTTACATGCTTTTTTCTATATGCATGTGTAATATGAAATCAATTTGATTTAAAATACGGCCGTACGCCAACTTTTTACATGAGGATCTGTACCAGATCAACGTCGGAATGTGCCGACGCCAGTAGCCTGAGTAGGCCTACAACGCGAAACAGAACGCTGTGCAAGTTTCAGATCGGCAAGTTTTGCGCTGTCAAAGACTAGATCTAGATCTAGCAATCAACAGATCAAGTTCTGTTTTATCTGTAACATTGTATTTTTCAAGAAAAAGACTACTGCGTTTGAACTCGATTCGGAGTTGTTAGCCGAAGCTTGATTTGTCAACCATTTCCTTCCCGAGGTCATGCTAATTCGCATGTCGCTGTGTAGACTTGCTCACCCCATGACGGGCGAGCTTACTACTAAAAATACTATGTGATCGACGGGCTTCCCGGGGCCGTGGAAAATGGGTTTGCCCAAACAGAGGGGTAACCCGCGTCCTCCAACTCTCTCTCTCTCTCTCACTCAAATTTTAAATGAATGAATAAACAGATCTAAATAATTTTTTTTTCAAATCAACAAACAATTCTGTGCAAGTCAATGTACTTTCCTTGACATGAATCTCTCTCTCTCTCTCAGAGAACAAAAAATGAATAAATAACAAAAAATGAATAAGTAAATAGGCCCCAGTACATTCATATCCAAGTCATTGTTAACAGGCATGATCCTCTCTCTTTCTCTCTCTGACAACACACACACACACACACTAATACACATAGAGATTTAGAATGTCACAAAACAAAATCTTCTGTTCATTGTTTATTGTTATAATTTTATATAATATTCTTTATTTAGGTTTTGAAACTGAATAGAAGGCTGTGAGTTGTATTATTTGTAAAGTAGGCCATCCATTAGCTTACGTAGTTGTTTCAATTTGTAGTCAGTATCTGGAAAGGATATGCCTATTGTCATTAATTTGTTTTAACGGGAAGATTGCATCTTATTTAGTAGTAGCCTATTATTGATTCGTATTAAAGGGCAAGAGTACATTGGAAACACTTAGCAGGATTGCTCTGCTTTGATGGATTTTTACCAGTAATATGCTAAAAATCAAAGTCGCGAGTTTGGGCTTAATGTTAAAGTAATACATGTTTTGATGTGGAGACTATGCATTATGGTTTCCTTTCCTTTCCAGTCTCTCAATGAATAGTATATATTATGCAGAAATTCATATATTTCTCTATTGTAGGACTAGGAGTTAAGTGACCTGTTCCTGAATGGCGAGTGGTCCCATATCCTCCCAGAAGTTTTCTTTGGACGCTGGCTGTGCTAAGTGTTCGGGGACTTGACTCATCCACAGTCAGTCAGTCAGTTTTCTAAACACTGATGAATAAAATAAAAATCAAATGTACTGTGCAAAAATCTTGTCTGATAAGTGATATGTTTTCCTCTGTGTGTGTGTTTGTGTATGTGTTGTATGTGTATGTGTATGTGTGTGTATTTACTTTTTAGTAGAATATTGATCAGATGATATTTTTGGATAGCCTGCAGCATAAAAGCATGCAATAATTTTTAATATTTCAACTATTTAAGTGATTCCAGAAGTCATTGATTCTCAGATTTCCTTTTATATGTACAGAAACTGATGAAATATTACAAATTATTCACAAGACTACTGAAGTAGCGAGTCGTGACTTTTTTGGTTTAATTTGCAGTAATAAGACACTTGAACGATGAGCAAAATGATTTTATATCTATCTCATGAAATGATTATATATCCTTGTTTTGTTTCTAGCTTCATTTTTGTCTGTTATTAATACAATTTGGGCAATTATTAATGAAAAACAGATAAAACATGCCAAATATCACATGTTTCCTGTAATAAGACAAAAATGGCTCGTCCGCAGAGTTACGATAATGGTTTCATTCAATTCGGCATACAAAAATACATCAACGATCAAAATTTTATGACATTTGGTCCTGTCTGTCTCTCACAATTACAAAATGAATGTCATTTCCAGCAAAATCAGCATACCATGCCATTTGATGGGTTTGTTCTGTGACAGCTGGTCCTTCTTTGTCCCACTAAGACGTGGTACCAAAATTTAAGAAATTTTTTACGCTTCAAATTCGAATATCTTGTGAACTAATAGTCCGATCTGAAAAATTTAAACTGCTTTTTACTCAGAACAACAATATCTTCAAAACCATATAAATCTTTTAACTCAAAACCCAATTTCAATTTTTCATGCGGCATTGCTACATTCAGTTTTTCTGCTCCACTGGGAATACTGGTTATAGGAAAACATGAAAACAGCTGTAACTCCACACTACAATGTGCTCAGAACTTTTGCTTAGTATGTGTCCATTTGCTGAAACGCATGTGATTCTGGGAGCTCAGTTGCAATGGGTCCATTCAAGCGCACTATATGAAAAAGCTATTAAATGATAGAATGATTGTCTAAAGGAAGGAATTGCTGCAAAACTAAGGGTCGCAGACGCAGGTGTTTAATTTTTTTCCCTTTGATAGATTTCAGTACTCACAAGAAACACCACTAAAATCTATTGGAGGTATGCGATCATCACACTCTCGTGCAAAAATTACAGTGCTGGAAACCTGTATTCGAAAAGGCTCCATTGAGTGTGTTTTCTAATGTCTGTGTTTTGTATAATAATGTGTTAGTGCTCTATAGCTGTCTTTAACCCTTTGACTCCCGCACCCTGTCCACCACCATCCTGCATTGCCAACCATGCTAGCATAGCAAAGCAAAAACTTAACCCTTTAATTCCCTCACCCTATCCACCAGCTTCCTACAGAAATGGATAGTGTGAGGGAGTCAAAAGGTTTAGTTTTTGCAGCTGGTGAATCGGGTATGGGCATCAAAGTGTGTTATTTACACAATTACAGTACACTGTACTACTTACAGTGAGTCCAAATGAGTTTGAAGAATAGCGCTGTACAAGAATGACTGATTATTATTATAAAGTTTACTGCTTACATTTGATTTGTTTCTCAAATTTGTTATCAAATTATGTCTTTACAAAGTTAGCACAAGTACACATCATTTGATTGTTTAGGTATTTAACTTTGAGTATTTAAAGGCTCAAGCTTTACTTTAAGTTTAACTTAAGGCGTTTAAGCCTTAGTACAGTTTATGGTTCTACCAGATTACTGTCTTCCAGCTAAACTTGCATAAATGAATTTATAATCAGTAATTTTCTTCAGGTCATTCACCATTGGAATGATGTGGACAAGGCTGTGGTGGGTGATTTCCTTCACTGTGGTGGCCAGCAGCTTTTGTTACTGTTTGACAGTAACACCTGTGTACCTCCACAGTGCCCTGAGAACTACCTGCTGACAAACCTGCAAGGACTTGTGGTAGACAGGCGAAAAGATGAAGACACATCATCGTCCCAGAAGAACTTCCAAGCCCAGGATGGTGAGACATCCAGAAACTTGCAGCCTGTTGTTAATGCTCTCCGGGAACAAAATCAGGTTTGTAATATTTTGATTTAAGGACATTCACATTAACTACTAGAGGTATTAGAACTGATAGGATTGGAAATAAAAATGTTGCAGGTGATGAACACAATTTCTTGAAGTTTGTTGAATCATAATTACAAAATTACAAAATAGTGGAGGAGATCAACACAGTTTCATGGGTTTTGTTCATAAATCGAATTGTACCTCAAAATTTCATCATCATCATCATCAGGTGCCTTGCCGCATGGCGCTGGTGACCATGGACTTCCATCTGTCTCTATCTCTTGTTGCCTCAAGCATCTCTTCCACCCTTCTTGGACAGACCTCAAAATTTACAATTTACAAATGGTTACCACTAATACCAGTGATTAGACCTTTTATGTCACCATGCTGGCTTTGTTTTTGGCTTGCTCCTTTGCTTTCTGTGATCTCTTCTTCCATTTTATCATTTTATGTCTTGCTGGTCCATTCACCTAAAAGTAAAACTTTATATGTGTTAGGATTGATTATTGGGTATGTATTGCATTTTTAGTTCCAAGGAAATGTGAATTGATTAGGGGCAGTTTCCTGTAAAGAGCAGTGAGCATGCTTTTGACATAGACTGTGCTATGTAAGTAAAATTAATATGATAATATGGCTGCAAACAGTCGGCTGGACTTTAAATACTAATGATAATGACTCTGTTAGGATTGATAATTGGGTACATATCACATTTTTAGCTCTAAGGAAATGTGAATTGATTAGGGGCAGCTTCCTGTAAAGAGCAATGAGCATGCTTTTGACATTGATATATAATGATAATATGGCTCTGAGCAGTCGGCTGGGCTTTAACCCTTTCACTCCCGCACCCTGTCCACCAACATTCTCCACTGTCAACCATGCTAACAAAGCAAAAACTTAACCCTTTGACTCTCTCACCCTATCCACCAGCTTCCTGCAGAAAGCTGGTGGATAGGATGAGGAAGTCAAAGAGTTAAGTTTTTGCAGTTGGTGGATTGGGTGTGGGAGTCAAAGGGTTAAACACTAATGATAATAACTGAGTCATTATGTGCAATTTCTCTAATACAGTATCATAGTAGAACTTCAGTAAGTAAATTTTACATGCGTTTTAAGTATACTGTCAATATAAACGGATATATTTGAATCAGACACTGGCAAGACGTGTGGCTGAAGAAAAGCAGAGACTGACATGCAAGCAGGTCTTCATGGCGGAGACTTGGAAACACCTTCTGGCGCTCAGTCTTCATGGTGCTGAAGCAATGTCTGATGTCTGCAGTCCACCAGAGGTGTGATTTAACTTTTTTATCTGTTTTGTTTTTAGCGTTCTGATTTTGCTTGGATGCATACTGTATGCACATTGTTTTTGCCCCTGCTGTGCAGGCGGTATGTTGCTGCATAGTCTCTATCATTCAAATCGTCTCTGAAAACTCTTTTCACATCTTGAAAAACTTTCTTTGTATTATTCCTACCCGGGTGCTTTGTTCTGTGTGTGTGTGTGTGTGTGTGTGTGTGTGTGTGTGTGTGTGTGTGTGTGTGTGTGTGTGTGTTATATCTATGTGTGTGTGTTATTATATGTGTGTGTGTGTGTGTGTGTGTGTGTGTGTGTGTGTCGTAAATATAATAATTGCATGAGTTGGTAAATGTATGTTGTTGATGCTGTTTGGCTTGCACATTTTTAGTTGTCTTTATACATATTTTTGTTATTGTAAGTGCTTGAGGCTTTTTTAAGATTAAGTGCCACAAATATTCACTATTGTTAGTATTGTTATATTTATTATTATGATTATTAGTATTAATGATAAATTTTGAGAGAATGATTTGAAAATTTGATCTCATGAGACTGACATGAAAAGCTGATCATACCGGAGATTTCATATCTTGTATGAATGATACTTTTGTCTTGTAAAAGTTGTATGAATGGTATTTTATGTCTTGTATGAATGGTAATTTCATGTCTTGTAAGTTGTATGAATGGTAATTTCATGTCTTGTGTGAATGGCAATTTCATGTCTTGTGTGAATGGTAATTTAATGTCTTGTCAGAATGGTAAATTCATGTCTTGTCTTAATGGTAATTTCATGTCTTGTGTGAATGGTAATTTCATGTCTTGTCTGAATGGTAATTTTATGTCTTGTGTGAATGGTAATTTTATGTCTTGTATGAATGGTAATTTTATGTCTTGTATGAATGGTAATTTCATGTCTTGTATGAATGGTAATTTTATGTTTTGTATAAATGGTGATTTTATGTCTTATATGAATGTTTGGTTCAAGTCTTGTATGAATGGTAATTTCATTGTGTATGAATGGTGATTTTATGTCTTGTGTGTATATTAGGTTCAAGTCTTGTATGAATGGTAATTTCATTCATGTATAAATGGTAATTTCATGGCTTGTACGAATGGAAATTTTTTATCTTACACAAATGGATTTTGAAATTTGTTAAAAGAAAAGTTATTACATTCACTCTTTATTCCAGACAGTTTAACCCTTTGACTCCCTCTCCCTATCCACTAGCATCCTGCATTGTCAGCCATGCTGGCAAAACAAAAATTTAACCCTTTGACTCCCACACCCTATCCCCCAGCTTCCTGCACGAAGCTGGTGGATAGGGAGAGAGAGTCAGAGGATTAAGTTTTGGCAGTTAGTGGATAGGGTGAGGGAGTCAAAGGATTAAGTTTTTGCAGTTGGTGGGTAGGGTGAGGGAGTCAAAGGGTTAAGTTTTGGCAGTTGGTGGATAGGGTGGAGGAGTCAAAGGGTTAAGTTTTGGCAGTTGGTGGATAGGGTGAGGGAGTCAAAGGGTTAAGTTTTGGCAGTTGGTGGATAGGGTGAGGGAGTCAAAGGGTTAAGTTTTGGCAGTTGGTTGATAGGGTGTGGGAGTCAAAGGGTTAACACTCTTGAACGGTTCCGTGTATATATATATATGCTTCACTCAGATCTGCTGGCATTGATCTGGTAGGCTTCTTGAGTAAGCCCAGACTGTCTTGAAAAGGTGCAGGTTGGCAGGTTGGCAGCTAGAAATGAAATGTTATCAGGCATCAAGCCAACACCACTATAGTAATTATATATATATGATGTGTGTGTGTGTGTGTGTGTGTGTGTGTGTGTGTGTGTGTGTGTTTATATATATATAGACAGGCTGCGGCTGATTGAGCCAGCAGACTGTTTTTATGCTGCAGGTTGGAAGTGGGACTGAACTCGGATATATATATTACAGCTGGAATTCATTGATTCTTAACCCTTTGACTCCTGTATCCTGTCCACCAACTGCAAAACCTGAACCCTTTACTCCCTCACCCTATCCACCAGTTTCCTGCAGGATGGTGGTAGACAGGGTGCGGGAGTCAAAGGATTAATTAAGATCCAGTTGTTACTTTGTCAGTTGAGAATCTGTACTCGTGTGAACTATACCTATCCAATACATCTTGTGAAAGAAAGACAGAGAAGTGTAGATCAATAACTGACCATATCTCTTGTTAGGTGCTGTACCTCATTGCAAATGACATGATGAACTGACCATATCTTTAGTGCTGTGACTTAACACCAGGTACCGCTGGTTGGACTGGTAGGAGGAGACCGGTGTGTCAAGCCACTGGACAAGAGGCGGTCTGTGAAGGTGCCAGCCTGTGAAGACATCCAGGTCATACGTGTGTGGCACCGGCTTTTGGACGACGTTTGCGTCATCGGGGTCAAGATCCTCAATGTTTCAGACAGGTACTGTTGGTTGGTTCATTATTTGCCCTATGTTTTGAGACCTACGTTGACAGGCATGATAGCCAGAAAGGTTAGGGTGTCGGCTTTCCTGTTGGAGGCCCTGAGCAGACAATGTCTTCTGTTACATGCTGGACCCCCAGGCCACAGACATCATTATCCAGGTCACACAATTGAGACAATCTGTGGGCGACCTCCTGGATCCCCAGATCACAGACGTCAGCGATGTTGTTGAAATAGGACGTGTGCGGTCGTCCCTTTCTTCTCCTTGTCTCAACTTTCCCCTGCAGATTTGATATCAAATAATAATGTGTGAGACAGTTGCCATCATTTAGTGGTGCTGATTCTACTGTGCCTTTCATATTGTGTTCAAGTCTTTTACAATCTTTAAAAAAGCTTTCTTTGTGTCGTTTTTGTGAAGTTTTTTGTCAATTTCTTCAGACTGCTGTTTGTTCCACCTTTTCTTTACATTCTTCATTTTTTGTTTATAGTGTAGTATTTCTCTGATGGCACTAATGACGTGTGTGTGTGTTTGTGTGTGTGCGTGTGTGTGTATGTGTGTGTGCACGTGTGTGTGTGTGTGTGTGTGTGTGTGCGTGTGGTGTTGTGTGTGTGTGTGTGTGTGTGTGTGTGTGTGTGTGTGTGTGTGTGTGTGTGTGTGTGCTCTTGCGTGCGCACATGCATGTGTTTGTGTATGTACATGTATATTGTTAAAAAGATTTAAGCAAAGTAGGGATGAGTGAGAGATATATTTTCATTTTGAATTGCCTATTCTTTTTTTCAAAATCATTTTTATCCTTAAATAAATTTGATGTGTTGTTCTTTGTTCATCAATCATTTTATTTTTGTTTCTATAACTTGTTTTGAATTATTTTTAAATACATACATAACATTTACAAACATGAAATGTATACAATGCACAATCAACAGATAGAACAAAGTGTAGAAAAACAATCATTCATTGAAATATATATGCATATATGTATGTACATATACATATATATATATACTCTCGCGCAGGCACACACACACACACACACACACTTGCATAAACACACACACACATACATACACACACATGCACACACACACACACACACACACTGCATAAACACACACACACATTCATACACACACACATGCACAACACACACACACACACACACACACACACACACACACACACACACTTGCATAAACACACACACACACATACATACACACACATGCACACACACACACACACACACACACACACTTGCATAAACACACACACACATACATACACACACATGCACACACACACACACACACACACACAAATATATACATACATACATATATATATATATATATATTATAGATAAACCAAATATACATACATACACACACACACACATATGTATATATTCACACACATATATATATGTATGTTGAACTGTAGCAGGTGAAGAGATACAGATAAATTCGTACTTTGACAACAACAAAATTTGTGTATGTTTCTGTCATTACCTTGTAAAACATACATAACACATCACACACATGTCACTGAAACTTTTAAATTCTTATGTCTGACTTTTTCCTTTTGCTTGATTTTTTGACATTTTGAGTAGCACAAAAAATAAGCAAAACCAATATTCTGACTCATAAAAAGCGTGTCAGGAGAAGAAAAAAAAAGGACTATTCTTTAGAACAATGCTAAAATAAAGCACCTGCATATTCTTTCTTTTCTTTCCAACATAAGATTTATCCAAAAGGCCAAATTTGGCAGTCTTCGGGGTATTTTACCGTAGTCCACTCATGTTTTCCACGGACACCCAGTGGAATAGGTAGTTGTGCTAAATGAGACAAATCATCATCGCTCATCTCTCTTCCTCGCCGGGATCAGAGCCACTCTCGACATCACAAGTTTTCTCTAGGTAACACAATTAACTCTCTCACTATGAGCGTCAGGAATTCCCGATCATGTCTCAACAAGGTTTGTGTATGAGCTTCGTAGAAATCCAACTTGGGGTTTTGAAAATTTGTGGGGCTTTCATTATTTCGGTTATCTGAAACTAATGGCCAGAAATAGATTCTTCGGTCATTCTTAGCCTCATTTCAGGCCATTAGGTCACTGTACTCTCTGCAGTTGGTGCGTAGACAGTGCAAAGTTCACGACTCGCTAGCTCTGCAGTGAAGCAGACGACGGAAAAGCAAATGGCTGAACAACACTCAACATCTCAGCGCTCTTCAAGACAATCTCTTCCTTCAGTGCACTTGGAGTGTGTGCAAGCTGGATTTTATGAAATTTCATTCCAAATGTGACTGTAGGAACTGATATATTGACCTGACTGTGTAGTTTGTAAGAGATTTTTCACTGAAAATTTCTCAAATTTTACTTGTACCATTACTTAACAACCATGAGGGTTAGACAGTTGAAATTTCAGCATGTTGTACATCAATCTTTTGATATATAAACTGCCAAATTTCAAAGCGCTCTGTTTTCATTTGTTTGTATGAGAATTTTTTCATGACGTACACAAATGGTGCGTATCAGGGGAACAGCAAGGGGCATAATTTACGTAACGAGTGAGTTAAGACATCTGTGGGCGACCTTTTGGATCTCCAGACCACAGACTTCAGTGATGTTGTTGAAATAGAAGATGTGCTGTTGACCCTTTCTTCTCTTGCATGGTTTTTGACAGAAATACATCCAGTGATTTGTCATTGTCTTTTGTCTTTCTCTGAACATTTGCCTCTGTGATTTTTGAGCGTTCTTCTTCTGTCCGTGCCTTCTTGTCTCTTCTGCTTTTGGTTCTTATCTCTTTCTTCAGCCTTTTGTAATCTTCTGTCTTTTTGTTCCTTCGTGCTTGGCTTTTCTCTTTGGCTAGTAGGAAAACTTTATCGCGTAGGTATGGCTTTTGTGGTTGGTTTGGCAGGGAAAGTCTCAGCAAAGGATTATACTGACATTCAATCATTATTTAATAATACATCAATATGCACTGATCCAGGCACTCCCTTCCCTCCATCTTTCTGGATATATTATATTTTTTTGACTCCACAGTTTTGGTCTGTACCTTTTTTCATGTCCTCCTATATATGAGACAAGTGGTAGCAGGGTATTTTTATGCTTGCCTGGTGGTTGGGAAAGAGGTGGAACCAGAATAACACAAAAATAGAATGAGACCAGAATAACACAAAAATAGAATGAGACCAGAATAACACAAAAATAGAATGAGACCAGAAAAACATAAAAAATAGAACAAAAATGCGCATTTAAGACAACAAGACAAGACAGGTACTAGGTGCAAATTTTCAGCCAACTGGCCTTTGTCAAGCATAAACATAAAAACATCAAAGAACAAGTATGAAACAACGAATACAAAAATTGGGATAAAAACAGCTTTCTTCTTCCCACATAACTGCATGGATTCGAGGTTGGTTTAGAAAAACTGTGCATGCAGTCTCCAGTGTACCTAGCTGTGAATGAGTACTTCACTGATTTCAGGGGGGTGGGGAAGGCTAACTGTCAATCTGAAATGATAATATGTGACCTCCCACCACCAAATCAGTCTTAACTCACAGTCAGTTGAACAGCACTGGGAGCTGAAAAGGTGACTGAGGGTCTGTCTGGAGTGTTTTGACTTTTTCTCAAAATCGATTTTTGTGGACTGTAATCTATCCCCCACAGAAATATTTTTTTTTCTTGAAAAAATATTATCAATCAATTTAAAATGGTATTTTAATGCACTGATCACAGCAGAAAGAATGCAGTTTCCTATCCAAAAGTACATTTTTGTCTCTTATTACGAACTGTAACCTGTACAGTACAACACATGTAACGTACTGACAGAAAGCTCTTAGGTGCACATTTCAGATAATGACAGCTAAAATGAGAAACAAACCGGGAGAAAGCCACCAAATAAAGAAATTTAAGGAAAATTTGTAGGAGAGTACATGAAAACTTAAGAGGCCGTTTTCTCAAAATGACCGTCATACAACTTAATGACTTTAAACATACATAACGTCTACATGTTTTTTTTAGTACAAGCTTTATTCAAGTACCAAAATAATCAGCAGTATATACACTTTCCAGTGATATGTATATCTCAAAATACCCAAAATGCTAGTTAAGACTGATTTTGTGCTGGCAGGTCACATATATATCATATATCCAAAAAAGATGGAGGGGAGGGAGTGCCTGGATCAGTGCATACTGGTGTATTATTAACTAATGATTGAATGTCAGTATAAATCCTTTACCAAGACTTTCCCTGCCAAACTGGCTGAAATAACTGTTAAGAGTAGTCTGATCAAAATTCAGATATACTGACCATGGGTTTTTGTTGTTGCTGTTGTTTTTATTGTTGCTCTCTCTCTCTCTCTCTCTCTCTCTCTCTCTCTCTCTCTCTCTCTCTCTCTCTCTCTCTCTCTCTCTCTCTCTCTCTCTCTCTCTCTCTTCTTTCTCTCTCTTTTCAATTCTCTGTCTTTTTTTAATTCACTCACTCTCTTTAATTTAATCTCTCTCTCTCTCTCTCTCTCTCTCTCTCTCTCTCTCTCTCTCTCTCTCGCTCTCTCTCTCCCCACCTCCCCTCCCTCCCCCTGTCTTACATTTTCTCTCTCTCTGTCTCACGTTCTCTCCCTTTATGTGTGTCTCGCTTTCTCTTTCTCTCTCTCCACCTGCATAATGCATTTTTATGTGCTGAAGATGGAGGATGAAGGAGTGGAATATCACATGGAGTAAGCAGGGAAAAGCTAGTCTTGTATACACTTAAAGACTTTCCTGTCTGTTTTCCAGAGAACTGTTCAACTGCTCCCTGGTACTGTCAGCATCATCATCATCATCATCATCACCAGTCATCCAGCCCACACACAACCAGCAGCTTTCAGCCACAACCAGGGTATGGCAGTGTCTTCACACAGACTACCCATCGTCCTCAGTGTCGGAGCCCTCACCCAGCAAAAGACCCTCGAAAAGACACAAAATGCATCCTCAGCTGCAAGTGCGTCAGACGAGAGTTATCCAGCCATCAGAATCGGTGATATTGACCGGTACCTTAGGATGTCCCTGACGTAGGATGGTGTGGGGACGTGACTTATCATGTTGATGTGATGTACGCGATCAAAGCGCAGAAAAGTTGTGTTGTTTCCAACAGTCAGCTTAATCGTGGTTCTGTGGCTGTTTCATGTACCGGCATTATGCAGAAAGACGTTGTTCAGGGCGATGTAACATGTGGTACTGGAAGAAGCCAGTGTGCTGAGAAACAAGACACAGAGCTCAAGCCACTGAAGGACAGAGACAAGACCAAGAATGCTAGTTGTGGTGATGTGGTTTTGAAGGTGTCAGAACTGTTAGGGCAGAACAAGGCACTCAGCAACTTGTTCCAAAGTCAGGAAAACTCCCAAGGGGTGCAGCTGGGTAGGTGTTTTATTTTTGTGGGTTAGGTAAAACATAGTCTAGGTAGGGCCTCAGGACCTGGCCAGCTCATGGGTTTATGTGCAGGCTTAAGGCTTGTGCCATGATCACCATACGCATGGCACCTGTGACGTTAGTGCATATGGAATTCTTTCCGAGCATGGAGACATCTCTTGAAAAACTGAAACTGTGCCTTGGATTCATGTTAAGACGGTCTTTATTAATTTATGTCTTTTTTTAACTAAAGTTTTATGGGGGAAAGGGGTTTTGATGTTGTTTGGAGACAGACTCTTGTTGTCAGTGTAGGTGTCTTTTGTGTGTGTGTGTGTGTGTGTGTGTGGTGTGTGGTGTGCGTGCGCTCAGCGCGCTTCTGTTTGTGTGTGTGGTGTGTTTGTTGTGTGTATGTGTGTTGTGTATGTGTGTGTGTGTGTGTGTGTGTGTGTGTGGTGTGTGTGTGCGTGTGTGTGTGTGTGTGTGTGAGTGAGTGTGAGTGAGAGAGTGTGAGTGAGAGAGTGTGTGCTCTTCTGTTTGTGTGTGTGTGTGTGTGTGTTTTGTTGTGTGTGTGTGGTGCGTGTGTGTGTGTGTGTGTGTGTGTGTGTGTGTGTGTTGTGTGTGTGGTGTGTGTTTTCTGTTGTGTGCGTGTGTATATTATGTTTACTACCCCATCTTCTGTTCTACTTTAATGGCACCGATCTCATGCAGCTCATTTTAGCTCCCCAGTACTCAACCAAACCAATGTAGGCCAACCAACACAAGAAAGTCCATAGAAACTAGTCCAGCCAGTGCAGGGCCATCCACCAAAACAGATTCTGCACTGCTGCTCGGTCACTTCGGCAGAGTTTAGAATTTGTAGTTAATTCAAGAGGGATTCTTCATTCTTGGATGATTCCATTTGCGCTTTACTGATCTGCCAGCAGTTAATATGTTACCCGGCTTGCCTCTCGAGCCTGTGCAAAACCCTATGCTTTAGCAAGGACTAATTGACCAAAAGGCTAGTCAGTAAAATTATATTTTAATGTATTGCTTTATTCAGGGCTCCCACTTTTCCGCGAAAACCGTGAGTGAGAATCTGCGGAAAAAAAACAAAAATTCTGCGAAAAAGAAAATCTAAAAGAAAAAAGTGTCTTTACCATACTAGAAATTAAGCTCAGATATGTGTCAGATTGCGCCATTTTAAACATAAATTTTCAAATTTTTCTGGGGGGGGGGGGGGGGGCTGAGCCCCCCCCCCCCCCCCCCCTGATTTTCAGGGATTTTTACTTTTCCTCAGTGGGAGCCCTGTTTATTGTTCTGACTTCTGAGAGAAAGACTCTTAACTCTTTGACTCTCACACCCTGTCTGCCAGAATCCTGCATCGTCAACCATGCTAGCAAAAACTTAACCCTTTGATTCCCTAATCCTATCCACCAGCTTCCTGCAGGGTTAAGTTTTTGCAGTTGGTGGATATGGGTGCGGGAGTCAAAGGATTATAATTGGGAGTGAGGGTGAAAATATCTTGTAAAATTTCAGATTGGGAGTGAAGCCACCCTCTTCGGCAGTAAACAAGGGGTAGCCTTGATAATTGTGGTTAGTTTGGTCAGAGTCTTTACCACAAGAGGCTGTAGCACACTGGGCTCTTGGTAGGCATTGCTTAAACTAAAAGCAGAAAATTCCCGCGTAATTTGATGCCGGGCTCTTGATCAGAGTTTGAACATTCTGTTCATTCTACTTGGTACCTTTTGCTCTTTTGTTTCCGTACAACTTTTGTGTTTTTTGGGGATGATTTTATAACATAAAAATGACAAGTTTGTTTGCAAGAAAAAGGATAAAAAGGTACAAAAAGTGTGAACAGAATGTTCAAACTCTGATCTGAAAGTGTGTGCATAATCTGTGATGTGATTGTGTGTGTGTGTCTGTGCCCATGTATGCAGATTTGTACATTGGAAATGACTACCATGTTACAGACTGGCAGTTTGAAGAAGACTTGCTGGCTTTGAACTCAGTCCAACAACAGTGGCTGTGTGACATCAGTTTCGTCCTCCATGAAGCCGTGGACATCATTCCCAACTCTCTGCACAGCGCTGGCTTTATCTTCAGCCCAGCGCTCGGCCAGTACTTGATTTCATCAGCTGCTTCCAAGTGCTTGCATTTTGTGCGTGCTCAGTTTTCAGGGGTTAGGCCACATCCTCGCAGAGCAGCAAGCATCATTGTGTTTGCCAGGTAATAATTTGGTTTCTTTGACTGTAACTTTACCAGATATGGGTTATGCGCCAAATTTCCTGAATTTACACAATTCCAGGTACTTTGAGGGTACTTTGGTATGTCAAGTATTCCCCCTGCTATTTTCTTTGAAAATCAGCCGATATTTCCATACAGTTTGAAAGATGCCACTTTGAAATAAAGTGCACTGAAAAAATAAAGTCAATACAGTTAATTGGAATATAATGATGATCGTAAATGCAGAAATATAATGATGATCATAAATGTGTGAAAGACTATTCGTTAAGATAATGTTAATTAGATGGCATATTATGATATTGTAAATGTATGTATAAATATTTGGTACTGTTTTCAGTTTAAGTTAATGTCCATCATTATCATTATCATGTTTGATGTATGAAGATGAAAGATGTATGGATTCATCTGTCAGCATGGTAGATTTTTTCGATGCATGTGGAAAAAAAAAAAGACGGAGGAGATGTAAGAGCATGATGTGTGTATCACACTATCTACACAAGGTGATTAAGTAGTTTGACCAATTCCTCAAGGTTTTGAATTTTTCTTGTTATTGAATAAGCAAAGTAATACTGTCTGCGTGGTCTCACTAATCACACAATTTGATTTATATATATATATATATGTGTATATGTATACATGTAATGACTGTCCCATCTTTTTCTTGTCTGGGTATATTGTATGCTTCCCCTGTGGGGATGCCAGGAGCTCTTTCAGTATAAATAGTATCCCCACCTTCTGGAAAGTCTGTGCTATAAATTTCCTCTTTTCTGTCACTCTCTTTGTTTCTTTCTTCCTCCTTTGCTTTCTGTCATTCCTATCATTTTCTGCCTTGCTGGTCCATTCACCTGTATGTGCTTGATAGAATCTTACGTACTTTCTCTTAGGATTGATGAATGGGTACATGTGTTGAGTGCATTTTTGGCTCTAGGGAAGTTAGATATGTGGAAAGAATTTTAAGTAATTTAGGCCCAGTTTTGTATGTTTTGGTGTCCTTAGTTATGTTTAAATTTGTATTCAGGTGTGTTTCTTAAATCCTCTGTGCGATAAATTGGACGGAGTGGTCAACGCGAGGGGCATCTCTTTGGATTATGAGTGCTTAATTCTCTTTTCGTTTTTTTCCTGTTGAAATATTGTGTGTGTTTTGAAATGGTTATAACCCAGAATGGACCACTTCTATGCTGATGACACCCAACTTCTAGACAGTGACACACCAGACAATATACAGCGCCTCTTGACTCGCACCACCGAGTGTTACTTGGACATTAAGAACTGGATGACGTTCAACAAACTTCAGCTTAATGATGACAAGACAGAAGCTATCCTCATTGGCACCCGTCAGAAACTTTCTCAGCTGCCTCCTCTTTCTCTCCCATTATGTAACACATCAGTCCCAATTTCTGATTCAGCTAAAAACCTTGGTGTCTGCATTGACTCTACCCTCTCCATGAACAACTTTGTTTCTCAAACTGCCAGTGCTACTATCACCTCCATCGTATAAGCCTGATCAGGAAGTATCTCTCTGTGGAAACAACTGCAAAACTCGTTCTCTCCTTCATAATGTCTCGCATTGACTATTGCAATTCACTCCTATCTGGTCTTCCTGCCTCCACCATTCACATCCTGCAGCGCATTCAAAACAATGCTGCACGCCTTGTACTAAAAAAGAAAAAAGCTGACCACATATCTCCTCTCCTGGCACAACTTCACTGGCTCCCTGTATCAAAGCGCATACAGTACAAACTAGACACCATGTGCTACAAAAGCCTCAATAACGCAGCCCCCGATTACCTGTCAAGCCTACTTGAGATCTATGTTCCCTCACGTACCCTCCGCTCTGCCTCCGATCCTCTGACTTTTCGCTTTCCACGCACTAAGCTCAATACCTATGGTCCACGAGCCTTCTCTGTTTCTGGTCCACTTTTCTGGAATAAACTTCCTCTCTCAGTCCGTCAGCAACCTACTTTTGTCTCCTTCAAGTCCGCTCTCAAAACTCACCTTTTCTCCTCTGCATAAAATCCTGACCTCACTCAATCCCCTCTGCAGCCTATCTCCACTCGGAGGGGAATCACATTGTAATATATAATTGTATATAATATGCTCTCTATAATTTTCCATTGCTTTTATTCTTTCTCCCCATTTATAGCCGTGTGCGTGTGCGTGTGTGTGTGCGTGCGTGTGTGTGCGTGCGTGCGTGTGTGTCTGTTTTAGCGCTTAGATTTGATTTTATCAAGATTTTGCGCTATATAAAATATTGTATATTATTATATTATTATTATAGATATGGCTGTACTCTGTGGGCTGGGCTTTAAACAAAAATAACAATAACAAGATTGTGTGCTGTGCAAAGTGTGCAGAGTGTTGTGATTATTTTAATTTTTTTATGCGAATGTATGTGTACATATGAGAGAGTGTTAGTGTATTACATATGAGTGAGTGTTAATGTATTTTGTGCATTGACTTTGTGTGTGTGTGGGGGGGGGGGGGGGGGTTCTGTCATGTGAGACGAGTTTATACAGAATAGCTAGTTATGTTGTGATTCAGACCTTTAATAATTTGTTTATTTACTCTATGCATATTCCTTTTTTTTTTTGAAGATAAGATTTGCAGATACACATTTACATGTAACCAAGATTACTTCAGTGATAGGCTGATACAATGCCAGTATAAAATATAGACTAGGTAAAACGTAGGCTAGGTAGGGTCTCAGGACCTGGCCAGCTCATGGGTTTATCAGGGCTTAAAACGTTACGCGTCTATTCCGCGATTTTGGTTTGTCAAAAAAACGCACAAAAAAACAAAAAAAGAAAGAAAGAAAAGAGCAAGGCATCCGTGATCGGCTTGCAAGTGTTCATAGCAACAGCGCGCAAATTATGTCCCCAGAATGTGTGTAGTAGTCAGTCACATTCTACTTCTAATGAGGACCCCCTAGTTTTAGTGGTTTTTTTCCTCCTCCTGTTTTAAGCCCTGGTTTATGTTCAGGCTTAAGGCTTGTGCTGTGATCACCTTACATATGGCACCTGTGATGTTAGTGCATATGGAATTTGTTCCGATCGTGGAGACATCATCTTGAGAAACTGAAACTAATGTGATTTTCCTTTTTTTTTTTTCAGGGATACAAACCAATTCCTGCTGGTGCTGAGACATATGTATACTCACTTACCTGAAGATGCCACTATCACGCTGGCAAGGGAACACCAAAGCCCAGACATCAGCATGTGGCAAAAGCCATGTCTGCAGAACTGAGTGAAAGGAAAAAGCAGGCAAGGATAGTTTTGGATGGCCAGAAACAGTCCCTGAGACAAAGTGGCAACGCTGCACTGGAACAGACGATGGAGGAGAAGAATAAGGACAGCATGAATTCTAAGTCAGCGCCGGGTGCAAAGAGTGAGAGCGAGGAATTTGGAGACTGGCAGAAGCTGTACCGGCAAAATCAGACAAGCTTTGTTGGGAGAGAGGATGTGGCCAAGTTCAGGGCTGCCATGCGTGACAGTGAAGCGGAAACTCATACGGCTGTGGCCAAACTGAAATTGTGATACTGTGTGAAACTTGTAGCGAATATTTTGTTTGACACTTGCTAAGCTTTGTCTGTGAGAGTTCGCCCAGATCAGAAGATGGAGACCGATGCCATGTTTATTTTCCAGGGGAACTTTGATGTATTGTTTGCATTGATAGCAGAGTCAGATAGAATGGTGAACTGCTGATGTGGGTGCCATTGCTGAGGTCTTCACAAGACTTTCAGAATGTGTGTAGTAGTCAGTCACTTCTAATGAGGATCACTGATGGCTAGGAAAAAAAAACAATTGAGATGACTGTTGTGTTGTTTATAGCAGCTAGAGACATTATGATCACAAGAAATTCCTGTTAAAAATTCATAAATCGGGAACCAGTTGAGGGACAAAAATAAATATAGGCATGGAATCATTATGAAAAGGTCTGTCACTCTGTTAGATTATTCTTTTGCATTCATACTGATTACATCTTCAGAATCATGTTCCAGTACCCATATTATCAACCTGTTCACTGCGTCCGACCGAATATTGGGTCGGAAGAAACATACACCTCCAGTGCCACCGACCGAATATTTGGTTGGCAACTTTTCTTATGTTTAGCCAGAAAACTCCAACACTTTCAGTGACGTATGAGATATCAATGGAAACTTCAGGATTCCCTCTATAAATAGACGTTAATTATGTATGTGTGACGTTTTACGGTCTTTTCTGCCCGTGCGGTTGAAAAGGTGACTTCCCTACAGCTGATTACTATTCAGCGACTGCAAACAATGGCGGACGAACTCACTTCAACACTGAGCGTCAATCGGACCCGAAAAACAACTTACACAGCAAAAGAAGTTGCAGAAATCATTACATGTGGAGCTGATTCTGATCTGCAGTCTGTCGATTAGAGTGAAAATAACGATAATTTGGAGCATGCAGGCGATTTTTCGGTGTTGATGTCCGAAGTCAGACTTGACCTAGATAAGAGTCGGAGTGACATTACTAGCGCTGGTGACCATAAAAACGAAAGTACTGCTGCTCCTGGTGTGTTGTAAAGTATACTGAACAAGAAAATATATAGTGTTGTGGGGTTTTCTGGCTGGATGAAGAGAGATGAATTTTTTTATTTTAAGTCAAGACGTTTAAAACTCCGTGGCACAGGCGATTGATTCACCTTTTTATTTACACTTTGGGACCGAAAGGGTTAAGACAAAAAGGATTTGATCAAGGATGGCTCTTTACTGGTGGGTTCAAGGCTGACACACATGGACTGGAATGAATAAATATGATTCACTTTCGATGATTGCAGCCTTGTTTTTGCTGTTTGCAGTGTTCAAGGCTGAGAGATAGAAATACACCATTTTGATATGCTGGGCATTGTGGGGAGTACAACTTGTTAACTGGAAATAGTGGTCAGAAAGGGAAATGAATTTCCTTCACAATCAAGAAAGAAAGAAAAGTTCCTCTTGAAAAAATGCCAGTTTGAGTATGACCTGTGCATGTGTGTGTGTGTTTGGTGTGTGTGTGTGTAAGCATGTGTGTGTATGCGTGCGCAAGTGTGTGTGTGTGTGTGCGCATGTGTGTGTATGTGTGTGTGTGTGTGTATACACATGTATGCGTGCACGTGTGTGTGCGTAAACTTGATTCTAAATGAAATGATTTTAATTCATGAAAATCTGGCTTTTTTGTCTTAGCTGTCAGATTTTTTTAAATTGCAATTACAGTTTGTTGTGCCATGTACCTTAGCCCTTATCTGCACATGTTCAGTTAAAAGACATTAGATGTCATCAGGTTTATGAAATGACTGGCTGTGAAATGAATTGTTTTGTCTAACTGGTGTTAATTACTCAATAAATTCTCTGTTATGCTTAGAAGTGTGTGTATTGTTATGTATGTGTTTTTGCAAGATTTTTTTAAAAAATTTGTTTTATAGGCTCCATATAATAATAATAAATAATAATTACAATATTTATATAGCGCAAAATCTTGATAAAATCAAATCTAAGCGCTGAAGCAGACACACACGCAGGCACGCACGCTCGCACACACACGCACGCACACATACAGACACACACACACACACACACACACACACACACACACACACACACACACACACACCCACACACACGCATGGCTATAAATGGGGAGAAAGAATAAAAGCAATAAAAGCAAGAATAAAAGCAATGGAAAATTATAGAGAGCATAGCATACAATTATATATTATAACCATGTGATTCCCTCCGAGCGGAGACAGGCTGCAGAGGGGAGGGTTGAGTGAGGTTAGGATTTTATGCAGGAGAGAAAAGGTGAGTTTTGAGAGCGGACTTGAAGGAGACAAAAGTAGGTTGCTGACGGACTGAGAGAGGAAGTTTGTTCCAGGAGAGTGGACCAGAAACAGAGAAGGCTCGTGGACCATAGGTATTGAGCTTAGTGCGTGGAAAGCGAAGAGTCAGAGGATCAGAGGCAGAGCGGAGGGTACGTGAGGGAACATAGATCTCAAGTAGGCTTGACAGGTAATCGGGGGCTGCGTTATTGAGGCTTTTGTAGCACATGGTGTCTAGTTTGTACTGTATGCGCTTTGATACAGGGAGCCAGTGAAGTTGTGCCAGGAGAGGAGATATGTGGTCAGCTTTTTTCTTTTTGAGTACAAGGCGTGCAGCATTGTTTTGAATGCGCTGTAGGATGTGAATGGTGGAGGCAGGAAGACCAGACAGGAGTGAATTGCAATAGTCAATGCGAGACATTATGAAGGAGAGAACGAGTTTTGCAGTTGTTTCGACAGAGAGATACTTCCTGATCAGCTTTATACGATGGAGATGATAGTAGCAGGATCTGGCAGTTTGAGAAACAAAGTTGTTCATGGAGAGGGTAGAGTCAATGCAGACACCAAGGTTTTTAGCTGAATCAGAAATTGGGACTGATGTGTTACATAATGGGAGAGAAAGAGGAGGCAGCTGAGAAAGTTTCTGACGGGTGCCAATGAGGATAGCTTCTGTTTTGTCGTCATTAAGCTGAAGTCATATGCAAAGAACTCATTGCCTATGGTTCAAGATAATTTTGTGTGTGTGTGGATTTAATGAACTTCTTTTAAGCATCTTACGTTGTTTCTTTGTATCAAGTACAATTATCAGAAAAGTGAAGTACATCATCAGTCACTCTGTAAATGGTACATTTTCTGTCTTCGCTTGAAAAATTGAGTATAAAATTGCCACACTTTGCTTTCAATGTCTAAATTCAAATACCATGCCAGCTTATTTGTCAGAATTCGTCCTGCCCTACAAAACTTCCGAACGTCTCAAGTTTCAAGGAGCAGCTCTCTTAACCATATGTATGCGTCTGTGTGTGTGTGTGTGTGTACATATGTATGCATAATTTTTGCATTATGCGTTAATAGTAATATACTTACATTCAAAAAACTATTCTAATTTCTTAGCTAGTGCATCATAGTTTTAGTCCTGGACCGTCTTCAGCATAAACCAATACTAATATGGCATGACCACTTTTCAAATTGTAGAATTCATCTCACTTCCCTTCAGACATTGTATCTGCCTCCCCTCTCCCCAGTTCTTACCATTACTCACAAACACATTATTTCATTTTAGTCCTTTTTTTTTTCTCCCACTGAAAGAAGCAGCAGGGAAGCTTTGATCTTTTTCTCCTAATTTTTGTATTTGTTGTTTGTTCGTTTGTGATCTTACATTTATGCTTGACTCATGACATCGGGTGGGCAGCGCCCTATGAGACTGACTGCTGAGCAGGCGATAAAATTGTTTCAAGAAACACTGGACGATAGTAATAGCGATAATATCATCAGTGACAGTTTTCTGAAACTCAAATGATGAGTTGGTTTCTTTGGATGGTGGTGACACTTTAGCAGGGCCTTCTTCAAAAAAATGACGACTTTCTGACACTCACCTGACATATGATCTATAAAAAAAAGTCCACAGATGAGCACACACTCTTTTTTTTTTTTTTTTTCGTGGTTTTTACTTATTTTTGCATCAAATGAAGGTTTTACACTAGAAAATTTGCAGCCACTATAGAAAAGACAACTCACAAACAAGTTGTGACATGTGTAACAGCTTAAGTGTCTGGTTTTTGTCATTTTCGGGGATGTGACCTGAAGTCAATTAGATGTCAAAAGCATCAAAATAAAGCAACAATGACATTTTTTTTGTGGTGGTGAACTTATTGCTAGGATGTCAAGGAACATCTTTTTACCCTTGAGTTTGGATGTACAAGCATTACCTGGTCAGCTATAGTGCTGTCAGTATCAACCATACAACTGGTTTTTGTCTGCGCAGTAAAATGTGTGTCTGTAATTAGCATTTCTAATTATCTCAATATGACAATAATATCAATGTAACATTATTCACAAGATGCACAATTTTATTCTAAACATGGGCATACCAAAATGTTTGATGAAGGTTGGATACAAAAAAAGTTATCATCATTTTACTGACCTGACCCCTCTTTAACAATTTGCATAGTGCAAAGCCTTCGGCCAGACTTAAAACCCCTAACAGACGATAAGAGTTAAAACCAGCATCAACACTTATGTCAGTATTGAAAATAAAATGCACATCAATTGATTACAGACACCAGAAATAACCAGGCTTTAATACATCTTTTATTTTTTCAGCACCTTCTCCACATGCACATTGTAGTTGTATCTTTGTGCTGCTGGTGAGAAGACTGTACAAGAACTTATTTTATACTTTGTTCACATTCTCTGTACCTGGTACTCACTTTCGCTAGATACATCATTAACCCTGAGACTCCCGCACCCTGTCCACCAGCATCCTGCATTGTCAACCATGCTAGCAAAGCAAAAATGTAACCCTTTGACTCCCTCACCCTATCCACCAGCATCCTGCATTGTCAACCATGCTAGCAAAGCAAAAACTTAACCCTTTGATTCCCTCACTCTGTCCATCAGCTTCCTGCAGGAGGCTGGTGGATAGGATGGGGGAATTGAATGGTTAAGTTTTTGCTGTTGGTGGATAGGGTGCGTGAGTCAAAGGGTTAACTGATGATAGAATGTCCATTCATAAACCATCCTAGGTTTCAGTGATTTATGTACCACAATTTTTATGTTTAATTATATTTGCACATTCAAGTCCGCATCGTCACCTTGGATTATGACATTTCCATCAGGAAAACTACAGTTTTGTGAATAGATTATCTTGTTTTGATTTTAAAAAACAAAAAGTAATTTATGAAAATTTTTCTGCTTGGTTATGAAAAATCTTTTATTGAAAACTTCATCTTATTAGTATCGTTTTGTTGATTACATATTTTTTTGGTATAGTAAAAAATGGTTATTTATTGAGTTAATGACTGGTAAAACTAGCTTTCTGTTTCTTACAAATGTTACGCTAGAAATAAGGCGTGCACCTTAAAATATGTGACCTCCCACCACGAAATCAGTCTTAACTCGCAGTCAGTCGAACAGAATTAGGAGCTGAAAAGGTGACTGAGCAGTGAGGGTCTATCTGGGGTGTTTTGACTTTTTCTCAAAATTGTTTTCTGTAGACTATAATCTATCCCCCACAGAAATTTTTTTGTTGAAAAAAATATCATTAGTCAATTTAAATCAGTATTTTAATGCACTGATCGCAGCAGAAAGAACACAATTTCCTACCGAAAGTACCTATTTTTATCTCTTATTATGAACCGTAACCTGTACAGTACCCCACATGTAATATACTCATGGAAAGCTCTTTGGTGCACGTTTCATATAATGACAGCGAACATTAGAAATAAACTGGGTCAAAGCCACCAAATAAAGAATTTTAAGGAAAATGTTAGGAGAGCACACAAAAACTTTAGAGGCCGTTTTCTCAAAAGGCCGTCATACAACTTAATGACTTTAAACATACATAACTTCTACATTTATTTTTAGTACAAGCTTTATTCAAGTACCAAAATAATCAGCAGAATGTACACTTTCGAGTGATATGTATATCTCAAAATGCCCAAAATGCTAATTAAGACCGATTTCGTGGTGGGAGGTCACATATACATCCGGAACCCTGCAGCCATGAATGTTCTGACACATCACTGCTGTTGTGATAGTGGTAGGCCAGTAGGGTGGTGATGATGCTGCTGTGTGCGTATGTGTGTGTGGTGAGGTTATTTTCATGTTCCTGGCTGGGATGGGTTTCATCTGTTTGATGACTGTCTTTTTTTTTTGTAACCCCTTGTGGACATTGGTGTGGGGCGACCATCCCTGACCCAACGTGTTCCCAGGTGGCGGATAGGGAAATGACGCCCAGATATGGGGGGGGGGGGGGGTGCGAATGAGAAATAAATAGCCGCGGACCAAACGGCGATGGACCCAGAGGGGAGGCTGGCATATGGGGTGGTGGTGCCTATACTGTCAAAAGGTCTCATAACCCAATGACAGGTCTGTGTAGGCGAGTCAGGAGAACCTACAAATAACTCCTACCATCACACCAAAGTCCTGGTAAGCGGGGACTGATGGAGTCAGAAGGCAACCAACACAGATATGCAACAGCAACGGCTTCTGTCACCACAGCTGTGGGCAGATGATCCCAAAAGGAACAATGGCCAGAGCCTCCACACAGTATGTGCACTGCCACCCCAGAAGGCAATGACAAACCACTGGTTGTATTCCTGTCAAAAACCACGTGAAAGAAGAAGGGGATGACCACACCTCCTATTCCGACAACATCGTTGAAGTCTGTGGTCTGGAGATCCAGGAGGTCGCCCACAGATGTCTCAATCGTGTGACCAGGAGAAGACTTGTGATGTCAAGCATGGCTCCTACCACCGATCCCGGCAAGGGAGAGAGGTGAGGTGTGGACATGGATAATTTTTTTTTTTTTTTTTTTTGAGACACACACACATAAGCGCACATGCTAACGCATAGTTACACACAACACACACACACATTATCACACCATCGTTAAATTCTTTATTGTCAAATTATCATGAAGCTACAGTAACACAGCAAAAAATATTTCATAACAACCAGGTTCTTTTGATTTTTGTCTTCTACGTGTTGATTATCCTAATCTTTGCATGCAACTTTGGCGTTCTCTGTCAGTTCAGGCGAAAAGCTCAGTGGATTTCTTTTCAGGCTCACAACTGTTGTTCACTCTAGGAGTGTTCCTTAGTCTGGCAGGTTTTGGGGTTGGAGAGCTCAAGAGTGACCCCAAGAATGTAACTGACAGGTGACACCGGAACAGGAATAAGCGTGCCAGTTTGAGAAGTTGAGGCAGTGACGGTAATGTTACCAGAGCTGCAGGAACAAGGAAAAGCGGAACTAAATCTGCACAGCTGGTGCAGTTTCAGTTTCAGTTTCTCAAGATGACGTCTCCGCGTTTGGAACGAATTCCATATATGCTAACGTCACAGGCGCCATGTGTATTGTGATCGTGGCACAAGTCTTTCCCCTGTGGGGATGCCGGAGGCTCTTTCAGTGTAAATAGTATCCCCACCTTCTGGAAAATCTGTGCTATAAATTTCCTCTTTTCTGTCACTCTCTTTGTTTCTTTCTTCCTCCTTTTGCTTTCTGTCATTTCTTCCTATCATTTTCTGCCATGTTGGTCCATTCACCTGTATGTGTTCAATAAAGTCTAACATACTTTTCTTAGAATTGATAACTGGGTAAATGTATTAAGTGCACTTTTGGCTCTAGGGAGGTGAGATATGCGGAAGCAATTTAGGTAATTTATGCCTTTTTTGTTGTTGTATGTTTTGGTGTCCTTAGATATGCTTAAATGTGTATGCAGGTGTGTCAAATCTGTGCGATAAATTGGACGGAGTGGTCAACGCTGGGGGCATGTCCTTAGATTATGTGCGTGAATGCATTAATGTATGTACTTAATTTTCTTTCCTATTTTCCTGTTGAAGTTTGTATGTTTTGAGGTGGTTATAGCCGTAATATGGCTCTATGCAGTCGGCTGGGCTTTAAACAACAATATCAACAACAACAGCACAAGCCTTAAAGCCTGTACATAAGCCCATGAGCTGGTGCAGGAGTCACAGCAAGGAAGAAATGCTTGTGTTCAAGCCGTATGACAGCCCCAGACAGGAGGCTTATTCATTGAGACTAATGAACTGCCACAACTTGAAGGAAATCAAATGCTCTCTTGTGTGCCTTGCCACATTGCGTGTTTCTCGATGCTTACTTATCTCATCGGGAGGCACACCATCTGCTGGTGAAAAAGACCCAACCCAACACAGCCCATACTAAGAAAAGAAATAGTTCCCAGTGCTGTGAAGTGGTGTAGACTTCTATCTGATGTTCTTTGGGAACTGTTATGGGTGGAAAATCAGGAAAGAAAGAATGTATAACAAAGATAGGCCTACTATAATGACTACCTGGCTGAACCTGTCGCTCAGTGACAAAAAAGCTACTTACTGCGTAGCTTTCATCGGCGATCCAGCCGACTTCTTCAGCGCAACTGCTGGGTTGAGAACTGGCTTCAATGCGCACTGCCGTGAGCAAACTCACGACAGTGCGACTGAATAAGTGAGGAGTACACCGATGGCAGGTGTGTCGGCCCCAGTCATGGTTGAGGGTGGGGTTCCTTGCGGCGATGTAAACTGCCTCCTTTACTCCCTCTGGAACCATCTTGCTTCTTTGTCGAGTACTTGCACACTGTCCTTTTCAAAGTGGTGTTGGATGTGGGTCAGATGTTCTCCCACTGGAGAGGACTCACGTTTGTGTTCTTTTAATCAAGGCTTACTATTTTCTCAAATTCAGTCATAAAGAGAGATGCAAAAGCTTACAGATCCTCTACTCTGTCTCTCCCAGCTAAGAACAAGCAATGTATCAGTAGCTTGCCACTTCAGACAGTTTTAACAAGGAAAATAAAAAGATTATACAGAAGGTGGGGATACTATTTTTATACTGAAAGAGCCCCCGGCATCCCCACGGGGGGAAGCTGGCACTGCATGAGTTGAAACTCTGATACTTGGCAAACCACTCTTCTTCACTATGTTGTCATGTGATGTTGCAGATCTTGCACAGAATCCTTGTTGGAACCAAACCAGCTGCTGGATGTGCCATCAGTAGACAGTCCACATCTCGTAGCACTATTGCGGGAATGCTGCTCAGTACACATCAAACTCTGGGATGAGCTCGATGCAATGGTCTTGCCACAATCTCTTGGTCAGCCTTCTAAATAATACATATATGCACCGAGCTCTGGTGAATCTCCCAGCGCTGAGGTGGTGTTACTCATCTCCACTGTTGGCTCTGCCTTTAGAGGACTGACCAGCAGGTTGTGGCAGGAGCATCGAGTCGGGCTTGCCGAGATGTGGTTTCTAAGAGGAATGTTGAGAGGTCCATGGACAGCAAAGAAAACAAACGAGGCAGACACAAAAAGATCATTCATAAGGAAGATTAGGAAAAGACAGGCAACATTTATAGGCCATTTTATGAGGAAAGGGGAATTAGAGCACCTGGTCACAACAGGAAAGGTGGAGAGAAAGAGAGTACCAGGTAGACCCAGGGAGAAAATATTGGACGGGTTTGCAGGGTGGCTGAGGACAAAGAGGGTGGAAGATGTGCTTGCGGAAACAAGGGAAAGATACTTATGGAGGGCCACGATCGCCAACGCCATGCGGCAGGGCACGTGGTGATGATGATGATGATGATGATGACGATCCAGATAGGCCAATAAAACACAGATTGGTTGTAGTGAATGCAGACTAAAGTTAATGATAGCATATATCAAATCAACATCAATGTGGAGTCTGTGCCCTAGTGGGTAAATCACCTTAATGTTATTGTAATTTTTGTTTAAAGTCCAGCCAACTGCTTAGGGCCATATGAGGGCTATAACCATTTCAAAGCAAACACAATACTTCAATTGGAAGAAAGAAAAAGAAAATGAAGTAGGCCTATACATATCAATGCATTTGCACACATAATCCAAGGAGATGCCCAGGCGTTGACCACTCCGTCCAATTCATCACACAGGGGATTTAAAAGAACTTACCTGAATACAAACATTACTACGGACATGAACCAGATACAAAAACGGGCTTAAATTGCATAGCAATACTTCAGCATATCTCATTTCCAAAAATGCACTTAATACGTGTACCCGATTATCAATCCTACGAGAAAGTGGGTAAGACTTTGTCGAATACATACAGGTGAACGGACCAGCAAGGCAAGGCAGAAAGTGATAGAAAGAGATGACAGAAAGGAAATGAAGAAGGCAGAAACAAAGAGAGTGACAGAAAACAGGAAATTTCTAGCACAGAATTTCCAGAAGGTGGAGACATTAATACTGAAAGAGCCCCCATCATCGCACAGGGGGAGCTTAAATCACGTGCTTAGGACACAAAACTGGGTTCAAGTCACAGATCTGACATGGATTTAACTCCCCCTCCTCTAGATCTTAAGTGGCGCGCTGGGTGTTAGTCTTTCAGATAGATAATAATTATTATACCAAGGTACACTGCACACACTCGGCGCACGTTCAAGATCCCATGGCTACAAAGGATTTGTCCCTGACAACTTATTTTGAAAAAATCCGTTTTCATAGGTTAGACATAACACACAAAGAAAAAATACATCCATTGTGACCACACACAAAAAAGAAGAAATGAATACAAAATAAATGTATTGGCAAAATAAATACATAGGAATGTAATAATAATAACAATAATAATTACAAGATTTATATAGCACAAAATTTTGATAGAAATCAAATCTAAGCGCTGAACATACACATACGCACACATGCACACACACACACACACACACACACACCACACACACACACACACACACACACACACACACACACCACACATGGCTATAAATGGGGAAAAAGAAGAAAAGCAATAGAAAATTATATGTAAGTGTACTCATAAAGTAGAAACAAAAATCAGAAAATATTTATATACAAATATATATTACAATGTGATTCCACACCTAGTGGAGACAGGCTGCAGTGGGGGTTGAGTGAGGTCAGGATTTTACGCAGAGGAGAAAAGGTGAGTTTTGAGAGCGGACTTGAAGGAGACAAAAGTAGGTTGCTGACGGACTGAGAGAGGAAGTTTGTTCCAGGAGAGTGGACCAGAAACAGAGAAGGCTCGTGGACCATAGGTACTGAGCTTAGTGCGTGGAATGCGAAAAGTCAGAGGCAGAGCGGAGGGTACGTGAGGGAACATAGATCTACAGTAGGCTTGACAGGTAATCAGGGGCTGCGTTATTGAGGCTTTTGTAGCAGATGGTGTCTAGTTTGTACTGTATATGCTTTGATACAGGGAGCCAGTGAAGTTGTGCCAGGAGAGGGGAGATGTGGTTAGTTTTTTTCTTTTTGAGTACAAGGCGTACAGCATTGTCTTGAATGCGCTGTCGGATGTGAATGGTGGAGGCGGGAAGACCAGACAGGAGTGAATTGCAATAGTCAATGCGAGACATTTTATGAAGAGAACGAGTTTTGCATTTGTTTCGACAGAAAGATACTTCCTGATCAGGCTTATACGATGGAGGTGATAGTAGCAAAGTCTCTCAGTTTGAGAAACAAAGTTGTTCATGGAGAGGGTAGAGTCAAGGTAGACACCAAGGTTCTTAGCTGAATCAGAAATTGGGACTGATGTGTTACATAATGGGAGAGAAAGAGGAGGCAGCCGAGAAAGTTTCTGACGGGTGCCAATGAGGATAAACTGAAACTTAACTGTGACAAGACGGAGGCTATACGTTTCTCACATCATGATATCAACACACTTTCTTCTTCTCTCCCTATAGGTTCTAGTTCCATTGAATTTTCTGACTGTGTCCGGGATTTAGGAGTTCTTTTAGATCATGATCTTTCTATGCAAAAACATGTCGCTAAGATATGCCAGCTTTCTTATATGGAACTAAGACGTATTGCTTCTATCCGCCCCTTTCTTACTGAGGAAGCCACAAAAACTCTTATTTCCTCTTATATTCTTTCACGCTTGGACTACTGTAATTCTATTCTAATCGGCTGCCCTTCAGTTGTCATTCAACCTCTCCAACGTGTTCAGAATTCAGCAGCTAGGCTTGTTTGTAAAGCCCCTAGATCCCAGTCATGTTCTCCTCTTCTGAAAAAGTTGCATTGGCTTCCAGTTGAACAAAGAATCAAATACAAATGTTGCTGTCTCTGTTACAAAATTCTTACTTGCTCCGCTCCCTCTTATCTGTCTGAACTTCTTCAAGTGTATGTACCATCCAGAACTCTCCGATCCTCTACCGACACAAGAACTTTCTGTGTTCCCCGTTTCAACCGGAAACTGCATGGTCAGAGAGCTTTCTCCCACTCTGCTGCCATGACCTGGAACTCCCTTCCCTATCATATTCGCCATAAGCAATGTCTTCCTTCTTTCAAGTCTAGTCTGAAGACCTATCTTTTCACTCAATACTTTCATTGATCTTCTCTTTCTCTTCTCTCTCAGCCCTGATCATCGTTCCTACATATATGTGTATGTGTGTGTGTGTTTGTGTGTGTGTGTGTGTGTGTGTGTGTGTGTGTGTGTGTGTGTGTGTGTGTGTGTGTGTGTGTGTGTGTGTGTGTGTGTGTGAAGCATGTTTATGTGAGCAAGAGAGAGGGAGAGAGAGGGAGAGAGGAAAAGAGAGAGAGAGAGAGGCTGTGCGGGAGAGAGAGAGAGTGAGCAAGGAATATCGGGAGCACGGTAGAGAGCGAGAGTATGGTTGGGGTGGGGCAAGAGAGTGAGAGTATGAGAAAGAGTATGTGTAAGCGTGATAGAATTTGATAGTAGAGAAACTGAGTGGTTGAGAGAGGGAGTGTGTTTGGGTCTGTGTGTGTGTGTGTGTGTGTGTGTGTGTGTGTATGTGTGTGTGTGTGTGTGTGTGTGTGTGTGAAGAGAAAGAGAGAGAAAATATTTTTGTATGATTGTCACTATTTTTAGTAATATTTGAATTTACTATGTTAATATGTCTTGTTGAACGTAAATTTTATGTTTTATGTTATATAGTGTTAGCAGCGGTATGTTTAAATTTTATGTTGGTGTATCTATTTGTATTTAGTTATATACTGATTTTATGTGAAGCACTTTGTGCTCTGGAAAGCGCTATATAAATTGCCTTTATTATTATTATAGCTTCTGTGTTGTCGTCGTTGAGCTGAAGTTTATTGTATGTCATCCAGTTCTTAATCCAGGTTCTTTATCTTTAGAATTTCAGAATAAAAGTTAGAGAAGAAATCTCAAGATGCTCAAAATATCTTAACCCTTTGACTCCCACACCCTGCCTACTAGCATCCTGCATTATCAACCATGCTAGCAAAGCAAAACTTTAACCCTCTGATTCCCTTACCCTATCCACCAGCTTCCTGCAGGAAGCTGGTGGATAGAGTGAAGTAGTCAAAGAGTTAATTTTTTTTCAGTTGATGGATCGGGTGCGGGAGTCAGAAGGTTAAGAGAATAAAGAGTGAAAAAACTGCAGAAATTGAAGTTTGTCAAGACTTACAAACCTGTTTCAAATACAATCAGTTTTAAAAATATAAAGTCCCTCGTGGATCTTGACAGTTTATTTACATTCTCGAACAGTTTGGAATTTCTCCTCAGTCAATACATCATTCATTTGAAGCATATGCATATATTTTGGGCTTGAGATCAGAATGATACTAATTGTTGCTGCACGCAGAGCCGAGGAGTCTGTGCTGCTATAGATCTCTTTTCTGTCTGTTCTATCTGTATATCTGCTATAGATCTCTTTGTTGTCTGTTCTATCTGTATATCTGCTATAGATGTCTTTTCTGTCTGTTCTATCTGTATATCTGCTATAGATGTCTTTGTTGTCTGTTCTATCTGTATATCTGCTATAGATGTCTTTTCTGTCTGTTCTATCTGTATATCTGCTATAGATGTCTTTTCTGTCTGTTCTATCTGTATATCTGCTATAGATGTCTTTGTTGTCTGTTCTATCTGTATATCTGCTATAGATCTCTTTTCTGTCTGTTCTATCTGTATATCTGCTATAGATCTCTTTTCTGTCTGTTCTATCTGTATATCTGCTATAGATCTCTTTGTTGTCTGTTCTATCTGTATATCTGCTATAGATGTCTTTTCTGTCTGTTCTATCTGTATATCTTCTATAGATCTCTTTGTTGTCTGTTCTATCTGTATATCTGCTATAGATCTCTTTTCTGTCTGTTCTATCTGTATATCTGCTATAGATGTCTTTTCTGTCTGTTCTATCTGTATATCTGCTATAGATGTCTTTTCTGTCTGTTCTATCTGTATATCTGCTATAGATGTCTTTTCTGTCTGTTCTATCTGTATATCTTCATGATATCTGTACACACAGATCTGTACCAAGTCTGGATGGATCATATACTGGCCAGAAGAGGAGGCCGGGATGTATGATGATGATGGTGATGATGATAATGGTGGACTTTGTGACAAGCTGACAGGTGATTAGACAGGGTCTTTATAACTGGTATCAGTCTATAAGTGAGATGTAGGACCAATCCTCCAATCCGATCCCAGCTCCTCCTCATCATCATCATCATCACATGCCCTGCCGCATGGCGTTGGTGATTATGGCCGTCCATATGTATCTATCCCTTGTTGCCACAAGCACATTTTCCACCCTCTTAGTCCTCAGCCACCCTGCAAGTCCGTCTAATATTTTCTCCCTGCGTCTACCTGGCGCTCTCTTTCCCTCCAGCTTTCCTGTTGTGACCAGGTGCTCTAAGTCCCCTTTCCTCATAAACTGGTCTATAGTTGTTGCCTGTCTTTTCCTAATCTTCCTTATCAATGATCTTCTTGTGTCTGCTGCCATCAAGACTGTCTCGTTTGTTTTCTTTTCTGTCCATGGAACTCTCAACATTCTTTGTAGAAACCACATCTCGGCTGCCTCAATCTTGTTCTGGCTTTGCTTGTTCACTTCCCAGTGAGCCCATAGCACGCCCAACTCTGGGTAGGAGCCGGTTAGAGTCGAAACATCCCACAATGATATAGTTTTGAAGGGACTGATGGGGATTCGAACCCACAACCTTCCAGTCGGTAGTCCGTTGCGTTAACCACTTCACCAGGACGACTGGTTGGGGAAAACAGACTTAGTGTACTGAGGAGATATCATCGACCTTGTCTACCTGACAGACAACCATCTCTTTCTCACTCACCCTATTACTCCATCCAGGCGATGTGCTGGTGGGCGTGGTGGCGGGGAGAGGTGATGTGGGGTCAACGATGGTAGGTGAATGAGTCAGTGTGCTTACAACTGGTTCCCTGTCCAGGGGTGGGGTGGTAGGGAGAGAGTGACTCGCTGGTGAAGTCACCTGTTTCGCTGACGTACCCTTCAAAGTCGGTGTGGGTGGGTCATAGTCAGGCGGTGGCCTGTCACTGACAGCGTGAGGCATACGACTGAGTGCATCAGCATTTTTATGCACCCTGCCTGGTTTGTGCACAATGTCTCATCAGCGTTTTTATGCACCCTGCCTGGTTTGTGCACAATATCTCATCAGCGTTTTTATGCACCCTGCCTGGTTTGTGCACAATGTCTCATCAGCGTTTTTATGCACCCTGCCTGGTTTGTGCACAATGTCTCATCAGCGTTTTTATGCACCCTGCCTGGTTTGTGCACAATGTCTCATCAGCGTTTTTATGCACCCTGCCTGGTTTGTGCACAATGTCTCATCAGCGTTTTTATGCACCCTGCCTGGTTTGTGCACAATGTCTCATCAGCGTTTTTATGCACCCTGCCTGGTTTGTGCACAATGTCTCATCAGCGTTTTTATGCACCCTGCCTGGTTTGTGCACAATGTCTCATCAGCGTTTTTATGCACCCTGCCTGGTTTGTGCACAATGTCTCATCAGCGTTTTTATGCACCCTGCCTGGTTTGTGCACAATGTCTCATCAGCATTTTTATGCACCCTGCTTGGTTTGTGCACAATGTCTCATCAGCGTTTTTATGCACCCTGCCTGGTTTGTGCACAATGTCTCATCAGCGTTTTTATGCACCCTGCCTGGTTTGTGCACAATGTCTCATCAGCGTTTTTATGCACCCTGCTTGGTTTGTGCACAATGTCTCATCAGCGTTTTTATGCACCCTGCCTGGTTTGTGCACAATGTCTCATCAGCGTTTTTATGCACCCTGCTTGGTTTGTGCACAATGTCTCATCAGCGTTTTTATGCACCCTGCCTGGTTTGTGCACAATGTCTCATCAGCGTTTTTATGCACCCTGCTTGGTTTGTGCACAATATCTCATCGGCGTTTTTATGCACCCTGCTTGGTTTGTGCACAATGTCTCATCAGCGTTTTTATGCACCCTGCTTGGTTTGTGCACAATGTCTCATCAGCGTTTTTATGCACCCTGCCTGGTTTGTGCACAATGTATCATCAGCGTTTTTATGCACCCTGCTTGGTTTGTGCACAATGTCTCATCAGCGTTTTTATGCACCCTGCCTGGTTTGTGCACAATGTCTCATCAGCGTTTTTATGCACCCTGCCTGGTTTGTGCACAATGTCTCATCAGCGTTTTTATGCACCCTGCCTGGTTTGTGCACAATGTCTCATCAGCGTTTTTATGCACCCTGCTTGGTTTGTGCACAATGTCTCATCAGCGTTTTTATGCACCCTGCCTGGTTTGTGCACAATGTCTCATCAGCGTTTTTATGCACCCTGCCTGGTTTGTGCACAATGTCTCATCAGCGTTTTTATGCACCCTGCCTGGTTTGTGCACAATGTCTCATCAGCGTTTTTATGCACCCTGCTTGGTTTGTGCACAATGTCTCATCAGCGTTTTTATGCACCCTGCTTGGTTTGTGCACAATATCTCATCAGCGTTTTTATGCACCCTGCTTGGTTTGTGCACAATGTCTCATCAGCGTTTTTATGCACCCTGCTTGGTTTGTGCACAATGTCATAGTCATATCCCTGTAGAAAAACAGACCAACGACCCAAACGACCCGTGGGATCTTTGACATTCTGCAAGAATTTTGTGGCAGAATGGTCGGTGTACACAAGAAATTTGGCATGGGAGGGATACACCTTGAAGTGACGAATACCATCAACGAGAGCCAGTCTCTTTATCCGTAATTCCGTAACGGAGTTCCGCGCCTCGTAATGCGCGCCCACCATAAGCAATGGCTCGTTCTCTGCCATGTTCATCTCTCTGTCCAAGCACATAGCCAATTGCTTGTTTGCTTGCGTCAGTGTACAGAATGAACTGACGAGAGAAACCCGGGTAGGCCAGAATCGGAGTAGTAGTGAGGGCAGTTTTCAGCGTCTGAAAAGCTTGTTCTGCTTTGTCGTTCCATTCAAATTTCGAATCATTTTTCAAAAGAGCATTGAGTGGGGCAGCTATGGCTGAGAAGTTCTTGACAAAGCGCCTGTAGAAAAACCGCACATCGCTTGGCTTAGATCCTTAACTGTGTCGGTAGGGGATATGTGGCTCTGTCAGTACTTGAAGTTGACTTTGAAATGCTTTTCACTTTACAACACTGTACAAGCAAACAAACAAGCAAGCAATAAAGTCTTCATATATGCAGAAGCAGCAACGTTTTGTGTGTATCCCTTTTTCGTTATTTCTGTTAACATTTATCCACATGTTGTTTTAGATTTTTTTTTAACTGTGTTCATGCTAACGAGTAGGTGAGGGGGATCGACCGCAATCTCCACCATGTATCGCAGGAAGGATTGTTTGTGTTGATGTATCGCAGGAAGGGTATTTGGGTTGCAGGAAGGATATTTGCATCCTGTATCGCGGGAAGAATATTTGGGTGGATTCATATGTAACAGGAAGGTGAATTGGGGATGTATATAACAAGGTGTTTCTCTACTTAGAAGTCACACACACAACAAGGAAGGAGAGTGACGAGAAGAAATGCACTAACCACACCAGCCATGATTCTCATGAGCAGTCCACACATAGATTAATAACTACGACGTATTTATTTAATCAGTCAACTTCAGCATAAACATGATTTACCATTCCTACTGTCCTGGGTCCTAATATTCCTAAAATCCTAAGGTGCCTCAATTCATCAGAACTGGCATATCACTAGAATGCTGAACACTTTCTTATATCCTACTCTATTCTTTGCTTTGTGGAAAATCAAACATACTACCTATTCCTATCCCTATCCTAACGAAAGTATAAAGTGAGACGTGGTTTACATACCTTTAAGATAGGTTGGAAGGTCTCTCGCTCACTGACTCCATGGTTGACTCAAGATTCACTCTCTCTAGGTTCTCTCTAGGTTCTCTGATCCACCCTGGGTGGCAATCGAATGGGTGAAATCTATAGTGATTGACTTTCTGGCTTTTATACAGTGCGTTTTTGTTGTTTCTGTCACAAACCTTCCCACCTGTCTGTCATTAGACATCGAGATTTGAATAGCTAACCTGTCTTTCATTGGACATCGAAATTTGAATAACTAAGCAAACTTTGGCACCTGGCGGCCCTGGCTGTTATTCAACTTTCTGGACTTTTTGCTTGGACGTTGGTATTTGCTGAAACCTTTTGTGTACTAGATAACCTACCCTCTATAGTTGGATAAGACCAATGTGAGCGTTAGATCCTGCTCAGTGGAAAATGTTGAGTAACCAGTTAAATCATGGATGGCGTGCTCTTCATTACGCAAACCTTACGTACCCGTGTAAGATAGGGCTTGAATATTCCCCCCCCCCCCCCTTTAGAGGTCGGTGGAAAACGCCGAGTAACCAGTTAAATCATGGATGGCGTGATCTTCATTACGCAAACCTTACGTACCCGTGTAACGATACGGTCTGAGGGGGACTAGGTCGGTGGAAAATGTTGAGTAACCAGTCCAATCATGAATGGCGTGATCTTCATTACGCAAACCTTACTTACCCATCTAACAATACGGTCTGAGGGGGACCCTGTGATAGTATTTACAATTTCAGTCTTTTTCGTCCATAATAAAAGACATCATGTGAACTATTTCGTCCATTAAAAAAACATCACCTTTCGTTTCATTTTTCATTAAGTTTCCAACATGTATGATAATCATGTAGAGTATCTAGATATTTTTGTAAACCTTTCTTAGGGTCTGATATTAAAGTATCATCAGTATAAAGCAATAATAATAACTGAGTGTAATGAATCATAGTCAATATTACATAGTAAGCAATCTCCATCACATATCGCTCAGAACATTTAAATACACACACACACACACATACGCACATGCACACACACACATACACACACACATACATACACACATACACACACATACACATAAACACACACACATACACACACACATACATACATACATACACACATGCACATACACACACATACACGCACACGTACACACACATACGCACACACACACACACACATACATACACACATACATACACATACGCTTACACACATACAGACACATCCGCACACGCAAACACATACAACACACACATACAGACACATACAGACATATACACACATACACACACATATGCACACATACACATACACACATATACACACATACACACACATACACGCGTGCTCACACACACACATGAAGACTATTGGGACAAGAACGCATCCTTGCTTGACTCCCTTAGTGATGGGGAACCATCATCTTCACTGCTGTTGACTAATCTTGCATTCATGCCATTGTGCAAGCATCTGAATATTTTTACCATCTCGGGGCGGATTCCACTTCGGGGAAGTATGTTCCACAGTCCTGGGCGTGACACTGTGTCGAGCGTCTTGGTGAGATCGACAAAGAGGATGTAGAGATCCATATTTTGTTCCTTACATTTCTGCTGGATCTGTCTTGCAGCGAATATCATGTCGATTGTCCCTCTGTTCTGGAGAAAACCACACTGGCTTTCCGATACTGTCTCATCAAGATGGCTATTCAACCTGTTTAAGATTACCTTGGACAGGATCTTGCCTGCAGTGCTCAAAAGAGAGATCCCACGATAGTTGTCACAGCTGGACTCATCACCTTTGTCTTTGTAAGGTACACTATTCTGGCATCTTTCAGATCTTGGGGTAAACAGCCATCTTCCCAGCGCGTACAAAGAAACTTCTGTATCAATGGCTGACCACCTGCTTTAACAATTTCAGGCGGAATACCATTGGAGCCGGCTGATATATCACATTGCAACTCTGCAATTGCTTTTGTCACCTCCTTCTCCGTGGGTGGGTTGTCAAGTTCCATATGTAGGGGTCGTGCTGGGATCTCTTCGATGATACTGGGGTCAATCGATGAAGGCCTGTTAAGGAGGTGCTCGAAGTGTTCTGACAATCTTTTTTCTTTTTTTCATTGCCTCATTATCAGTGAGGAGTTTACCCTGCATGTATATATATATGCAGGTTCCGGATAGGGGCTGCACTTCTCTGTGGTGGCCCATACATCTCCCTCAAGCTGGAGTAGAAGAGTTTGGCATTTTTTGAGTCAGCGTAATCCTGGATCTCCTCTGCCTTCTTTTTCCACCATTCATCCTTCATGGAGCGCAACCGCTTCCGAACTTTTCCTCTGTGATGGTGGAACTTGTCCCGCTTTGAGTCAGACTGGTTTGTCCACTAGCCAATTCCTGTGTGCAGCATACTTCTCAGCAAGAAGACTGAATTTCAGAATAGTTGTCGTGAAACCAGTCCTGGTGGTGTCTTTTGAGGACGTCTATTGTCTCTTTGGCGGTGGTGTCAACTTCATTTCATAATTTGGCTCAGTTTTCTTCTGACTCTACTTTGGTGAAGGCAACTTGCTCTAGACGCTTTGACAGTTCATTCTGTAAGGCAACTGTTATGCCAGGGTTACTGATTTTCCGAACATCCAGTTTTTTGGAGGTTTCTTGTCCTGTGGCCTTCTTTTTCTTCGCACCTGGAGGTTCACCTTTGCTCTGAGTAGAAGGTGGTCCGTTGAGCATTCGACATCTCTCGTTGCTCTGGTGATATGAGAGTCGCGCAGATCACATTTTCTGCAGATGATAAAATCTTTTTGATGCCAGTGCTTCGATCTTGGATGCATCCAGGTGGTTTTGCAAGCATCGTTCAGTTGGAAGAACGTATTTGTGATTGAGAGATTGTGCTCGGAGCATAGTGAAAGCAGAAGTTTGCCATTTGAGTTCTCATGAAACGATACCATGCTGACCAATAATGCCAGCCGGTTGGAGCCAATTCTTGCTTTGAAACCACCAGGATGATCAACTTATCACCTGCAGGTACGTTGTGTACAACTTCATCAAGTGTTTGTAAAAAGGCTTCTTTGTTTTCGCCTTGGTTTGTCATGGTGGGGGCATAGACACTTATCAAAGTAGAATATGCATAAGGAGAGTCTCATAGCCATGACTGTGTTAGTTATGCCCTGGGGCTGTGACTCAAGTTGAGAGACGAGAAGGATCCCAACTGCAAAGTCAACACCTGCCTTTCTTTCAGCTTTGCGACATGACCAGTATTGTGGTACATCCTGATCCAACCTCGCTTGATTGACCCTTGTCTAAAAATCTTGTCTCGCTGAGCGCAGCAATGTTAACTTTGTATCTTTGGAGCTCTCGTGTTACCAAGGCGGTTCTTCTTCCTGGTCGGTTGGCCTCTTTTCTATCTAGGAGAGTTCGCACGTTCCAAGCAGCAGCAATCAAGGGCTTAGTGGTCCGTTTCTGTTGGCGGTAGCCTGTCCGAACCCAGAGATTCTTAGCACCCTCTTCTCCTTTCCCTGTCTGCCCACTACCTTGAGCAGTGGTTCCAGAGCCGCTGGGACCTGAGGGCCATTGTTTTCGTGTGTCTGTCATGTGTTGTGTGTGGGGGCGGGGGGTTGGCGCTAGGTGCCATCCACTAATGTAAGTTGCTGTTGTTTCCGCAGAGCCTCAGCAAATCTCTCCACCTGCCCCCACAAGTCCAGGGCAAACCGAGGTAAGACAGCTGTTCTCATTGGAGACACAGCAGCTGAACAGTAGATGGCAAGTCGCAGCATATGACCAAAATCCACAAGCAGTGCTCTGTGGCAACGCCCTTTGTGCAATATGCGGCTGCGGGATTTTCTGTCTGGGTTTACTCCCACAGCCGTTCCCCACCCAAGGGGTAACCCACAAGGCAGCGGAGACAGGTGCAGGTCGTACAGTCTACTGTCATACTGTAGCAGGGACTTAGCTCTGACCTGACATACACACATATACATATATGTATGTATGTATGTATGTATTATGTATGTATTATGTATGTATGTATGTGTACAGTCTACTGTCACATTGTAGCAGAGACTTAGCATTGACCTGACATACATACATATACATATCGAGGGATCCCAGCCAGAAGGTACTAAATGCCATTTTTTTCACATTTTCATTTTTTTGTATATCATTGCACTCGGAAACATGTCCTCTCTGCTGTGATGGTGATATATTTTTTTTCCAATTTCACGACAAGTTGATGATTTATTTATTAAAACTTGAAAGAGTCATGCAAAAGAAGTGAGCAAGTGGTTACACGCATAGGGTGCAACTGACTGCTGGTACCTTCCGACATTGACAAAGAATGACAAACAGCTGATTTTGTTCCCTGCCAGACAGTACTATGCAACTTTAGCAGCTTTTGTCATTGAGTGCTGTGGCCGAAAGGAGGGTTAAGTGGCTGCTGATAGATGTTCAACAGCCCAGTGGTCTCCTCTGGTAGGACATCTGGGCTGTGTACTTACACTTAGGAGGAGGCTAACTTATGACCCTGACATGTTGGAGGCAGGCCTGCCAATGTGCAGAGTACACATACACCAGTCAAAACGTGTGTGTGGTGTGTGTGTGTGTGTGTGTGTGTGTGTTGTGTGTGTGTGTGTGTTTTGTGTTGTGTGTGTGTGTGTGTGATGTGTGATGTGTGTGTGTGTGTGTGTGTGTGTGTGTGTGTGTGTGATGTGTGTGTGTGTGTGTGTGTGTGTGTGTGTGTGTTCGTTCTTTGATTTAACGTCTTTTCACTATAAGTGATATTAGACGGAAATTGGTAAAAATATATTACTATCACAGCAGAGAGGACATGTTTCTGAGTGCAATGATATACAAAAAAATGAAAATGTGAAAAAAATGGTGTGTGTGTGTGTGTGTGTTGTGTGGTGGTGTGTGTGTGTGTGTGTGTGTGTGTGTGTGTGGTGTTGCGCGCGCGCGCGCGCCAGGATTTGTAGGATTAACGTGGCATCTCAGGTGCGGAAGTGCCAGGACAGTATCTTAAGTTTGAAACCTGTCATCCCCAACCCTGGATGTCTCTTCATCCAGAACTGGCCTAAATCTTTTATCACAATCCCCTAGCTTTTCTTGTTTAATCAGAAATATGTATTGGGAACAAACAGCTGCAATGACAATAGAAAATGATATAAGCTCTTTCCAAAATATCAAAAGAGGAATCAGACAAGGTTGTGTTTTGTCACCAGATCTGTTTTCACTTTACAGCGAAAACATCACGAGAAACCTAGAAGAATAACCTGGATTAAAGGTTGGAGGAAAATGATAAACAACATTCGATACGCAGATGACATCGTGCTAATTGCAGAAAATGAAAGGGACCTACAAAACTTTGTGAATATACTAGAAATAGAAAGCAAAGGTAAGGGGTTGGAGCTAAACTGCAAGTAGACTGAAGTCATGGTGATCAGTAAAAAAAAACATGAAATCCTCTCATGCAAAATAATAGCAAACGGCACAACCTTGAGACAGGTTGATAAGTTTAAACGTCTGGGTACGATCATTTCACCAGGCGGCAGATGCACATCAGAAGTAGCCAGCAGAATCGGCCAAGCCAAAACAGCATTCAATCCACCATGTAAATGCCACAATCACTCTTAATACATCTATAAATACCACAATCCACTCATAAATGCCACAGTCCACTCTATAAATGCCACAATTCACTCTGTAAATGCCACAACCCACTCTATGGATGCCACAATCCACACTTTAAATGTCACAGTCCACCGTATGAATTCCACAATCCACTCAGTAAATGCAACAGTCCATCCTGTAAATGCCACAATCCACTCTGTAAATGCCACAATCCACTCTGAATACCACAATCCACTCTTTAAATGCCACAATCCACTCTGTAAATGCCACAATCAACTCTATGAATGCCACAATCCACTCTGAATACCACAATCCACTCTTTAAATGCCACAATCCACTCTGTAAATGCCACAATCAACCTATGAATGCCACAATCCACTCTGTAAATGCCTCAATCCACTCTTTAAATGCCACAATCCACTCTGTAAATGCCACAATCCACTCTATGAATGCCACAATCCACTCTTTAAATGCCTCAATCCACTCTTTAAATTCCACAATCCACTCTTTAAATGCCACAATCAACTGTATGAATGCCACAATCCACTCTGTAAATGCCACAATGAACTCTATGAATGCCACAATCCACTCTTTAAATGCCTCAATCCACTCTGTAAATGCCACAATCAACTGTATGAATGCAACAATCCACTCTGTAAATGCCACAATCCACTCTATAGATGCCACAATCCACTCTGTAAATGCCACAATCAACTCTAGATGCCTCAATCCACTCTGTAAATCCTCAATCCACTCTGTAAATGCCACAATCCACTATGTCAATTCCACAATTCACTCTTTAAATGACACAATCAACTCTATGGATGCTGCAATCCACTCCATAAATGCCATAATCGTCTCTATAAATGTCACAATCCACTCTAGATGCCACAATCCACTCTATAAATGCACAATCCACTCTATAAATGCCACAATCCGCACTTTAAATGCCACAATCCACTCTATAAATGCCATAATCGTCTCTATAAATGTCACAATCCACTCTAGATGCCACAATCCACTCTATAAATGTCACAATCCGCTCTATAAATGCCACAATCCACTCAGTAAATGCACAATCCATCTGTAAATGCCACAATCCATTCTGAATGCCACAATCACTCTGAATACCACAATCCACTCTGTAAATGCCACAATCAACTCTATGAATGCCACAATCCACTCTGTAAATGCCTCAATCCACTCTTTAAATGCCACAATCAACTGTATGAATGCAACAAATCCACTCTTGAATGCCTCAATCCACTCTATAAATGCCTCAATCCACTCTGTAAATGCCACAATCCACTCTTTAAATGCCACAATCAACTGTATGAATGCAACAATCCACTCTTGAATGCCTCAATCCACTCTTCAAATGTCACAATCAACTCTATGAATACCACAACCCACCATGAATGCCACAATCCACTCTATAGATGCCACAATCCACTCTATAGATGCTACAATCCACTCTATAGATGCCACAATCCACTCTATAGATGCCACAATCCACTCTATAAATGCCTTGATCCACTCTAGACGCCCAATCCACTCTATAAATGCCACAATCCACTCTATAAATGCCACAATCCACTCTGTAAATGCCACAATTCACTCTTTAAATGCCACAATCAACTCTATGGATGCCACAATCCACTCTATAAATGCCATAATCGTCTCTATAAATGTCACAATCCACTCTAGATGCCACAATCCACTCTATAAATGCCTCAATCCACTCTGTAAATGCCACAATCCACTCTGTAAATGCCACAATCAACTGTATGAATGCAACAATCCACTCTGTGAATGCCTCAATCCACTCTTCAAATGTCACAATCAACTCTATGAATACCACAACCCACCATGAATGCTACAATCCACTCTGTAAATGCCACAATCCACTCTGTAAATGCCTCAATCCACTCTAGATGCCACAATCCACTCTGTAAATGCCTCAATCCACTCTAGATGCCACAATCCACTCTATAAATGCCTCAATCCACTCTGTAAATGCCTCAATCCACTCTATAAATGTCACAATCCACTCTATAAATGTCACAATCCACACTATAAATGTCACAATCCACTCTATAAATGCCTCAATCCACTCTATAAATGCCACAATCCACTCTGTAAATGCCTCAATCCACTCTATATGCACAATCCACCTGATGCCACAATCCACTCTAATATGCCATCCACTCTGAAGCAATCCACTTCTATAAATGCCTCAAACAATCCACTCTGTAAATGCCTCAATCCACTCTGTAAATGCCACAATCCACTCTATAAATGCCATAATCGTCTCTATAAATGTTACAATCCACTCTAGATGCCACAATCCACTCTATAAATGCCTCAATCCACTCTGTAAATGCCACAATCCACTCTATAAATGCCTCAATCCACTCTGTAAATGCCACAATCCACTCTTTAAATGCCACAATCCACTCTTTAAATGCCACAATCCACTCTGTCTCCAGTAAACAATACAAAAGCAGATGTACTGCACAATATACAGTAATATCTTGTAGTTTTGGACAATGTGCTGATCTATAGCTTACTAGATTAAATTCACTTTTTAGAGTTTGGTCTAATTGATGTGTACATGTAAATGTATATTTGTATGTACATTTGATGTTTTGAACACTTTCTTTTCTTACTTTACTTTACTTTACTTTTTCCTTCCGCTTGTACCGGTGGGCGTCGCGGGGAGATACAGTCGTCTGTCAGCAGCAAAGCGGGTGGCCTGGAGAAGGACATCTCGTGAGCTCTGAGGGTGTCTGCCACGGAGTCGCTCCATCGTCGTCTTTGTCTTCCTCTGGCTCTCCAGCCAGAGTATCTGGTGTTGTATGCCCGAAGAGCTGGATGGTTTAGGGGCATACGTGTGAGGTGTCCGAACCACTTGATCCTCATATGTTCGATGTGTTGTAGGATTGGTGTTGCTCCTACCATGTCTCGTATCACCTCATTTCGGATCTTGTCCCGCCTTGTCTTGTTTACTGCTTTCCTCAGGCATTTCATTTCACAGGTGACCAGTTTTCTCTCAAGGACTTTAGTTAGGGACCATGTCTGGCACTGGTATGTCAGCGTTGGTAGAAAAATGGCGTTGATGAGTTTCGCCTTAGTGCTGGTGGGAATGCTGGGGTGTTTCAGGAGAGGGGCAAGTTGGTAGCTGACTGCGTTGGCTTTCTGGCATCTGGTCTCGATTTCTCTGTCTAGTTTGCCATTTTCAGTGAAGATGCTGCCCAGGTATTTAAATTCACTGGCTTGCTTCAACTGGGTTTCGTTAATGTTGATATCCAGTTTGTTTGGTCTCTTACTGACAGTCATGACCTCGGTCTTGCTGACGCTGATCTTCATGCCGTATGTCTCGCAGCTTTCATTGAGCTGGTCTGTGTGCTCCTGTAGCTGTATCTTGTCATTGTTCACCATTGCCTGGTCGTCCGCAAACATGAGTTCATTGAGTGCCTCAGGGTCTGGGTTTGCCTCCTTCGTAATCTGATCCATATAGATCACGAAGAGAAGTGGGGAGAGATTACAGCCCTGCCTTACTCCCGATGTCACTGGGAACCAGTCAGATGTTCCACTGGCGGTGCGGACTGCACTCCTGCTGTTGGCGTAGATGGCCCGAATGTTGTCTAGCAGCTGGCCCTTGACGTCGTACTGCTCGAAGACCTTCCAAAGCTTGTCTCTGTTGACTCGATCAAAGGCCTTTTCTTGATCGACGAATACAAGATGGAGATCTCAGTCATATTCAATCGCCCTCTCGCACAATACTTTCTTTTCAAAGAGCTATTACCAGATTTGGTGTCCTTTATTAGACTCGGGTAGCATGTTGTTTGTGTTAAAAAGAAAATGAGGTAGGGCTGTAAATCGCTTGTAGTGCATTAAGTTAAAGCAAATCCTGTAAAACGTGTAAGGTAACGTATGAACGCATATTTTTTCCCTCTGTCATCAAGCTTGTGCATTTGCGTTTGTAACTTGTCTTTGGAAAACAAACAAACAAACAAACAAACAAAAATCATCACCACCACAACAGCAACTTTTATAGTTAAGTGGGGGGGGGGGGGGAATGACCCAGCAGTAGCACACTGGGATTTCCACAGAATGAACTTGAGATCAGTCATGTCAGCGTTGAAGAGCTGGCACAAACAGCGTGTGATCAGCGCCACTCAAGCGGCGCCAAAGGTCGGGGGGTGGGTGTGGGGGACTCAGTTTTGTGTTGTGATGTCTACGCTCCTTTGATAAATAATGGCAGTCGCTTCATAAGAAATGAATAGCAGAGATACTGCTTAGTTTTCTTTTTCTTTTTGTATTTTGTGTGTGTGGGGGGGGGGGGTGGAGGAGGTTAGTGGTGGTGATGTTGGTGTCTGTCTCGGACATTCACACTTCGTTGGTCACAGGTTTTCCACCCTTTAATAAAATCTGTTTAGCACTTCGACTCATGGATGGAGTCGCCGTAAAGGTTTTTTTTTCACATGGGGCAGACAGTGGTGATCTTGGCAGCAAGATTCTGTAGAATGGAGTGAAGTTTCATAGCAGTGTCCGTTTGCCAAGATAAGAGAATTAGCAGGGAATCAATATTTGGTCTTCCAAGCAGATTGCTACCCACCAGCTGGCTCAACAAGTATACAACAAAAAGATAAGAACCAGAAAAAAAAACACACACAAAAAGAATCAGAACGCGTATTTAATACAACCAGACAAGACAGGTGTAAATTTTCGGCCAACTGGCCTTTGTCAAGTATGAGAAAAGGACTAAAATGACTTAAAAATGTTTTTGTCATTTTAGTCCTTTTCTTACACTGGACGAAGCAGCAGGGAAGTTTCAGTCCTAATTTTTATATTTGGTGTTTGTTCGTTTGTGATCTTACGCTTGACAAAGGTCATTTGGCCGAAAATTTGCGCCTGTCGTCTGGTTGTATTAAATACACGTTCTGATTGTTTTCTCGTGTTTTTTTTTTCTTTTCATTTCTGGTTCCTGTTTACTTGAAAGCGGGCAGTCACACTTGTTTTGGATTTCGTATAACAAAAAGATAAGAATATATGGATTTGACTAGTCGCCGTGGTGTAGTGGGTAGCACAACGGACTACCATTTGGAAGGCTGTGGGTTCGAATCCCCATCAGTCCCTTCAAAAGTCGTGGGATTTTTCGGCTCCAACCGGCTCCTACCCACAGCTGAGCATGCTGTGGGCTCATTGGGAAGACTGGACCGCACGATCAGGGTCTCATCCGCTTCATGAATGTATGGCAAGAAGGGGGTTTGTGTGTTGTCATCTACAACAGGTAGATGAATTGGGGATGTTTATAGAGGAGTTGTTTCTCTACTTAGAAATCACACGCACAACAAGGAGGAGAGAGAGACGAGTAGAAACGCACTGAATATACTAGCAATAAGTTTCAAAAGCAGTCCACACATAGCATTACAAGTCAATATAGTTTCTTTAATTAAACATATTCAACTGAAAGCATAATCATTCATCCTCTTATTTTTATTTGCCTACGTCCTAAAGCAATCCTACTTCTTTGCCTATCAGCCCTAAACCCTACATATAAATAAAATATCAACGTACCTTCACTACATGTTTCTGCCAAAGGCTCAGCACCTCTGCCAAGTTGAGTGGCCCATCTCCTAACACAGCCGTGACTGACTGACCGTTCTGTCTCTCTGTGTCTGTCTTCTCTGTGGGTCTGTATTCTCTGTGGGTCTGTATTCCCCTATGTGTTATTTTCCCTTTTCATTTATAGAGCGTGGATCAGAAAGCTGGGGCTCTGACCCCACCTATCTTAAGAGACTTTTTGAGAAAGTTCTTCCACCAATGAATGTATCGCGTGAAGGATATTTCATCCTGTATCGTGGGAAGAATAGTTGGGTTGTGTCATCTCTAACAGGAAGGTGAATTGGGGATGTATATAACAAAGTGTTTCTCTTCTTAGAAGTCACACACACAATAAGGAAGGAGAATGACGAGAAGAAATGCACTTACCACACTAGACATGATTCTCATAAGCAGTCCACACATAAATTAATAACTACGACGTATTTATTTAATCAATCAACTTCAACATAAACGTGATTCACCATTCCTACTGTCCCGGGTCCTAATATTCCTGAAATCCTAAGATGCACTACGAATCATCAGAACTGGCATATCACTAGAATGCTGAACACTTTCTTATGTCCTACTCTATTCCCTCTCTCTTTGCTTCATGGAAAATCAAACATACTACCTATTCCTATCCCTATCCTAACAAAAAGTATAAAATGAGACGTGGGATTACATACCTCTAAGATAGATTGGAAGCTGAAACGTCTCTCGCTCCCTGACTCAGTGGCTGACTCAAGGTTCCTCTGCTTCTCTCAAGGTTCTCTCTAGGTTCTCTGATCCACCCTGGGTGGCAATCGAATGGGTGAATGCCTATAGTGATTGACTTTCTGGCTTTTATACAGTGCGTTTCTGTTGTTTCTGTCACAAACCTTCCCACCTGTCTTTCATTGGACATCGAAATTTGAATAACTAAGCAATCTTTGGCACCTGGCGGCCCTGGCTGTTATTCAACTTTCTGGACTTTTTGCTTGGACGTTGGTATTTGCCGAAACCTTTTGTGTACTAGATAACCTACCCTCTATAGTTGGATAAGACCAATGTGAGCGTTAGATCCTGCTCAGTGGAAAATGTTGAGTAACCAGTTAAATCATGGATGGCGTGCAAACCTTACGTACCCGTGTAAGATAGGGCTTGAATATTCTCCCCCCCCCCCCCCCCCCTTAGAGGTCGGTGGAAAACGCCGAGTAACCAGTTAAATCATGGATGGCGTGATCTTCATTACGCAAACCTTACGTACCCGTGTAACGATACAGTCTGAGGGGGACTAGGTTGGTGGAAAATGTTGAGTAATCAGTCCAATCATGGATGGCGTGATCTTCTTTACGCAAACCTTACTTACCTGTCTAACAATACGGTCTGAGGGGGACCCTGTGATAAATGCATGAAGGAGGGGTTCACGTGGACAAGACAGGCCAGCACCTGTCCACTGAAACAATGGACCGCTCTCTTCCACTGTGCGATCTTTGAAAACGTCCCAGCAGAGCTGCGTTTACAGATGGCTCTATTGGTTAAATGTCTTGTTTACAGTGTACATAAGTGTTAAGAACGGCTGTGCTGCCCGATGCTGGTTAATCCAAAGCCATCAGTTGAGAGGCTAGTTTGTCTGCTGGCCAGACCTTGTCCACTTGATGGTTCACACTGAAGTACCGGTAAGGGCCTGTTTCTACTTGAGGGGTTGTATGTTGGTTAATTCTAAGCTTTCACTATAGGCTAGTTAATCTGCCTTGCCAAACATTGTCAACATCTCGGCTCAGACTTAAGTACATTATGGGCCTGTTTCTACATGAGTCATTTCTGCGATAAATGCGTCATTGAGAATGTTGCTCAAATCGTCTGACCAACATTGCAGGTGTCTGTATCTCTCAGGCCTGGTTGACGCCAGGTTATGTTACGATAGTGAGCGTTAGAGTACATCCCTATCACGCAGTCTTTTTCTTTTTCTTTTTTTTTTTATTCATTATTGTTTTACTTACATAGTTTATTTATGCAGTTCGTGTCCCTGAATGTCTTGTGATTTCAGATGGCCAAAAGAAGTCCGAAGATTTTCGCTGCTCTGCTTGCTGTCAGTGCCTTTATCTTTGGCCTGTTTATCTGGCCGCGAGTCCAGCTCCGCAGTCAGTCCCCGAGTACCTGGAGCCTGTTGACGGTCGGCCAGTGCCGTCAGCTCAGCCAGACGCTTTCCATAAAGCCGGTGGTAGCTCCTCCACATCTGTGTCCGGCTGTGCAAACCAATCCGGTGAAGTAGGGCCTAGCAATGGCAGCAGAACACAAAGCGGGTCCTGTGGTAGCCTATCTCACAGAACGCTTCCCAAGCTACCGGAAAAATTCCTCATCTACTCGTGTGTTAAAACTGGTGGATTATGTGGCGGATGGGCAGACAGACAGGAAGGCCTGGTCACTGTTTTTCTATTGGCCAACGTGACTAACCGACGTTTTGGCATTCGCATGGACACCCCTTGCGATCTGGAGAAATTCGTCCTCCCCAACGACTACAACTGGATCGTGCCTGATAAGGACATCCGAGGCAAAAACCACACGACGCATCCATGCTGTTGACAAAGAACATTTCTACAAGGAATTGATGACCTTGGACTTCAACGCCAAGTATCCAGAAGACGTGCTTTTTCTTCACACCAATCGTGACTAATTTGCAGATATCAAAAGAAATCCTCATTATCGTGATTTGTTGCCTCCTTGGGCCAAACAGCAACGACCCGAGTTTTTCCGTGATGTTTGGCGTATGCTCATGAAGCCATCTCAACACATGCAACAGAAGTTGGAGGATTTTCTGCGCTCTATTCAGTACTTCAACAGAACACGACCGCTACTAGGTGTGCACGTGCGCACTGGGCGCAGTGCGCATTTTACAGATCGGTCTTTTGAGGGCAGGATCGCACATCTGTCGACGTCTGTTTTGTAATGTGGTGCATGCGCTCGCGCGCGCGCGGACGTGTGTGTGTGTGTGTGTGTGTGTGTGTGTGTGTGTGTGTGTGTGTGTGTGTGTGTGTGTTCCGTGAGTGCGTGTGTCTGTATGTCTGTGTCTGTGTGTGTTGTTTGTGCATGTGTGTCTCTGTGTGCGTGTGTGTGTGTGTGCGTGTGTGTGTGTGTGTGTCTGTGTGTGTGTGTGTCTGTGTGTGTGCGTGTGTCTGTGTCTGTGTGTGTGTGTATGTGTGTGTGTGTGTCTGTGTGTATATGTGTGTGTGTATGTGTGTGTGTGTGTAGTGTGTGTGTGTGTGTGTGTGTGTGTGTGTGTGTGTGTGTGTCTGTGTATGTGTGTGTGTGTGTGTCTGTGTGTGTGGTGTGGTGTGTATACGCAAGTTGTGTGCATATCTATGTGCGAATGCACGCCAGGCTACACATGAGCTTCAGTTAAAGTGAGACGTTGACACAACGATTGTTGTAGTATCCTTTGTAATTCGCTTACTGGTACTACTCATTTATATATTTGCTCATGGCAGATGTAAATTTTTCCCAGAAGGTACAATAAAATGTGTGGAAATACTTTCAAAAACCGTCTTCAAACAACGGACATATTTCCTGTATCCGTTACATTATATTAAAGAAAAAAGAGCAATTCGTTGACTGCCGTGAGCAAAGAATGGTGCCCATATTATTGAGGAAAAGTGATATTGATATTAGTTTTTACCTGGACAAAGGAAAATCTCAGGTTCCACTTTGCACTAGGTAGAACATTTTAGTTTTTTTCTAGAAGTAGAATATCAAAATCCAGTTCTAATTGAATTACAATTTGTCGTAGGGGGAAAACCTTGAGATTTCAGTTTACATATAATATGGAAAATCTCACAATTTTCTTGGATCAGTTTCCTCTGACAAATTCATTAAAAAAAAAATTTTTAAAATCGTTGAATACTTAAGTCCAATGTGATCTATGAAACTACTATCTGTGCATATTTGTGAGAGACACACATCCCTCGTGGGGATGCCAGGGGCTTCTTGCAGTATAAATAGTATCCCCACTTTCTGGAAGTTATGTGCAAGCAATTTGCCCTTTTCTGTTACTCTCTTTGTTTCTTCCTTATTCCTTTGCTTTCTGTCATCTCTTCCTTTCATTTTTTTGCCTTGCTGGTCCATTCGCCTAAATGTTGTTTTTTTCTATAAAGCCTCGTATACATTCTCATGAGATTGATAATTAGATACATGTGTTGACTGCATGTCGGTGTCAGAGGAGACATGCTATGCAGGAACAGTTTTAGGTAATTTATGGTTTGTGTGTGTGTGTGTGTGTGTGTGTGTGTGTGTGTGTGTGTGTGTGTGTGTGTGTGTGTGTGTGTGTGTGTGTGTGTTTGTGTGTGTGTGTGTGTGTGTGCTTTAGTGTCCTTAGTGATCTTCACATTTGTATTCATTTTTTTTTAAAATCCTCTGGTTATGAATTGGACGGAGTGGTCAACGCCAGGGGCATATCCGTTGATTGTGTGCGCTCATGCATTGATGTGTGTGCTTAATTTTCTCTTCCAGCTGTTTTTGCCTGACATCACCTCTGCTTCAAGAGATCCATTGCTGTTCACTATACTGACAAGGTGAACAGAATTTGTTGACTGTCTTGGTCTTGTGTTTTTTTTTCCAAATCCGCCCTAGCCTGAAAGAAGTTCTCCCATCTGCTGCAGGAAACCGTAAGAAAGAGACAGTGTTATGCAGGTTACACTCGGGTCACACATCCTACACTCATTCGTACCTTTTGAAAATTGAAGAAGCACCATGGTGTATACCATGTGATGAGCCCTTGAGCATCCGACACCTCCTCCTCGATTGCTGGGACTTGTACGAAGTGAGACAAAAGCATTATATGGCGGACTCCTTAAAGAAGCTCTTCCGAGACGTCCCTCCTGATGCAATTTTCCACTTTTTAAAAGAGATCAGTAAATTTCACCTGATGTCTGTTTTTCCTTAATCGCATTTTAGATTTGCAAGGTTAACGGTGAGTATGGTTTTTAACTGTTGTCTTTTATCTTGAGGGGTTGTCTTCTTTTTCTTGTTTTTTTGTTGTTGTTTTTTTACGTGTGTTAGCGCTGATATGGCTCTAGTAGTCGGCCGGGCTATAAGCAATATGAACTGAACTGTTGAAGACAGAGCTGATGACAAAGCCCGAGACTGTTTTGGCTGAAACGCAGCAGGTGAGAATGTCTTCGTGAGAATGTGTGACCACTGTGCAGTCATCTGCGAGGACAGACTCCCGCAAGACGGCTTGGAGTACTAGAAGTCCAGCAACCAAGCGTGGGTAATATCTCTCACAGAACCTTGCTCATGAACACATGGGCATTCCATTTGGTCCCTTTTTATCCACTGGAAGAGGCGGCAGGGAAGTTTCTAGTCCTCTTCTTATTATCCGTTGTTTGGTGTTGTTTGTGGTCTGACTGTGACCGTGCATTCGCGCTTGACAAAGACCGGTTGGCCGAAAATTTACGCTTGTCTTGTCTTGTTGTGTTGAATACTTTGGTTTGCTTGTTCTTCTGGTTCCTGTTTGCTTGGGCGCGGGCAGTCGCACTTGTTTTGGATCTTCTGGTTAATGATGTTGGATTACTGACCAGTTTACTGTGGCCTGCAAACGCCTCAGCCTTACGCTGGCCTCAGCCTGAATGGGTGGAAATGCATAATCAGCATGATCACATGATATAAGGGGCAGGGAGGATAGGGGTGGAGAGTTGTTGATCACCTTATGTAGTTGTATTTTGATATGTCAGTGATACAGATTCCGTACAATTTGATCCGAATGCATACAAACAATGACTGAAGGGTCTCAGAAAAGTCTGTTCTGTGAAAGTGCTTTGTGGGCAGTGGTTGCCAGTCCCAAAAATGAGGGCGAGGGGTAGCGCTCTGTTTGGGTTAAATTAGCATTATTGTTGTCAGAAGTAGCATATGCCAGCCAGGTACTCATACTGCACCATAAGCTTATGTTTCTTTGCGATAGTTACATTTCAGAATTCCTGAAAATGAGAGATTATTTCATTCAACGACATATTGTAGGTCTGAATCCCATCGACCATGATTCCTTATGGGTGCCATCTTAGTTTGATCCACTGGGATGAGCCTGAGTAAGATTTTGTACTGGAGGTTTGGACATTGAGTATCCCAGGTTCGCACACATTTGAATAATGATAGAAATGATGAAAGTAGAAGAAGAAACGGAAGAAGTAAAAGAAGAATCTCCTATGATGATGATTATGGTGACAGTGGTAATGATAATGATGTTATTATATTTTTGATTTAAGCCCAGCCGATTGTGCAGAGCCATCTCAGGGCAATAACCACCTCAAAACTTATACAATACCTCACTGGGAAAAAAATGGAAAAGAAAATTAAGTACACTTATCCGTGCATATCACCTGTCTTACCTGCCAACGTCACCGGGTTCGGTGTTGGCCGCTGCACATCTGGATGCCACCACCTCCCTCCAGGCCACTCTGTCTTGACTTTTGTGGACAATTTCTTGAATATTTAGGCCACTGATGTTGGTTATGTTCTCGATATATGAGATTTGAGGTCTGCCTTTCTTCCTTTTTACCACTGTTTTTCCTTGAAAGATGGCTGCCATGAGGTCTGTGTTCTTGCTGCGTGACACACGGCCAATGTATTTTTAGTCTTCTCTTGTTGATGTCTGCTCGTAGTTTTCTGATGGTATCAAGTTCTTCCAGGACACTTTCATTGGTTCTTCTGTTTGTCCAGTTGACGCGTAGTTGTCTCTGATAAAACCACATTTCTGCTGCCTCATTTCTTCTGCAATCAGTTTTTCTCAGAGTCCAGGCTTTTCAGCCACAAATCATGACTGGCCAGATCAAACATTTTAGAAGTCTAACATTCAGGCCATTTGGTATGCCTCTGTCTTTCCAGATGTTGTTGATTTGGACCATTTTCTGCTTTGCCATTCCAATTCTTATTTTGATGTCTTTGGAGCAGGTTTCATCATTTGTTATACAGAACCAAGATACTTGAAATCTTTAACATTTTCTATAGGAAGTTTGTTAATTGTGATGTCAGGATTGTTTTCAGTGTCTTTGCCTTTGATATGTAGCACTTTTGTTTTCTTGGCGTTCAAGTTTAGATCAGCCTTTTTGCCTGCTGCATCTACCCTGTATAGAATTCTTTTTATGCTGGTAATTGTATCTACTAATAGCACAGTATCATCGGCATAGCGCAAGTTTGTAATTTTTTTCCTCCCATCTTTATGCCCATGCCTTCTATGTCAGCATCTCTCATGACTTATATTCTATGTAGATGTTAAAGAGATACGGTGAGAGGATACAGCCTTGTCTGACTCCTCTGTGGATGTTGAAGAATTCACATTTCTGACTGTTCCATCTAACTGTGTCCTTTTGGTCTTTAAACATGATGAGGCAATTAATGCAATGCTGTGTTTGGGAAAGCCCATTTTGACCATTTTGTTGAACAGGTGGAGATGAATGACGATGTCAAATGCTTTGCTATAGTCTATGAAGGCGACAAAAGCTTCTTTTTCGGTGCTTTTTATTTTCTCTATAAGTGTTTGTTGCACAAAGAGCATATCAGTTGTACCTGTGTTGGATCTGTAGCCTGCCTGGCAGTCAGATATTTCTTCTTCTATATTGGGCTTCAATCTGTTGAGAATCATTATGAGTAAAATCTTATTGGCATGGCTGATTAGGGCAATGGTTCTGTTGTTGTTGTAATCTTTGACATTGCCACTCTTGTGAAGCATCACACATTCTTGAAGTTTCAATCTGTCGGCCACTGATGAGTATTCCAGATTTTACAGTGTGTATGCACACATAATCAATGATATGATCCTGGTGTTGACCACTCTGTCCAATTTATCACCAGGGGTTTAAAAAGACCTGAACAAAAATGTATAAATAGAACTAAGGACACGAAAACATATATTAAAACTGGCCTAGACTACCTGAATTGCTTCTGGGTATGACATATCCTTAGAGGTGAAAAGACAGTTAATACATAACATAATAACAAAATAGCAAAACAAAATAGTAATGACAAAAACAACAACAACAATAAACAATCAAGCAAACAAAACAAAACAAATACTGGTCCACTCTAGGGTTGAAAACCTTGTGAATATAATAGAAATATGAAATGAAAATAAAGGGTTGGAGCTAAATAGCAAGAAGACTGAAGTCATGGTAATCAGTAAAAATCATGAAATCCCCTCATGTAAAATAACAGCAAACGGCACAACCTTGACACAGATTGATAAGTTTATATATCTGGGAATGATCATCTTACCAGACGGCTGATGCACATCTGAAATAGCCAGCAGACTCGGCCAAGCCAAAACAGCAATCAAGAAGATGAAAAGCATTCTTACCAACAAATGCCTATCAATTAACATCAGGAGGAGAGTTCTATGTTATAAAGAACCGAAAATGTTATACGGTTGTGAGGCGTGGACAATCAACAAGCAAATCCAGAACACGATTGAGGCAGCCGAGATGTGGTTTCTAAGAAGAATGTTGAGAGTTCCATGGACAGAAAAGAAAACAAACGAGACAGTCCTGATGGATGCAGACACAAGAAGATCATTCATTAGGAAGATTAGGAAAAGACAGGCAATATTTATAGCCCATTTTATGAGGAAAGGGAAATTAGAGCACTTGGTCACAACGGGAAAGGTGGAGGGAAAGAGAGCACCAGGTGTACCCAGGGAGAAAATACTGGACAGACTTGCAGAGTGGCTGAGGACAGACAGGGTGGAAGATGTGCTTGCGGCAACAAGGGATAGATACATATGGAGGGCCATGATCGCCAACACCATGTGGCAGGGCACTTGATGATGATGATCTAGGGTTGAACCCACAATCCCAGAGTTATGAGGATAGCGGTCTAACAGCTGAGATAACAGAGAAAAATCTTTTGTTAACACACATGGATACATCAACACACACAGGAACACACACACACATACACGCGCGCGCACACACACACACACACACACACATACATACACACACACACACGGACTGAGAGAGAGAGAGAGAGAGAGAGAGAGAGACACACACACACACAGAGACTGATTTTTCTACAGAATGTTGATAGGGGTAACTCCTTTGCTGCCGTGGGATCTTTAATGAGTGCTGAAAGTGTTGGTGTACACAGGACCTCAGTTTATCCTTTCATCCGAAAGACTAGCACTTAGACCATCACTTCAGATATACATGTACAGTAGAGGGCTTGGGGTGGGGGGGGGGGAGGGGTAGGCGAGTTCCGTGATTCAAACCCGGATTTCTCGCGTCCTGAACCGGTGTTTTCACCGCTAGGCCGGATTGGGCAGATTCTGTAGTCTTATAGTCCAGCTTGTTTCTTAAGAACATGGAACAATGTCTAACACAGCTCACATTTTAAAATTACAGGCGTAATGCAGCATCTGTTATAATTCTAACCATTTTCTTTGCAGCATCGTCATCCAGATCTTTCTATCCGGATTTTCGAGTTAGAGATTTCTTCTCCAGACTGGGATAATGCCTGACATTTCTTTGCAACTTTACATTTTAAGGAGGTCGTTCACAGACATCTATCTCCATTTGAAGTTGGATTCGCTCTGATGGAAGCTGATGTTCTAATGGGGCACATTACCAGTGAAGTGAAATAGTAGGCTGTGTATAACTGAAGTCGAGAACATTCCTGAAGCTATCAAAAAATACACGCAGGCATTGATTTGTTTGGGGGGTGGGGGGTACAGAGGTGGGGGGGGGGGGGGCGTGGAGGGGAATGCTTGTATGTGGCATCATCATCAGGTGCCCTGCCGCATGGCGTTGGCGATCATAGACTTCCATCTGTCTCTATCTCTCGTTGCCCCAAGCACCTCTCACACCCCCCTCGTCCCCAGCCACTCTGCAAGTCCGTCCAGCATTTTCTCCCTGGGTCTACCCGGTGCTCTCCTTCCCTCCAGCTTTCCCGTTGTGACCAGGTGCTCCAAATCCCCCTTCCTCATAAAATGGCCTATAAAAGTTGCCTGTCTTTTCCTAATCTTCCTTATGAATGATCTACTTGTGTCTGCCTCCATCAAGACTGTCTCATTTGTTTTCTTTGCTGTCCATGGAACTCTCAACATTCTTGAATGTGTATCATACTGAAAAGATTTCGTTTGATACTTACCGTTTTCTTCCCTATACCTGTTACCTGGACCTGACTGCCCCTTTTGTTGCAGAATTCTCTGGGACTTTGTCCAGCCTTACATTGCAAATGGAAGTGAGCTCTTCGTTGCCACAGACAGCCTTCAAGTTCGCAACATGTCTTTGACAAAGTTTGGCACACATCACCACGACACGGAGGCTGCTCTAGTCACATAGATCGCCAAAGATCGGACGGCGCTGCCTGCCAGGCCTTGGAAGGCGCCATCTTGGATCAGTTGGTTCTGATGCGCTGTGACGTTCTGGTGGTCGAGCCGCGATGGTTCGTGGATCCAACGAAAACCTTTACATCTATGGCAGTAAAAGTATTTCTCCTGCAGATATGTATAAGATGTGTGAACCTAGATGCTAACTGCCAATGACGTGAGCGATAGAAATTTTGTTAGATTCAGTTTGTGCGAAACCTAAATGTGATCCATCTCCACACATTTAGTGCTAATTTGGTTTTAGGATGTTTTAATATACACTTATTTCTGAAAATTACAGTCTTTTCTGATCTCTTTGATACATAGGATAAATACATGCAGAAGCTAGCCATATGAAAAGATTATAATTATTACCGGTACCTCTGCCCCCAACTCAAATGGTGGTTTTGAGAAAAGAGCCCTAAAAGATTTTATACACTTTTATGCCATGTGTTCCTTATCAATCCAAATGCCATTCAGCTGTAACGCTTCCCCCGTGGGGATGCCGGGGGCTCTTTCAGTATAAATAGTATCCCCACCTGGAAATTCTGTGCTAAAAATATTTTTCTTTTCTGTCACCCTCTTTGTTTGTGCCTTGTTCCTTTACTTTCTATCATTTCTTCCTATCAATTTTCTGCCTTGGTCCATTCACCTATCTGTGTTCGATAAAGTCTTACGTACTTTTTCTTAGGATTGATAATTAGGTACATGTATCAAAGTGCATTTTTGGCTCTAGAGAGGTGAGATATGCGGAAGCATTTTAGGTAACTTAGGCCTGATCTTATACATGTTTTAGTGTTGTTATGTATTCTTAATTTTGTATTCAGGTATGTTTTTGAAATCCCCTGTACGATAAATTGGACGGAGTGGTCAACGCCGGGGGCATGTCATTAGATTATTTGCGCGAATGCATTGATATGTGTACTTCATTTTCTTTTCTTTTCTTCTTTCCTGTTGAAGTTTTGTATGTTTTGAAGCGGTTATAGCCCTGATATGGCTCTATGCAGTCGGCTGGGCTTTAAACAACAATAACAATTAATAAAATAATGACTGGCCAGATAAAACATTTTAAAAGTCTGATTTTCAGGCTATTTGGTATACCTCTGTCTTTCCAGATATTGTTGAGTTGGACCATTTTTAGAACTATACCTGATATATAATTGACAAATCCTCCCACGACAGAATCTGGTGTATAATGCAGAAACTGTACCTTTATTTCCTAAGTGGCTGTAATATGTTACAAAGCAAGGGCAGATGATATCACCCGTTTAATTAATTCCAGAAAAAAAAGTATCATAAAAAAAATCCCTGTTTCGAATGCAAGATGTTATACCCACATTACATGCTTACAGCCTACAGCCATATCACGTTGAAAACACTGGTTCTTGTCCGATCACCGAAGTAAGCAACGTCAGGCCTGGTTAGATCTAGTACTTGGATGGGTGACCGCCTGGGAACACCAGGTGCTGTTGGCAAATTTATCGTGGGGGCTGGTTGGTTCTTTTGACAGAACCGTGGACTTCAGATCTGATATCTCGAGTTCAGCCCCAGCCTGCAACATTAAAACCTGGTCTGTTGGCTGCCCTCTTATGTTTCCATCATTCTGGTGGTGTCAGCTTAGTGTTTCATAGGTCCACTGGCCTGTTGGCTGCCCCTCTTAACGTTTCCATCATTCTGGTGGTGACAGCTTAGTGTTTCATAGGTCCACTGGCCTGTTGGCTGCCTCTTATGTTTCCATCATTCTGGTGGTGTCAGCTTAGTGTTTCATAGGTCCACTGGCCTTTGGCTGCCCATCTTAATGTTTCCATCATTCTGGTGGTGACAGCTTAGTGTTTCATAGGTCCACTGGCCTGTTGGCTGCCCATCTTAATGTCTCCATCATTCTGGTGGTGTCAGCTTAGTGTTTCATAGGTCCACTGGCCTGTTGCTGCCCATCTTAATGTTTCCATCATTCTGGTGGTGTCACCTTAGTGTTTCATAGGTCCACTGGCCTGTTGGCTGCCCATCTTGACGTTTCCATCATTCTGGTGGTGTCACTTAGTGTTTCATGGTCCACTGGCCTATTGGCTGCCCATTTGAGTTTCCATCATTCTGGTGGTGTCACCTTAGTGTTTCATAGGTCCACTGGCCTATTGGCTGCCCATCTTGACGTTTCCATCATTCTGGTGGTGTCACTTAGTGTTTCATAGGTCCACTGGCCTATTGGCTGCCCATCTTGACGTTTCCATCATTCTGGGGTGTCAGCTTAGTGTTTCATAGGTCCACTGGCCTATTGGCTGCCCATCTTGACGTTTCATCATTCTGGTGGTGTCAGCTTAGTGTTTCATAGGTCCACTGGCCTATTGGCTGCCCATCTTGACGTTTCCATCATTCTGGTGGTTCACCTTAGTGTTTCATAGGTCCACTGGCCTGTTGGCTGCCCATCTTGACGTTTCCATCATTCTGGTGGTGTCACCTTAGTGTTTCATAGGTCCACTGGCCTATTGGCTGCCCATCTTAGTTTCCATCATTCTGGTGGTGTCAGCTTAGTGTTTCATAGGTCCACTGGCCTATTGGCTGCCCATCTTACGTTTCCATCATTCTGGTGGTGTCAGCTTAGTGTTTCATAGGTCCACTGGCCTATTGGCTGCCCATCTTAATGTTTCCATCATTCTGGTGGTGTCACTTAGTGTTTCATAGGTCCACTGGCCTGTTGGCTGCCCATCTTAACGTTTCCATCATTCTGGTGGTGTCAGCTTAGTGTTTCATAGGTCCACTGGCCTATTGGCTGCCCATCTTAACGTTTCCATCATTCTGGTGGTGACAGCTTAGTGTTTCATAGGTCCACTGGCCTATTGGCTGCCCATCTTAACGTTTCCATCATTCTGGTGGTGCAGCTTAGTGTTTCATAGGTACCTACTGGCCTTTGCTGCCCATCTTAATGTTCCATCATTCTGGTGGTGTCACCTTAGTGTTCATAGGTCCACTGCCTTGGCTGCCCATCTTACGTTTCCATCATTCTGGTGGTGTCACCTTAGTGTTTCATAGGTCCACTGGCCTATTGGCTGCCCATCTTGACGTTTCCATCATTCTGTGGTGTCAGCTTAGTGTTTCATAGGTCCACTGGCCTGTTGGCTGCCCATCTTAACGTTTCCATCATTCTGGTGGTGTCAGCTTAGTGTTTCATAGGTCCACTGGCCTAGTTGGCTGCCCATCTTATGACGTTTCCATCATTCTGGTGGTGTCAGCTTAGTGTTTCATAGGTCCACTGGCCTTTGGCTGCCCATCTTAACGTTTCCATCATTCTGGTGGTGTCAGCTTAGTGTTTCATAGGTCCACTGGCCTGTTGGCTGCCCATCTTGACGTTTCCATCATTCTGGTGGTGTCAGCTTAGTGTTTCATAGGTCCACTGGCCTGTTGGCTGCCCATCTTACGTTTCCATCATTCTGGTGGTGTCACCTTAGTGTTTCATAGGTCCACTGGCCTGTTGGCTGCCCATCTTGACGTTTCCATCATTCTGGTGGTGTCAGCTTAGTGTTTCATAGGTCCACTGGCCTATTGGCTGCCCATCTTGACGTTTCCATCATTCTGGTGGTGTCACCTTAGTGTTTCATAGGTCCACTGGCCTATTGGCTGCCCATCTTAACGTTTCCATCATTCTGGTGGTGACAGCTTAGTGTTTCATAGGTCCACTGGCCTATTGGCTGCCCATCTTAACGTTTCCATCATTCTGGTGGTGTCAGCTTAGTGTTTCATAGGTCCACTGGCCTATTGGCTGCCCATCTTAACGTTTCCATCATTTCTGGTGGTTCAGCTTAGTGTTTCATAGGTCCACTGGCCTATTGGCTGCCCATCTTAACGTTTCCATCATTCTGGTGGTGACAGCTTAAGTGTTTCATAGGTCCACTGGCCTGTTGGCTGCCATCTTGACGTTTCCATCATTCTGGTGGTGTCAGCTTAGTGTTTCATAGGTCCACTGGCCTATTGGCTGCCCATCTTAATGTTTCCATCATTCTGGTGGTGTCAGCTTAGTGTTTCATAGGTCCACTGGCCTGTTCGCTGCCCACTTAAGTTCCATCATTCTGGTGGTGTCAGCTTAGTGTTTCATAGGTCCACTGGCCTGTTGGCTGCCCATCTTAAGTTTCCATCATTCTGGTGGTGTCAGCTTAGTGTTTCATAGGTCCACTGGCCTATTGGCTGCCCATCTTAACGTTTCCATCATTCTGGTGGTGTCACTTAGTGTTTCATAGGTCCACTGGCCTATTGGCTGCCCATCTTAACGTTTCCATCATTCTGGTGGTGTCAGCTTAGTGTTTCATAGGTCCACTGGCCTATTGGCTGCCCATCTTACGTTTCCATCATTCTGGTGGTGCAGCTTAGTGTTTCATAGGTCCACTGGCCTGTTGGCTGCCCATCTTAATGTTCCATCATTCTGGTGGTGTCAGCTTAGTGTTTCATAGGTCCACTGGCCTGTTGGCTGCCCATCTTGACGTTTCCATCATTCTGGTGGTGTCAGCTTAGTGTTTCATAGGTCCACTGGCCTATTGGCTGCCCATCTTGACGTTTCCATCATTCTGGTGGTGTCACCTTAGTGTTTCATAGGTCCACTGGCCTATTGGCTGCCCATCTTGACGTTTCCATCATTCTGGTGGTGTCACCTTAGTGTTTCATAGGTCCACTGCCTATTGTGGCTGCCCATCTTGACGTTTCCATCATTCTGGTGGTGTCACCTTAGTGTTTCATAGGTCCACTGGCCTATTGGCTGCCCATCTTAATGTTTCCATCATTCTGGTGGTGTCAGCTTAGTGTTTCATAGGTCCACTGGCCTATTGGCTGCCCATCTTAACGTTTCCATCATTCTGGTGGTGTCAGCTTAGTGTTTCATAGGTTCCTCTGGCCTGTTCACTGCCCATCTTAATGTTTCCATCATTCTGGTGGTGACAGCTTAGTCTTTCATAGGTCCACTGGCCTGTTGGCTGCCCATCTTAATGTTTCCATCATTCTGGTGGTGTCAGCTTAGTGTTTCATAGGTCCACTGGCCTGTTGGCTGCCCATCTTAATGTTTCCATCATTCTGGTGGTGACAGCTTAGTGTTTCATAGGTCCACTGGCCTGTTGGCTGCCCATATTAATGTTTCCATCATTCTGGTGGTGTCAGCTTAGTGTTTCATAGGTCCACTGGCCTGTTGGCTGCCCATCTTAATGTTTCCATCATTCTGGTGGTGTCAGCTTAGTGTTTCATAGGTCCACTGGCCTGTTCACTGCCATCTTAATGTTTCCATCATTCTGGTGGTGACAGCTTAGTGTTTCATAGGTCCACTGGCCTGTTGGCTGCCCATCTTAATGTTTCCATCATTCTGGTGGTGTCAGCTTAGTGTTTCATAGGTCCACTGGCCTGTTCACTGCCCATTTTAATGTTTCCATCATTCTGGTGGTGTCAGCTTAGTGTTTCATAGGTCCACTGGCCTGTTCGCTGCCCATCTTAATGTTTCCATCATTCTGGTGGTGACAACTGAATGTTTTAAAAGCCCCCCCCCTCCTCCCCAATTTCAAGACCTTGCCAGCGCATAGGGTTTTACGCAGGCTTAGGGAGTCTGCCAGATAAATTTTGATAGATTTGGGTGGAGCACATATGGAATTGTCCGAGTGCGATGAATCCCTCTTGAACAAACTACATTCTTATTGAAGGTAGTTTGCAAATTCATGTCGTACAACATATCTATGAAATATGATTGCCTTAATCTGGGGAACTCACGAGACTATAGTTATTCCTGCACGTACTCTCAACCTGCATACCTGACCTGTGGTGTTCCACAACGATCTGTCCTTGGCCCTTTTCTTTTCACTCTTTACACCTCCCCCCTGTCCACCATCATCGACTTCCACTCTATAAAACACCACATCTATGCTGATGACACACAACTTCAAGACAGTGACTCACCTGACAATGTACAGGCCCTTGACTAGCACCACTGAGTGTTACTTGGACATTAATACAGAAACAATTTCTCCAGAAAGCATTTCAGCAAAATCTTTTTATTTCATAATCATAGACAGTTTCAGTCCTGTCCCACCCAAAAAATCCACATGATTTTTTTTCTTTCAAATTCAACTTCAATGAAATGAAATATTCAGGTTCAGCTTCAATTTCAATTTCTCAAGATGACGTCTCCGCTGTCTGAATGAACTCCATATGCACTAACGTCACACGTGCCATGTGATGGAAAAAATCCACAATGATCACGGCACACGTCTTAAGCCTGCACATAAACCCACAAGCTGGCCAGGTCCTGAGGTCCTACTAAGATGGTTCCATAACCCTGAGGTCGTAGAGGAGCAAGGTGACAGAGGCCTCAACTTTTCCCGGGGCCAGCATTACGAGGGCAGCGCCCATTCCCTCTCCCTCGCTTCAAATTAATTATTGAAATAGTCAACCTTTGTGACCTCTTTGCTGGTGTTGTTGTTGTTGCTGTTGTTGTCGGCCATCATGCTGTGTCGATATGGGTATGTATGAATCTATGTGTATATGTCTGTGTGCGGGCTTGTGGATATATGCATGTATTTACGGTTATTTGTTATTTTCATCTCTTACCTGTTTATTTATCTACATACTCCTCTATTTTGTATTTATTTATTCACTGCTTACTTACTTTATCACTCACTTACTCACTTGCTTGCTTGCTTACTTGCTTGCTTACTTGCTTACTGCTTGCTTACTTGCTTGCTTACTGCTTGCTTACTTTTACTTACTTACCTATCAATGATTAAGAAAATACTGTCTTCACCTAGTTGATAGACACCTGAGCATTTGGGTATCAACTAGGGGGGGGGGGGGGTCAGTCATGTGAGACGAGTTTATACAGAATAGCTAGTTGTGTTGAGATTCAGACCTTTAATTTATGTGCATATAAATGAGTGTGTTTGTTTAATGTATATGTGTGCGTGCGAGTGCATGCGGTTGTGTTCATGTGGGTGGGGCACGCTGGGGTGGAGGGATGGAGATTTGGTGTTCGGCGTTGGGATTGGGGTGGGGGAGGGAGCAATGGGTAGGCGTCTCGTGTTGTTGACAAGGAAAAAGATTGGATTACTCTGTAAACAGTTTTCATTCAAAAATGTTGATGTGTGTGTTCATTCCTGAATAAACAGTCCCCTGAGGAAGGCCACTGGCCGAAGTACTGGGCTCAAAACTCTAGTTTGTTGTCTTGTTTCTTTGGTTTATATTATATACATACATATAAAATATATTATAAATATTATATATATATATATATATACACAATATCACACATATATATATACATACATATATATATATACGTTCCTTTTATGAAGGTAAGATACACACATACACATGTCATATACATGTGACCAAGATTATTCCGGTGGTAGGCTGATAAAATACCAGTATAAAATATAGATTTGGTAAAACATAGTCTAGGTAGGGCCTCAGGACCTGGCCAGCTCATGGGTTTATGTGCAGGCTTAAGGCTTGTGCCACGGTCACCATACACGTCGCACCTGTGATGTTCGTGCATATGGAATTCGTTCCGAGCACGGAGACGTCATCTTGAGAAACTGAAACTGAAACTCAACCTTAGTGATGAAACATGGCCTGAATTATCAAAACAGAATGCAAGTCAAATAACAGCACACTTTTTAATACATCTCCATTCGCTTTCACCGAAACCAACATGCTGCATTTTGTGAAATATCTGAGGGGCATAACTGAAATACATTCAACCCAAATCAAAGTGGACTTTCAGCATTCAGTCAAACAGGAACAAGAAACAAATGAACATTGAATCAAAATGCGTATTTAATGTAATAAGACAGACAGAAATGTTCCACCAAACGGCCATTGTCAAACATACACAAAAGACAGCAAAGAACGAATGCACAAAACGTACTGGAAACGCCTGCCAGTTTTACCTGCTAAACACTATGTCAGGGAAGTCATCTACATTTTTCCCACTAAGCGTTGTGCCTTTCTTCTTTGCTGTCTTTTGCATACGCTTGACGAAGGCAAGTTGGCCAAAAGTTTGCCCCTGGATTAACCTTTTGACTCCCGCACCCTGTCCACCAGTATCCTGCATTGCAAACCATGCCAGCAAAGCAAAACCTTCAGTCTTTGATTCCCTCACCCTATCCACCAGCTTCCTGCAGGAAGCTGGTGGATAGGGTGAGGGAATCAAAGACAAGTTTTTGCCGTTGGTGGTTAGGGTGCAGGAGTCCAAGGCTTAAATACTGTTCACAGTCTATTTTGGGATGTTTCTGGTTCCTAAATTCCATTGAATTTTAGTTTGTTGAGGAGGGCATCATCACATGCATCAAATGTGCATCACATCTACCCGACATAATTCTATCAATAAGTAAATTTCTCTTCAAGTGCGGGGTTTGTATGAATTATGCAGCACGTCCTGAGAACAGCACATAATTTAACTTCCTGAATGGTAATTCACACAGTTTAATAATCAACAGAACACGATACTTTTAAGTCTGTTATTTTTCCATGAAGTCATCAGCAGCATTTCTTCTTCTATCATATATGTCCACATGATCATAAATACAAAGAATTCTACAAAATACTGAATCCATTTTCAGATTCCTACCAAAGACACACACACACAAAAAAAACATGGGTTGAATAAATAAAATCATTTTATCACAGGTCATTCACCTGTTCAAGACTGAATACCACACACAACACCAAACAATCCCATGGACAAGAAATAGACACACCAAGAGACACTGTACTCTTTATATACACGAGAAGTTGTGTTCATTATCATATATATAAGATAAAGCTACTCTCTTTACAAAACAATCAGGCACATACTTTGTGGTGTTATTCACACACGCTTTCTGAACATTACACACAAACACAGCGAAACACAGGTGAGAAGCATCAATAATTATAATGTACCTGACATTCTCAACAGTTCAGGTATTGTATTTCCAGACCAGTTTAACCCTCTAGCGCCGACCACTACAGATATGATAAATCAAAAATCAAGCGTCTGTAGCACAACTTTAGTGATAACCTGATGCATCCGCCTGGAATATCCGGTTCCAGACAGGCAAGGACTACACTAACACGATGCCCCCACAACCTGGCGCCGTGTCTGTTATTCCTCACACTTCCTTTTCTACACTGACTGTTAGCAGTTACCAGCTTCTTTACAGTCCCCTGTTTTTGAGCCTCTGGTACACAAACATGTGAGTACACATTTATTTTTAATTGGGCTTAATAAATGCACAGTAGTATGTAGATTTCAAGCATATGATAATTTTGTATGAAACAGATTAATGTTAGTCATAAAAATGACATAAAAACAGTTTATCATATGTGATAAGAACGGCCTTTGTGGAAACTTCAGGAAAAGACAACTCGTCCGCCATTTATCAGAAATGATAAGAGCGGCGTTAAAGGTCGCAAGTGCTCTTTTCTAGCTGTAGAAAAGCTAACACCGATTGTTGCTTTGAATGATTCCTTTGATTCAGAAATGATTGTTTTAGTGTTTGTCTGTTAGAATGTTGCATATTATATGTAATCTGTAAAGAAAGTTTGGATCTTTTATCTGTTTTTAGTATGACAACATGAGTTCCAGTGACAAACGTTTGCTGGTTTGTTGCTGGTGATCAGTGATTTTGACCCTTCTGACAGCAGTGGAGATGAGTGGAGGCCAGGAGATGACTTTCGGGTTCATCAATGATCAGTGGATGGACAGAGAAGAACGCCTGGAGGTCTTGGTCTTGGAGGGGAAGTAGTCATGAAGATGACACGAGGTCTTCAGAGAGACTTAAACTATAAAGTCTTCGCTGACAACTTCTTTTCCAACTTGCCTCTTATTCAAGCCTTGAAAGCCAAATCCATTTACTTTGTCGGAACCTTTCGAGCCAACAGGTTCAAAGGCCTCAGTCTGAAGTATGAGAAGGAGCTGAAGCAGGAAGGAAGGGGAGCCTGTGATATCAAGGTAGAACTGATGTCGAATGTTGTAGGTGTGCACCGGTTTGACAAGACTGTAGACACTGTCTCTACCTATGTGGGTGTGGAACCTCAAGGTGAGGCATCACGATACGACAAAAGCAGAAGCAGAAAGTCACCATTCCCCAGCCTGCCATCATCAAAGAGTACAACAAATTTATGGGTGGGGTGGATCTGCTTGACAGCCTCACAAGCCTCTACAAGTTCCCGCTAAAGTCAAGGCGTTTCTACATGTACATTTTCTATCACACCATCGCAGTTGCTGTTGTTAAGAGCTGGCTGTGGTACAAGAGGCACTGCACGCTGCTGAACCTCAAGTCAGTAAAGCTCAGCATCTTTCAGAGCCAGATTGCTGATGCCCTGGTGCTGATAAAGAATGCAATTGGTCGCCCGAGCGGCTGTGTGACGTCACCACCTCCAGCCAAGATTGCCAGACAGTCTGTTCCCACCCCTGATGTCCATCTGGATGGTGTTGCCCACCTGCCCCAATGGAACAGCGCCAGGACATCGTGCAAAAACAGAAACTACCAGAGACTGACCTACGTCTTCTGCCCAAAGTGCAAAGTGAACCTTTGCTTCAACAAGGACAGAAACTGCTTTGAGGAGTTCCATCTGCTCAAATAACTATGAAATGTAGCACAAAAAACGCTTGAACAGAAATGAACTGCACTGATTAGAAATTTGAAAACAGTTAGCTGAATAAACCTGCAATGAACTGCTGTTCCAGAAACAATTTATCATATATGATAAGATCGGTCTTGGTACCGCAAAAGCCGCTCTTATCATATATGATAATTTTTCTAACTTTGTCATTTTTTCACTTTAATTAAAAATAACACCGAAAATGTGTTTCTTTGTTGTATCTAATGGTGTTTTTTCATAAGAAATAATTTTCCCTGGTCTAGAAGTACTTTCAGGCTCTAGAGGGTTAAGCAACACAGCTGAAACACACATGACTCATCAGCATAAAACCAGAGCTAACTCGCCGTGACAAAACAGCGGGACTGACAAGGTCGTGTAGGTCAACTGGGATGATATTCAGTTTTCGGCAGAAATGTTAACTCCTTCACTCCTACGACAGAAAACTTTGGTATATGAGTATACAAAACATTTGCTTTAACCCTTCGACTCCCATACCTTATCCACCAACTGCAAAAACACCCTTTGATTCCCTCACCCTATCCACCAGCTTCCTGGGTGTGGGAATCAAAGGGTTAAGTTTTTGCTTCGCTAACATTGTTGGTAATGAAGGATTCTGATGGACAGGGTGTGGGAGTCAAAGGGTTAAAAGAGTCACTGCTCTGTTCAAAATCAAACCTTTATTCACATTACCATAATGTTCGGGCTATTGTGCGCACCGGTATATAAGGCGCACCCACTAAATTACAGAAAAATCTTAACTACATTCACACATAAGCCGCACTGGTTTATAAGCCGCACGTTTTCAATGGCCAGGTCGATCGCGTTCAACTTGAAGGCTGCTTCGTAGGCATTACGTCGCGTTTTCGGCATGATGAGGGTTTACACCTGAGCAGAGCAGATCTGAATACCAATCCAAATGCTTCAATGTGTGCAGATTTGATTTAAAAACGTGAACAGTTAACAGTTAACACTTTAACGTGAACAGATAACACTTTAACATGGAGCTCACCAAAAAATTCACGAACGGTGAGTTAAAGAGAAGCTTAGAATAGACGAGAACGTGATGCTACATGGGTCAAAATTTCTTGACTGAACAAACATGCAGTGCAAACTTTACAGCACCCCACATGTTCTACCATGGACGGAAATGTCTGGCTTTCCTGTGCTGTCAATCACCTAGAAACAGCCCAACTACTGAACGGAAATTGGCTTGATAAGAAAAACGGGACGTCAGTGCAAGAAATTAATCCTTTGACTCCCGCAGTCTGTCTACCAGCATCCTGCATCACCAGCCATGCTAGCAGAGCAAAAGCTTAACCCTTTGATTCCACCACCCTATCCACCAGCTTCCTGCAGGAAACTGGTGGATAGGGTGAAGGAGTCAAAGGGTTAAGTTTTCGCAGTTGGTGGATAAGGTGCGGGAGTTCAAAGGGTTAAAATTTAGAGGCTCTTTTCTCAAAACCACTGTCTGGGTGTATGTCACTTCAAACTGCTATAATTTCCAAATCCACCCCACCCCTCCCCAAGGACAATCCTTATAATTATGTCACACTGATCAGAAAAGTTCAGTTCATATTATTTATAGCCCAGCCTGCAACTATAGCCATATCTGGGCTAACATCACATAAAAAAAATAAAAAAATAAAAAAATAAAAAATAAAAAGTTAAGATAAAAGACAACAGTTAAAAACCATGCTTACCGCTAACAAATGCAATTCAAGACTGATCAGAAAAGATTGTGGATTTCACAATGCATGTATCTCAGAATACCCCCAAAAATGGAGTTAGCACTGATTTTGTGCTGATGCCTCACATACGTTCAACCTACAACATACTAAAGTATACTGATAATGTATACAGTTCTTCTGTTCAATAGTTAGTCTCCTTCAACACAATCACACAAGTGCAGATTCACACTTCATAAGATGGAACCCCAATATTTATTCCTTTTATACAATTTCGCAGACTCAGTTGACAAACTGACAAAGTAAGTCACCACGCTACAAACTCAGAGGTTCAGTTTAAAAGCTGTCAAATCTACTGATAGTCTCTTGACCATGTTGTAAAATCATTAATCAGCGAACTGAGTTTACCGTGTGTGCATATTTGTGAGTGCACAGCCGCGCATACACTCGAGTCTGTCTGTAAATGTAGACATGTGTGGGTGTGTGCATCTACTGTATGTTATCTATTTCTGCTGAATATGTTCCTTCTTCCATCATTTCTGAATTTTGAAAAAAAAATTTAACAAAATTAAGAGTTTTCCAACAAAACTTTATAGACTCAATCAAGGCAATATTATCAACATAAAGTCTCACCAATTCAGTCAACACAGTTAAGAAATCCAACAACATTTTTTCTTCAACACACATCTCAGTCAATGCAATATATGCAACATGTAATCAGTCATCATTTGGCCATACAGGATATTTTCAATTATAGCGCTGGCACTCCCATTTTTTCCTGAAAATCAAACTTCCACAAAAACATGTCTGTGAATTTATTACATTCTCTGATTTCACAATATTTTTGAGTAATCAGTTTAATTTTCTCAATAATCGAAAACCCATACAATCCGTCTCTCAATTTACATACTTTTTTTTTCCAATAATTTTCTCTTTTATCGTAAACCCATACAATCCATCTCTCAATTTACATTCTTGTTTTTTTTTCAACAATTTTCTCTCTTTAATTTATGCTGGTATTAAGATCAAACACGAAAACAATCCTTTCTCAATTTACAACAGTTTCATTCTATCCACTCAATTGTCTTTAGCAACAAGTCACTTACAAGCTTAATCTATTCACATACCTTTATCCCATCAATTTCTTTTCAGGACCACAGAATATCCCTACAACAGTCTCTCATTTAACAAATGTTTCCAGTTACGTTGGCCCTGACAGCTCGAGTTCAAGTTCATATTGCTTATAGCCTAGCCTACAAGAGCCATATCAGGGCTAACACCACGTCAAAAATGACAACCAGGTTAAGATAAAAGGCAACAGTTAAAAAAACATGCTCACCATTAACCTCGCAAGTCTGAAATGCAATCAAAGAAAAACAGACTCAGACGTAAAATCAGATCAGGTGAAATCTATTGATCTTTCGTAAAAACTGGAAATCTGCATCAGGAGGACGTCTCGGAAGAGGTTTTTTTAACCTTCTGACTCCCGCACCCTATCCACCAACTGCAAAAACTTAACCCTTTGACTCCCTCACCCTATCCACCAGCTTCCTGCAGGAAGCTGGTGGATAGGGTGGTGGAATCAAAGGGTTACATTTTTGCTTTGTTAGCATGGGTTGACAATGCAAGATGTTTGTGTACAGGGTGTGGGAATCAAAGGGTTAAAGAGTCCACCGTGTAGTGCTTATGTCTAACATCGTACAAATCCCAGCAACCAAGGAGGAGGTGTCTGGCGCTCAGTTGCTCGTCACACGGTATACACCAAGGTGATTTTTTCATTTTTTAAAAGATACAAGTCAGTGTAGGATGTATGACCCGTGTGTAAAAACCTGCCCTGTTAGCTCAACTGGCTCAAGTGACACGTTCGCAACACAGGAAGCGTGAGTTCACCTCATGTAGGCCAGAGCTTTTCAGGGGATTTTGTGTTTGTTTGTCTCTTTTTAATGGCAGGCCAGCAGGCTGGCTCTCCCAGAATAGCTATGGGCTCGGCATCGTCATTTCTTGAGTTCAACCTCACCCTGCTATACAATTTCAATTTCAGTTTCAGAAGAGTCAAAGGGTTATGTTTTTGCAGTTGGTGGATAGGGTGCAGGAGTCAAAGGGTTAATTAAGGTACCCCATTCACAACCAGATGTACTGGCGGTTATATGTCCGTATTTTGGTATACTTTGTACTAAGTGCAAGATCATATCATCAGAACTGAAGATGAGTACTTCACACATACACCATCCACGCCTTTGGGCATATTTAGATTAAAAAAAATCAAACTAATACTTGTACCACACTTAAGTCCATACTATCAGAATTGAAGATGAGTACTTCACATTTATACCATCCACGCTTTTCTGGTATATTTAGCTTGCACAAAATCAAACTAATACTTGTACCACACTTAAGTCCTTCTTACTATCAGAACTGAAGATGAGTACTTCACATTTATACCATCCACACCTTCCTGGCATACTTAGCTTACACAAAAATCAAACTAATACTTGTACCACACTTAAGCCCATACTATCAGAATTGAAGATGAGTACTTCACATTTATACCATCCACACCTTTCTGGCAGATTTAGCTTACTCAAAATAAAACTAACACTTGTACCACACTTAAGTCCATACTATCAGAATTGAAGATGAGTACTTCACATTTATACCATCCACGCTTTTCTATCTTATCTAGCTTATGCAAAAACAAAGAACAGAATTGAAAAATCAAACTAATCAAACTAATACTTGTACCACACTTAAGTCCATACTATCAGAATTGAAGATGAGTACTTCACATTTATACCATCCACATATTTCTGGCATATTTAGCTTACACAAAATCAAACTAATACTTGTACCACACTTAAGTCCATACTATCAGAATTGAAGATGAGTACTTCACATTTATACCATCCACATATTTCTGGCATATTTAGCTTACACAAAATCAAACTAATACTTGTACCACACTTAAGTTCATACTATCAGAACTGAAGAGGAGTACTTCACATTTATACTATCCACATATTTCTGGCATATTTCGCTTACACAAAATCAAACTAATACTTGTACCACACTTAAGCCCATACTATCAGAATTGAAGAGGAGTACTTCACATTTATACTATCCACATATTTCTGGCACATTTAGCTTACACAAAATCAAACTAATACTTGTACCACACTTAAGCCCATACTATCAGAATTGAAGATGAGTACTTCACATTTATACCATCCACACCTTTCTGGCAGATTTAGCTTACTCAAAATAAAACTAACACTTGTACCACACTTAAGTCCATACTATCAGAATTGAAGATGAGTACTTCACATTTATACCATCCACGCTTTTCTATCTTATCTAGCTTATGCAAGATGAGTACTTCACATTTATACCATCCACATATTTCTGGCATATTTAGCTTACACAAAATCAAACTAATACTTGTACCACACTTAAGTCCATACTATCAGAACTGAAGATGAGTACTTCACATGTATACCATCCACGCCTTTCTGGCATATTTAGCTTACACAAAATCAAACTAATACTTGTACCACACTAGCAGAACTGAAGCTTCGAAGATGAGTACTTCGCATTTATACCATCCACACCTTTCTGGCATATTTAGCTTGCACAAAATCAAACTAATACTTGTACCAACTTAACACATCCTGGACGAGCCGCGACTATACGCTCGTAGTCATGAACGCTGAGCTTCACCTACTGTTGGGTTGTGCTAAAAGTTGTTTCAGTGATACATGGTACAGAACTGGATGGCGGCTAAAAACTATTTTAAGTAATAGCTTTATAAATAGCAAAGCTAAACTCAGTATCCTTTTTTCATTAAGTACACACATTTTGGTGACAATTGGACGTCATTCAGGCCTGCTAGAGAGCATTTTTTACAACTACTGGTTCTTTATTGGCGGCAGGCTCAGGCTGACCGGAAGTTCAGGCAGAGGTGGGGCCAGTCACAATAGTGTGAAGTCCATACGATGAATACTTAACATTATACCAATTACCATCCACGCCTTTCTGGTATATTTAGCTTACGCAAAATCAAACTAATACTTGTACCACATTTAAGTCCATACCATGAGAACTGAAAACAGTACTTCACATTTATATCATCCACGCCTTTCTGGTATATTTAGCTTACGCAAAATCATCCACGCCTTTCTGGTATATTTAGCTTACGCAAAATCAAACTAATACTTGTACCACATTTAAGTCCTTCTTACTATCAGAACTGAAAAGAGTACTTCACATTTATACCATCCATGCTTTTCTGGCATATTTAGCTTACGCAAAATCAAACAAATGCTTGTACCACACTTAAGTCCATACTATCAGAACTGAAGATGAGTACTTCACATTTATACCATCCACACCTTTCTGGTATATTTAGCTTACACAAAATCAAACTAATACTTGTACCACACTTAAGTTCATACTATCAGAACTGAAGATGAGTACTTCACATGTATACCATCCACACCTTTCTGACATATTTAGCTTACACAAAATCAAACTAATACTTGTACCACACTAGCAGAACTGAAGATGAGTACTTCGCATTTATACCATCCACACCTTTCTGGTATATTTAGCTTACACAAAATCAAACTAATACTTGTACCACACTTAAGTCCATACTATCAGAACTGACGATGAGTACTTCACATTTATACCATCCACATATTTCTGGCATATTTAGCTTACACAAAATCAAACTAATACTTGTACCACACTTAAGTCCTTCTTACTATCAGAACTGAAGATGAGTACTTCACATTTATACCATCCACACCTTTCTGACATATTTAGCTTACACAAAATCAAACTAATACTTGTACCACACTTAAGTCCATACTATCAGAACTGAAGATGAGTACTTCACATGTATACCATCCACGCTTTTCTACCTAATCTAGCTTATGCAAAAACAAAGAAACAAACAAACAAATAAAAAAAAAGCAGAAGCAAATAAGAATATTCTGTTGAACAAAAAGAAATACCATGGGCAGATCTGAACGGGGGGTATATTTGGTATGTCACAAGGGCCAGATATGCATCAGGCCATGGCTATGAACACGTTAATGCTAAAGCTTTACAAAACACAAAATGATAATCTTTGTTTCACGTTGCATCTCAAATCTGATGAACATAACAATGTGGTTATCTTTTTTTTTTAACACATTGCCTTCAGCAGTTAGTTTTTTTAGCTTATGCTGTCAAGTATAATAATCTCTTCAATGAAGTAATCTCTCCAGATATCTAAGTTAACTACAAGACTTCACTTCCATAAGTTGTACAGTGTGTACTGTTGATAAATAATGCCATGTCAAACTGTTACTTGCACAGACCACTATCTCTAAATTAATATCAACAATATTAATAACAATAATGAAAATTTATATGAGGCCACATCCTTAAAAAACAAACAAAAAAAAACAACGTAAGTCAACACTGAGTCAATTATATTAGCAGACTGACATGAAACAAGTAAAGAAAACAACATAATATGTAAATGATACAACATAATATGTAAATGATATAACAACATAATATGTAAAGGATATAAGAACACTTCCATACGAAAACATATGCATTGACATATCGACACAATATATGCAGGCACATATTATTCACGCATGCTCACACAGACCGACACAAACGCCTACACAGGAACTCACACTTGGCGAAGACAAATATATGGCCCAAGACGGGCAATTACCACACTAATTGCCCATCACAAGCCACCGCATCACTGCTCAATTCCATTCTTTTCTTGCACACCTAATCATTTACCAAAGCAACACAATCTAAGATCTCATTTCGACTCTTTAGAATCTCACATTATACTGGCTGACATACAAACTGAATGCATATATGTATGTATATCCATTCAGTTTCACAGCTACTTGCACACATAAGGAAACGTTTTTCCTCAAAATTGTGTTTAATCCTTTGACTCCCGCACCCTCTCTACCCGCATCGTGCATAGTCACCCACGCTATCAAAAGCAAAAACTTAACCCTTTTCACTCCATCACCCTATCCACCAGCTTTCTGCAGGAAACTGGTGGATAGGGTTGAGGGAGTCAACTTGTAAAGTTTTTGCATATATGAAAGATAGGGTGCGGGGGTCAAAGGGTTAAAGTCTGAACCCTTTGACTCCCACACCCTGTCCACCAGCATCCTGCATACTCACCCATGCTAGCAAAGCAAAAACTTAACCCTTTGACTCCCTCACCCTATCCACCAGCTTCATGCAGGAAGCTGGTGGATAGGGTGAGGGAGTCAAAGGACTAAGTTTTTGCAGTTGGTAAATACAAAACATGTGTGACTGCCCCTGTTCAAGCAAACAGGAACCAGAAAAAACACACAAAAAAAGAATAAGAACACGTATTTAATACAAGACAAGACAGGACAGAGGCAAATTTTCGGCCAACTGGACTTTGTCAAGCATAAGATCACAAACAAACACCAGATACAAAAATTAGGAGAAAAACTACAAACAAATACCAGATACAAAAATTAGGAGAAAAACTTTTTCTCCTAACTTTTATATCTGGCGTTTTGTTTGTTTCTGATCTTATGCTTGACAAAGGCCAGTTGGCCAAAAATTTGCGCCTGTCTTGTCTTGTTGTATTAAATATGCGTTCTTATTCTTTTTTCGTGTTTTTTTCTGATTCATACTTACTACGACTCATGGGCATATATACTCTACAGCTATTTGTGATCTCCCACCACGAAATCAGTCTTAACTAGCATTTTGGGCATTTTGAGATATACATATCACTGGAAAGTGTACATTCTGCTTATTATTTTGATACTTGAATAAAGCTTGTACTAAAAAAAAAAATGTAGAAGTCATGTATGTTTAAAGTCATTAAGTTGTATGACGGCCATTTTGAGAAAACGGCCTCTAAAGTTTTTGTGTGCTCTCCTACACATTTTCCTTACATTTCTTTATTTGGTGGCTTTGACCCAGTTTGTTTCTAATTTTCGCTATCATTATCTGAAAGGTGCACCAAAGAGCTTTCTGTCAGTATATTACATGTGTGGGTACTGTACAGGTTGCGGTTCATGAAAAGAGACAAAAATAGGTACTTTTGGTAGGAAATTACGCTCTTTCTGCTGCAATCAGTACATCAAAATACCATTTTAAATTGATTAATAATATTTTTCAAGAAAAGCATTTCTGTGGGGGATAGATTATATTCTACAGAAATCATTTTTGAGAAAAAGTCAAAACACCCCAGATAGACCCTCAGTCATCTTTTCAGCTCCAAGTGCTGTTCGACTGACTGCGAGTTAAGACTGATTTCGTGACCGGAAGTCACATTTGCTATTCCTGCCTCCGAGAGAAATGCTGCTGTGCTGATAGCCACACTACCTGCTACTGTGCTGATAGCCATACTAGCTGCTGCTGTGCTGATAGCCACACTGCCAGGCAGCGGTCCAATGTGCATGCACTCCATCTTCCTCTTTCAAGGAATCCCTAAAAAAGTTGCTCAAACTGAGCCAGTAGTAACCACAGCATGCAGGGAGGCCGGACAGGAATTCATGCACAAGTCACAGAATGTATGTTTGTTGATTGTAATTTCATGGGGAAAAAATCCTTCCAATTAGATGTACTTTACCACGACTCAAAACTGCACACTGGCACTACAAAGATGGAGGGCCTTTGTGCTTTAACCCTTTAGATTCCCACAGCCTGTCCACCAGCATCCTGTATAGTCAACCATGCTTGTGAAGCAAAAACTTAACCCATTCACTGCCTCACCCTATCCACCAGCCTCCTGCAGGAAGCTGGTGGATAGGGTTGAGGCAGTCAATGGGTTGATTTTTGCAAGTGATAGATAGGGTGCGGGAGTCAAAGGGTTAAGTTTGAATCCTTTGACTCCCTCACCCTGTCCACCAGCATCCTGCATTGTGAACCATGCTAGCAAAGCAAAAAAATTTACTCTTAACTCCCTCACCCCTATCCACTACCTTCCTGCAGGAAGCTGGTGGATAGGGTGAGGGAGTCAAAGAGTGAAGTTTTTGCAGTTGGTGGATAGGGTGCACGAATCGAAGGGTTAAGGAGGAAGTTTTGGAGCTTGAGAAAGTTTTGTTGTGCGATGACGGCGTAGGCTATCCTTCTTGGAGCAAGAACACATTCTGTTAGTACTGGATGCTGGTGCTGGGAGAGACCTGTAGACTGTGTCCAAGACTTTCTGAATGTTCCTTGTGTGTGAAAATGCCAGCCAAGAGGCCCAGGTGCACATCTCATGAAGTCCAGGGGACAACATCTGCCAAATCCAGGGGTCCCAATGCCAAGAAAAAAAAAATCACTGAAAATCTAAGGGGGTCTGGGGGGCATGCTCCCCCGGAAATTTTTTTAAACTCTTTGACTCCCGCAACCTGTCCACCAGCATCCTGCATTCTCAACCATGCTGGCAAAAAAAACCCTTAACCCTTTGTTTCTCTCACCCTATCCACCAGTTTCCTACAGGAAGCTGTTGAATAGGGTGAGGGAGTCAAAGGATTAAGTCTTAGCAGTTGGATACAGTGTGGGTGTCAAAGGGTTAAATTTAATATAAGCTACGCACAAAAAGTTAAGGATCACTATGAGAAAACAGGTGCGTAATAAACTCAGTTCGCTACTGTTATTTATTTCTCAGTCCAGCCAAATTGTTATGAATTCTTGTTCAGCTGTAAGTGGGCGATGTTGTGTTAGTGCGAAAATTGCACGGGATTCTCTACAACTGAGTTTGGCCGCAAACGGAAAAGCGGAAACTTGCGAAAAAGGACCTTGTTTTGGACCGTTCTGCCTGAACACATTGCACAAGCCAGATGGAAAAACCATTATGCACGTGCAAGCACTGCTGTTTATGTGTGAGATGCTGTCTCTTGCTTGGCTTTATAAGAAGACATTCCACCAGTAGTAGGCCTGATCTGACAATGCCTCCACGACGAAAATTGAGCGAGTTTGAGAGGGGACGAGCTGTTGCATGGTTCCAAGATGGTGTTCCCAAGCGAGAAGTGGCCAAGCGACTTCAGGTGTCCATCTCGGTCATTGTCAGGCTGATTCAACGCTTCACAGCCACTGGGAGGGTCCATGAAAGACGCAGATCTGGTCGACCGAAGAAGACAATCCCACATGAAGATCGTCTCATTGAACAACAAGCCCTGCAGACAAGAACAGCCTCTTCCAGCATCATTCGAAGGCAGCTGAGGGTGGCTACTAACATCAACATCAGCCAGCAGACCATACGGAACCGCCTTCATGGGTTCAACCTCCGTTCTCGTCGCCCAGCTGTACGGCCACGCTTAACTCCAGCCCATAGGGCAGCACGCCGCGCCTTCTGCAGACGTCACGTGAGGTGGACACGTCAGCAATGGTCCCAGGTCCTGTTCAGTGATAAATCACGCTTCACCATGAACCACAACGACGGCCGACTGAGGGTCTGGAGGCGCCCAGGGCAACGCTTTATTGATACCACTGTCCAAGAAAAGGTGGCCTTTGGTGGAGGTTCTGTAATGGTCTGGGGGGCCTTCAGGCTTCACCACAGAACACCCTCGTATCATGTACAGGGTAACCTGACTGGCCTCCGATACCGGGATGAGATCCTTCGACCGCTGGCTGTGCCTACACTGCAGCAGATGGGACCGACGGCTGTCTACCAGGATGACAACGCTCGCCCCCACAGGGCAAGGGTGGTCAACGACTTCCTGCAGCAGTCTGGAGTCAACAGAATGGAGTGGCCAGCATGCAGTCCCGATCTCAACCCAATTGAGAACCTCTGGGATGAGCTGGATCGCAAAGTGAGGAGCAACCACCCCCCTCCCAGGGATGCCCAACACCTCTACCAGATGCTGCAGGCTGAGTGGCAGGCGCTTCCACAGAGGATCTTCACCAACCTGGTCAACTCGATGAGGACTCGCTGCATCGAGTGCCAGAACAGCCATGGCGGTTACACGCATTACTGAACTTTTGGGAGCATCAGAATGCCCTGTCTTGTGATTTCAATGACTTTGGGAAATCAAATTTCGATACGTACCCACTTTGATCAAATGTACACACCAAACGATTGCTCGAAATTGAAGGCAATTGTGTATCGTTATCACCAAAGCATGGAATTAAATGTTTGCCAAACTTCAACGCATTGGCTTTCTTATTTTGAAAGTTATGAATTTTTGTGCAAGTGATCCTTAACTTTTTGTGCATAGTGTAGATGCAAAATAGTACAATCTGAAGCTATCTGGCACAAGTTTAGGCTTGTTTATGGATCCTTTGTACTGAAGCAATTAATTTATACACACTAGAGTCAGATTTCGAGAAAAATAATTTGGTGGGTATTTGTCTAATGTATACTCCAACAAACATTAACTCTATTGTGACTGCACTTGTCACAGCTGAGCTCTCCGCTGGCCTATGGCTGCCACAATGAAATCACTGAGAACCGGGTGCAAGTGAACTTATCCATCGATTTTAGACAAAGAAACCAGCAAAACGTAGCTGAAGCGTTCAACAGAAGTTCCCTCCACAAGGGAAGCTATTGCCAACTACTAAATCATTAGCATTACAAAAGTAGAGGGAGTTATATACCCTAGACCGTCTGTTACTACGATCGAAGTAGCCCATCCTCAGTGAGAGCTCAGCTGTTACTTTGATCGAAGTAGTCTGTCGTCAGCGAGTTAAACAACCACCTAGACTGAACCGCTTTGCAGTTTTCTGCCTCATCTGGTGCTTCTTTGACTTGAAATGGTCTGAAAGTTTGTGGACGCCTGCTCAACTATAGTTATTTCAATTGACTTCACAGCGGCACAAGACACAGTAGGCTATGCTAGCCTCTGCTATTTTTGAAAGCCATGTGCTCATTTCCATGACATCAATTTTTTGTGAAATACACTTCTAATACAGTCTATTTTTGCAGTTTTCATCACAAGTTTTTGCTGCGGCAGACCCTCTCTCCAGAATATCGTCTCAAGACATGGTCACTCTTCAAAAGTTTTGCAATCAGTTCTGAAAACAGGCCACACCTGACAAACAAAAAACACCGGAAGTGACTTTAGCGGAAAAATGATACCACCTTACCAAAATTTTGTCGTCAGCTACGAGAGACCAACAGCCTGACAAACAGCCGGCTTTTTCGCAGACGAAAAAAATTATCAGTCGATTTTTTTTTCTCCGAAAGCATACTTTTTTTTCTTGGAAGCAGCCTGTGAACTTTCTCAGATTTCCAAGAAAAATCAGAAAATTGGGACCCCTGCAAATCTCACCTCAACCTCAAGAAACAGCAGAGATCATTTCTGCTAGCCATCAAGAGATGCTTGAACGCCTGATACCCTGCCAATAGCATTCATTCTGAGAGATAAGCAGATGGCAGCGACATGCTCAGAGCATAAGCTCATCTTCAGTAAGATCTAAGACTATAACAAACTACGATACCATGCAACATAATGCATACATCAACATGGCTTTAAGTTCCATTACCAGATTATGGTCTGATGACAGCGGTGATGAGCTCAGACAGCATTAGTTCATTTTCAGTAAGATCTAAGACTATATAACAAACTATGGTAGGGCCTACCATGCAATATAACGCATATATCTACACAGCCACTACGTTCCATTGCCAGATATGGTCTGACCATAGAGACGGTGAACAGAACAGGAGCTTTCTTTGTGTGTGTTTTGTGTTGGTCACTGAAGTGCGTGAAAAAGTAAGCGATTGTCTTGTGAATAGAGCATCCATCTTGTAAGGGGATATAACTCTAAGTAGCAGAGCACTCACTAAGCATGCAAGAGCTACAAGGGTCAACACCATGCATCTCCACAGGTTTATCATGGCTGGATGACTTGTCTGATGAAGTCATGGACCTAAAACTCAAGTTTTGAATTCAATCATATCCTCATCATCATCAGTGCCTTGCTGCATGGCATTGGCGACCATGGACTTCCATCTGTCTCTATCTCTTGTTGCTTCAAGCATCTCTTCCACCCTCCTTGTCTTCAGCCACTCTGCAAGTCCATCTAGTATCTTCTCCCTGGGTCTGCCTGGTGTTCTCTTTCCCTCCAGCTTTCCTGTTGTGACCAGGTGCTCCAATTCCCCTTTCCTCATAAAATGGCCTATAAATCCTATCCTGCAACATAAAAAATGGCTTTTTCGCTGCCAACCTTAATTCTCCAATCATTCTGAGGATGTCACTGTTTCGTATTCATAAGACCTAGGATCTATTCCCTTCCCCCATTCCAACAACTTACCAGCAAGTACGGTTTGATGCGTCATCAACGTTTGCCAGATACTTGCTGGCAGGTCTGGATAGAGCCTGTATGGAACTGTCCAAGCCTGATGAATCCCTCTTGAACATGTTCCATGTTGGTGAATCCTTCACAAATGAAGTCTACACTCTAGGAAGTTTAACCTCAGTATGGGACAGGGATTTTTCACCTGTTCCATATCATCTTGAGTGCTGGTATGGGTGTTAGTCTTTTAGACGAGAAAATAAGCCAAGGTCTTGCGCACAGTACGCTTTTTGTGTGCACAGAAGATCCTATGGTAAAATGTCTAGCAAAACTCTAGAGAAAAATCCAGTTAGCATATAAAAAGAAACAGTAGGAAAAAAATAGGTGGGGATGTACTGTGGCAACATGATTCCCCCCCCCCCCCCCTCCTGAAGATAACAGTCTAGAGTTTCACATGGAGAAAAATCTGTGGTAACAATCAATGCAATATAATACAAAAATTGCACTCACAGGTTCTACGACAGCTAAAATCCGGTGAAACATCACATCTGTAGATTTGGTGAATAATTACTGCTGTTCTTACAAGTATAACACATAAATGACAGAGAATCAGAAACTGAATGCCCTGGAACTAAACTTAAGCTGTCTCATCTTCTGACATGCCTTGTCAAAAGACTATCACAGCATGGCACAATTCAATGTTTGCAATTCCAGTACACTTTTTGTGATCTGTATGGGCAAAATATCAGAGAGTTTCTGAAATAATGTTAAATATGATCATTTTCTCTCTCATCACACGCCTCAGTTGAGTTTGGAGTGTGTTCATCACACTTAGACAATTCCATAGGACTGCCATCAAATCTGGCATGCTCCTAAAACTGGAAAACTTTTGGGCTAATGACTGATCTGACAAATTTCATTTGGTTTCAATTTCCTTAAAATGGTGTTACAAAAACTGCAAAACTGTTGGCTAACAACTAATCTGACAGTTTCACTTGGTTTCAATTTTCCTAACCCTTTGACTCCCGAACACTGTCCACCAGCATCCTGCATTGTCAACTATGCTTCCAAAGCAAAAACTTAACCCTTTGAATCCTTTACCCTATCCACCAGCTTCCTGTAGGAAGCTGATGGACAGGGTGAGAGAGTCAGAGTTAGTTTTTTCGCAGTTGGTGGATAGGGTGCGGGAGTCAAAGGGATTAAATGGTGTCAGAGCTTTGCAATTAATTTTTTTATGAACAAATGACTCATTTTATATTTTCTTTTGATGATATTGGGTTCAATGCCTGTCACTGCTAACAAAGCAAGATTTAACCCCTTAAGTGCCAGAGTGTAAACAAAGAGGTAAATCGTCTGTGCCACGGAATTTTAAACATTTTGACTTTTAAAAAAATTCATATCTCTTCATCCATCCCAGAAAACCCCACGACACTATATATTTTCTTGCTCAGTATATTTTACAACACACCAGGAGTAGCAGTACTTTCGTTTTTACGATCGCCAGTGCTAGTAATGTCACTCCGACTCTTATCTGGTCAAGTCCGACTTCAGACATCAACATCGAAATATTGCCTGCATGTGCCAGATTATCGTCATTTTCACTCTTATCGGTGAATTACAGACTGCAAATCAGAATTAGCTCCACAAATAATCATTTCTGCAACTTCTTTTGCTGTATAAGTTGTTTTTCAGGCCTGACTGATGCTTGGTGTTGAAGTGAGTTTGTCCGCCATTGTTTACAGTCGCTGAATAGTAATCAACTGTAAGGGGTCACCTTTTCAAACGCACGGGCGGAAAAGACCGTAAAACGTCCACATAATAATTAGCATTTATTTATAGAGGGAATCCTGAAGCGGAAAAGACCGTAAAACGTCCCACATAAATAATTAGCATTTATTTATAGAGGGAATCCTGAAGCGGAAAAGACCATAAAACGTCCCACATAAATAATTAGCATTTATTTATAGAGGGAATCCTGAAGCGGAAAAGACCATAAAACGTCCCACATAAATAATTAGCATTTATTTATAGAGGGAATCCTGAAGCGGAAAAGACCATAAAACATCCCACATAAATAATTAGCATTTATTTATAGAGGGAATCCTGAAGCGGAAAAGACCATAAAACGTCCCACATAAATAATTAGCATTTATTTATAGAGGGAATCCTGAAGCGGAAAAGACCGTAAAACGTCCCACATAAATAATTAGCATTTATTTATAGAGGGAATCCTGAAGTTTCCGTTGACATCTCACACGTCACTGACAATGTTGGGGTTTTCTGGCTGAAAATAGGGAAAGGTTGCCGACCGAATATTCTGTCGGTGGCACTGGAGGTTTATGTTTCTTCCAACCGAATATTCGATCGGAAGCAGTTAACAGGTTAAGGAAGTTCTTCACTTTCAAAAACATGATGTCCAAGTTTAGCAACAGACTGAACATACCCTAGTCTCTAACTCAGCCATTTCATCACTCACACACACCCAGTCTCCCCACGTCAAAACGTCCACATTTACAGCGACTACAGAAGGCTGATAATGTCATGTATACTTGCTGGCCACTTTCTGATATGTATGGCATGTCATTTTAGTTTTGTGGAGCTGAAACTGAAGTGTTTGAACAATCAACACATGCTGATAAAACTATAATTCAGTCTTTTAACCCTTTGACACCAGCATCCTGCATTGTCAACTATGCTAGCAAAGCAAAAACTTAACCCACTGACTCCTTCGCCCTATCCACCAGCTTCCTGAACAGGGTGAGGGAGTCAAAGAACAAAGTTTTTTGCGTTGATAAATGGGGTGCGGGAGTCAAAGGGTTAATAAAACATACTTTCTATGACTCAAGAGTGTAATACTCAATGGCTATTTGCTATTCCTGCAGGAAACTGGTGAATAGGGTGAGGGAATCAGAGTTGTTTTTGCAGCTGGTGGTTAGGGTGAGGGAGTCAAGAGTCAAGTTTTTGCAGTTGGATGATCGCATGCAGGAATCAAAGGGTTAAATAAGTTCGTAAAGCAAATTGTCTTCATGGAAGAACAACACAAGCCTGTGGAATTTGAAGTCGTCTCTCTGTAATGATGGCATTGTCTTGTGCACCAGAAATTATGGTTTTATTAGGAGGTTGTGTAGCTGAAAATCAAATCGCCAAAAGAACGGCAGAAAGCTTTTGAAACTGCAAGTCATTCTCAAGATGCAAGCATGACAAATCCGGTGGATCATCAAGTCCATGTAGTAAAATGTTAAGAATGATGGAGCATCAAGTCCATGTCGTAAAGTGTTAAGAATGATAACGACGACAGATGAGTTTAATGCCCTCTTGCAGATACACACAGCTCGACCAGCGATGTGATGACAAAACATGGCCATCTTCCTTTGGTTCAACTCACCACAGCGGAACAGATGACATCTAAAGTAAAAGCAACACAAGCAGGAATATCTGGCCAACACCTCCCCAAGACACATCTCCACCATTACAATCTAAATGTGAGCAAATGTGTTTTGGTAAGCTAACAGTCTGGTCTTCATCATCACCCTCTTTTCTCTGCCATGTCCAACAAGGCCAAAACATGGCTTCGCTTTTTTGTGTGATTTGTTTTTAAAGGAAAGGAAAGGAATGGAAAAAATGGTCCAGTTATACTATCAATCTCCTTTTTTTATTCAATTTTCAAAGTACACACATGAGGGTAATTGCAAGACACAGTCACTTCCTTTGCAGTCATACACAGTTTGCGTAAAGAGTGAGCTAGGAAACCACTGAACGTCTTTCAAATTTTACACAGATAATAAGCAACTCAGATTTAGTAAAATTCCACTGGCAAGCAACCAAGCACTGCGTGGATGTTAAGCTGAGACTTAGATTTGTGACTTAGATTGGATTTGTGGTCCAAAACTGGTAAAATATTCATTCATGAACTGTTGAGTAATCTCCACATACATACATACACACACACACACATTATGTGCACACACCTTAATCCATAAACAGTTCTCCTGGGTTGATATGAAATAATCTCTTTTTTTTTTTAAGCAAGGCTGAAAAAAATGAAAAAATATCAAACATGTCTCATCTATTATTCAACCTAGTCACAAACAAGAGAAAAGAAATCACAAATGCTTTCCATCATTCTTTAATGTTTTACTGTTCTTCCAAATATTTAATACAGTTAAAAACACGCACACAACATGACTTCTGGACAGACTTTTGGCACGACTGACCATCTCCGTATGCTCCTGATCGGAACATAAGTATCAGTTACTGTCTTTGCTTCATGAAACACTTTTTCAGGAACACACATTAGCTTTAAACAACCAATGCCCTAAGGAACACGTGTATCAATAAAGATGACCGTCACATCTTCAAAACATTTTTGCCCCTGGACATTTTGGGCACAGTTGAGCACTGTCCAGCTAGCTTTCTTGATCAGAATACAGATATCATTGGCACGGCTGAGCACTGTCCATTTCACTTTCATGATCAGAACACAGATATCATGGACACCGCTGAGCAATGCCCACTTAACTTTCTTGATCAGAACACGGATATCACGGACACGGCTGAGCACTGTCCAGCTAGCTTTCCTGATCAAGAATACAAATATCATGGACACGGCTGAGCACTGTCCAGCTAGCTTTCTTGATCAGAATACAGATATCATGGACACGGCTGAGCACTGTCCACTTAACTTTCTTGATCAGAACATGGATATCATGGACACGGCTGAGCACTGACCAGCTAGCTTTCCTGATCAGAACACGGATATCATGGACACGGCTGAGCACTGTCCAGCTAGCTTTCCTGATCAGAATACAAATACCAATGTCCTTTTGTATCTTTAGCAAAAAGCTGTCAAAAACCAAAAGAGCTGTCAAAAACCAATCTACACACTTTTCCCAATCCATTGAGTGGTCTGCATCATACACACTGCTTTCTATGAAGCTTCTCAACAATATAAGCAGACTTAAAGCAAGCAGCAGGACTTTTCTGTCTCATCAAGATTTTTTTCATTTCGATGCCAGTAATGCTTCATTTTTCATCACTGACACCGTCAACAAGCTCAGTGAAAACATGAAAGGTTTTTTTCCCCCATTCTACCGAGATTTTCTCGTTTCATTGCTCACAGTTTCTCTTTGCTCCAACAACAATATCTCACCAAGAGCAAGAAGTTGGGTGGTTTTTTTCGCTTCATTTCATCAAGATTTCATTGTTTCATCATCACTAACACCAAACTCCTCTCATTTCATCACTGACGCTGTTCACTTGACCACTGACATACTCTCTCTGTTCCTTTCACTGACAGAATTGAATTTCACCGCCGACAGTGTCCGTATCTCTATCATGGGAGTCCAGTACCATCCCTTGTTTTGCCCCCTTTCCCATCCCTGCCTTTCGTCACTGCTTCTGTGGCTTGTTCTCGTACGCGGCTCGGCTCCGTCAGAATACTGGTACTCATGCCAAGTGTCGAAGGGCATTCAGGACAGCTGTCAACAGGAAAACCCATTATATCATACTACCGACAAGCTGTAAATGGGTAAGCCCATTATATTATAATACTGACAAGCTGTAAACGGGTAAGCCCATTATATTATAATACTGACAAGCTGTAAACAGGTAAGCCCATTATACTATAATACTGACAAGCTGTAAACAGGTAAGCCCATTATACTATAATACTGACAAGCTGTAAACGGGTAAGCCCATTATATTATAATACTGACAAGCTGTAAACAGGTAAGCCCATTATACTATAATACTGACAAGCTGTAAACAGGTAAGCCCATTATACTATAATACTGACAAGCTGTAAACAGGTAAGCCCATTATACTATAATACTGACAAGCTGTAAACGGGTAAGCCCATTATACTATAATACTGACAAGCTGTAAACAGGTAAGCCCATTATACTATAATACTGACAAGCTGTAAACAGGTAAGCCCATTATACTATAATACTGACAAGCTGTAAACGGGTAAGCCCATTATACTATAATACTGACAAGCTGTAAACAGGTAAGCCCATTATACTATAATACTGACAAGCTGTAAACGGGTAAGCCCATTATATTATAATACTGACAAGCTGTAAACGGGTAAGCCCATTATATTATAATACTGACAAGCTGTAAACAGGTAAGCCCATTATATTATAATACTGACAAGCTGTAAACAGGTAAGCCCATTATATTATAATACTGACAAGCTGTAAACGGGTAAGGCCACTATATTATAATACTGACAAGCTGTAAACAGGTAAGCCCATTATACTATAATACTGACAAGCTGTAGGGTAAGCCCATTATATTATAATACTGACAAGCTGTAGGGTAAGCCCATTATACTATAATACTGACAAGCTGTAGGGTAAGCCCATTATATTATAATACTGACAAGCTGTAGGGTAAGCCCATTATACTATAATACTGACAAGCTGTAGGGTAAGCCCATTATATTATAATACTGACAAGCTGTAAACGGGTAAGCCCATTATACTATAATACTGACAAGCTGTAGGGTAAGCCCATTATACTATAATACCGACAAGCTGTAAACGGTTAAGCCCATTATATTATAATACTGACAAGCTGTAAACGGGTAAGCCCATTATATTATAATACTGACAAGCTGTAAACGGGTAAGCCCATTATATTATAACACTGACAAGCTGTAAACGGGTAAGCCCATTATATTATAACACTGACAAGCTGTAAACGGGTAAGCCCATTATATTATAATACTGACAAGCTGTAAACGGGTAAGCCCATTATATTATAATACTGACAAGCTGTAAACGGGTAAGCCCATTATACTATAATACTGACAAGCTGTAAACAGGTAAGGCCATTATACTATAATACTGACAAGCTGTAAACGGGTAAGCCCATTATATTATAATACTGACAAGCTGTAAACGGGTAAGCCCATTATATTATAATACTGACAAGCTGTAAACAGGTAAGCCCATTATATTATAATACTGACAAGCTGTAAACGGGTAAGCCCATTATATTATAATACTGACAAGCTGTAAACGGGTAATCCCATTATAATTATAATACTGACAAGCTGTAAACGGGTAAGCCCATTATATTATAATACTGACAAGCTGTAAACGGGTAAGCCCATTATATTATAACACTGACAAGCTGTAAACGGGTAAGGCCACTATATTATAATACTGACCGACTTAAAGACAAAAACAATAAAATATTAACACATAAGATGACCTTTATGTACGTGTGTGCTGTTTTTACATCTAGCCCTTATCAAAAATGGGACTGAACTACACATGATACATAATTAAAAATTAACAGAAAAACAGCATCTTAATATGACACAAATGAATGCAACCTGCTGTCACGTACTTATCCACAAATATGTGCAACCAAGTTTGAATACCCAAACACACACGCATAACATTAAAGTATTCATGGAATTTATATTATCTGATGCAGAAAGAAATCATTTCCTTATGTGAAATGGCTAGATTAGTGTATTTTATGGAATTTGTATTATCTGGTAAAGAAAGAAATGATTTCCTGATGTGATACAGGGGCTAGATTAGTGTATGTTGTGAAATTTATACCATTTGATGCGGAAAGAAACTATTTTCTGACGTGATATGGCCAGATTAGTATATTTTAGGGAATTTATATTATTTGATGTGGAAAGTAATGATTTCCTGATGTGATACCGCTAGATTAATGTATTTCATGGAATTTGTATTATTTGATGCAGAGAGAAATGATTTCCTGATGTGATATGGCTAGACTAATGTAGTTATGGAATTTTGACTATTTGATGCAAAAATCTCATGATTTCCCGATGTGATACCGCTAATGTATTTTACGGAATTCATATCATCTGATGCAGAAAGCTGACGTGATAACACCTAGATTAGTGTATTTTATGGAATTTGTATCATCTGATGCAGAAAGCTGACGTGATACACCTAGATTAGTGTATTTTATGGAATTTGTATCATCTGATGCAGAAAGCTGACGTGATACACCTAGATTAGTGTATTTTATGGAATTTGTATCATCTGATGCAGAAAGCTGACGTGATACACCTAGATTAGTGTATTTTATGGAATTTGTATCATCTGATGCAGAAAGCTGACGTGATACACCTAGATTAGTGTATTTTATGGAATTTGTATCATCTGATGCAGAAAGCTGACGTGATACACCTAGATTAGTGTATTTTATGGAATTTGTATCATCTGATGCAGAAAGCTGACGTGATACACCTAGATTAGTGTATTTTATGGAATTTGTATCATCTGATGCAGAAAGCTGACGTGATACACCTAGATTAGTATATTTTATGGAATTTGTATCATCTGATGCAGAAAGCTGACGTGATACACCTAGATTAGTGTATTTTATGGAATTTGTATCATCTGATGCAGAAAGCTGACGTGATACACCTAGATTAGTGTATTTTATGGAATTTGTATCATCTGATGCAGAAAGAAATGATTTCCTGAAGTGAAATGGCTGGAATACTGTATTTTATGGAATTTTTATTATTTGATGTGGAAAGATATTTCCTGATGTAATATAGCTAGTAGATTAGCATATTTTATGGAATTCATATTATTTAATGCAGAAAAAAAAAAATTTCCTGAGGAGATACAGCTAGATTAGTGTATTTTATGGAAATTACATTATACATCCTCTTTAACAGTTCATCAACTGGAATGGCAACATGCATACACACAATTACACATTATCACACACACACACACACACACACACACACACAATACACACACACACAGCTGTCAACCTTTGAAGTTCAAAAAACAGGAATCATCGTTGGGGGGGTTGTCCAGGGGGGCTGCTTAGGTCCCCCTGGCAGGGTCAAGAGGAAGAACCCCTGCCCTGAAGCTATTGATTTTTCACCAATTCAAAGTACAAAAATGGCCTCTCCTGGCATATTTAAGCATGAAAAAGAAGTTTTACCACTAGACTTTCAAAATCCAGGATTTTCTGACAGATCCGGGATTCCGGGATCGTTTTTCAAATCCGGGAAATTCCCTGGAAATCCGGGAGGGTTGGCAGCTATGCACACACACACACACACACACACACACACACACACACACACACACACACACACACGCTACAAGAGACAGACACAACCTGTATACTCACTAGATCTAAGACACAACCAGTATACTCGCTAGATCTAAGACAGACAAGAAACAGACACACAACCAACACCCACTAGGTCTAAAGAGACAAGAGACCCAAAACCAATACCCACTAGATTTAAGACAGACAAGAGAAAAACAAGACACACACCCAATATACCCAATAGTTCTAAGAGAGACAGACTCACTAGATCTAAGAAAGACAAGATCTAAGACAGACTAAGAAGACAGACAGTTAGTATACACACTAAGTCTAACACAGACAGGCTCACCAGACCTACAGACAGTATACCCACTAAGTCTAACACAGACAGGCTCACCAGACCTATAAACAGTTAGTATACCCACTAAGTCTAACACAGACAGGCTCACCAGACCTACAGACAGTATACCCACTAAGTCTAACACACACAGGCTCACCAGACCTACAGACAGTTAGTATACCCACAAAGTCTAACACAGACAGGCTCACCAGACCTACAGACAGTTAGTATACCCACTAAGTCTAAACACACACAGGCTCACCAGACCTATAAACAGTTAGTATACCCACTAAGTCTAACACAGACAGGCTCACCAGACCTACAGACAGTATACCCACTAAGTCTAACACAGACAGGCTCACCAGACCTACAGACAGTTAGTATACCCACAAGTCTAATACAGACAGGCTCACCAGACCTACAGACAGTTAGTATACCCACTAAGTCTAACACACACAGGCTCACCAGACCTATAAACAGTTAGTATACCCACAAAGTCTAACACACACAGGCTCACCAGACCTACAGACAGTTAGTATACCCACAAAGTCTAACACACACAGGCTCACCAGACCTACAGACAGTTAGTATACCCACTAAGTCTAACACAGACAGGCTCACCAGACCTATAAACAGTTAGTATACCCACAAAGTCTAACACAGACAGACTCACCAGACCTACAGACAGTTAGTATACCCACTAAGTCTAACACACACAGGCTCACCAGACCTACAGACAGTCAGTATACCTACTACGTCTAACACACACAGGCTCACCAGACCTACAGACAGTTAGTATACCCACTAAGTCTAACACAGACAGGCTCACCAGACCTACAGACAGTAAGTATACCCACTAAGTCTAACACAGACAGGCTCACCAGACCTACAGACAGTATACCCACTAAGTCTAACACACACAGGCTCACTAGACCTACAGACAGTTAGTATACCCACTAAGTCTAACACACACAGGCTCACCAGACCTACAGACGAGTATACCCACTAAGTCTAACACAGACAGGCTCACCAGACCTACAGACAGTAAGTATACCCACTAAGTCTAACACACACAGGCTCACCAGACCTATAAACAGTTAGTATACCCACTAAGTCTAACACACACAGGCTCACCAGACCTACAGACAGTAAGTATACCCACTAAGTCTAACACACACAGGCTCATCAGACCTACAGACAGTTAGTATACCCACTAAGTCTAACACACACAGGCTCACCAGACCTACAAACAGTTAGTATACCCACTAAGTCTAACATACACAGGCTCACCAGACCTACAAACAGTTAGTATACCCACAAAGTCTAACACACACAGGCTCACCAGACCTACAAACAGTATACCCACTAAGTCTAACACAGACAGGCTCACCAGACCTATAAACAGTTAGTATACCCACTAAGTCTAACACAGACAGGCTCACCAGACCTACAGACAGTACCCACTAAGTCTAACACAGACAGGCTCACCAGACCTACAGTTAGTATACTCACTAAGTCTAACACACACAGGCTCACCAGACCTACAGTCAGTCAGTATACCCACTAAGTCTAACAACACAGGCTCACCAGACTTACAGACAGTATACCCACTAAGTCTAACACACACAGGCTCACCAGACCTACAGACAGTATACCCACTAAGTCTAACACAGACAGGCTCACCAGACCTACAGACAGTCAGTATACCCACAAAGTCAAACAGACACAGGCTCACCAGACCTACAGACAGTTAGTATACCCACTAAGTCTAACACAGACAGGCTCACCAGACCTACAGACAGTAAGTATACCCACTAAGTCTAACACAGACAGGCTCACCAGACCTACAGACAGTTAGTATACCTACTAAGTCTAACACACACAGGCTCACCAGACCTACAGTTAGTATACCACTAAGTCTAACACAGACAGGCTCACCAGACCTACAGACAGTTAGTATACCCACTAAGTCTAACACAGACAGGCTCACCAACCTAAGAAAGACAAAGAGACAAACAACCAGTATACCCACAAGATGTAAGAAAGACGAGAAGACAAGAAGACAGACACACAACCAATATACTCACTAGGTCTTAGGGAAACAAGAGACAGACACACAAACAGTTTCCACAAGACCAAAGAAAGACAAGAGATAAACACACAAAACTAGTATACCCACTAGATCTGCCACAGACAAGAAGATAGACACAACCAGTATACCCACTAGATCTAAGAACAACAAGAGACAGACACAATCAGTATACCCACTAGGTCTTAGGGAGACAAGAAGACAGACATACAATCAATGTACACACTAGGTCAAAGGGAGACAAGAAGACACAATCAGTATACCCACTAGGTCTATGAACAAGAGACAAACACACAATCAGTATACCCACTAGGTCTATGGGACACAAGAAGACAGACATACAACCGATATACCCACTAGGTCTGACACAGACAAGAGACACACAACCAGTATACCCACTAGGTCTAAGACAGACAAGACAACCAATATACCCACTAGGTCTAAGACAGACAAGACACAACCAATATACCCACTAGGTCTAAGACAGACAACACAACCAATATACCCACTAGGTCTAAGACAGACAAGACACAACCAATATACCCACTAGGTCTAAGACAGACAAGACAGACAGTCAACCATTATACCCACTAGGTCTAAGACAGACAAGACAGACATACAACCAATATACCCACTAGGTCTAAGACAGACAAGAAGACACACAACCAATATACCCACTAGATCTAAGACAGACAAGAAGACACACAACCAATATACCCACTAGATCTAAGACAGACAAGACAGACATACAACCAATATACCCACTAGGTCTAAGACAAACAAGAAGACACACAACCAATATACCCACTAGATCTAAGACAGACAAGAAGACAGACATACAACCAATATACCCACTAGGTCTAAGACAGACAAGACAGACATACAACCAATATACCCACTAGATCTATGACAGACATACAACCAATATACCCACTAGGTCTAAGAAAGACAGACAACCAATATACCCACTAGGTCTAAGACAGACAGACAACCAATATACCCACTAGGTCTAAGACAGACACACAACCAATATACCCACTAGGTCTAAGAAAGACAGACAACCAATATACCCACTAGGTCTAAGACAGACACACAACCAATATATCCACAAGATCTAAGACAGACAGACAACCAATATACCCACTAGATCAAAGACAGACAACCAATATATCCACAAGATCTAAGACAGACAGACAACCAATATACCCACTAGATCTAAGACAGACAGACAACCAATATACCCACTAGATCAAAGACAGACAACCAATATATCCACAAGATCTAAGACAGACAGACAACCAATATACCCACTAGATCAAAGACAGACAACCAATATACCCACTAGATCAAAGACAGACAACCAATATACCCACTAGATCAAAGACAGACAACCAATATACCCACTAGATCAAAGACAGACAACCAATATCCCACTAGATCAAAGACAGACAACCAATATACCCACTAGATCAAAGACAGACAACCAATATACCCACTAGATCTAAGACAGACAGACAACCAATATACCCACTAGATCTAAGACAGACAGACAACCAATATACCCACTAGATCTATGACAGACATACAACCAATATATCCACAAGATCTAAGACAGACAGACAACCAATATACCCACTAGATCAAAGACAGACAACCAATATATCCACAAGATCTAAGACAGACAGACAACCAATATATCCACAAGATCTAAGACAGACAGACAACCAATATACCCACTAGATCAAAGACAGACAACCAATATATCCACAAGATCTAAGACAGACAGACAACCAATATATCCACAAGATCTAAGACAGACAGACAACCAATATATCCACAAGATCTAAGACAGACAGACAACCAATATATCCACAAGATCTAAGACAGACAGACAACCAATATATCCACAAGATCTAAGACAGACAGACAACCAATATATCCACAAGATCTAAGACAGACATACAACCAATATATCCACAAGATCTAAGACAGACAGACAACCAATATACCCACTAGATCAAAGACAGACAACCAATATATCCACAAGATCTAAGACAGACAGACAACCAATATATCCACAAGATCTAAGACAGACAGACAACCAATATACCCACTAGATCAAAGACAGACAACCAATATATCCACAAGATCTAAGACAGACAACCAATATACCCACTAGATCAAAGACAGACAACCAATATATCCACAAGATCTAAGACAGACAGACAACCAATATACCCACTAGATCAAAGACAGACAACCAATACACCCACTAGATCTATGACAGACAGACAACCAATATACCCACTAGGTCTAAGACAGACACACAACCAATATACCCACTAGGTCTAAGAAAGACAGACAACCAATATACCCACTAGATCAAAGACAGACAACCAATATACCCACTAGGTCTAAGACAGACACACAACCAATATATCCACAAGATCTAAGACAGACAGACAACCAATATACCCACTAGATCAAAGTCAGACAGACAACCAATATACCCACTAGATCAAAGACAGACAACCAATATATCCACAAGATCTAAGACAGACAGACAACCAATATACCCACTAGATCAAAGACAGACAAGAAGACACACAACCAATATACCCACTAGATCTAAGACAGACAAGAAGACAGACATACAACCAATATACCCACTAGATCTGAGACAGACAAGACAGACATACAACCTATATACCCACTAGATCAAAGACAGACAAGAAGACATACAACCAATATACCCACTAGATCTGAGACAGACAAGACAGACATACAACCTATATACCCACTAGATCAAAGACAGACAAGAAGACATACAACCAATATACCCACTAGGTCTAAGACAGACATACAACCAATATACCCACTAGATCTAAGACAGACAAGACACACAACCAATATACCCACTAGATCTAAGACAGACAGGAAGACAGACAGACAACCAATATACCCACTAGATCTAAGACAGACAAGAAGACAGACATACAACCAATATACCCACTAGATCTAAGACAGACAAGAAGACAGACACACAACCAATATACCCACTAGATCTAAGACAGACAAGAAGACAGACACACAACCAATATACCCACTAGATCTAAGACAGACAAGAAGACAGACATACAACCAATATACCCACTAGATCTAAGACAGACAAGAAGACAGACATACAACCAATATACCCACTAGATCTAAGACAGACAAGAAGACAGACACACAACCAATATACCCACTAGATCTAAGACAGACAAGAAGACAGACACACAACCAATATACCCACTAGATCTAAGACAGACAAGAAGACAGACATACAACCAATATACCCACTACATCTAAGACAGACAAGAAGACAGACACACAACCAATATACCCACTAGATCTAAGACAGACAAGAAGACAGACACACAACCAATATACCCACTAGATCTAAGACAGACAAGAAGACAGACACACAACCAATATACCCACTAGATCTAAGACAGACAACAAGACACACAACCAATATACCCACTAGATCTAAGACAGACAAGAAGACAGACATACAACCAATATACCCACTAGATCTAAGACAAGAAGACAGACATACAACCAATATACCCACTAGATCTAAGACAGACAAGAAGACAGACAGACAACCAATATACCCACTAGGTCTAAGACAGACAAGACATACAACCAATATACCCACTAGATCTAAGACAGACAAGACATACAACCAATATACCCACTAGATCTAAGACAGACAAGAAGACAGACAACCAATATACCCACTAGATCTAAGACAGACAAGACATACAACCAATATACCCACTAGATCTAAGACAGACAAGAAGACACACAACCAATATACCCAGTAGGTTTAAGACAGATAAGAGACAGACACAACCAGTATACCCACTAGATCTAAGACAAACAAGAAAACAGATAACCAATACCCACTAGGTCTAAGACGCACAAGAGACAGACACAACCAATATACCCGCTAGATCAAAGACAGACAAGAAGACAAACGACCAGTATACCCACAAGGTCTAAGACACACACGACCAGTACAGCCACTAGATCTAAGGAAGACAACAGAAACACATAACCCACTAGGTCTTAGGGAGACAAGAAACACACCAGTATACCCAAGGAAACAAAACACATAACCAGTATACCCACTAGGTCTGAGAGACAAAAGACCAGTATACCATTAGGTCTTAGGGAGACAAAAGACAACCAGTATACCATTAGGTCTAAGGGAAACAAAAGACAACCAGTATACCCAATAGGTCTAAGGGAGACAAAAGACAACCAGTATACCCATTAGGTCTAAGGGAAACAAGACAACCAGTATACCCACTAGGTCTAAGGGAATCAAGACACAACCAGTATACCCACTAGGTCTAAGAGACAAAACAAGACAACCAGTATACCCACTAGGTCTACAAGAAACAAGACACACAACCAGTACACCCACTAGGTCTAAGAGACAAAACAAGACACAACCAGTATACCCACTAGGTCTAAGGGAGACAAGACACATAACCAGTATACCCACTAGGTCTAAGGGAGACAAGACACGACCAGTATACCCACTAGGTCTAAGAGAGACAAAACAAGACAACCAGTATACCCACTAGGTCTAAGGGAGACAAGAGAGCAATGCTGGTCAAGCCAGGCAGCCACAGTGCGACACAATTCCTCCACGTTGGCCGTCGACACCATGTTGTTGTAGGAGTCAAACAGGCTGCGGATGATGATCGAAAACTGAACCCAAAGTCAAGGAATTTACTCATTACACTACACTGCGTGTCTCTGCCATCTTAAACAACAGAACGTTACGATGCAAATTTTTCTTTTTTCATCCAGGTACTTACCAGTGGATTAGACACAGTGCATACAGTGTTTTGTCTTAACCCTCTCCCATTTGCATAGCTGGCAGTGAAACTTCTCCTAGTATTTGCTATCTTTCTGGCCTTCACACAAAGACAAGAATGGAATGCGGTCATTTCCTTCTTCTCTCTTGTGAATGATGCCAGTGGTGGCGTCTTAATTTAGTGTTAACAGTTCATTGGTTCTTCGTGGACCTACCCGCCAAATTTCATCCATTCAGAGTGAGCTAGCTCATGGTTACAGTGTGATGGAAAAGTACTGGCCCTGTATGCAAACATGCGGCCGGCCATGGCCGGAGTGAACAGATGCGGGAGAGCTGTGTTTGGCTGGATGCAGCTGGAGTGAATGGGATAGGGTTAAACCCTATTCATGACTTAAATCAAGTTACCGATTTATCCATCTATCCCTCTTTCTCTTACACACACACACACACAAAACACACACACATATATAGAGAGAGACACACACACGCAGAGAAAAACAGAGAGAGAGAGAGAGAGAGAGAGAGAGAAGAGAGAGAGAGAGCGAGAGCAGAGAGAGCGAGAGCAGAGAGAGAGAGAGCAGAGAGAAAGAGAGAGAGAGAGAGAGAGATAGATAACTATATACATTCTTCTGTCAAGTATGTAGACTGCCACCCAATTAACAATCATCATAAGGCAGACTTACACAGTGCAACATCGAAGGAAGCTAACGCCTAAGTGCTTTGCATTTTACAAAAAAATGTTATCAATAACAACAAAAATCAATTAAAAAAAACATCAATATTATACAATGAAAAAATGTTATAAATAACAAACAAAAAAATCAATGAAAAAATATATAAATATTATACAATGCAAAAATGTTATTAATAACAACACAAATAAAAAAAATCATACAAATATTACATATCACAAGGAAAAAAAACTGTCGTACCTACATGTCACAAGAACATGCACCTATATAAACGATATGAACGCATACACGTACACCCACACACACGAAAAACTACATGCTGGTGAACACGTGTACACTGACACTAAGCCTATAGACTGATGATGCATACTCAAATAGTGTTTTCATACACAATCAATTGTAAAAGTACAGAACAGACAACAAGGGTGAAGAAGGCAGTAAAGAGAGGGGACAAACTCAACACTAGTAATACTATTGTTTGCAGAGATGAGTTTTTATAGTCCTCTTAAACGAGACAAAGAATAAAGATGATGGATAAAAATTCAACCATGCTAAATAAAAATGAACTGCTCTTTATTGAAGATAGTTGATTGAGTGATTCATGATCAGGGGACACGCAGTTTGCAGTTTAAGAGTGATCCATCACACATTGACAATTCCACATGTGTGCCATCCCAAATTTGCCAGCAATGATCTCACAGACTCCCTGAGCCTGAGCACAAAACTACATGCAGATAAGGTCTTGAAATGTGAGCAAAATGAAAATGAAAGAGATGACAGAAAACAAAGGAGTAAGGAGGAAACAAAGAGAGTGACAGAAAAGGACATTTCTAGCACAGACTATATTTCAAAAGGAGGGGATACTATTAATGTATGGGGGAGGGAGGAGGAGTGGACAGATGGAGGGAGACAAAAGGACTAAAAACAACATTTACAAATAACACATTATCTTAATTATCTTACACCTTCAAAAAAATCTTGAAGCGGGCCCCAGTAGCTCAGCTGGTTTGAGCGTCGGATTCACATGCTAATGGTTGTGGGTTCAACTCCCGGGGTGCGCTACATAAAAAATGACCTTCTCACTGTCCCATCTTAACATCATTGTTGTTCTGGTGAAGTCAGCATAGGATTAGATAAGTCCCCCTTCCCCCACTTCCCTATGATGGTTATCTCCGTCAGCCATATCACTTGAGGTGCGTGTCAACGTAAAAACTGAACCATATCAATCAATCAAATCTTCCAAAAAGGACAAGGATACAATCCAGAACTTCCAGTTCTGAATGGTCCTGCTCCTGACGTATTCCTCAAACATGTCCTTCATGTGGTCCACTCTCTGTCGAGTCACTGGCACCCCCGTCTCTGGTAACTGTGCCTGCACATTGCTGAAAGCACATCCAGCAACAGTTTGTGTCACAACAAATGATAACACTTTCAGTTCAAAATGTATGTAAAACATTGCAGTAGTCTTCCCTATATCATTTGAGATCAATCGTTGCTGTTCATTTTCGTATTCAGCTAAACGCACTGAAAAAAAATATTGTAAAAAATGTCATGTGTATTTGCAGCGAACAGTTCACACTGTTTCACTGTTCATTTTACTGCAAAATGCTATGCTCCTTTTTAACCAAAAATGTTTACACAAGAAAACTATTCTGAAACTCATTTTCAAGAAGTCACATCTGATCAATCTTTGTTAGTTAAAATTTCAGAATCATTGGTTCACAGTCCTGTTAATGCGTCACTTTGTGTTCACGCAGTTTGTGTTTTAGTGTTTAAGTTTTCCCTTCACATCGTTGAAGTGAATTATCAGGGTTAAGTTCTCGTTCCATTATTCCTGTTTGCTTGAACGCGGGCAGTCACACTTGTTTTGGATTCTGAAAAAGAACAGTCAAGGATACGAGCAATGAAAAAAAAAAAAAAAAGAAAACCAAAACAAGCGCGACTGTCTGCATTCAAGCTAACAGGGACCAGGAAAAACATGAAAAGCCTATATAATTACAAAGGATACTTTGTAATCCAAATGTATCTAAGGTCCATTTTAATTCTTTGACTCCACCGATCTGCCAGCATTCTGCATTCGTCAGCCATAACAGTAAAGCAAAAATGTAAAAAAAGCTTGATTTTGGCTTTATCTATCACTCACCTTATTGCCGAGTTCAGAGACTCAATTTCCTGTTTCAAAATGGTTGCTTCACGCTGCATTTGTGCACGCTCCGCCTTCATTTTGCGACAATGTTCAGCAGCTGTAACATTCAGACAGACTGCCACATAACTGGTCAATGAATGAGGGATTTATGTTTCTGCTTAATTTAAAGAGGATTCTGAATCACACATCTGTCTGTTGTTTGATGCAAGGCTAGAAAACAGTGTCTGTCATTTGCCGCAAGACTGAAAGTTTTTGAAAAGTATTTTGTATTTATTCAAATACTAGAATCTAAAAAGAGAAAATAAATAAGAATTCCTAATTGAATTCTAATACATGCAAACTTCTCTGATTAAAAACAGAATTTTCATACCTAATGAAGACACAGAAAACATCTGTGTGCATACTGCTTACATAACAATCCCCTCACACACACACACACACACACACACACACCACACACACACACACACACACACACACACACACACACACACACACAAAGCGCATGTGTGTGTGTGCACACTTTCACGCACTTTTCAAATCAACTGGAATATGAAGACAATCAGAACATGTTTTCATGGAAATATACTTTTGATGATGATGATGATGATGATGATGATTGATAATGACAACAATAAAGCTGACGATATGACCACAAACTTGTCTAAACTGGCTGAGGACAGTGAGAGATAGAGGAAACTCATTGTAGTCATCAGTGGTGCATCTATGACCCGTAGGATTTTGGGAAACACTGACATAAGTAAAAAGTGATGATGACAGAAAACAAGTAAGATAAGCAATATCTCTGATATGATGGTGGCCTGAATCATAAAACACACCAAAATAAAGGATTTATGCTTCTGAGGAACACACAGACCTTACAATTCTTATTCATAGCTGCCAACCTTTTAAGTTCAAAAAACAGGAATCATCAGCCGGGGGGTGCAGGGGGGCCGCTTAGGTCCCCCTGGCAGAGTCAAGGGGCAGAGAGAGAGAAGCTATCGATTTTTCACCAATTCAAAGTACAAAAATGACCTCTCCTGGCATATTTCAGCATAAAAGCATGCGCGGTGCATAGGTGTGTGTCTTCATTCCGCACTCTATCGAAACCACACAGCGAAAGTCTCAATTTTTTTCGTGATTGGATTTTTTCCCACTAGACTTTCAAAATCCGGGATTTTTTTTTGGACAGATCTGGGATTGTTTTTCAAATCCGGGAAATACCCGGAAAATCCGGGAGGGTTGGCAGCTACGCTTATTGTTCAAAGCCCAGCCAACTGTGTAGAGCCATATCAGGGCTTTCAAAGTGTACACAATACCCCGTCGAGAGAGAAAAAAAAAAACATGGAAAATAAAAATAAATACACATATCAATGCATCTGCGCACATATTCTGAGGGTACACCCCCTGGCACTGACCATTCTGTTCCAATTTCTCACCAAGGGATTTAAAAAATGAAACATGGATGCAAACGATGTAAACATAACTATGCACTAAAAGATACAAAAATGGTCCTGGATTACTTAAAACTGTTTCTGCATATCACATTTCATAAGAGCCAAAAATGCATCTAATACATTATCCAATTACAAATCCTAAAAGTATGTCAGGCTTTATAGAACACATACAGGTGAATGGACCAGCAAGGCAGAAATTGATAGGAAGAAATGTCAGAAAGCAAAAGAACAAGGCAGAAACAAAAGAGAGTGACAGAAAAGAGGAAATTTCTAGCACAGAATTTCCAGAAGGTGGGGATACTATTTATACTGAAAGAACCCCTGGCATCCCCATGGGGGAAGAGAGACATCAAGGTCCTGAAACACATCTGAGGTCCCATACAGATGCTGGCCTTGAAATGACAGGTGCTGAAATTCTGAGTTACTGTCCCATATAGACGCTGGCCTTGAATTGACAGGTGCACAAATTCTTTGTTACTGTCCCATACAGACGCTGGCCTTGAACTGACAGGTGCACAAATTCTTTGTTACTGTCCCATACAGATGCTGGCCTTGAACTGACAGGTGCTGAAATACTTTTGTTACTGTCCCATACAGACACTGGCCTTGAACTGACAGGTGCACAAATTCTTTGGTACTGTCCCATACAGACGCTGGCCTTGAACTGACAGGTGCACAAATTCTTTGTTACTGTCCCATACAGATGCTGGCCTTGAACTGACAGGTGCAGAAATTCTTTGTTACTGTCCCATACAGACGCTGGCCTTGAATTGACAGGTGCACAAATTCTTTGTTACTGTCCCATACAGACGCTGGCCTTGAACTGACAGGTGCACAAATTCTTTGTTACTGTCCCATACAGACGCTGGCCTTGAACTGACAGGTGCAGAAATTCTTTGGTACTGTCCCATACAGATGCTGGCCTTGAACTGACAGGTGCAGAAATTCTTCGTTACTGTCCCATACAGACGCTGGCCTTGAATTGACAGGTGCACAAATTCTTTGTTACTGTCCCATACAGACGCTGGCCTTGAACTGACAGGTGCACAAATTCTTTGTTACTGTCCCATACAGACGCTGGCCTTGAACTGACAGGTGCACAAATTCTTTGTTACTGTCCCATACAGACGCTGGCCTTGAACTGACAGGTGCAGAAATTCTTTGTTACTGTCCCATACAGACGCTGGCCTTGAACTGACAGGTGCTGAAATTCTTTGGTACTGTCCCATACAGATGCTGGCCTTGAACTGACAGGTGCAGAAATTCTTCGTTACTGTTCCCATACAGACGCTGGCCTTGAACTGACAGGTGCAGAAATTCTTTGTTACTGTCCCATACAGATGCTGGCCTTGAACTGACAGGTGCTGAAATTCTTTGGTACTGTCCCATACAGACGCTGGCCTTGAACTGACAGGTGCACAAATTCTTTGTTACTGTCCCATACAGACGCTGGCCTTGAACTGACAGGTGCAGAAATTCTTTGTTACTGTCCCATACAGACGCTGGCCTTGAACTGACAGGTGCTGAAATTCTTTGGTACTGTCCCATACAGATGCTGGCCTTGAACTGACAGGTGCACAAATTCTTTGTTCCTGTCCCATACAGACGCTGGCCTTGAACTGACAGGTACTGAAATTCTTTGGTACTGTCCCATACAGACGCTGGCCTTGAACTGACAGGTGCAGAAATTCTTTGTTACTGTCCCATACAGACGCTGAACAGGTGCTGAAATAATTTACTTCCCTACATGTCAATAGCATAATGGGCAGTAACTCCATTCCCATCAAAGGGCAAGTAACTCTTGACAACAGACATAACTCTTGGCGAAAGAGAAGTCAGTCACTCACTTTTCTGTAGCATGGTGGCCTTGCTGACCTTGGGGTTCTGGGCCAGGGAGGGGACCAGCGTGTGCAGGAGGTCAAATCCAGTCTGAAAACCATTCCACTTTTGTTACACTACCAACTGACACCAATTTCTTCTATGACAATACTACTGTTTTTTTGTGATTCCTGCCAAACAAGCTTCCCATCTTTCCCTTTTGATTGGTCATTATATTTCATGCTTGATTAAGTTGTCTACTTCGGTAATTAAATTATATTTCATGCTTGACCAAGTTGTCTACTTGAGTAATTGTATTTCATGCTTGATCAAGTTGTCTACTTGGGTAATTGTATTTCATGCTTAAGTTGTCTACTTGGGTAATTGTATTTCATGCTTAAGTTGTCTACTTGGGTAATTGTATTTCATGCTTAATCAAGTTGCCTACTTGGGTAATTGTATTTCATGCTTGATCAAGTTGTCTACTTGGGTAATTGTATTTCATGCTTAAGTTGTCTACTTGGGTAATTGTATTTCATGCTTAAGTTGTCTACTTGGGTAATTGTATTTCATGCTTAAGTTGTCTACTTGGGTAATTGTATCTCATGCTTGATCAAGTTGTCTACTTGGGTAATTGTATTTCATGCTTGATCAAGTTGTGTACTTGGGTAATTGTATTTCATGCTTGATCAAGTTGTCTACTTGGGTAATTGTATTTCATGCTTGATCAAGTTGTCTACTTGGGTAATTGTATTTCATGCTTGATCAAGTTGTCTACTTGGGTAATTGGATTTCATGCTTGATCAAGTTGTCTACTTGGGTAATTGGATTTCGTGCTTAAGTTGTCTACTTGGGTAATTGGATTTCATGCTTAAGTTGTCTACTTGGGTAATTGTATTTCATGCTTAAGTTGTCTACTTGGGTAATTGTATTTCATGCTTAAGTTGTCTACTTGGGTAATTGTATTTCATGCTTAAGTTGTCTACTTGGGTAATTGTATTTCATGCTTAAGTTGTCTACTTGGGTAATTGTATTTCATGCTTAAGTTGTCTACTTGGGTAATTGTATTTCATGCTTAAGTTGTCTACTTGGGTAATTGTATTTCATGCTTGATCAGTTGTCTACTTGGGTAATTGGATTTCATGATCAGTTGTCTATTGGGTAATTGTATTTCATGCTTAATCAAGTTGTCTGCTTGTTCTATTGTAAAGCGTTACTTAAAAAAAAAAACACTTGTTTACACAGCTTAACACACAATCCAAACAAGTGTGATTGCCCACATTCAAGCAAACAGGAACCACAAAAAAACATGAAAAAAGAATAAGAACACGTATTTTCATACAACCAGACAAGACAGGCCGCAAATGTTCGGCCAATTGTCCTTTGTTAAGTGCAAGATCACAAACAAACACCAAATACAAAAACTGTGAGGAAAAAACTGACACTTCTCTGCTGCTTCTTTCTCGTACTGAATAAAGCAGCAGGGAAGTTTCAGTCTTTTTCCTCCAAATTTTTGCATTCCTTTTCTCACACTGAATGAAGCAGCAGGGGTGCATGTTCGTTCATGGATACTCTCATGCATGTGATTTTATGCGAGCGATCGAGAGGAGAGAGAGAGAGAGAGAGAGAGAGAGAGAGAGAGAGTGTGTGTGTGTGTGTGTGTGTGTGTGTGTGTGTGTGTGGTGTGTGTGTGTGTGTGTGTGTGTGTGTGTCGTGCTGCGTGCGTGCGTGTGCGTGCGTGTGTGTGTGTGCGTACGTGCATGCGTCCAAGTGTTCAGTGTCTTTACATGTGTGTGTGCGCGTGCGCAACACACAAGTTTACGTGTACACACAAACGCTTCTAGAAAAAAGACATCGTGTGCATGTGTGTGTGTGTGTGTGTTCTAGAATGACAACTACATATTTTACAACAAAAATCAATGAATGTTTCAATGTTTGACTTCCTGATGTTTTAAAGTCACAAAATGTTTAAATAACAAATTGCCACAAATGAATTGATTGATTTTATCGATTAGTGATTTAGATTTCTTTGATTTTACAGATTTAGATTTCTTTGATTTCAGATTTAGATTTCTTTGATTACAGATTAGATTCTTTGATTTTACAGATTTAGATTTCTTTGATTTACAGATTAGATTTCTTTATTGATCGACTGTTCTTCAGGTTCTTCTTTTTTTTTTTCCCCTGGTTTGTTTTTTGATCATGGCGTGTGAACAAAGACAACTATGTAATTTCTCACTGAGAGATAATTCGGTTTACTTGACTCAACTTACTTTCAGGTTGCAGGGGACGTTTCTGTTCAGCTGACAGATGAGCCACCCTCCTCTGTTCTGTGTGCACCCCACCCTGACCCCCAGTCCTCCCTCCTCCCTGTTGCTGGTGGGGGAGGTGGAGATTGGCTGGAACTGCAACACGACCACAATGACTGTAATGTGAAGTGTGTGTGTAGCCTAGTGATCACAACACCTGCATAGGATGAACAACAACAAACATTTTAAAAAGCAACAACCTGGGTACGAATCAAGAATCAGACAGGGATGTTTCTACCCCACCAACAGATCTTAAATGGTGTTTTACGTGCTGATGAACAAGATAGGATAGGACAGGATAGGACAGGACAGGATGGGAAAGGACCAGATAGGACAGGACAGGATGGGACAGGGTAGGGTAGGGTAAGGTAGGGTAGGGAAGGGTAAGGTAGGATATGATAGGATAGGGTAGAGTAAGATGGGATAGGATGGATGGGATAGGATAGGATAGGATAAGACAGGATAGGAAGGACAGGACAGGACAGGACAGGACAAGACAAGACAGGGTAGGGTAGTGTCAGGTAGGAAGGAAGGAAGGGTAGTGTAAGGTAGGGTAGGGTGGTAGGATAGGACAGGACAGGACAGGACAGGGTAGGACAGGACAGGACAGGACAGGACAAGATAAGAAAGGACAGGACAAGATAAGAAAGGACAGGACAGATAAAGGACAGGAACAGGACAAGGACAGGAGAGACAAGAAAGGACAGGACAGGACAAGAAAGGACAGGACAGGACAAGATAAGAAAGGACAGGACAAGATAAGAAAGGACAGGACAAGATAAGACAGGACAGGATAAGAAAGGACTGGATAGGATAGGACAGGAAAGGACAGGACAAGGACAAGATAAGAAAAGACAGGACAGGATAAGAAAGGACAGGATAGGACAAGACAGGACAGGACAAGATAAGACAGGACAGGACAGGACAAGATAAGAAGGACAGGACAAGGACAGGACAAGATAAGACAGGACAAGGACAGGACAAGATCAGAAAGGAAAGGACAAGATAAGAAGGACAGGACAAGAAAGGACAGGACAAAGATAAGAAAGGACAGGACAGGACAAGATAAGAAAGGACAGGACAAGATAAGAAGGACATGACAAGATAAGGACAGGACAAGAAAGAAGGACAGGACAGGAAAGATAAGGACAGGACAAGATAAGAAAGGACAGGACAAGATAAGAAAGGACAGGACAAGATAAGAAAGGACAGGACAGGAAAGAAAGGACAGGACAAGATAAGAAAGGACAGGACAAGATAAGAAAGGACAGGACAAGATAAGAAAGGACAGGACAAGATAAGAAAGACAGGACAAGATAAGAAAGGACAGGACAGGACAAGGAAAGGACAGGACAAGATAAGAAAGGACAGGACAGGACAAGTAAGAAAGGACAGGACAGGACAAGATAAGAAAGGACAGGACAGGACAAGATAAGAAAGGACAGGAACAAGATAAGAAAGGACAGGACAAGACAAGTAAGAAAGGACAGGACAAGTAAGAAAGGACAGGACAGGACAAGATAAGACAGGACAGGACAAGATAAGAAAGGACAGGACAAGATAAGAAAGAAAGGACAGGACAGACAAGATAAGAAAGGACAGGACAGGACAAGATAAGAAAGGACAGGACAAGAAAAGGAAAGGACAGGACAGGACAAGATAAGACAGGACAGGACAAGATAAGAAAAGGACAGGACAAGATAAGAAAGGACAGGACAGGACAAGATAAGAAAGGACAGGACAAGATAAGAAAGGACAGGAAAGATAAGAAGGACAAGGAAGGACAAGATAAGAAAGGACAGGACAAGATAAGAAAGGACAGGACAGACAAGACAAGAAAGAAGGACAGGACAGATAAGAAAGGACAGGACAAGATAAGAAAGGACAGGACAGATAAGAAAAGACAGGACAAGATAAGAAAGGACAGGACAGGATAAGAAAAGACAGGACAAGATAAGAAAGGACAGGATAAGAAAAGACAGGACAAGATAAGAAAGGACAGGACAAGGATAAGAAAGGACAGGACAAGATAAGAAAGGACAGGACAAGATAAGAAAGGACAGGACAAGATAAGAAAGGACAGGACAGGATAAGAAAGGACAGGACAAGATAAGAAAGGACAGGATAAGAAAAGACAGGACAAGATAAGAAAGGACAGGACAGGATAAGAAAGGACAGGACAGGACAAGATAAGAAAGGACAGGACAGGATAAGAAAAGACAGGACAAGATAAGAAAGGACAGGACAAGATAAGAAAGGACAGGACAAGATAAGAAAGGACAGGACAGATAAGGACAGGACAAGATAAGAAAAGACAGGACAAGATAAGAAAGGACAAGACAAGAAAAAAGAAAGGACAGGATAGGATAGAATAGGACAGGGTCGGGTTGGATAGGGTAGGATGGGATAGGATAGGGCATGATTGAATAGCGCATAAGATAAGATAAGTTAAGATATAAGATAATGTGACCTCAATCTTTACTGCCAAGGGTAATAAACAGATAAGCAGTATACACGCTTCTTTGCATCCAGCCATTACTCCACAGGCAAAAGCAGTTTTAATGAAGTACCATACATGTGTAAATTCCTGTGACTCGAACACTGACGGCTCCATCCAGCAGACCCTGTTTCCATGCTCCAGATGTCACAGCTATTTCAGGCCACAGTTTGCTGCCTCCTGCCTTGTCAGAGCCAGAGCTTCAGGTGAGTATGTTATTATTTTTCCTGTAACTCGAACACTGACTGCTCCATCCAGTAGACCCTGCTTCCATGCTCAGTTTCAGTTTCAGTTTCAGTTTCTCAAGATAACATCTCCGTGCTCGGAACGAATTCCACATGCACTAACGTCACAGGTGCCACGTGATGGAGAAGATCCATATGATCATGGCACAAGCCTTAAGCCTGCACATAAACCCACGAGCTGGCCAGGTCCTGAGGTCTACCTAGATAGTTCCATAACTCTGGGTCATACGTGAGTGAGGTAGTAGATACCTCAACTTTTCCCAGGGCCTCACCATGAGGGTGGCGCCCACCCCCTCTTCCTCGCTTCAAATTCATATTCACATACTAAGACTTCAGAAAGGCAAGAAGGCTAATTGGTCTTCAAGGGGTGGGACCTGGGAAATCAACCTATCTCTCCAATGTTTTTTATCAAGGCAGCCGGGCAATGCCCTGCTCTTCACTATTTTCAACTGCCGTGGGATCTGTAACATGCGCAGCCAGAAGGTACACGGGTCCAACTTATTTTTCGTTCTCTTCCAAAGGACTAGACGTTCAGTTCTATTTTCCAGTCAATCTGAGGAGAAAATCAAGGCTTAAGTAGGGAGCGAACCCTGGAACTTCTCGTTTAGTTATCGCAGGCAAATGCCTGAACCATTTTGCCACTCTTCTCCCGTGCTCCAGATGTCACAGCTTTTTCAAGCCAGTTTGCTGCCTCCGGCCATGTAGGATGCCAAAGCTCCAGGTGAGTATGTTAGGTTTTTCTTCTGGACCTCGAACATTGACTGCTCCATCAGTAGAACCTGCTTCCATGCTCCACATGTCACAGCTAATTTCAGGCTACATTTTGCTGCCTCCTGCCTTGTAGGATGCCAGAGCTTCAGGAGGTATCCCCCCCCCTCCCCCCCAGCAGTACTGACTGTTTGTGCAATCTCTTAAAACACCTGATTGTGCTTCTTTGGGTTAGCGCTACTTTTCATGAGCTCAGAACATGCTCCACTGTCTGTCCTGGGAGAGTCTGCCGATAACTAAACGAGAAGTTCCAGGGTTATCGTCATTTCTGCTTCAAGTCCAGCCAACTGCGTAGAGCCATATCAGTGCTAAAACCATTTCAATACACACACAGAAACTTCAACAGGGAAAAAAGGGGGAAAATTAAATATTCATATCAGTGCATTCACGCACATAATCTAATGTGACGCCCCTGGTGCTGACCACTCTGTCCAATTTATCATACAGGGGATTTAAAAAGCATACCTGAATATAAATTCAAACATAACTAAGAACACTAAAACATAAAAACAGCTTGAAATTACATCACACAGGGGATTAAAAAAACATACCTGAATATAAACTTCAAACATAACTAAGAACTCTAAAACAGATATAAAAAAAGGTCTAAATTACCTCAAATTGCTTTTGCATATCTCATTTCCCTAGAGCCAAAAATGCACTTAATACATGTACCCAATTATCAATCCTAACAGAAAGTATGTAAGATTTTGTCGAAAACATTCAGGTGATTAGACCAGCAAGACAGAAAATGATAGGAAGAAATGACAGAAAGCAAAGGAACAAGGCAGAAACAACGAGAATAACAGAAAAGAGGAAATTTCCAGCACAGAATTTCCAGAACGTGGGAATGCTATTTATATTGAAAAAGTCCGGCATCCCCATGGGGGGGAGGAAGAGTATTCACTGTTGAATAACAGATTAGGGGATCTAAAAAGCACACCTGATTTCAGTTCAAGCTCAGTCAGACATTATCGTCGCCCGTTCACGTTCACATCGACAACACTGCAGAGGCAACGCTCATAACTTCTTAGGTACAATCATGTTGCAACGTGTGTGTGTGAGAGAGAGAGAGAGAGAGAGTAAGCGATTAAGTGAGTGAGTGAATCAGTCAGTGTGTGTGTGTGTGTGTGTGTATGTGTGTGTGTGTGTGTGTGTGTGTGTGTGTGTGTGTGTGTGTGTGTGTGTGTGTGTGTGTGGGTGTGTGTGTGTGTGAGTGTGTATGTGTGTGGAGAGGTTGTGTTTGTGTGTGTGTGTGTGTGTGTGTGTGTGTGTGTGTGTGTGTGTGTGTGTGTGTGTGTGTGTGTGTGTGTGTGTGCGCGCGCGTGTGCGTGCGTGTGTGTGTGAGTGAGTGAGTGGGTGAGTGAGTGAGTGAAAGAGTGAATGAGAGAGTGTGTGTGTATGCGTTGTGTGTGTGTGTGTCTGTGTGTGTACGTGAGTGCGTGTGTGCCCGCATGCGTGCGTGTATACATGCATGTGTGTGTGTACGTGTGTGTGAGTGTGTGATCGGCAACAGCTGCCTTGTTGAAAATGAATCAAAAGCTTCAGGAAGCATAAAACCCATAGAACCAAAACACACGTGTGTTTCCACTTACCGACATGCCGATAGATGAAGGGCTAGAGATGGGAGACAGGGAGTCAGAGAACACAGTGGCCAAGGGGGATGACGAAGGGGTCGTAGCTGATGGAACAGGACTGGGAGACACTGCCACCTGCATGGGACTCTGTGAGCTGCGACTGGTAGCTGGGGTGGGGCTCATCTCCACTGTCAGAGTAAAAAACAACATTGTTTGTTGCTGCTATAGAGGAAAAAACTTATTCATTTTTACATATATACACTCAGTCGCCCACCCTTAACACGCACACACACACACATGGCACTCACACACACACACACCACACACACGCACGCACGCACTCACACACACACACACGCACTCACACACTATGCACACACACACACACACACACACACACACACACACACACACACACACACGCACGCACGCACGCACGCACGCACGCACACACGCACACACTCACACACATGCACGCAAGCACAACAAACCACAACACAAAACACACTCACACACACACACACACACACACACACACACACACACACACACACACACACACACACACACACACACCACACACAAACACACACACACCACACACACACACACACAACGCACCACACACACACACATCACAACACACACACACACACAGAGCATCAACAACAACATCCCTCAAGCGCAAACAAACCACACACAACCACAGTCTAAGCCAAACCCTAAGAATGAAGCTACGAAAAATGATTCTCAATACCATCGAGACCAGCATTAACAATTGACAAATACACACACCAAAAATGCATCCACACACCATCACACAACATCACATCACACACACACACACACTACACACACACACACACACACACACACACACACACACACACACACACACAACAACACACACACCACACACACACACAACACATGACTAACCGGAAGCCATGGAGGCAGTGGCAGTGTTGGATGGATTGAGTCGTAGAGCATCTTTAAGGCTTGATGGGGTGGTTCCAATGGCCGAACTAGCTGCAGCCAGCAACACACTGGTAGGGAAATCCACCCCGCTCACCTGCACAAATCAATCAACCACTCACCTGCACAAATCAATCAATCACACACCTCCACAAATCAATCAACCACTCACCTCCACAAATCAATCAACCACACACCTCCACAAATCAACCAATCATCTGCACAAATCAGTCAACCGCTCACCCGCACAAATCAATCAACCACACACCTCCACAAATCAATCAATCACTCATCTGCACAAATCAATCAACCACACACCTCCACAAATCAATCAACCATTCACCTGCACAAATCAGTCAACCACACACCTCCACAAATCAATCAACCACTCACCTGCACAAATCAATCAACCACTCACCTACACAAATCAACCAACCACTCACCTGCACAAATCAATCAACCACTCACCTGCACAAATCAATCAACCACCCACCTCACAAATCAATCAACCACTCACCTGCAACCACTCACCTGCACAAATCAGTCAACCGCTCACCCGCACAAATCAATCAACCATCACCTGCACAAATCAATCAACCACTCACCTGCACAAATCAATCAACCACTCACCTGCACAAATCAATCAACCACTCACCTGCACAAATCAATCAACCACTCACCTGCACAAATCAATCAACCACACACCTCCACAAATCAACCCAACCACTCACCTGCACAAATCAATCAACCACTCACCTGCACAAATCAATCAACCATTCACCTGCACAAATCAATCAACCACTCACCTGCACAAATCAATCAACCACTCACCTGCACAAATCAATCCCAACCACACACCTGCACAAATCAACCAACCACTCACCTGCACAAATCAATCAACCACTCACCTGCACAAATCAATCAACCAAACATTTTCATAACTTAGCTGGCTAGAAAGGTCATTTCATGACTGTCAAACAGGATGTCAGTAGTGTACATATTCAGTTCAATACACAGTATCAACAGACCCACTGACCACCAAGAACCATTCTTGACCAAATATGCAGGTGTTTGTCTGTATCTCTTGGGCCTGGTTGACACTAGGATATATCGTGAAAATGACAGTACAGCCCAGCAATCTCAATCCACAATGGAATTCCACAGCATCACCGTTATCGTCCCCCATCCTCATCTTCATAACACTGTGAAAAACATTGTTCCAGATTCTTTGGACTTTAGCGCCTTCCCTCAGAACGACTACAATTTCGGTGGGTTCTGGAGGTTATGTTGGATGGCCAAAATGAACAGCGCAGAGGTGGTGACACAGGAGAAGAAGGGAGGAACAGAAAAAAAAAAAAAAAAAAAAAAAAACAGCTCACCTTCGTGATCCCCACAGTGATTTCTGATGGCAACTTGAGGCCGGCGGCAGAGGACACAGGGGAACGTGTGGCAGTAAAGGAGGGGGTGGGGGTGGAGGGGGAGGGGGAGACTGGGGCCAGGCACGGGGCACTGGAGACAGGCAAGGCAGGCAGGATGGGAGTGAAGTTGGAGGTGGCCAAGGTCACCACGGTGTTGGATGCCGGCTCTTTCTTCACGCTGATCAGGGCACCTGGGTAGGTTCCTGCAACGCACACCTACCCTTTACAGGTCAACAGACAGTGTCTGAATGTTGGTATATCCATGTGCTGCATCACATTTCTGTGCTCGTATCAAATACAAATTCTACTGCTGATCAGAACCAAAAACTACTACTTACATGTCAAAAGACAGTGTCTGAATGTTGGTATACCCATGTGATGCATCACATTCATGTACTCTATACAAATACAAATTCTATCATTGATGGCAGCTGCACACCTACACACCACCATCTCCCTCCAGGCCACTCTGTCTTCACTTGTGAGGACAATTTCTTGACTATTTAGGCCACTGATATTGGTTTTGATGTACGAGATTGGAGGTCTGCCTTTCTTCCTTTTTGCCTCTGTTTTTCCTTGAAAGATGGTTGCCATGAGGTCTGTGTTCTTGCTGCGTGACACATGGCCATGTATTTTAATCTTCTCTTGTCTGCTAGTAGTTTTCACGTGGTATCAAGTTCTTCCAGGACACTTTCATTAGTTCTTCTATCTGTCCATTTGACACATAGTAGTTTGATAAAACAACATCTCTGCTGCCTCAATTCTTCTGCAATCAGTTTTTCTCAGAATCCAGGCTTCACAGCCGTAAATCATGATTGGCCAGATCAAACGTTTTAAAAGTCTAACTTTCAGGCCATTTCTATTGCTATACATCCAGATAGATTTTTACAACCAACAGCTAACCCTTACAGGTCTACAGACAGTGTCCATATGTTGGTATCCCCATATGCTGCATCACATTTATGTACTCTTATCAAATACAATATCCAACGCTGTACAGGTGAAGTGGTTAATGCAATGGATTAACAACTGGAAGGTTGTGGGTTTGAACCCCCATCAGTCCCTTCAAAACCATATCATTGTGGGATTTTTTGGATCTAACCAGCTCCTACCCAGACTTGGGTGTGCTATGGGCTCATTGGGAAGATTAGGACCACACAGTCCAGTCTCATGCACTCCATGGTTGCATCATTGAGGGTGTTGCTCAAATCTTCTGACCAGCACCGCAGGTGTCTGTATCTCTCGAGCCTGACTGATACTAGGATATATTACGATAGTAAGCATATAGTACAGCCCTGTCATGCAGTCTCAATCCTCCATGGAACTTCATACCATCATGATTATCATCCTCATCGACATCATCATCATCGCATTGCAAAAAAACAAAACAAAAAACCTGTGCCAGCTTCTGTGGCCATTAAAGAAAATGGGACCAAAAAAAAACAACAAAAAAACAACAAAAAAGGTGAGCACAAAGGTAACCTCCATGAGTGCGATGATCTTTTCTTTTTTTTTTAAATTTAGATACTGATTGTATGGATATGTCACAAGATGAACAAAGATTCAGGTTAACCCCAAATTCTCCAAGAACCTGATTTCATCTGGCTGAACTTTATGTTCTTTATGATAGTGTTGATTTTAATTTACACTAGGGTAATCCCATGTTGATCTTAATTTACACTAGGGTAATCCCATGTTGATTTTAATTTACACTAAGGTAATCCCATGTTGATTTTAATTTACACTAGGGTAATCCCATGTTGATCTTAATTTACACTAGGGTAATCCCATGTTGATCTTAATTTACACTAGGGTAATCCCATGTTGATTTTAATTTACACTAGGGTAATCCCATGTTGATCTTAATTTACACTAAGGTAATCCCATGTTGATCTTAATTTACACTAGAGTAATCCCATGTTGATCTTGATTTACACTTGGGTAATCCCATGTTGATCATGATTTACACTTGGGTAATCCCATGTTGATCTTAGTTTACATTAGGGTAATCCCATGTTGATCTTAATTTACACTAGAGTAATCCCATGTTGATCTTGATTTACACTTGGGTAATCCCATGTTGATCTTAATTTACACTAGAGTAATCCTATGTTGATCTTGATTTACACTAGGGTAATCCCATGTTGATCTTAATTTACACTAGGGTAATCCCATGTTGATTTTAATTTACACTAGGGTAATCCCATGTTGATCTTAATTTACACTAAGGTAATCCCATGTTGATCTTAATTTACACTAGAGTAATCCCATGTTGATCTTAATTTACACTAGGGTAATCCCATGTTGATCTTAATTTACACTAGGGTAATCCCATGTTGATCTTAATTTACACTTGGGTAATCCCATGTTGATCTTAATTTACACTAAGGTAATCCCATGTTGATCTTAATTTACACTAGAGTAATCCCATGTTGATCTTGATTTACACTTGGGTAATCCCATGTTGATCTTGATTTACACTAAGGTAATCCCATGTTGATCTTGATTTACACTAGGGTAATCCTATGTTGATCTTGATTTACACTAGGGTAATCCCATGTTGATCTTGATTTACACTAGAGTAATCCTATGTTGATCTTGATTTACACTAGAGTAATCCCATGTTGATCTTGATTTACACTTGGGTAATCCTATGTTGATCTTGATTTACACTAGGGTAATCCCATGTTGATCTTGATTTACACTAGAGTAATCCTATGTTGATCTTGATTTACACTAGGGTAATCCCATGTTGATCTTGATTTACACTAGGGTAATCCCATGTTGATCTTGATTTACACTAGGGTAATCCCATGTCGATCTTGATTTACACTAGGGTAATCCCATGTTGATCTTGATTTACACTTGGGTAATCCCATGTCGATCTTGATTTACACTAGGGTAATCCTATGTTGATCTTGATTTACACTAGGGTAATCCCATGTTGATCTTGATTTACACTAGGGTAATCCTATGTTGATCTTGATTTACACTAGGGTAATCCCATGTCGATCTTGATTTACACTAGAGTAATCCCATGTTGATCTTGATTTACACTTGGGTAATCCCATGTTGATCTTGATTTACACTAGAGTAATCCTATGTTGATCTTGATTTACACTTGGGTAATCCCATGTTGATCTTGATTTACACTAGGGTAATCCTATGTTGATCTTGATTTACACTTGGGTAATCCCATGTTGATCTTGATTTACACTAGAGTAATCCTATGTTGATCTTGATTTACACTAGGGTAATCCCATGTTGATCTTGATTTACACTAGAGTAATCCTATGTTGATCTTGATTTACACTTGGGTAATCCCATGTTGATCTTGATTTACACTAGGGTAATCCCATGTTGATCTTGATTTACACTAGGGTAATCCCATGTTGATCTTGATTTACACTAGGGTAAGCCTGCACTTGCTTGAATGCAAGTTAACCATGTTACATACACATATATTGCATATGTATCATTGTATGTTTAATTTTCTGCCAGAAAGCCAGAACAGCATAACTGCCTTCTTCATTCTTTTAAAAACAGTAAGTGGCTTAAAATGAGATGATGAATAAATATGAATATTCATCACATGTAAATAACAAAAAAACAAAAGAGCTGTGCATTTTGACCTTTGGGTCTTTAGCATGGTTCACACACATGCACGCACGCACGCACATGTAGACACACACAAACACAAGCACCTACATGACGCACGCACGCACGCACGCGCCACACACACACACACACACACACACACAAGATACCGGTTTCATCTTTAGTCTGTGGATTAAACATAAAAACAAGACAGATTCAAACAAAATCCACAGCAGACCATGCTGCCATTTTGCCTTTCAATCAGTGTTTACATCAACAGGCACAGTTCTATTCTGGTATTCACTCTTTTATCTGCCTATTATTTTGGAAAGAAACCACAAACGTGAACGGCATATACCTTTGGTAAGCAGTTGAGCCAGGTAGGTGCTCTGCATGGAGGGGGAGAGGGATGAGGATGCGGCAGAACAAGGTGGCGAAGGGGCTGGAGCGATAGTACGTGGCTTTCTGGGTGTCATCACAGGTTTTCCCTGAAAATGACCCTTCCTGTTTAGTCACTCTCCGGGACATCACTAGCACACTACCAATTCATACCTATGTTGGTTTTTCGTTTTCAACAAACTGGAAATGAAATCCAGGCCCTGAAAAAGACCCCTCCTGTTAAGTCACTCTTGGGTACTTAACTAAAACACTACCAATTCATACCTATGTTGTTTTTGTTTTGTTTTGTTTTGTTTTTTAACAAATATGAAATCCAGGTTAACACTATCCTGCAAGAGGGCAACCCGATAAAACTAGAAATGTCAAATACTTGGCCTTGTAATCTTCTACGATCACGCATGCAGTGTGTTGAAAAGGGTATGTGCACACAATATCAAAAACTAATACTTTTTTAATACAATTCAACAAGTGATGTCAAAAGTGAGTTATTCTGTTATAGTTGTTTAAAGCCCAGCCGACTGCTTAGAGCCATACCAGGGCTATAACCACTTCAAAACATACACACTACTTGTTATTGTTATTTCTGTCCAAAGCTCAGGCAACTACATACAGCCACATCAGGGTTATAAACATTTCAAAACATACACAAAACTCCAACAGGAAAAAAAACAAGGAAAAGGAAAATTAAGTACACATACCAATGCACTTGCGCACATAATATAAGGAGATGCCCCTAGCGTTGACCACTCCGTCCAATTTATCGCACAGGGGATTTAAAAAACACACCTGGATACAAATTCAAACATAACTAAGGAAAACTGAAACATATATAAAAACGGGCCTAAATCACCTAAACTTACTTTCGCATATCTCATTTCCTTAGAGCCAAAAATGCACTTAATACATGTACCCGTACCCAATACATGTACTCAATCCTAAGACTAAGACTGAGTAAGAGAAAGTATGTAAGATTTTACTTGAACACATACAGGTAACAGACCAGCAAGGCAGAAATCATGGAAAAGAAAAACCTGTATTAAAAATAAACTGGGATCTCACGAAGACCAGAACATACAAACATCCTGATCAAAACAGATCCACAAGCAACACTTCATACACGTATACATGCGTCGATTTGTCCTCTCTCTCATTTAAAAAAGCAGTCTGTTACTAGTGTTAGGTCATCTGGTTAACCCTTTGACTCCCTCACTCTGTCCATAACTGCAAAAACTTAACCCTTCATTTCCCTCACCCTATCCACCAGTTTCCTACAGGAAGCTGATGATAGGGTGGGGGAAATAAAGGGTTAAGTTTCTGCTTTGCTTGCATGATTGACAATGCAGAATGTTGCTGGGCAGGGTGCAGGAGTGAAAGGGTTAAAGAGCCATGTTACTAATGCAAATGCCATGGGTTCATCCGCCAGGCAAGCCACAGGCTGAGGGCTGGACGTCAAAAAAAAGCACTCTATGGCTTGTGCCACTATTCTTGAACATACAAAAAGAAAAGTGTTTTTTTCTCACACATACACACATGCAGATGCAGCCAGAGACACACACAGACGCATACACACTCACTCACTCACACACACACAAACACAACGTGTGCGCACGCCATGCACGCGCGCGCACACACACACACACACACATGCATGCACGCACACATACACAAACACACACACACACACTCTCTCTCACACACACACACGCACGCACGCACACACACGCACACATACGCACCACACACCAACGCACGCACACACACATGCACACACACACATGCATGCACACGCACACACACACACACACACACACACACACACACACACACACAAACACGCATACACACACACACAACTTTTCAAGTACAAAGTAGTTACCCATAACCATTACAATATCAAATGAATGGACTTAACAGTGGATGGACTTAGCTGTTATTGTTATTGCTGTTTAAAGCCAAGCCGACTGCATAGAGCCATAGCAGGGCTACAACTGCTTCAAAACATACAAAACTTCAACAGGAAAAAAAAGAAAAGAAAAGAAAACTAAGTACACATATCCATGCATTAGCGCACACAATCCAAGGACATGCCCCTGGCACTGACCACTCCGTCCAACTTCTCGCACAGGGGATTAAAAAAACAGACCTGAACACAAATTTAAGCATAACTAAGGACACCAAAACATATATAAAAATGGGCCTAAATTACCTAAAATTGCTTCCACGAAGCTCACCTCCCTAGAGCTTAAAATGCACCCAATACATGTACTCAGTTATCAATCCTAAGGAAAAGTACGTAAAGACTTTATCAAACACATACAGGTGAATGGACCATAAGGCAGAAAATGATAGGAAGAAATGACAGAAAGCAAAGGAACAAGGAAGAAACAAAAGTAGTGACAGAAAAGAGGAAATTTCTAGCACTGAATTTCCGGAAGGTGGGGATACTATTCATACTGAAAGAGTTCCCGGCATCCCCAGGGGAAGTTACCCATAACCATTTGTAATGACATTGTAATAGTTACCCAAAACCACTACAATGTCAAATGAATGGACTTAACAGCAGACAGACTTAGCTAGCTAACTGTCAAATTAGGTTGGCAAGCCCCTATTCGATGACTCAACTTCTGCCCCAGACTCGCTATACTGCTGTGCAAAAAATTTGTCATTTACATGTAACTAAGATTACTCCAGCAGTAGGCTGATAAAATACCAGCATAAAATATAGACTAGGTAAAATATAGTCTAGGTAGGGCCTCAGGACCTGGCCAGCTCATGGGTTTACGTGCAATCTTAAAGGCTTGTGCCATGATCACCACACACATGGCACTGTGATGTTAGTGACATATGGAATTTGTTCCGAGCACGGAGATGTCGTCTTGAGAAACTGAAACTAATGCTGTCATCCAGTCTATAGCCCTCAACCAAAAGGAAAAACATACCTGAGGCACAATGAACACATCTTTCTTCCCTGCTGAAGCCACAGCATGCCCTGATGCAGTCCGACCTGAGGCTGCAGTGTGGGAGGGGGACGTTCTGGGACTGACTTTGGCTGTGACCCGACCTTTGGTTGTTTTAGCGGGCGAAATCTGAGCGGTACCCCCGGCCTGCACACCCGGCACGGACGCAACATGGGCGTATGACCGTGAGGGTGTGGAGGAGGGGGGCTGGGACTGTGTCAACCCCAAACTGGCGAGGTCGACGGTCTGGATCGGCTGGTGGCCCCCCATCTGCTGGTGGCTGGCTGTCTGCTGGGCAATCACCGTGTGTTTTGGGGAGCTCAGAGTCTGTGGGGAGCTGACCAACTGCGGCGAGCGCAACTGTGAGCGGAGAGCCGACCACCTGATGAACCCCCACCCCCACCGTCTGTTGTGAGCCGACCGCTTGTTGTGAGCCAAACGTCTGTTGTGAACCAAGCGTCTGTTGTGAGCTGAGAGTTTGTTGCGAGCCAATCGCCGATTGTGAGCCCCCCACTGTCTGGCACGAGCCCACAATGTGTGGCGAGTCCACAGCCTGTTGCGAACCAAACAACTGCTGCGTCTCAATTGTCTGAAAAGTTGTGGGTGCTGTCTGAGAACTGAACATGTTCTGTGGGACTGCGTTGCTTTGTAACGTCAAAGTTTGAGGGGACTGAACATCAGGTTTGGGGCTGGGTTCCATACCAAACAGGGCCCCAAGGAACCCGGCCTGCTGCTGTCCTGAAGAACCAAACATCTGTTTGCTGGAAGACCCATCGTCCAGGATCATCTGGGCGTCTGAAGGAAACAAAGATGACGGGTTCAGCACGCCAGACGAGGAGCCAGCGCCAGCAGAAGCTCCAAGCACGCTGTTGCCACTGTTGTTGGTGGAGCTGCTGCTGAGGGCTGCCAGAGCCGTCAGCATGCTGATGCCAGCAGTGCTGTTGCTGCCACTGCCACTGTTGAAGATGGCCGGGTCCAAGAGGCCTAGCGCCATAGAGGAGTTCTGGGGGGAACAACAAAGCTAAATGTTAAAGTAGCAATTAAAGGTATATTAGTACAGCTGTTAAAGCAGCGATGTAAAGTATATTAGTACAACTGTCAAAGTAGCAATTAAAGGTATATTAGTACAACTGTTAAAGTAACAGTTAAAGGTATATTAGTACAACTGTTAAAGTAACAATTAAAGGTATATTAGTACAACTGTTAAAGTAACAATTAAAGGTATATTAGTACAACTGTTAAAGTAACAATTAAAGGTATATTAGTACAACTGTCAAAGTAGCAATTAAAGGTATATTAGTACAACTGTTAAAGTAACAATTAAAGGTATATTAGTACAACTGTCAAAGTAGCAAATTAAAGGTATATTAGTACAACTGTTAAAGTAACAATTAAAGGTATATTAGTACAACTGTTAAAGTAACAATCAAAGCAGCAATTAAAGGTATATTAGTACAACTGTCAAAGTAACAATTAAAGGTATATTAGTACAACTGTCAAAGTAGCAATTAAAGGTATATTAGTACAACTGTTAAAGTAACAATCAAAGCAGCAATTAAAGGTATATTAGTACAACTGTCAAAGTAACAATTAAAGGTATATTAGTACAACTGTCAAAGTAGCAATTAAAGGTATATTAGTACAACTGTCAAAGTAGCAATTAAAGGTATATTAGTACAACTGTTAAAGTAACAATTAAAGGTATATTAGTACAACTGTTAAAGTAACAATCAAAGCAGCAATTAAAAGTATATTAGTACAACTGTTAAAGTAACAATCAAAGTAGCAATTAAAGGTATATTAGTACAACTGTTAAAGTAACAATTAAAGGTATATTAGTACAACTGTTAAAGTAACAATTAAAGGTATATTAGTACAACTGTCAAAGTAGCAATTAAAGGTATATTAGTACAACTGTTAAAGTAACAATTAAAGGTATATTAGTACAACTGTCAAAGTAGCATTTAAAGGTATATTAGTACAACTGTTAAAGTAACAATTAAAGGTATATTAGTACAACTGTTAAAGTAACAATCAAAGCAGCAATTAAAGGTATATTAGTACAACTGTCAAAGTAACAATTAAAGGTATATTAGTACAACTGTCAAAGTAGCAATTAAAGGTATATTAGTACAACTGTTAAAGTAACAATTAAAGGTATATTAGTACAACTGTTAAAGTAACAATTAAAGGTATATTAGTACAACTGTTAAAGTAACAATTAAAGGTATATTAGTACAACTGTTAAAGTAACAATCAAAGCAGCAATTAAAGGTATATTAGTACAACTGTTAAAGTAACAATCAAAGTAACAATTAAAGGTATATTAGTACAACTGTCAAAGTAACAATTAAAGGTATATTAGTACAACTGTTAAAGTAGCAATTAAAGGTATATTAGTACAACTGTTAAAGTAACAATTAAAGGTATATTAGTACAACTGTTAAAGTAACAATTAAAGGTATATTAGTACAACTGTTAAAGTAACAATTAAAGGTATATTAGTACAACTGTTAAAGTAACAATTAAAGGTATATTAGTACAACTGTTAAAGTAACAATTAAAGGTATATTAGTACAACTGTTAAAGTAACAATTAAAGGTATATTAGTACAACTGTTAAAGTAACAATTAAAGGTATATTAGTACAACTGTTAAAGTAACAATTAAAGGTATATTAGTACAACTGTTAAAGTAACAATTAAAGGTATATTAGTACAACTGTTAAAGTAACAATTAAAGGTATATTAGTACAACTGTTAAAGTAACAATTAAAGGTATATTAGTACAACTGTTAAAGTAACAATCAAAGTAGCAATTAAAGGTATATTAGTACAACTGTTAAAGTAACAATCAAAGTAGCAATTAAAGGTATATTAGTACAACTGTTAAAGTAACAATTAAAGGTATATTAGTACAACTGTTAAAGTAACAATTAAAGGTATATTAGTACAACTGTCAAAGCAGCGATTAAAGGTATATTAATACAACTGTCAAAGCAGCGATTAAAGGTATATTAGTACAACTGTTAAAGTAACAATCAAAGTAGCAATTAAAGGTATATTAGTACAACTGTTAAAGTAACAATCAAAGTAGCAATTAAAGGTATATTAGTACAACTGTTAAAGTAACAATCAAAGTAACAATTAAAGGTATATTAGTACAACTGTTAAAGTAACAATCAAAGTAGCAATTAAAGGTATATTAGTACAACTGTTAAAGTAGCAATTAAAGGTATATTAGTACAACTGTTAAAGTAACAATTAAAGGTATATTAGTACAACTGTTAAAGTAACAATTAAAGGTATATTAGTACAACTGTTAAAGTAACAATTAAAGGTATATTAGTACAACTGTTAAAGTAACAATTAAAGGTATATTAGTACAACTGTTAAAGTAACAATTAAAGGTATATTAGTACAACTGTTAAAGTAACAATCAAAGCAGCAATTAAAGATATATTAGTACAACTGTCAAAGTAGCAATTAAAGGTATATTAGTACAACTGTTAAAGTAACAATTAAAGGTATATTAGTACAACTGTTAAAGTAACAATCAAAGCAGCAATTAAAGGTATATTAGTACAACTGTTAAAGTAACAATCAAAGTAGCAATTAAAGGTATATTAGTACAACTGTTAAAAGTAACAATTAAAGGTATATTAGTACAACTGTCAAAGCAGCGATTAAAGGTATATTAATACAACTGTCAAAGTAGCAATTAAAGGTATATTAGTACAACTGTTCAAGTTCATATTGCTTATAGCCCAGCCGACTATGTAGAGCCATACCAGGCCTATAACCGCTTTAAAACATACAAAACTTAAACAAGAAAAAAAAGAAGAGAAAATTAAGTAAGTGAACTGATGATATTTCACTATGCTGTTGCACAATCTGCATCTTTGGTCGGCACGCACGCTGGGTGTTTTTTTATGTATCCATAAGCCAGCCCCCAATATAACTTACAGGATCTTTAGCATGCATTAAGGGGGTTTAGGCACAAACAGGTTATGATGAGACTTAATGGAGCACGGACAACTCAATCTGTTCAGTTCAGTTCAGTTCATATTGCTTATAGCCCAGCCGACTACTAAAGCCATATCAGGGCTAACACCACGTCAAAAAAACGACAACCCCTTTACCCTTACGCAGTTGCATTCTTTGAGATTTATCTCCCCCTGGATTTCAGATTCTTTGGGTCATCATAAACCCAAAATGGGTTGGTTGATTTAACTGTCTACCATGTGTGTACTAAGTGACAGGGAAGAATGAAAATCGGCAAGTACGGTCACAATACCACGTACTATCATATGGTACCCAAGTTGTATGTCTCTCCTTAAATTGTCGTGTCACTGTCACCAGTCTGTCACCAGCTTTGTAATGATTTATGATGACATTTGTATTAAACCCTGTAATCATGCAAGTTTGGCATGCCCGTGCTACATGCTCGTGTGAAATGATAGTGAGAGCCTACCTGATGTGATCCCACTCCATCCTGAAGGAAAAGGTCCCACTGGGCGAGTCACAAGTGTCACACTATAATTGTCAACTCTCTCACTATTGCTACTACCATTTCTAACTACAACTATGCATTCCTGGCTTCCAAGCAACTATTTACAACACTAGAACTACATATTTTACACCATAGTCTATTCACAAGTGATCATTGCAGCGTCCACTCCTGCAGAATCACAGGTGAGTGTCATAAGGTCATAAGTGGCTTGGTCCTGTGGGCTCAGAGAACTCTCGCAGTGGCTGTGCACGTGTCGTTTGTCGCCATGTGGTCTACAGCTCAGCAAGTGGCACATCATCTTCTGGGTCACTCTGCGCATTGTCATCCCCTAATTCTTCATTTAATTCAATATCTGACTCCTCTAACATTTATTTTTCATATTTTTCTACTTCTGCTAAAATATCTCCTAACTCCTCTTCGGTATAATCAGCCATTTCGTCGCACTCGGCACTGGTAATAGCTGTGGCAGCCATGGCAGAATGCGGTCAGTTTCACTCTGAACTCGCTCTCAGTTTTCTCACGCTCTTTGTGAATGAGTGTGGTACTATGGCCTAAAAATAGTTTATAGCGATGCGTTGATGCCAGAGCTTTCCCCTAATAGACTTTCCAAGTCGCCGTGACCACGCGTTCAAGGTCATGGCATGACAGAAAAGTACTGTGCACGTGCTTCCAGCTACTCCCTGAGTGAAATCTAGAGACCGTTTCGAGAATCCCGGTTGCTCCCGGTATGAATGTAAAAGGGTTAACATAAAAGACAACAGTTAAAAACTATGCTCACCGTTAACCTTGCAAGTCTAAAATGCAATTAAAGAAAAACAGACGTAAAATCATATCAGGTGAAATCTACTGTACTGATCTCTTGTAAAAACTGGAAAATTGCATCAGGAGGGGCGTCTCGGAAGAGCTCTTTAAAGAGTCCGCCGTGTAGTGCTTTTGTCTCACATCACCCAAGTCCCAGCAATCAAGGAGGAGGTGTCTGATGCTCAATGGCTCGTCACACGGTATACACCATGGTGCTTCATTTTTTAAAAGGTACAAATGAGTACAGAATGTGTGACCAGTATGTAATCTACATAACACCATCTCTTTCTTACGGTTCCCTGCAGCAGATGGGAGAATTTCTTTCAGGCCAGGGTGGATTTGGAAAAGTTTGTTATCTGTCTGTACATTCCAATCCTCCTGCCACACATTTCTCAAGTAACTGTGTACTTTCGATTTGTCATCTGTGTAAGGAATCAAGGATTCAGACATCTTTTCCCCTGTGGCATTCTTGGCCAGTCAGTCAGCCTTTTCATTCCTCAAATACCAACATGGCCAGAAATCCAGGCAAAAACAATCCCGTAACCTTCATTTGTAACTTATGTAAGAGTACAAAAAAAGTTCAAAGAACTCAATCTGCTAGGTGAAGCGATGAAATTCCACTATGCTGCAGCACAATCTGCATCTTTGGTGGGCACGCACACTGGGTGTTTTTTTTTTTTATGTATCCATAAGCCAGACACTGACAAAACTTACAGGGTCTTTATAGCATGTACTAAGGAGGTTTAGGCCCAAACCAGTCATGAGCAGACTTTTACTGAAGCATGAACAACTTAATCTGTTAGGAATACAGATGAAATTCCACTGTTCTGTTGCACAATCTGCATCTTTGGTGGGCACGCACACTGGGTGTCTTTTTTATGTATCCATAAGCCAGCCCCTGATATAACTTACAGGATCTTTAGCATGCATTAAGGGGGCTTAGGCACAAACAGGTCATGATCAGACTTTTACTGGAGCATGGACAACTCAAATCTGTTCAGCATGCTGCTGAGATTCCGCCGCACAATCTGCATCTTTGTTGGGCATCTGGCTGGATGCTTTTTTATGAATCCATAAGCCAGTCCCTGACATAACTTACAGGATCTTTATAGCATGTATTAACCCTATCCCAGTCACTCCGGCTGCATCCGGCCAAACACAGCTCTCCCGCATCTGTTCACTCCGGCTGCGGCCGGCCGCATGTTTGCACTCATGGCCAGTACTTTTCCATCACGCTGTAACCTTGAGCTAGCTCACTCTGAATGAAGAAATTTGGCGGGTAGGTCCATGGAGGACCAATGAACTATTAACATTAAATTAAGACGCCACCACTGGCATCATTCACAAGACAGAAGAAGGAAATGACCGCATTCCATTCTTGTGTACGTGTGAATGAGAAAGATGGCGACGCAGCACGAAGAAGTAGAATGGGAGGAGTATATAGAGGAGGAATTAGAAATTATTTTGAGAGAAATGGAGCAGACGGAAAAAGAAAAAGATGCAGAATCAGATGTAGAAATTGATGTTGCTGAAGGAAATGATGATGAGGAGGAAAGCGAGGAAGAAAGCGACCCTGAAGACAATGTGCCGTTAGCGGATTTGCAGACGACGTGGCGACGCGCTGCTGTAGCAAGCCGGGTGAACGAATTCCATCTCGAAACTGGCCCTTCACACGCATTGCCCGCGAATGCAAAACCTTTGGATTATTTTTTTTTTTATTTCTACCGGAATCTTTTTTTCAAACGGCGGCAGAGGAGACTAACAAGTATGCACAACAGAAGATCGTAGCTAGAGGCTTGGCCAGTGATCCATTGTGGAGAGAAATATCATCAACTGAAATACGTGCCTACCTGTCGATCCTTATTATGATGGGAATCAACCGTAAACCGCGGATTGATATGTACTGGTCGACTGATCCACGATTCAGAGACCCTTGGATTAGCAGTATTATGCCTAAGACAAGGTTTCTGAAAATCAATCAGTATTTTCACCTGCGTGACACATCGAACACACCTGGGCGTGACAGTGCGAACTACGACCCTCTGTATAAGATCAGGCCTTTCATTGATATTATCCAGCCACTGTTCAAGTCACGATACAACCCTGGCCGTGACTTGAGCATTGATGAATCAATGATTGGGTACAAAGAGAGGGTGTTTTTCAAACAGTATATGCCCGGAAAACCTACCAAGTGGGGGATCAAGGTGTGGCAACTGTGTGATGCAGAAAGTGGATACTGTGTGGCGTTTGACATCTACACGGGTCGTCATAGCCGCCAAAATACCAACATCAGCCTGGGGGAGGAGGTGGTCGACAAATTGGCCTCAGCTTACTACAACCAACACAGGCACCTTTATTTTGACCGCTTTTTCTCGTCAGTGCCCCTTTTGAAACACCTGTCCAGCAAAGGGACCTATGCCTGTACGACAATCATGCCAAACCGCAAAGGACTTCCTGACGAGGTGAAGGCGGCCAAACTACCCAACAGAGGTGATCTGCTACAAGTGCAACAAAGTTCTCTGATGGCCACCGTGTACAAAGACAAACGCCAGATTTACATGCTCAGCACCAGTCAGCCACCGGGCAAATCAACCGTAGGTGACAAAGAGATCCCCACTGTCATCGCTGCCTACAATAAGTACATGGGTGGCGTTGACAAGTGTGACCAGTACATGGCCTACTATCCCGTGGGACACAAAAACAAGAAATGGTGGAAATACATCTTCAATTCCTTTGTCAACTTGTGCATTGTTCAGGCTTTTCTCACCTGGGAGAAATCGACACACGATCCACCTGTCAAGAAAAGGTACGATCATCTCGCCTTCCGAGTTGATGTTGCCGACCAACTGAGGGGTGGATTTACTTGCCGTAAGTTGACAACAGGAAAGCGGAAACAAATCCCCGAGGCTCCGATTGCTGTCCAAACAATCAACCACCACAAGCTGATCAAGATAGAAGGACGCAAAAGAGTCTGTCGCCAGTGTGTCATCGTAGGGCGACTGACACCCACAAATCGACAGGTAGAAACGTCATTTCAGTGCGGATTTTGTCAAGTTCCACTGTGTCGTGTCGGCCGTGACTGTTTTAGGGACTACCATGACAGCAATCTTGTGCACCAAAACAACAACCAATAACTACAAGCAAACAAGTTAGGATCTGCACCTGAAAGTTGAAATTTTGTGACACTGAAATGACAGATAAAATGACAATCAACCAGCACACTGGCAGTGACCGACACGATTGTACTCTCAGATACATACATATATATACATATAGCTATTTGTTTTTCTCCATAAAGTGTACAAAGTAGACTGTGTAACAGTGTTAGTTTGTAGTGCTTTTCCTGTTCTTTGACTATAAATACGTATAGTTGATGACATGGATTTGGTGACACTGACAATTCAGATGGATTACCATAGTGACGGGAGTGATGGGACAAGTTCAGGTAGGCCTCTCTGTATTGTTTGTAACTCACAAACGTCTGTATGTCATGTTACACCGTGTATCTTTACTATCATCATGATGTCACCTCGAAAACACCTGTGACATGTGACAATAGAGGGGACAACGACACGACATCCACAAGTGAGACACACATATTGACATGCAAACCAAAGTATGTTCACTCATAAACACTTCTGCCAAAAATTGTTGCTCTACGGCAAATGACAGCTGAATAGTGCTGTATAGCGTACATGAACCATATTTTCCTTGAAAAAAGCTGAAAAACCACGAATACTAGGGGAAGTTTCACTGCGAGCTATGCAAATGGGAGAGGGTTAAGGGGGTTTAGGCACAAACAGGTCTGCACACATGCTGATCTAGGAAATCAGGAAAAATCTCCATCCTTCATCCATGATGTACAGATGTCTAAGCAGACTGATTCCTGGATTTTTCCATCGAAAGTCCAACGTTAAAACACATGATACTGCGCCCATCAAAGACCCATCCAGAACAGCTGTTATTATTACTGTTGTTTAAAGCCCAGCCGACTGTGTACAGCCATATCAGGGCTATAGCTGCCTCAAAACATACAAAACTTCAACAGGAAAAAAAAAAGAAAAGAAAATTAAGTACACATATCAATGCATTCACGCACATACCTAAGGACATGCTCCTGGCATTGACCATTCCATCCAATTTATCACACAGGGGATTTAAAAAACACACCTCAATACAGATTAAGCATACCCAAGGACACCAAAACATATATAAAAACGGGCATAAATGACCTAAAATTGCTTCCGTGTATCTCACCTCCCCCGAGCCAAAAACGCACAGCTCAGAAAATCTTTCTAACACATTTTTGTAACAGACAGGCACACAGACACATACATAACACGCATAGGTACAGATCTATCCCAAATAATATGAAACCCCACCCCCACGCCCACCTCCACCTCCAACTTTTCAAAACAGAGATGTGAAAAAGGAAGCATGACAATGATGGAGTGGTGTACCTGGAAGAGTTGTGACTGGGACATGTCCATAGAAGTGGGGAGGTCAGGCACTGGTGGACTAGGCACTATGGATGACGTGAAGTGGGTGTTGTTGCTGGAGGGTTTGGACACTGCCAGCAGTTCTGCACAAAGTCACACACAACATGTCATACAATACAGTCCTGTATCACAACACATGATACAATACAACACTATATCACAACACATGATACAATACAATGCTATATCACAACACATGATACAATACAGCACTATATCACAACACATGATACAATACAACACTATATCACAACACATGATACAATACAATGCTATATCACAACACATGATACATACAATATACACAACACTATATCACTATACAACACATGATACAATACAACACTATATCACAACACATGATACAATACAACACTATATCACAACACATGATACAATACAGCACTTATATACAACACATGATACAATACAGCCTTATATAACACATGATACAATACAACACTATATTCACAACACATGATACAATACAACACTATATCACAACACATGATACAATACAACACTTATCACAACACATGATACAATACAGCACTATATCACAACACATGATACAATACAACACTATATCACAACACATGATACAATAAACACTGTATCAAACACATGATACTATACACTATACAGCCCTGTATCATAACACATGATACTATACAGCCCTGTATCATAACACATGATACTATACAGCCCTGTATCAAACACATGATACTATACAGCCCTGTATCACAACACATGATACAATACAGCCTGTATCACATCAACACAATGATACAATACAGTGCTATATCACATGAAACAATACAGCACTGTATCACATGATACAATACAGCACTAGATCACATGAACAATACAGCACTGTATCACATGATACAATACAGCACTATATCACATGATACAATACAGCACTGTATCACATGATACAATACAGCACTAATCACATGATACAATACAGCACTGTATCACATGATACAATACAGCACTAGATCACATGATACAATACAGCACTAATCACATGATACAATACAGCACTAGATCACATGATACAATACAGCACTATATCACATGATACAATACAGCCCTGTATCACATGATACAATACAGCACTAGATCACATGATACAATACAGCACTATATCACATGATACAATACAGCACTATATCACATGATACAATACAGATGCTATATCACATGATACAATACAGCACTATATCACATGATACAATACAGCACTATATCACATGATACAATACAGCACTAGATCACATGATACAATATAGCACTAGATCACATGATACAATACAGCACTATATCACATGATACAATACAGCACTATATCACTGATACAATACAGCACTAATCACATGATACAATACAGCACTAGATCACTTCTGAACAAGTCACACACAACGCGTGATACAATACAATGCTATATCACTTCTGACACAAGTCACACACAACACGTGGTACAATACAATGCATATATCATTCTTACACAAGTCAGCACACAACACGTGTACAATACAGCACTAGATCACATGATACAATATCAGCACTAGATCACATGATACAATACAGCACTAGATCACATGATACAATACAGCACTATATCACATGATACAATACAGCACTAGATCACATGATACAATTACAGCACTATATCACATGATACAATACAGCACTATATCACATGATACAATACAGCACTATATCACATGATACAATACAGCACTAGATCAATGAACAATACAGCATAATCACTTCTGAACAAGTCACACACAACGCGTGATACAATACAATGCTATATCACTTCTGAACAAGTCACACACAACGCGTGGTACAATACAATGCTATATCACTTCTGCACAAGTCACACACAACACGTGGTACAATACAATGCTATATCACTTCTGACACAAGTCACACACAACACGTGGTACAATACAATGCTATATCACTTCTACACAAGTCACACACAACACGTGGTACAATACAATGCTATATCACTTCTGCACAAGTCACACACAACACGTGATACAATACAATGCTATATCACTTCTGCACAAGTCACACACAACACTGATACAATACAGTGCTAATATCTACATGTCTGCACCAATGTCACACACACACACGTGATACAATACAGTGCTATATCACTTCTGCACAAGTCACACACAACATGTGATACAATACAGTGCTATATCACTTCTGCACAAGTCACACACAACATGTGATACAATACAGTGCTATATCACTTCTGCACAAGTCACACACAACACATGACATAATACAGCTCTATATAACAACACATGATACAATACAACACTGTATCACAACACATGATACAATACAACACTGTATCAGTTTCAGTTTCAATTTCTCAAGATGACCTCTCCATGCTCAGAATGATTTCCATATGCATTAACGTCACTGGTGCCATGTGATGGAGAAGATCTAGAATGTTCACGGCAGAAGCCTTGAGCCAGCACATAAACCCATGAGCTGGCCAGGTCCTGAGGTCTCACCTACATAGTTCCATAACCCTGGGGTTGTACGCAGGGGAGCGAGGTGACAGAGACCTCAACTTTTCCCGGGGTCAGCACCATGAGGGTGGCACATATTCCCTCTCCCTTGATTCAAATACATATTCCTTTTTCATATTTGTTTTTACCAAGACTTCAGAAAGGCAAGAAGGCTTATTGGTCTTCAAGGGGTGGGACCTGGGACATCAACTTATCACTCCAATATTTTATACCAAAGCAGCAAGGCAATGCCCTGCTCTTCACGATTTTCAACAGCAGTGGGATCTTTAGCATGTGCAGCCAGAAGGCACACAGGGTCCGACTTGTTTTTTTGTCCCCTTCCAAAGGACTGAATGTTCAGTTCGATTTTCCGGTCAAACTGAGGAGAAAAGTCGAGGCCTCTACTAGGAGCGAACACTGGAACCTCGAGTTTAGTTACTGGCAGGCACACCACCATTCCACCTCCTTACAAAACAAACAAAAATACCAATACTAAAAACAATCAGAAAATGGATAAACACAACAAACAACAATACAGATACTAAAAACAAACAGAAACATGGATAAACATGACAAACAAACAACAATACACATACTATAAACAAACAGAAACATGGATAAACACAACAAACAAACAATACAGACACTAAAAACAAACAGAAACATGGATAAACATGACAAACAAACAACAATACAGACACTATAAACAAACAGAAACATGGATAAACACAACAAACAAACAATACAGACACTAAAAACAAACAGAAACATGGATAAACACGACAAACAAACAACAATACAGACACTATAAACAAACAGAAACATGGATAAACACAACAAACAGACAACACAGATACTAAAAACAAACAGAAACATGGATAAACATGACAACAACAAACAAAAAACCGATATTAAAAAACAAACAAGAAACATGTATAAACACGACAAACAACAATACAGACACTAAAAACAAACAGAAACATGGATAAACATGACAAACAAACAAAAATACAGACACTATAAACAAACAGAAACATGGATAAACATGACAAACAAACAAAAATACAGACACTAAAAACAAACAGAAAATGGATAAACATGACAAACAAACAACAATACAGACACCAAAAACAAACAGAAACATGGATAAACACACAAACAAACAACAATACAGACACTATAAACAAACAGAAATATGGATAAACACGACAAACAAACAACAATACAGACACCAAAAACAAACAGAAACATGGATAAACACAACAAACAAACAACAATACAGACACTATAAACAAACAGAAACATGGATAAAACACAACAACAATACAGACACTAAAAACAAACAGAAACATGGATAAACACGACAAACAAACAACAATACAGACACTATAAACAAACAGAAACATGGATAAACACAACAAACAACAATACAGATACTAAAAACAAACAGAAACATGGATAAACACAACAAACAAACAATACAGACACTAAAAACAAAACAGAAAATGGATAAACACAACAAACAAACAACAATACAGACACTAAAAACAAACAGAAACATGGATAAACACAACAAACAAACAACAATACAGACACTAAAAACAAACAGAAACATGGATAAACACAACAAACAACAATACAGACACTAAAAACAAACAGAAACATGGATAAACATGAAAAACAAACAACAATACAGACACTATAAACAAACAGAAACATGGATAAACACAACAAAGAATACAGACACTATAAACAAACAGAAACATGGATAAACATGACAAACAAACAACAATACAGACACTATAAACAAACAGAAACATGGATAAACACAACAAACAATACAGACACTATAAACAAACAGACACATGGATAAACATGACAAACAAACAACAATACAGACACTATAAACAAACAGAAACATGGATAAACACAACAAACAATACAGACACTATAAACAAACAGAAACATGGATAAACACAACAAACAAACAACAATACAGACACTATAAACAAACAGAAACATGGATAAACACAACAAACAAACAAACAAACAATACAGACACTATAAACAAACAGAAACATGGATAAACACAACAAACAACAATACAGACACTAAAAACAAACAGAAACATGGATAAACACGACAAACAAACAACAATACAGACACTAAAAACAAACAGAAACATGGATAAACACAACAAACAAACAAACAATACAGACACTAAAAACAAACAGAAACATGGATAAACACAACAAACAAACAATACACATACTAAAAACAAACAGAAACATGGATAAACACAACAAACAAACAAACAATACAGACACTAAAAACAAACAGAAACATGGATAAACACAACAAACAAACAATACACATACTAAAAACAAACAGAAACATGGATAAACACAACAAACAAACAATACACATACTAAAAACAAACAGAAACATGGATAAACACAACAAACAAACAATACACATACTAAAAACAAACAGAAACATGGATAAACACAACAAACAAACAATACACAT
>JAPXFY010000025.1:51391262-51401262 GCA_030674185.1 Monoplex corrugatus | reverse complement strand
TGAGACCTGAGCTTTTCTTCATGCCTTGAAGTACGAGAGTGGTGCCCATCTCCTCTATCCTGCAGCTTTCCTTTCCACACCCACAGAGAAAAATGTGTGCACAGTATTTTGCAGCCAGGAAGACTGGCGTGATAAGTTCAAGCCCCTGAGCACAAATCTGATCACCTATTTACTGCCAACTGTGCTTGATCATGTTTATCTATAATAATAATAATAATAATTACAATATTTATATAGCGCAAAATCTTGATAAAATCAAATCTAAACGCTGAAACACACACACACACACGCACGCAGCGCACGCACGCACGCACACACACAGCACTCACGCGCACACACACCACACACACACACACACACACACACAAAACCACTCACACACACACACACACACCACGCACACGGCTATAAATGGGGAGAAAGAATAAAAGCAATGGACAATTATAGAGAGCATATTATATCAGCATAAGTAGAGAGCAAAAACTCTAATCACGACATTACCCGGTCCTCCATATACTTCATCATCATCATCAGGTGCCCTGCCGCAAGCGTTGGCGATCATGGACTTCCATCTGCCTCTATCTCTCGTTGCCTCTAGCATCTCCCCCACCCTCCCCATCCCCAGCCACTCTGCAAGTCCGTCTAGCATTTTCTCCCTGGGTCTACCCGGTGCTTTCTTTCCCTCCAGCTTTCCCGTTGTGACCAGGTGATCCCTCTTCCTCATAAAATGGCCTTATAAACGTTGCCTGTCTTTTTCTAATCTTCCTTATGAGTGATCTACTTGTGTCTGCCTCCATCAAGACTGTCTCGTTTGTTTTCTTTGCTGTCCATGGAACCCTCAACATTCTTCTTAGAAACCACATCTCGGCTGCCTCAATCTTGTTCTGGCTTTGTTTGCCGACTGTCCACACCTCGCATCCGTACAACAGTATTGGTTCTATATAACATTAAAGAACTCTCTTCCTGATGTTAATTGATAGGCATATACTTTATTACTTATGTACCAAAAATCAAACCAAGAAACATTGACAGGAGCTGTATAGCAAATAACATCACAAAGGGTTTAATGACTCTGCTATCCAGTTTAACGCACTATCAAAAGTAAATATATATATATGTATCACCCTAAGCCCTCTCGAACAATTTTAACCCAGCCATGACTGAAACAGCAACAGGTTTATCATCAAATATCATTACTATTAGTATTCAAGTTTAAAGCCCACTTATTAATGTTTAAAGCCCAGCCGACCGTGCAGAGCCTTATCAGGGCCATAACAGTACAGCACATATGGAACAGTTTAAGAGTCATGAATTCCTCCCATACGAATTCCACTAATTGCTACGGTTTACAAAAGAGACGCCAAAGACATGAATCCCTCTTGAACGAATTCCGATGTTGCCCCAGGTTCAGCAACCCAGAGAGAGAGAGAGAAGAACAGACAGACAGACAGACAGACACACACACACACACACACACACACACAGACACACTGAGACACACAGAGAGACAGAGAGACAGACAGAGACACAGACAGACACACAGATAGAGAACTGGCTGAGCTGATGCTTGCGAGATAGCGAGACACAGAGACAGCGAGAGAGCGAGAGACAGAGAGATAGCGAGAGAGAGAGAGATACAGAGCGAGAGAGACACAGAGAGAGAGAGAGACAGACAGACAGAGAATTGGCTGAGCTGATACGAGAGAAAGAGAGGGGGAGAGAGAGAGAGAGAGAGAGAGAGAGAGAGAGAAAAGAGAAAGACAGAGACAAGAGAGAAAGAGACAAAGACAGAGAGAACAGAGAGACAGACAGACTAGAAGAAAACAAGAGAGAGACAGACAGCACACGGAAGACAGACACAAAAGACAGTAGACAGACAGACACACAGACAGACAGACAGACAAAACAGACAGACAGACAGAGAAGTGGCTGAGCTGATGCTGGCTTACCTCCGGTTTGGTGTGGATGTAGTCGGAGAGGGGGGTGGCAAACTGGCACACTACCGACCTCATTTGGAAGATGTCTGCACAACAAGTGAGCAAGGAAACGGTCGTAAATGATAAGATTACATCCCTGTGCGGAATGAAGAGTGAATAATTTGGAGGAAATTAATCAAGGGAGGTTAAGACAGGTGAAGGATGGGGAGAAAGGCTGATGGGGGGGGGGTGGGGGGGGGCGGGGGGCCGGAAGGTGAGCAGAAGAAACGTCATCGAGAGAATTGCATGGGGGCAGGGGAGGGAGGGAGAGAAAAAGAGACAGACACTGAGACAGAGACAAACAGACAGGAGAGAGAGAGGGGGGGGAGAGGGGGAGAGAGAGAGGACAGACAGACAGAGACAAAGAGAGACAGAGAGAAAGAAAGACAGAGAGAGAGAGAAAGGAGAGAAAGACAGAGAGAGAGAGAGAAAGACAGAGACAGACTGAGAGAGAGAGAGGAGAGAGAAGGGGGGAGAGAGAGAGAGAGAGAGAGAGAGAGAGACAGACAGACAGACAGACAGACAGAGAGAGAGAGAGAGAGAGACAGAGAGAGAGAAAGATACAGACAGACAGACACAGGCAGGCAGGCAGGCTGGCTGTGAACAGACAGACATGGAAGGGGTGGGGTGGGGGGGTGAAAAATGAAAAGCTGGGGAGAACGATGAACAAATGGGCAAGTATGAAAGCAGGCAAATGATAAGACACATAGGGACACTAATAGACACAGACAGAACAATTGCTATTTCAGGCAGAGTAGGAATGCGTGAGAGAGACTGAGATAAAGAGACAGAGACAGAGACAGACAGACAGTGGGAATGCGTGAGAGAGACTGTGGCAGAGAGACAGAGACAGACAGACACACAGACAGACAGTGAAATATGGATAATTTAGTCATACTCCGGTCTTGAGATAGAACGAAATACGGGTAATTCATTCATACTTAGGCCTTGAGAGAGAGAGGAGAGAGAGGGGGGGGGGGGGGGGGAGAAGAAGATGGGGAGAGAGGAGGGGAGGAGAGAGAGAGAGTGAGACAGAGAGAATAAGCACACCAGTTTTCATTATTCACTTAAGAGAATGAGAAAGAAACAGATGGACAAACACTGACCTTAACTACTTCTTATAAAACAAACACCAAAAACTACACAGAAAGGGCTGAAATACACCAATAACAACAAAATTTTAAAAAAATAATTAAAAAATAACAACAAACAAAAAACCCCACTTAATTAAAGACATCAGAGTACCGGGTGACTGAATAACAGCAATTATCATATCAATATTCTCTTCTTCAGCAAATGTAAGTCTATCACATAATCCTTGTGACCTTGAAAAGTTGCCATGCATTTATCTATTGTATTCAGTACTATTCAATATCACATAAATTTAAACTGTAAGCTGATTCAAAACTTAACGGCCGGGCTGGTCCATGATTCAAATCCAGAAGTAATGTGCTATGTTGAGTGAAATCATAGAACTATCTGCTAAAATAATTCAACGTTAACACTGACAAGGTTAAAAAAAAAATGCATGCAAGCAAGATGTCTCAAGATGCACATCAGAAATAGCCAGCAGAGTCAGCCAAGCCAAAACAGCATTCAAGAAGATGAAAAGTATTCTAACCAACAAATGCCTATAATTGATATCAGAAAGAGAGTTCTTGAATGTTATATAGAACCGATAATGTTATACGATTGTGAGGCGTGGACAGTCAACACGCAAAGCCAGAGCAAGATTGAGGCAGCTGAAATGTGGTTTCTAAGAAGAATGTTGAGGTCCATGGAGAGCAAAGAAAACAAACAAGACAGTCTTGATGGAGGCAGACACAAGAAGATCATTGATAAAGAAGGTCAGGAAAAGACAAGCAAAATTTACAGGCCATTTTATGAAGAAAGGAGAATTAGAGCACCTGGTCACAACATGATAGCTGGAGGGAAAAGAGAACACCAAGTAGGGATAAAATATTGGACAGACTTGCAGGGTGGCTGGAGACGGAGAGGGTGTGAGATGTGCTTGCGGAGACAAGGGATATCTAGATGCATATGGAAGGCCATGATCGCCAACGCCTTGCGGCAGGGCACATGATGATGATGACTGTTGTTGTTGTTGTTATTGTTGTTTAAAGCCCAGCTGACTGTATACAGCCATATCAGGGCTATAACCGCTTCAAAACAGACAAAACTTCAACAAGAAAAATTAAAAGAAAAGAAAATTAGGTACACGTATCAATGCATTCGCGCATGTAATCTAAGGACATGCCCCTGGCGTTGACCACTCCGTCCAATTTGTTGCACAGGGGATTTAAAAAACACACCTGAATACAAATATACACACACCTAAGAACGCCAAAGCATATATAAAAACAGGCAGAAATTACCTAAAATTGCTTCGCATATCTCACCTCCCTAGAGCCAAAAATGCACTTAGTACAAGTACCCAATTATCAATCCTATGAAAAAGTACGTAAGACTTGTATCGAACACACACAGGTGAATGGACCAGCAAGGCAGAAAATGATAAGAAGAAATGATAGAAAGCAAAGGAACAAGGCATATCCAGAAGGTGGGGATACTATTTATACTGAAAGTACCCCTGGCATCCCCACGAGGAAATGATAATGCCAACAGAAAAAAAAAAATAGTGTTGCACTGCAGCATCAGCTGTCCATGGATAGGGTGGCCCAATTTACACATGGTACTTCTATTTAGACAAGAAAAGTAATAAAGACAAACAAATACAAATACACATGTGCTCTCTCAGCACCAAATATGGACAGACAGACAGGTTCACGCAGGAACCAAGCAGCTGATCTGCAACTGACTCTTTCACACTATTCCTTCTGCCAACAAATTATATATTTTTAGGTGGGCAAGAAAGGAAAGCATTAAGGCCCCTTTAAAAACATCTGAGAAACCAGACACTGGCTGCCGTCCAGAAGCCACCAGTACCTCAACTGGATGTACATCTGCGCACTACTCCACGAGATTCAAAAGCTGGCAACTAGGAAGAGCAATTCAAAATGTGTGGAAAATAGGGGTAAAAATTCATTAAATCAATATACACTACTTCAACATTTTAGATGATAAAATCAACCTGAGCATTTTCACAACAGATTCGGCTAACTTAAACTTGAGAAATTTCTGTAACAGGCAGAACGACAGATATTCTTTATCACCCGTCACCTATCAGCTTCATCATAGTCCATGGTAGCCACAGATGCAGATGTCACAACAACTCTCCTCCATTTACTCTGCTTTTGACGAATCTGTGCTACTTTGTAGATCTTCAAACAGCTTGATGTTGGTGATGTTGTTTACACAGGAGGTGGGTGGTCTACAGGGATTTCTTTTTTTCTTTTTTTTTTCCCCTCAATTTTTCCTAACAAAACTGTTGCCATTAGGGCTGTGTTGGTATCGCTTAAACAATTTTTGAAACAATAATAAAAAATTTTTTAAAAAACATCAGACTGAACACACAAGTCCTATCTCACTGTAACCGTCACTCACAGACAAACAAAAGGAAGGAAATAGAAACGGATGACAACAATGAAAAAACAAACAACAACTAAACAATACCTACAAAGGAAGGAAAATGGAATGATTGATAGGAATAAATAAAATCAAACAATACCTACAAACAATAGCAGGAAAGGGGAGTAGATGTTAACAATGAACCGAACCCAAATCCGTCAAACAAATAGTGCGCACTTTACGCACCAGAAGGGGTGGGGTGGGGTGGGACCGACTTTACGCCCGCTCTCATCATGCATGATAAGCTTACTTTCAGTTTTCTTTAGCCACTTAAGTGCTTGAGGTAATTTCCCTTCAAGACCTCTGAGACATAACAAGATTGTTTCCCATCACAGCTTATGTCATGGCTGGTTAATTTTTACATCAAGGTCTTTGACTTCACTGTGCAAATTTACGTCAAGGCCTTTCATGGGGTTAGCTCACACAGGTCATGGCTGTAAATGCACAGTGGTGGTTTCCACACCAGGAGAGACACCAGACAGACCAGCCCACTTTGGAGACACTCAGTCTGGCTCCACGTCTGAATGACCACTGTCTCCAGTAAGAGGTTTAGCAGGCGAAATTCTATGCTGTGAGTTGGATCGTAACAGGTAGGCCCCCTACTACAAGTAGACTGGTGGTCCAGCTGGTTAAAGCACCTGCCTGGGAAGGGAGGTCCCAGGTTCGATTCCCTGTTGGACAGAAATTTTTTCTCCTCTCCTTCAGATCTTCATGTTGGTCTTGGAGTCAAGTCTTTCTTTTTTTTTTTTTCCTTTTATTTATTTTTTTTTTTAGGATCATCACACTCAGGGAGGCTACCTTTGTGCTCACCTTTTTGTTTCCTTTTCATCCCATTTTCTATGCCACCTTAACGGTCACAGACGCTGGCACAGTTTTCACAATGTGATGATGACGTTGATGAGGATGATAACCATGATGCTATGGAGTTCCATCTAGGATTGAGACTGTGTGACAGGGCTGTACTCTACGCTTACTATCCTAATAATATCCTGGCGTCAATCAGGCCTGAGAGATACGGACACCTGCGGTGCTGGTCAGAACATTTGAGCTACACCCTCAATGACGCATCTGTGAAATAAACCTTTGACTCCCACACCCTATCCACCAACTGCAAAAACTTAACCCTTTGACTCCCACATCCTATCCACCAACTGCAAAAACTTAACGCTTTGACTCCCACACCCTATTCACCAACTGCTAAAAACTTAACCCTTTGGCTTCCTCACCCCTATCCACTAGCTTCCTGCATTAATGTTTTGCTTTGCTAGCACAGTTGTCAATGCAGGATGCTGGCGGACAGGGTGCGGGAGTCAAAGGGTTAAAAGCTGTGGAGATGATATTCATAGTTTCTGCAGGCTCCCTTGCACTAGAACTGTGACAGAATTGATGTGGGTTTAGATTATTGGAGACTGGCCGACTGTGTGAATGCGGTTTTTTTTTTTCCTCTTTTTTCTTTTTCTATCCTAACTTCTGCCCTGCCTCAATTAACCCTTTGACACCAGAACCCTTTCCTCTAGCATCCTGCATTGTCAACTGTGCCAGCAAAAGCAAAAACTTAACCCTTTGATTCCCTCACTCTATCCACCAGCTTCCTGCAGGAAGCTGGTGGACAGAGTGAGAGAATCAAAGGGTTAAGTTTTTGAAGCTGGTTGGTAGAGTGGTGGGAGCCAATAGGTTAATGGCACTAATCCCATGCCACTCATTCCGGCTCCACACCCCAACACCAACACCAGCAGGAAGTTGGTGGAGAGGGTGCAGGAACCAAAAGGTAAAGTTTTAGCAGTTGCTGGATAGGGTGTGGAGAGTCAAAAGGTTAAGTTTTTGAAGCTGGTGGGTAGGGTGTGGGAATCAAAGGGTTAATGGCACTAATCCCATGCCACTCATTCCAGCTCCCCACCCCAACACAGCATCAGCAGGAAGTTGGTGGATAGGGTGAGGGAATCAAAAGGTTAAGTTTCAGCAGTTGGTGGGTAGGGTGGTGGGAGCCAAAGGTTTAACAGCACAAATGGGTGAAATCCCATGCCATTCATTCGGGCTCCCCACCCCAACACAGCACCAGCAGGAAGTTGGTGGACAGAGTGAGGGAATCAAAAGGTTAAGTTTTTTACAGTTGGTGGGGTAGGGTGTTTGGAGTCCAAAGGGTTTTAAGTTTCTGAAAGCTGGTGGGTAGGGTGTGGGAATCAAAGGGTTAATGGCACTAATCCATGCCATTTAAGCCGGCTCCCCACCCCAACACCAGCACCAGCAGGAAGTTGGTAGAGAGGGTGAGAGAATCAAAATTTTTAAGTTTTTGTAGTTGGTGGGTAAGGGTGCGGGAGTCGAAGGGTTAATGGCGCTAATCCCGTGCCACTCATTCTGGCTCCCCACCCCAACACGAGCACCGGCGCTCTGTTCGTTCAGTCGAAGTGCCAGTGCCAGGAAGCCCACTGGGAGAAGCCATGCAAGCGCCAGTCACCAGAGGAATGAATGAACACTTTCCACCACAAGGACAATGACACAATACAACACTATTGCTTAGTCAGCTTCGCATGTCTGGATAGCGGAAATGAGCAGTATGAGTATGGCATAAAATCAGTGAAAGAGTGCATAATGTTAGGTAGTCAAACAAACTAAACAAAAGGAGAATTGTTATTCTTATTGTTGTTTAATTTAAAGCCCAGCCAACTCCGTACAGCCATATCAGGGCTACAATCGCTTCAAAACATACAAAAATTTCCAACAGGGGGGGAAAAAAAAAAGACAAGAAAATTAAGTACACATATCAATGCATTCACGCACACAATCCACGGAATGCCCCCGGCGTTGACCACGCAGACTAATCCATCGCACAGGGGATCTAAAAAAAAAACCCACCTGAACACAAACTTAAGCACACCTACGGACACCAAAACATATCCACAAACGGGCATATATTACCCAAAATTGTTTCTGCACATCTCACCTCCCCAGAGCCAAAAATGCACTTAATACAAGTACCCAATTATCAATCCTAAAAGAAAGTACAGAAGACTTTATCGAACACATACAGGTGAATGGACCAGCAAGGCAGAAAATGATAAGAAGAAATGACAGAAAGCAAAGGAAGAAGAAAAGAGTGACAGAAAAGAGGGAATTTCTAGTACACAATTTCCAGAAGATGGGGATACTATTTATACTGAGAGAGCCCCCGGCATCCCCACGATGGAGTGTCAAACAAACTAAACAAAAGGAGAATAAATAGATCAGTAAAAATATAAATTAAAGAAAATGAAACAAAATTACTGATGATATAAAGAAAGGGTAGGCTGATACCAACAAACAACATATATGACCTCTTCCTGCTCGCCCAACTCCCCCCACTCCGCGTCCTCCCCCCACCACACACACACACTCACACACAACCCAGAAGTGTAAATTTCATACATTGCATGTGCCATTCTCTCCAGATGATGTTGTTCAGCCGCACTTTGTCCTTGATGGTAAGGTGCATTCCACGGAAAGGCTTCCATTTGGGTGAGGTTATCTTGCCACTGAAACATCAAAGAAACACAGATGCTGATTACAGAGATAGATCGACACAAACTTACACAAATCCTTGCAGTCTACACGCCCTTATCGCATTTCCTTTACTGCAGCACACACAATCGTCCGCCACTTCAATACATATAACCAGCAGCTTATGCCTGCACGTACACCGACACGCACATGCATGGACACTGTAACAAACACATGCACACACGCATACACACACATATGCATGCACGCATGCACGCATGCACGCACGCACGCACGCACGCGCACACACCACACACACACACACACACAATATGCGCGTGCATGCACATACACACACATATGCGCGTGTGCCCGTGCACACACACACACACACACACACACACACACAGGCACGCAGGCGAGCACACAAGCGCATCCACAGCTATACAGAAGCGAAACACGTTAAAAATTTACAACGCTCAACAAAAATGGTTTTTCTTCCTTCCTTCGTTTCCTTTTCCACTTTCTTCCACTTTCTTTCCTCTTCCACTCCCAATTATACCTATTTCAGATGCATCATGATCACTTCATCGTTCAGCTCCTTACCAAACAACATACTCTGTAACTCTTTCTCATACAGTCTTACCTGAAAACACAATGTGTATGCAAATAACTGTGATCCACATCAAGATCTTCTGGTTACATGCATTCGATTCAGTTGGGGTTTTTTGTTGTTGTTGTTGTTTGTTTTTTTAGCTCTGCCAACCATTCCAGGCCATAGTACAGCTGTCCCTAAGGGAGATCACAGATTAACCCTTTGACTCCCACACTTGCCTAAAAAATTAACCCTTTGACTCCTTCACCCTATCCACAAGTTTCCTGCAGGAAGCTGTTGGATAGGGTGAGGGAATCATAGGGTTAATTTTTCGCTTTGCTAGTATAATTGGCAAGGCAGGAGGATGGTAGGGGACAGGATGCGGGAGTCAAAGGGTTAAAAACTACAGTATCATGAGTATGCCACT
>JAPXFY010000025.1:51378762-51386262 GCA_030674185.1 Monoplex corrugatus | reverse complement strand
AGACAGACAGACAGAGAGACACACAGAGAGTTTGTGTGTGTGTGTGAGAGAGGGAGTGTGTGTGTGTGTGCGCGCGCACGCATGTGTGTGTGTGTGTGTGTGTGTGTGTGTGTGTGTGTGTGTGTGTGTGTGTGTGTGTGTGTGTGTGTGTGTGTGTGTGTGTGTGTGTGTGTGTAAAAAAACGAAAACACAGATATGCACAGATATCCCTTGTTTAATTTAAGTAAAATTACAAACACATATTTTTATGTTTATTATCCTTATTTTTCAAAATACAGACAGAACAGAAAAAAGATCATATCCAACAAAAACCTTTTTCTTTAGTGGATACAATATAGTTTAGAACAATTGCAAGTATGTCACAATTTAGTTGGGGAGGACGACGAAAACAAAGCTACACGCTTTCTTTCATTCTTATCGTAACAATATCTTAAATAATATGTGACCCACCAGCACAAAAGCAGCGCTAACTCATTAGTGTGTGTGTGTGGGGGGGGGGGGGGGAGGGGGGGGATGTGTATTTGAGAAATCTACAATATTTTTTATCATTTTGATAATTAATTTAATTTAATGCCAGGGGGGCAAAAACTGAAACCGTTTGAAATGATATACCTCATGTATGGAGGCTTTGAGAAACAGCATAAATAAAGGTTTGCATATCACATCTTCCTTCACAGGCCCGACGATTCCTACGAGGGTCATTCAATAAACAGCAAGAATAATTATGTCTATAAAAATCTTAACCCTTTGACTCCTGCACCCTGCCCACCATCATCCTGTGATGCCAATCCTGCTAGCAAAGCAAAAACTTAATCATTTAATTCCCTCAGCCTGCAGGAAGCTGGTGGACAGGGTGAGGGAGTCAAAGAGTTAAGTTTTCGCAGTTGGTGGGTAGGGTGCGGGAGTCAAAGGGTTAAAGAAAAATGATAATGATTTGTACCTTTCTATACTCCTTCAGTGTAACATCTGTTCTGCCAATGACCGATTCCCATTTGGTGGAAAGGTCCAGAATGCCTGGTGCTAGGCAACCAGAGCTAATATGTTGTACCTGCTTGGCTACCACCACTTCCAAGACATCTAAGTAAACGAAACATACACCACAAGCACAGGGGATTCTTTCAACTTGGGGAACAGATCTGAGTCTGGGGGGTGCTCATATCTGGAGAAAAGGCAGGTTGTGGCCGAGTGTCCCATTAATACAACATAAAATTATATGCGACATCACCTGTTTGCTTTGTGGCAGGATGCGTTGTCATGTAATATCAACGGCGAATCGTTTAACAGCGTCTTATGTTTCTTTCAGACTGTAGGTCTTCATATTTTCATCAGAAACATCCTGTAATAATCTTAACAGTTTGTCCCACTGGAATGTGATATGCTGTCAGTATCCCCTGTTATCATAGACATGTATGATCATCATCTTTAAATTTCCTTACTTTCTTCTAAACTTGACAAGCCTTGGAGAATTGGAAGCATGCAAATCTGATGATCGTCTCTTTAATTCTGGCTCAAAGCTTTTCGACATAAATGATCATCTCTTTAAATTTTCTTACTTTCTTCTGAACTTGACAGGCCTTGGAGAAGTGGGAGCATGCCACTTTGTTGATCATCTCTTTAATTGTGGCTCAAACTCAAAGCTTTTAACTCAGGTTTTGTCTCTGGCAACTCTCCAACTGTACAAGCTGTCACCCTCATTGCTGTACCTGTTTAACCTTTTGACTCCTGCACCCTATTCACCAACTGCAAAAACAACCGTTTGATACCCTCACCCTTTGATTCCCTCACCCTATCCACCAGCTTCCTCCATGAAGCTGGTGGATAGGATGAGGGAGCCAAAGAGTTAAGTTTTTGTTTTGCTAGCATGGTTGACAATGCAGGATGCCGGTGGACAAGGTACGGAAATCAAAGGGTAAGCAGAGTCTTTGCAACAGCAATACACATCACACCCACTTTTGGTCTTCAGTAGGCAATGCGGGACCTACCGTGTTGCAGCACATCTAGGTTCAAGTACATATTGCTTATTGCCCAGCCGACTACTACAGCCATATCTGAACTAACACCATACCTCATTCCAAACTAACTTGTTAACATTAGGTGAACTGATCCATGACTAACAGCCACGTCGTGAGCAATCTCTTCAGACATTATATGCTAGTCTTCACTGAACTTTTCTCTAAATGTTTTTAACATTTTCCATGACTAACAGCCACGTCATGAGCAACCTCTTCAGATATTATATGCTAGTCTTCATTGAACTTTTCTCTAAATTTTTTTTTAACACTTTCCTCATTAGTAGCTCCAACTGGCTTCCCTGGACTATGCATTCCTTTAATACAATCTCATCCATCTTTTAAGAATAACACCCACCAAACTGCAGTTTCTGAGGGAGCTTTTGTCCCACACACGATCTGTAGTGTTTAAACCACATCTGTGATAGAAATTCCTTCACAAAATTCAACCTTAATGCAAGCGGTCTGCTCTTCAATGCTAATCATGGCCATGACGCCTGAAATGACTGTACCCAACATGATGTCATAATAAATTATCAAGTTAACACTATTTTCAATTAGATCACAGAACAGTTAGCCCAGGTGTGTGCCAAGTTTCAAAGAGCTCTAATAATGACTTTTTCAGTAATAAATTCTTTCTCGCTATTTACTGAATGACCTTCATAGGTTGGTGACTTACATAGTGTGGAAAGCCATGTGCAACATGCGAAGCTCTGCAAGGGATACAACATAGTCATTCAGTCAAAATTACACGCAATCTGATAATAAAAAATTTAAAAAATGAACCACATTTTGACCATGTAGATCAAATATAAGTTTCATTTTGAACAAGTCAATGAAATTTTACATTACAGCTGTATATATCTATGACAGTTCGGGATCTAAGGAGTGTGTTTCAGTTTGGTGTTTAAAGAGCGTGTGTGTTTCTCTGCTGAAGACAAAAAGAACGCTATAATGCCTCTTACCACCCATGTTTTTTCCCCAACCCCTAATCTGCACAGGGCAAACACTGGGTTTACACTGATGGGTCACATCTGCTTATGGAAATCTATAAAGCCGTTAGAGTAACAGCTGTAGGACAACACAGGGATACTGGGAATAAAAAGAGGGTGAAGTGGAGTGAGAAAGAGACACAAGACTGTTGAAATAAAAGGAGGGAGGGAGAGAGAGAAAGAGAGAGAGAGAGAGAGAGAGAGAGAGAGACTGTTTGAATAAGAGAAGGGGGAGATGGAGACAGAAAGAGAGACAAAGAGACACAGACAACTGGAATAAACAGAGAGGGAGATGAACAGAGAAACTCAGAGACACAGATCGTTGGAATAACAAGAGGGATAGATGGAGAGAGAAAGAGACACAAGACTGTTGGAACAACAGGAGGGAGAGATAAGAGAGAGAAAGAGAGACAGACTGTTAGGAAATGGAGAGAGAGAGAGAGAGAGAGACAGACAGACAGACAGACAGACAGACAGACAGTTGGAACAAACGGAGAGGGAGATGAACAGAGAAACTCAGAAAGAGACACAGACTGCTGGAATAAGAAGAGGGAAGACGAAGAGAGAAAGAGACACAGACTTCAGGGAGATGAATTCAGAGACACAGACTGTTTCAATAGAAAGAGGGGGAGATGGAGACAGAAAGACACAGACTGTTTCAATAGAAAGAGAGGGAGATGGAGACAGAAAGACACAGACTGTTTCAATAGAAAGAGAGGGAGATGGAGACAGAAAGAGACACAGACTGTTTCAATAGAAAGAGGGGGAGATGGAGACAGAAAGACAGACTGTTTCAACAGAAAGAGGGGGAGATGGAGACAGAAAGACACAGACTGTTTCAATAGAAAGAGGGGGAGATGGAGACAGAAAGACACAGACTGTTTCAATAGAAAGAGGGGGAGATGGAGACAGAAAGACACAGACTGTTTCAATAGAAAGAGAGGGAGATGGAGACAGAAAGACACAGACTGTTTCAATAGAAAGAGGGGGAGATGGAGACAGAAAGACACAGACTGTTTCAATAGAAAGAGAGGGAGATGGAGACAGAAAGACACAGACCGTTTCAATAGAAAGAGAGGGAGATGGAGACAGAAAGAGACACAGACTGTTTCAATAGAAAGAGGGGGAGATGGAGACAGAAAGAGACACAGACTGTTTCAATAGAAAGAGAGGGAGATGGAGACAGAAAGAGACACAGACTGTTTCAATAGAAAGAGAGGGAGATGGAGACAGAAAGAGACAGACTGTTTCAATAGAAAGAGGGGGAGATGGAGACAGAAAGCGACAGACTGTTTCAATAGAAAGAGAGGGAGATGGAGACAGAAAGACACAGACTGTTTCAACAGAAAGAGGGGGAGATGGAGACAGAAAGACACAGACTGTTTAAATAGAAAGAGGGGGTGATGGAGACAGAAAGCCACAGACTGTTTCAATAGAAAGAGAGGGAGATGGAGACAGAAAGACACACAGACTGTTTCAATAGAAAGAGGGGGAGATGGAGACAGAAAGACACAGACTGTTTCAATAGAAAGAGAGGGAGATGGAGACAGAAAGACACACAGACTGTTTCAATAGAAAGAGGGGGAGATGGAGACAGAAAGACACAGACTGTTTCAATAGAAAGAGAGGGAGATGGAGACAGAAAGACACACAGACTGTTTCAATAGAAAGAGAGGGAGATGGAGACAGAAAGACACAGACTGTTTCAATAGAAAGAGAGGGAGATGGAGACAGAAAGACACAGACTGTTTCAATAGAAAGAGAGGGAGATGGAGACAGAAAGACACAGATTGTTTCAATAGAAAGAGGGGGAGATGGAGACAGAAAGACACAGACTGTTTCAATAGAAAGAGAGGGAGATGGAGACAGAAAGAGACAGACTGTTTCAATAGAAAGAGAGGGAGATGGAGACAGAAAGAGACAGACTGTTTCAATAGAAAGAGAGGGAGATGGAGACAGAAAGACACAGACTGTTTCAATAGAAAGAGAGGGAGATGGAGACAGAAAGAGACACAGACTGTTTCAATAGAAAGAGGGGGAGATGGAGACAGAAAGACACAGACTGTTTCAATAGAAAGAGAGGGAGATGGAGACAGAAAGACACAGACTGTTTCAATAGAAAGAGAGGGAGATGGAGACAGAAAGACACAGACTGTTTCAATAGAAAGAGAGGGAGATGGAGACAGAAAGAGACAGACTGTTTCAATAGAAAGAGAGGGAGATGGAGACAGAAAGAGACAGACTGTTTCAATAGAAAGAGAGGGAAATGGAGACAGAAAGAGACACAGACTGTTTCAATAGAAAGAGAGGGAGATGGAGACAGAAAGACACAGACTGTTTCAATAGAAAGAGGGGGAGATGGAGACAGAAAGAGACACAAATCGAATTAAAAAAAAAAGGGGGGGGGGGGAGATGGAGACAGCAGAGACACAAGACTCTTTGGATAAGAAGCGGTGGAGATGGAGAAAGAGACAGACTATATGAATAAGAGGAGAGGGAGATGGAGACAGAAAGAGACACAGACTATATGAATAAGAGGAGAGGGAGATGGAGACAGAAAAAGAGACACAGACTATATGAATAAGAGGAGAGGGTGATGAAGACAGAAAGAGACACAGACTATAGAATAAAAGGAGAGGGTGATGGAGACAGAAAAAGAGACAGACTATATGAATAAAAGGAGAGGGAGATGGAGACAGAAAAAGACACAGACTATATGAATAAAAGGAGGGGGAGATGGAGACAGAAAAACACAGACTATATGAATAAAAGGAGAGGGAGATGGAGACAGAAAAAGAGACAGACTATAGAATAAAAGGAGAGGGAGATGGAGACAGAAAAACACAGACTATATGAATAAAAGGAGAGGGAGATGGAGACAGAAAAAGAGACAGACTATATGAATAAGAGGAGAGGGAGATGGAGACAGAAAAAGAGACAGACTATATGAATAAGAGGAGAGGGAGATGGAGACAGAAAAAGAGACAGACTATATGAATAAGAGGAGAGGGAGATGGAGACAGAAAAAGAGACAGACTATATGAATAAGAGGAAAGGGAGATGGAGACAGAAAAAGAGACAGACTATATGAATAAAAGGAGAGGGAGATGGAGACAGAAAAACACAGACTATATGAATAAAAGGAGAGGGAGATGGAGACAGAAAAAGAGACAGACTATATGAATAAGAGGAGAGGGAGATGGAGACAGAAAAAGAGACAGACTATATGAATAAAAGGAGAGGGAGATGGAGACAGAAAAAGAGACAGACTATATGAATAAGAGGAGAGGGAGATGGAGACAGAAAAAGAGACAGACTATATGAATAAAAGGAGAGGGAGATGGAGACAGAAAAAGAGACAGACTATATGAATAAAAGGAGAGGGAGATGGAGACAGAAAAAGAGACAGACTATATGAATAAAAGGAGAGGGAGATGGAGACAGAAAAAGAGACAGACTATATGAATAAGAGGAGAGGGAGATGGAGACAGAAAAAGAGACACAGACTATATGAATAAGAGGAGAGGGAGATGGAGACAGAAAAAGAGACAGACTATATGAATAAAAGGAGAGGGAGATGGAGACAGAAAAAGAGACAGACTATATGAATAAGAGGAGAGGGAGATGGAGACAGAAAAAGAGACAGACTATATGAATAAAAGGAGGGGGAGATGGAGACAGAAAAGAGACAGACTATATGAATAAGAGGAGAGGGAGATGGAGACAGAAAAACACAGACTATATGAATAAAAGGAGAGGGAGATGGAGACAGAAAAACACAGACTATATGAATAAGAGGAAAGGGAGATGGAGACAGAAAAACACAGACTATATGAATAAGAGGAAAGGGAGATGGAGACAGAAAAAGAGACAGACTATATGAATAAGAGGAGAGGGAGATGGAGACAGAAAAACACAGACTATATGAATAAAAGGAGAGGGAGATGGAGACAGAAAAACACAGACTATATGAATAGAGGAGGAGAGGGAGATGGAGACAGAAAAAACACAGACTATATGAATAAGAGGAAAGGGAGATGGAGACAGAAAAAGAGACAGACTATATGAATAAGAGGAGAGGGAGATGGAGACAGAAAAACACAGACTATATGAATAAAAGGAGAGGGAGATGGAGACAGAAAAAGAGACAGACTATAGAATAAGAGGAGGGGGAGATGAAGACAGAAAGAGACAGACTATTGGAATAAGAGGAGAGGGAGATGGAGACAGAAAAAGAGACAGACTATATGAATAAAAGGAGAGGGAGATGGAGACAGAAAAAGAGACAGACTATAGAATAAGAGGAGGGGGAGATGAAGACAGAAAAACACAGACTATATGAATAAGAGGAGAGGGAGATGGAGACAGAAAAACACAGACTATATGAATAAAAGGAGAGGGAGATGGAGACAGAAAAACACAGACTAGTATATGAATAAAAGGAGAGGGTGATGGAGACAGAAAAACACAGACTATATGAATAAGAGGAGGGGGAGATG
>JAPXFY010000025.1:51351998-51366998 GCA_030674185.1 Monoplex corrugatus | reverse complement strand
CAAATCTTGTCTTGTTGTAATAAATGTGTTCTTATTCCTTTTTTTGCATGTTTTTTCTGGTTTCCTAACACCATTATATTTTTTTTTTTTTTTTTTTTTTTTAACCCAGCAAACATTCTGTTTCAGACACAAGTGTTGAAGATGCTTCAATTTCAATAAACTAGGTGTGACTGGGGCATTTGAGGCATGACTGATGAAATGGAGAACCAGCCAGCCCAGTCAATAAAATTAAAATGGACGAGGAAAAAAAATTGTTATGACAGTCGTTTATGAATGGCAACTGGCTTACCAAAATGTCAAAACAGTTTTCTCTTCACGTAGTGGATGTGCCTATCATGCCCTATGTATAGACTGGGTGGGGTGGGATGGTGTAAATACAATGACTTCAAGGTGTTTGCGAATGCAATGTTCGCAAAAAAACTTTTACGTTTTTTTTCCGTAAATGTACTGCAACCCAGACATGATGGGACTACAAGTACAAGTATACAAATTGTACAATATCTTTTAACATGAAAATATAAAAACAAAATATTGCACAAAAAATCAAAAACCAAGAACACATAAAACTTTCTTTTTTTTTTACAAAAAATAAGAATACATGTATACACCTTTTTTCTTCCTTTCTTTCTTTTTTTCTTTTGAATACCGGTAGTGAGGTATTTACATCAGCACATATCAGCAAACTTGAACAGTATAGACATATGTGTTAACTAAAGAAATAATAAAAAACATAATTAATCTGGTTGAAAGCATACTGTCCAAAATGATATTTTTACATCTAGTAGATCTACCGTTTAAACAACAGCAGCAGTATCAACTGACATCAAATTTATTCTTTCTCGAGGTATAGCTCAAAACCTGTCACTTCTGCAAAGTTGCATTTTTTACTGAAAATACACAGATTAATTTCAGGAACACCACCAACTAGTGCCAGTGGATGTTATATTGTTAATACCCCCTCTAGGGGTCTCAAGTTTCTCGAAACCTGTAATTTATGCTTGAAAGGGTACAACACATAAGACCTACCACACATAAGTGTTAAACACACACTACTCCTCAGATAAGTGTCAACCTAATAGTCTGATCCTAATCTTTCAAATCAAGAAACACAGTAAATGTACAAGGGTCAACAATACATTTGTCATACCTGTGTGCTCAAAAACAACAACAACAGAAAAGTTTTAAGTATATATACATATAACAATATTCACCTTCATTTTTCATGATGATATGAGTGCATACTTGTTAAGTTTGGAGTCAAAATAAAAAAAATGTGCATTGACAAAAATATACATTATATATCATTATTCATTATATGTATACATACACACATACATACATACACACATACAATGATACATGTAGGCCTACATATATACATACGTATGATACATACGTATACATACATGTACACATGTATATTGTATACATTCATACATACATACGTACATACATACATACATACTACATACATATCATTACTACATACATACATACATACATGTATACATACATCTAATTTTGGTGTCAAAATCAAAAATTGTGTATCACAATACATACATACATACATAGAAAGCATACATGTATACATACATGTATACACATACATACATGTATACATACAATGATAAATCCAATCCATCCATCCATCCATCCATACATACATACATACACACAACCACACACATACAGTGATACAAACAGAAAAAAAAGCATGATATGGAATAAAAATTTCTTCAAAACTTTGTATGTCAGATGCAGAATACTTTTTTCTTTTTTTTTCCTTTTCATAAACATCAAAATTACTATCTAAGCATGTACTTTTGTTTATTTATATGCTACCATAGTTTCCACTACTCCTAATCCTATTATCACGTTTAACACCTAGACAATGTCACATACGTCCAAATTCAGCCAGGTCTGCGTGCAATCGATGATATATATATATCACACCTGAAAATTCAGTATAAATAATAATTTGGGCATGTTTACCATTTCCTAAGTGTTTGATACTATTATCATGTTCATAAATTTATAAATGGTCAGCCACAGGCCCTAGTTTCACAATTTCTCAAACTAAACAAGCTTCCTGTATTTAATTCAGCATAGTAACGCAAAATGGGAATGTTATTTCTGATTTGCCCTCTGAACTTTGCATGTAACTGTAAGTCATCTATCTACTGAGTCTTTTTCAAACACCTTTTCATGGCAGTACCTTTATTTTTCTAATTTTCATACTTTGAAAACTGCAAGCAATTTTATAGCCCTTTAATGATTTATCCACTTAATACAAAAACTGGACAGATTGTTGTAACAGTATATCAATGCCTGTCTGCAGCCCTTACATATTAACTTTTGACTCCCGCACCCTGTCCACCGATTGCAAAAAGTTAACCCTTTGACTCCCCCACCTTATCCACATGCTTCCTGCAAGAAGCTGGTGGAAAGGGTGAAGGTCTCAAAGGCTCAAGTTTTTGCTTTGCTATCATGGTTGACAATGCAGGATGCTGGTGGATAGGGAGTGAGAGTCAAACTCAAAGTGTTAAATTTTTCCAGTTAATGGATAGGGTACGGAAGTCAAAGGGTTACTGATATATTTAGACTTAATCTTACAAGTTACAGGTGACTGTATATGTTTTAAAAATCTTTCAGTCTGTTTAAACTAAATTATAGTGACAGTCACATAGTGAAATCAGGTTTGTTACACTGGTTATGTAGCATTACTACTGATACTAGCAAGCATGTATGCATGCACATGTATGCATGAGTAGTATGCACATTGTGTGTGATAAGCTGTGTACATGTGTGATATGTTGTGCATGCTGCATGCATGCATGTATATACTTTAGTGTGTATGTGTGCGAGTGTGCATACATTGTGTGTGTGCGTATGTGCGCGCACATGCGCACATGTGTGTGTGTGTGTGTGTGTGTGTGTGTGTGTTGTGTGTGTGTGTGTGTGTGTGTGTGTGTGTGTGTGTGTGTGTGTGTGTGTGTGTGTGTGTGTGTGCATGCACGCGTGTGTGTCTACTGTGTGCATGTGTCCAAAGCAGGCAAGGTTTATCATTTATGAGTTTTATATTTCCTTCAGGAATGAAGTTAAATGTGGAACTGTTTTATTACTAAGCAGATGGAATGAATTTACACATTTTCTTTCTTTAAATCATAAAATAAATACTCATAAATAAGACTTCAATGCTAAAGCTATCAGTCAGTCTTAAGGGAAAGGGAGAAAGAAAGTGGTCTATACTCTGGAGACTGACCACAGCAACTGGGTTGAACAATCAAACTTCTTTTTTCTTTTCTTCAGTATTGGGGGCCCACAATCAAACTTGATTATTCTGGCGCCTATAACTGGGGGGTTTGCAGCAGATAAATCTGGGGCAGTGGACATGTCTTAAAGAGTTCAGTTTTAATCATGATGATGGTGGGGTGGGGGTGGGGGAATGAGGGTGGTGGGGTGAGGAGGTAGGAGGGAGAAGGGGGGGAAGAGGGCAAGAGGGGTGGGGTGGGTGAAGAGGGCAGCAGGGTGGGTGGGGCAGGGCTCTGTGTGGAAGTGGGGGGGAGAGGGAAGGGGGGTCGGTCTAGTCTGGGATTTTGGAGGCCCTTGACACGAATGTGTCAAGTGTTGTGGCCTCAATTGTTCCTTGTTGGAGACTTCAAGTGGATACATGTGACCACATGAAAGTTTTTGTCCACAAACACACACACACACACACTCTCTCTCTCTCTCTCTCAAAGTCCCTCTCTCTCTCTCACACACACACACACACACACACACACACACACACACTTGTGCACACACAGAGATCTATACACACACTTCTCCATGCGTAGACACACACATACCACCACACATGCACTCATATACACGTGTACGTAAGAACACCTCGTTGTGTTTCGTCTGCTGTATCACTTACGTGTGTGCAGACGTTAAACTCCAAACAAAAATGTACACATAACACACACAGTCACATGGATGCACACACACACACACACACACACACACACACACACACACACACACACACACACACACACACACACACACACACACATATATGCACTCATATACATGTAGTGATGTACTCATAACACATACATATATATGCATACAGTGTCACACACACTCACACAATTTGCAGGGGTTTCTCACACACACACACACACACACACACACACACACACACACACACACACACACACACACACACACAGTGACACACACAGTGATACACACAAACACACACACACACAATCATCCAACATATCACAGATCTAGATCAGATCCAGAATGGCTTATTAATAACAGATAAACTCCCATCAAACTGATTCAAAAGCAAAAATTATTACTATACTGCTCAAAACAATTGAAAGGCCACTGAGAAACTATCTCGCAATTCCATGTCGAAACACAAACAGTTAATAACAATGAATGTAAATTGTACTTTTTTCATTAATCAACCGATAATCAACAAAATTCATTGACCAAATTAATGTCAATAACAAGAGTTTGAGGTTGATGGACATGACCCCATTTTTCAAAAATGTGAAAAGTTGCAGCTCACCCAAAAAAGTCAAAATCGTGTGTGTCCGCCATTGGCCTGAATGCATTCGCGGCATCGTTGTCTCATGGACTGAGCCAGTGTCTTCAGAGTCAATTGGGGAATGTCCTGCCATTCTTGCTGAAGAAATTGGAACAGCTGGTCGAGGTCAGCTGGTGGGGGGTGGTTATCTCGAAGTCGTCGGCCCAGCACGTCCCACAGGTGTTCGATGGGATTGAGATCCGGTGAACATGCTGGCCAGTCCATGTGGATGACTTGCTGCTGCTGCAGGAAGTCGTTGACGACTCGGGCTCTGTGAGGTCTTGCATTGTCGTCCTGGAAAATGGCGCCCGGTCCCATGGCCTGCAGTGCCGGTAGTACGAGAGGCTGCAGAATGTTATCCCTGTAGCCCACGCCATTCAGGTTGCCTTGCACACGGTAAAGGGGGGTTCTGTAGGCCATCCCCATTCCACCCCACACCATGATGGATCCGCCACCATAGCGATCACGCTCCATCACAGTGGCATTGTGGTACCGCTCTCCCTGTCGCCTCCAGACGCGGATTCGGCCGTCATGGAAGGATCTGGTAAAGCGGGATTCGTAAGTGAACAGCACCATTCTCCACTGCTGCCTTGTCCATGCCAGATGACGTCGGGCCCATGCCAGGCGTGCAGCACGGTGAGCAGCTGTCAGGACAGGTCGGACGGCGGGTCGCCTTGAACGCAGGTTTCCTTCTCTCAGCCGGTTCCGAATTGTCTGGTCACTGACATTAACATTGACAGCTGTTCGCAGTTGCGCCCTGAGTGTGTTGGCGGTGGCTGTTCTCTGCCTTAAAGCCAACACGACTAGAAACCTGTCTTGCTGTCTTGAAGTTGACCGCGGACGTCCTGGTCGTCTTCGTTCAGCAACACTACCTGTTTCAGTGTGGCGGTCTCGTAAAGTCTGAATGACTGAATGGCTGACAGCTAATCGGCGACCAACTTCTCGGATCCCTATGCCATCCTGTAGCCACGCCATGGCCCGCCCTCGGTCAACATCGCTTAATCGTCGTCTTTGGGGCATGGTTGGAAATGTGTCTCGAACGCGACCTCAAATACGCAACAGTGCATCCAAACTGATGATTTGTGTTCACGATCGACATGGCTTGCACGTGCATTGCAGTCTTGCTACTGCTCAATTCTGCGGTGTCATATGGATTTGTTTGATTTGCACCCATTTTTCGTGGGGCTGATGCCTATCTTTAGCTGACTCCTGCGATGTGCACGAAAGAGACAGAACTGATTTGTGAGTAAACTCAGGTGGACTATTGAAGCATACAACCAAGTGCAATGAAAAGATTTATGAGAAATTTTGCATTCTTTATAAATACGACGTCTAATGAAATGACACAAAAAGTGCAGGTGGCCTTTCAATTGTTTTGAGCAGTATACAAATGCGAAAGCTGCTTTGTTCTGAGTTCATGTAGGCCTAACCATTTTATAACGTCATAAACACAGGAAGGAGGCACTGTTTGTCCCAGCTGAGGACGATTTAATATCAATTCTCACTGTGTGTTATGTGCTAATGCAGATTTTTGTTATCTGAATATTCTGATCAGTAGTCACATAATCAGCTGCAAAACGAGAATTCATTTCAGAACAGTCAATGTCCGTCCAGATGATGTAACTGTCCCCAAACCAAGTCCGCGCAGCTTTAAGAATTCCCCCCGTCCCCTACTGCCATTGGCCTCGACGACCGGGTCAAGTGTCACAATGGGTAAACGCACGCTGCACACTTCCTTAGAACAGCTGTTGGCCTTCACTTCCTTCCCCCTACTTACCTAACACAAGGTCAAATAACATCACACCTTTCTAAATTATGATAACTAACTGCATAAATCATTTTTTCTATCTCAAGGTAAACTTGAGGTGAAAAAAAAAGTAACACATGGCAATGACTGAATGATTATGATCACACGCACCTGTATGCAAGTGTCATGCATTCGAAGAGTTTCGTCAGCGAGGCGTCGATCGACAGCGTCGACGTACTTTTCGGCCCAAAACTGTAAGTCTGAGACGTTTCTTTGTTGGCCTGAAGGAAATCGTAACCCATGCTTGCAGAAAAGTCTTTGCTATCGTCGGAGAAAATAGGAGCTTCTTCGTCGTCATCGTCATCTTTCTCCTCATGCAGCCGACTTAACATAAACTGCCCACTATGAATAGTCGACGACTCGGAATCCTTTTCGCCCTTTGAAACATCGAAAATGCTTCGAGGAATAACTTTCTGCGCGTTCTGGATTTGCAACATCTTGTCACGTTTCGATGGTCCTTGGAGTTTGTCTATGGCCATGCCACGGTTCGAAGACCTGGTAAAAGTGCGTCATCAACGAACTTTCTTAAAACAACCAAAACACAGTCCTCCATTACTACAACCAAGGTTTGGGTCATGCATTCAGCACGTGAATTTTAGCCAATCAGAATCGAGAGAACGATCAACAAGCCAAGTTCAAGGGTGAATTTTTCCTAAACGGGCTTGGCAAGGGAAGTAACTATTTTTCATGGTAAATTCACTTATTTGTGTCCCTTCTATCGTTCTGCACCACGTAAATGACCATCACATAACATCAGTGCATACAGCCACAATTCCATTGATGCCATGGCGAAGCAAATAATCAACAGACGAATTTCGCTGGCAAAAATCACCTGGCAAAAAATCCGTGGATGCGACGTTTTGCTATGATATTCCCGGCTTTTTTTTTGTTTGTTTTTTATGCCGCTGGCAGAATCAAAGGTACAAAAACAAACAAACGAGCGCACAAACAAACAAAAAAGTGCAGCAAAGAAACGCTCCGATTTTGGATGAACTGTGAATACTTTTAGACATACACCGCCGGATTTTGGCGGACGAGTTCAACAATCTTTCTGCAGTCGCTGTCTCGTTTACTGCAGAGACATATTGTTTCTATTTTTGAACTCAGAAAAATGACAAATGGCTAGATATGAATCAAATAGGCACGAACAGTGCATCGCCCAGATGTGAAATCCGCTAGCAAAGAGAAAACTTTTGTTCCATGGAGCAAGAAAAATAAAAGTTTGGGTGCGAAGCAAGTTTGCTCGAAATCCGTGCAATTTTTGTGTCCGGAAATGGATTAACACGCATGCTAACTTTAACTTTAACATCGAATGCAAGCGAAAAATATTCGTGCGAAATGAATCTCGTCTGTAGTTCTTGTTGTTGTTGTTGTTGTCGTTGTTTTTCCCTCTCTCTCTCTCTCTCTCTCTCTCTCTCTCTCTCTCTCTCTGTCTCTCTCTCTCTCTCTCTCTCTCTCTCTCTCTCTCTCTCTCTCTTCACTTTCACTTTGCCATCGTGTCAATGGAATTAGGCCTAAGGTTTACTGTTCTCTGGAGCGCTATCTTTAGACGCTTTAAACTGAACCTGTTGTAACACGTAAAATCATTTCAGCATTCACCACGAATCCTTGAAAAAATGAAGTTGTGAAAATTGTTGAAGAGAAAAAAAAAAAAGAACAACATTATCATTATCAGTTTCAAAAACAAACGATGTATGTTACATTTGGGCTTTGCCGGGACGAGAAGTAGTAATGAATTCTGAGAGTCCTAATTATTCAACACTAATCAATACAATCAGAAAACTAGAAACAAAATCGAAATACTGACACAGAGTATATTTTACACATAATTCTGACTTGGACAATGCACTTGGCTCCACTGAGCTGGCAGATGGCAGATACTCTAGCAGGATCGAACCCAGACATTCTGACTGAAAGTCCGCCATCGTCCAACCCACTTCACTATCGAACCTATCAGATTTGATTCAATTACGATAAATCAGGTAGACCCAGGGAAAAATATTGGACGGACTTGCAGAGTGGCTGAGGACAAAGAAGGTGGAATAGGTCTATGCATATGCAGATGCATATGGAGGGCCATGATCGCCAGCGCCATGTGGCAAGGCACTTGATGACGATGATCATGATGATGATGACGATAAAACAAAGTCCAAAACAAGTGCGACCGCCCGCGTTCAAGCAAACAGGAACCAGAAAACAGCAACAACAACAACAACAAAAACACGAAAATAGAATCAGAACGCGTATTTAATACAACCAGACAAGACAGGCGCAAATTTTCGGCCAACTGACCTTTCACAAGCGTAAACGTCAGATCACAATCGATGAGGGTTCGCTGAACCGATCAGGCCTAACAAAAAGTAAGTGAAATTCCTTGATGGATAATATTCGTTTAGGCGTGATATGTGTAAATTATAATAGGATTGTGCCTATTATAATTTCTCAAAAACAATGGTCATAAAACACAATCGAATAAACACCAATTTAATACGGAAAGTAGGAGAAAAAGACTTAAACTTCCCAGCTGCTTCGTCCAGTGGGAGAAAAGGACTAGGACCAGGGCTAGACTAGTCCTTTTCCCCTACTGGACGAGGCAGCATGGAAGTTTAAATGTATTTCTCCTAATTTTCGTATTTGGTGTTTATTCGTTTGTGATCTTACGTTTACTCTTGACAAAGGCCAGTTGGCCGAAAATTTGCGCCTGTCTTGTCTGGTTGTATTACATACGCGTTCTGATTCTATTTTTGTTTGTTTGTTTTTTTTGTTTCGTTTTGGGTTTTTTTCTCTGGTAACGATAAAACAGCTTATGAATAACACAATAAACTACTGACGACGTTTCCTACTGACATGCACCGACCTGTCCGCGAAGCCGTCGTCTATGTAAATAGCCGGTACCTCCTCAACGGTAGTCCGATCCCACTCATAATATGCAAGCAAGCCCGGGCAGAGCAGGTCCGATTTGCCTATTCCCGCTTTGCCTACTTTCTGATGGCTGCGGCTACCCTCATTGGCCTCTTTACAGTGTGACTCGTTGTCCCGTTTCGCCTACCTGCCATTCACCTACTCTCTCTCTCTCTCTCTCTCTCTTTCTCTCTTTCTTTCTCTCTCTCTCTCTCTCTGTGTCTCTCTCTCTCTTTCTCTCTCTCTCCCTCTCTCTCTTTCTCTCTCTCTTTCTCTCTCTCTTTCTCTATCTCTTTCTCTCTCTTTCTCTGTCTCTCTCTCTCTCTGTCTCTGTCTCTCTTGCTTTCTCTCTCTCAAACACACTCACGCACAACCTATACATGATTGAGTGTTAAAGGACGTGACGCGCGCACCACGCGAAACTGAACCAGACTAAAATGTAGACTTTTCATCTTAGACTTTTTTCTTCTTCTCATTTTCTATTATTGCATTGTACACCACCATGCAATAAACAGATTTTTTTGTTTCGTTTTTGTTTTTGTTTTTTCTGTTGAGTAGCCAGTCATGGCAAAGGGGAATAACCTGGCTATTTTTGCTCTTAGCCGGGAAGATAAATATCCTCTTAACTTTTGGTCACACGCAGCCAATTAGATATAAACTGAATAGAATATGTATGTGCAATGCATGTTATTGAGTGGTTTTTATCGAGTACATGCATAGACCAACTTGGGAATAGTCGATTCGGGATCGCGAAATTGGGGTTAGGCATTTTGAGATGGGCACTAGACACGATCAGTTTACATTAGCCGTACCTCTTGATTACATATTTTTCCATTCAGTCGATCATATGCTTATATTTTCTCTTATTTTCATATTTATATGGGGGTGTATGCGTAATCATGTATATGCAGATGTGTAGATATATGTATGTATGTATGTATGCAGATGTGTATGTATGTATGTATATATGTATGTATGTATGTATGTATGTATATGTATATGTATATATGGATATGTGTTGGTATGTGTGGGTATATATGGATGTATGAATTTGTATGTATATTCGTGCATTATTTAATAGTAAGATACTTTATATTCCACCTGTATGTCTGCCAGCACGTACTTCTTTGCCCTCCTAAGCCAACGCCGATTACGCTGGCTTGGCCATGTGCGTCGAATGGAGGATGGACGCATACCAAAAGACGTTTTCTACGGCGAACTGGCAAACCGGAAGCGAACTCCAGGACGCCCACAGCTACGCTTTGTAGACGCATGCAAAAGGGACCTTAGAAGCTCAGGGATCGATCCAGGCTCTTGGGAGACTCTGGCGGAAGACAGGGCAGCGTGGAGGACAGCCGTTCAGCAAGGCGTTGTGAATGCGGAGAGGAGGAGAGCAGAAAGCGCAGATGAGAAAAAGGCTCTTCGCAAGCAACGTTCCAGAAACCAGACAAAAGCGACTCAATTTGTATGTGGCAGATGTGACAGAGATTGCCACTCAAGAATCGGCCTGCACAGCCACAGCAGAAAGTGCACGTCATGACCACAACGCCTCCTGGTGCAGACTATCATCTCCTGAGATGTAAAGAGGCCGACGACGTACATTAGGCTATCCTTCATACTGGTGTGTCTGAGACAATAAATTCACACGAGTTTTCGTAGTTTGATGCTACTTATTGCTTCGCACCTGTCAGGTATTTCTATTCCACTTTCCACATTTTGGTAAAACTTCCAACTTCAGATTTTATTCTACAAAGAAACTAAGTCTCACTAGGCTTCCCTTACAGGTAGTCCCTACTATTCTACAAATATGAACATATGAAAAATCAAAATAAATAAATGAATAAACAAGCAAACAAACAAACAAATAAATAAATAAAAGAATAAATAAATAAATGAATAAATAGATAAATAAATAAACACATAAACAAACAAACAAATAAATAAATAAAATTTAAAAAATTTAAAACAAAACACCACCACCAACAACAGATGAACCACCCCCTTCCATTTCACGACCTAGCCAGCGCATAGGATTTTGTGCAGGCTGAAGGAGTCTGACATAGAACGGATGGCAGATTAGGTGCAGCGCATATATGGAATTGTCCGAGCGCGATGAATCTCTTTTGGGTAACCCCACTGACATCAAACATGTAAAAACATCAAACATCTTAGTGCTTCATCATTGTCTGCTACCTTTCTTTTAACGTCCTTTCAGACTTTGACTCCTGCACCCTGTCCACCAACCTCCAGCATTGTCAACCATGCTATCAAAGCAAAAACTTAACCCTTTGACTCCCTCATCCAGTTCACCAGCTTCCTGCAGGAAGCCGGTGAATAGGGTGCGGGGAGAGTCAAAGACTTAAGTTTTTTTGCAATTGGTAGGTAGAGTGCAGGATTCAAAGAGTTAACAAAGGTGCTTATAGGCCAGAGCTTTTCTTTGTCGTGTGTTTTTGTATTTGCTTTGTATCGTGTTGAGGCATGCTTCAACTTCAGGTGACAAAACGCATGCAAACATAGCGGCACACACACACACACACATTCTTACGCATGCATGTGTGCACGCGCCTGCGTTCACACACACACACGCGCGCACAGCAACGCACACGCACGCACACACACACGTACACGCACACAAACGCACATGTACACACACACACACACACACACACACACACACACACACACACACACACACGCGTACGCACGCACACACACGCATGAATACATAAACACAGTATGCCTCTTTATTCATATGAAAAATCTGTTATTTTTTTCATTACATAAGTCAGTGTTTAAATTTTAATATTCTGTGGTTTCTTATGTGTCTTCTTACTTGTATAGCTTTAATTATTTGTTGTTTTCTCACTGTGTATGTAAATATGAACATTTTTTTTTTATCACCATTTGCTTTTTTTTTTGCGAAATGTAAAGCGCTGGTGAGCATGTTTTTATATGGAATATGCACTATACAAATAAACATTATTATTATTATTATCATTATCATTATCATTATTATTATTATTATTATTATTATTATTGTTGTTGTTGTCATTATTATTATTATTATTATTATTATTATTATATAAACTGTCTTGTTTTAGTGGCGTTTTGTGACATTTTTATGGCCCTGAAATGCCACTGAATCGTCGGCTGGGCAATTAAAGCAGCCATCGGCTGAAAGGTTTTGCTGCATTTTTAATACACGGTGACAAAAGGTTTTCACACGGAGAAAGTCACAGGAAAGAAACCCAGTCCTCGTTTGTTTTAATATTTCATCACACAAAGAGACACTGACAGCGGGAAAGAAACCCAGTCCTCGTTTGTTTTAATATTTCATCACACAAAGAGACACTGACAGCGGGATATGGCCTTATCTCTCTCTCTTTCTCTATGAGAATTTAATTGAATATTGGTCATTAATCTATACATTCCAGAGCATTAAAACGAAATCCAAAACAAGTGTGACTGCCCGCGTTCAAGCAAACAGGAATCAGAAAAAACACGAAAGAAAAATACGAACGCGTATTTAATACAACAAAACAAGACAGGCGCAAAGTTTCGGCCAACTGGCCTTTGTCAAGCGTAAGACTAGTGTTTGTAATCTTACGCTTGACAAAGGCCAGTTAAATTTGCGCCTGTCTTGTTTTGTTGTATTAAATACGCGTTCGTATTCTTCTTTCGTGTTTTTTTTCTTCTGATTCCAGAGCATTGTTTTGATTTATTTGGTTCAGTTTTTACCTCGATACCCACCTCAGGTGATATGGCTGACGGGGATAACCATTCCAGGAAAGTGGGGGAAAGGGGACTTATAGCTTATCTAATCCTATACTGACACCACCAGAACAGCCATGATGTTAAGATGGGACAGTGAGAAGGCCAGTTTTAATGTAGCGCACCCCGGGATTCGAGCACACAGCTGTTACCATGTGAACCCGACGCTCAAACCAACTGAGACTACTGGGACCCGAACTCAGAGCATTGTTGCAATCCCTCAAGGTGTAACGTGTTTTACTGTAAAATGCTATGTCTTGTTTATATGTATATTACCATTCCCTCCACGAGGGGCAATGGTATAGCATGAATTAATCGCATGAATGTATCTCTTGAGAACTGAAGGGAAAATGAAACTAGTCCTGGTTCTGATTAAGGCTTGGCTCGGACGGTAATTTTATATTTCCCCAATGAAAACGAAACCAACTTGTCAAAACAAATTTCCTTTCAATCAACTGGAGACAGAGATTACGTGTATATATATGTCATTAATTATTCTCTATCTGTCTTGTCTCTCCCCGCCCCCCCCTCTCTTTCTCTCTGTCTCTCCGCCTGTCTGTCAGTCTCTCTATCTGTGTGTCTGCTGTGTGTGTGTGTGTGTGTGTGTGTGTGTGTGTGTGTGTGTGTGTGTGTGTGTGTGTGTGTGTGTGTGTGCGTGCGCGCGCGCGCGTGTCTGTCTGTCTCTCTTTCTATACATATATGTCCACAATGTAACTGGAACCGATTTTTAACAAGTTCTCTTTCAAGTCGACTGCACAGAGAGCGAGAGAGAGGAGAGAGAGAGAGAGAGTACTCTCAAACTCTGTCTCTGTGTCTGTCTGTAATAATGATAATGATAATTTTTATTATTATTATCATCGTAATTATTATTATCATCATCATTATTATAATCAATAATTAAATGTTTACAATAAAAAACTTCAAATCTATTTTTTGATCTGATATCTATTATCGCATTCCTTTTCTCACATTGGACACAGCAGCAGGGAAGTTTCAGTCTTTTTCTCACATTGGACACAGCAGCAGGGAAGTTTCAGTCTTTTTCTCATAGTTTTTGTATCTGGTGTTTGTTAGTTTGTAATCGTACGCTTGACAAAGGCCAGTTGCCCGAAAATTTGCACCTGTCTTGTTTTGTTGTATTAAATACGCGTTCGTATTCTTCTTTCGTGTTTTTTCTGGTTCCTGTTTGCTTGAACGCGGGCAGTCACACTTGTTTCGGATTCTGATATTTATTGTTTCCCTTGTTGGAATATCCATGTTGATTCATGCATAGTTCATATGTACTGTAGACCCTCTCTGGGCCACGACTGGATGTAAAAAAAAGCGCGTACTTTACTTCATTCATACCCCCGTAAATAAAATTTGTTCTCGTTCTTGTTTTTGGTCCCTTTTTATCCACTGGACGAGGCGGCAGGGAAGTTTTTAGTCCTCTTCTTATTATCCGTTGTTTGGTGTTGTTTGTGGTCTGTTCGTGGCCGTACATTCGCACTTGACAAAGGCCGGTTGGCCAAAAATTTGCGCTTGTCTTGTCTTGTTGTATTGAATATGCGTTCACTTTGGTTTACTTGTTCTTCTGGTTCCTGTTTGCTTGGGCGCGGGCAGTCGCACTTGTTTTGGATCTCGATCTTGTTTGTTCTTGTTCTTCTCGTATGCATGCGAGACACGAAGCACGTCACAGCTGATCTGGAAACATTAACCCAAACCATGGAAATACGTTTGTTCTCGCAAGACACAAAACGCCAGGTGTACTTGTTATATCACCATTAAACAAACGCGCCTTCCATCTAGCTAGCAGCTCTTTTAGTTGGACCATATACCACTCAGTTGACTTCAGTTGAGGCAAGATCCAATGACCTTGCTAAATCAATTCACTAGTGAATTGTTTAGGGACGGAGATGAACAGGAAGACAAGAAAACAAAAACAAAGCAAAACAAA
>JAPXFY010000025.1:51336512-51351898 GCA_030674185.1 Monoplex corrugatus | reverse complement strand
GATCCTTGTCGCACTTAAAACAGCCTGGTTCACCATCTGTTATAGGAGAGGGAAGGGCAGATGGCATTAACAATTTCCTCAAAGAGCAGTTGTTTCTTTGCCCATGGATAGGTGAGTCAGGAATGGTCTCCTGTAGTCTCTGTTTGTTTGTAGTTGTGGTAGTGTTGCCGGAACCAGTGTTGAAGTGGAGGATTGTTAGGGTTATGTATGACAATAAATGGAACGCAGTGGGTGCTGGCTTTCTGTTTGTACTGCAGTGTTTAGCTACAGGGGATTTGCCTTACTCTGTCATTGGCTTTTGGATAATGCCTTGGGGATAACCCATTTGCTGAAAGTGTAACATCATCTCTGTACAGTGGCTTTTGAAATTCTCTTCCCTGGAGCAGAATGGTTTCAGTCTTAAAATTGACAGAAAGGTAATTTTCTTTTGCAGTCTTTTCGTGTGCTGATTTGAAGTAAAAATAATTGTGTGGACGAAGTGTTGCATATATTTTGAATGTTTGTAGTCCTGATGTGGCTCTGCACAGTCGGCTGGGCTTTGAATAACATGTTTGTTAAATCCCTGGTGTGATAAATTGGAGTGGTCAATGCCAGGGGCATCCCCTCAATTATGTGTGCAAATGCATTGATACGTGTACTTAATTTTCTTTTCCTTTTTTTCCCTGTTGAAGTCTTGTGTATGTTTTGGAACGGTTATAGCCCTGATATGGCTCTACGCAGTCGGCTGGGCTTTAAACAAAGCATCAGTTGTGTGCATCTGTGGGTTTGGTATATGAATCTGAGTGCAGCTACCATCCATCAATTTTATTCGAATGTCAGGAAATGGAAGTTCCTTTTTGGATGAGTTTATGGTGAATTTGATTGTGTGATGGACCAGAAGATGTTTAAATCCTTCATCCCTGACACAGATGTAAAATCCAAATTACACAGTTATGAGAGAAATCTGTGGCAGAGGATTGGAATAAACACACAGATAACAAACTTTTCAAAATCTGCGCTAACCTGAAAGAAATTCTATCTGCTACAGGAAACCGTAAGAAAAAGAGTGTGATGTAGGTTACACACGGGTCACACATCCTACACTAATTCGTATCTTTTAAAAAATGAAGAAGCAACATGGTGTATACCGTGTGAGGAGCCGTTGGGCATCAGACATCTCCTTGATTGCTGGGACTTGTACGATGTGAGACAAAAGCACAATACGTGGACTCCTTAAAGAGACGTCCCTCCTGATGCAATTTCACAGTTTTTACAAGATCCATAGATTTCACCTGATATCATTTTACGTCCAAGTATGGTTTTCTTTAATTGCATTTTAAACTTGCAAGGTTAACGGTGAGCATGGTCTTTAACTGTTGTTCTTTATCTGAACCCGATTGTCGTCTTTGACGTGTGGTGTTAGCCCTGATATGGCTCTAGTAGTCGGCTGAGCTGTAAGCAATATGAACTTGAACTTGATTAGAATGTCAAGAAATGGAAGTTCATTTTTGGATGAGTTCATGGTGATTTGATTATGTAATGCACCGAGTTCAGGTGTATCACAAATCTGTCTAGTTCCTCGTCTGATCCCTTCCACAAAACACTGATGTCATCCAAAAACCGCCTTCACGAGTCTTCAGGAATGTTAATGGGGCTGTTGGCCAGAATCTTCTCTACCCAACCCATGAACAGGTTGGCATTAACACGTGCCATAGGGGTTCCCATGGCTGTTCCCTGTATTTGTTATCTGTCTAATTCCTCATATGATCCACTGTTGTCTTTTATCTCAATCAGGTTGTCGTTTTTGACGTGGTGTTAGCCCTGATATGGCTTTAGTAGTCAGCTGGGCTATAAGCAATATGAACTTGAACTGTTGTCTTTTGTCTAAACCTGGTTGTCGTTTTTGACATGGTGCTAGCCCTGATATGGCTCTGGTAGTCGGCTGGGCTAAAAGCAACATGAACTTGAAATTAACGGTGAGAATGGTTTTTAACTGTCGTCTTTTATTTTAAACTGGTTGTCATGTTTGATATGGTGTTAGCCCTGATATGGCTGTAGTAGTCGGCTGGGCTATAAGCAGGTATGAACGTGCTCTGTGTGTGTGTGTGTGTGTGTGTGTGTGTGTGTGTGTGTGTGTGTGTATGTGTGTTTTGACATGAATACAAATGTGTGTTGTGTGTGCGTATCTCTCTCTCTCTCTCTCTCCCTCTCCTCTCTATCTCTCTCCTCTCTCTCTCTTGTGTTTCAGGTGATTATTGTCAACTTTTATATGCAGTGTAAGTCACCAGATTTTTTTTTCACGTGAAACAAGCTTTTTGTGTGGTTTATGTAGCATGAGTATCTGCGTCCAGTTTGACCATTTCCTTTAAAACAGTGATCATAAAGTATGACTGACCACTGTGTATGAAAAGGACAGATTGAAACACTTACTCATGAATACCGTGAGGTATTCTCTGCTGCTGGACAAGGGATTAGGGCGTTTTTAATTTATTTTTCATATCTATTTTTTTTTTGCCGAGAAATACCACAGACATGGATTTTAACCCTTGGACTTCCGCACCATATCCACCAACTGCAAAAACTTAACCCTTTGACTCCCTCACCCTATCGGCTAGCTTCCTGCATGAAGTTGGTGAATAAGGTGAGGGAATCAAAGAGTTACGTTTTTGCTTGGCTACTATGGATGACAAGATGCTGTTGTCATGCGATGATATAACATCTAGTGATAACTTCGACGGAATGGTCAACTCCAGAAGCGTATCCTTAGTGCGCAAAAGCACCAACATGTGTACTTAATTCTCTTTTCCAATATTTCTTTTCCCCCCAGTGTTATCGAGGTTGCATTTTGCAATGGTTGTATCCCTGATATGGCTCTGCGCAGTCGGCTGGGCTACAAAAACAACAACAATAGTAATAATAACAACACATTTTACATTTGCAAGATTGACGGTGAGCAAGGTTTTTAACTGTTTTTTATCTTAACGGGTTGTTTTCTTTTTGACGTGGTGTTAGCCCTGATATGGCTCTAGTGCTGCCTGGACGGGACCACCACCTTGCCGTGGTCGGGGGACTTGAGGTCCCAATGATCCCTTGAGCTATGCCGACGGGGGCTACTTGCTAGAAAGCTTTGTGTTTTTTCAATGACAGTCCCGATAACCAAGGCTGTTGACGTGGACTGGACTCGAAACAGCATAATGAAATAATGCCCCTGGTAGGGTTACCCATGTCGGACAGGTCAAGGGGGAGGAATGAGACGAAGTGTGGTTCCATCCACCCTCATTTCCATTTTCTTATGCCCATCGTCATGTTCACGAGTGGTTGCCGTAAGCAACCCATAATCCCAAGCTTGAGGTACTTGGCGAGGGGATGAATGGCTGTACGATAGTCAGTGAAAGTACACTGTCTGGTTTCATGCGGGACGGTTCCAGGCAGACGGACGCCAAAAGATTGGCTTGGCTATCCATTGTCCCTTCCCCAGCATGGCAGCTCTCCTGGGGTGACCGAGACATTTCTGCCATCGTTGTCTACGCTCATGTCAAAACATAACAAAAACGGAAAAGAGACACAGAATATGACTCGGATTCAGAGGACGAAACACGACAGGCAACAGGTTTTTGGGCAGCGTGGTTAGTGGAACGGACATTGAGGATGAAAAACCCATCTGGAAATTGAGTCCCTTTGCCATACAGAAGGGATTTCAAGCTTTAATAGGGAACCCCCAAACCATAAAAAAGCTGCGAAATGGAGATTACCTTGTGGAGTGCAAGGACAACAAGCAGTCAGATCGCTTGCTTAAAGCATTGGTACTAGTTGACCGTGCATTAAAAGTCACTCTACACAAAGGACTGAACCGCAGCAAAAGAGTCATAAGGTGCCCTGAGCTGAGAAGAGTGTCGGAGGAGGAGATCTGAACGGGACTGAAAAGCCAGAGCGTTGTAGAGGTACGCCGGGCCATGTTCCTGAAAGGGTCCGACACAATCCCAACAAACGCACTCTTCCTTACATTTTGCTCTCCTGTTATAGCCCAAGACCTGGATACTTAAAAGTGAGTGTCGTATGTGCCATCACCAATGCGCTGCTTCCGTTGTCATAAGTTTGGCCACATCAAGGACTCATGTACAGAAACTGAAAAGTGTGCCATGTGCACCAAGGAGGCATGTAAGGGGAGATGCGAAGGTCTACTAAACTGCATAAATTGTGGAGGTAACCAGCCATCCTCCTCCAAAGACTGCCCCGTATGGCAAAAGGAACAAGCAATACAACGCCTGAAAACTGAAAAAAACCTACCTTTTCACGAAGCCAAAAGATTGGTAGAGGGCAGCACTTCGTCTACCAAAAGTTATGTGTCGGTAGTCAAAACAGTTCATCAAATATCCATAGCCTGTCAAACGGATGTAATCTGGAACAAGACAAATTTTGAAACATTGCAAGACACAAAGGTCCTCAGCCGGGGCGTTAAACCCGCTGCCTCCCAGGCTGTTCAACAGCCAAAAGCAATCAGTGCTGGCAACCCAGGGAAACCCAGTCTCCCTGGTAAAACCCGCCCTCCCACCCCGGCCGTCTGGGAGCAGCTCCACAGGAAATGGAGGAGGGCCAAAAGTAATGCTGGTAGAAATGAACTCAACTCCAGCACTTAAAGGGCCTGAGCCCGGACTTCCTGCAGGCAGGTCAGCCGTCAGGTCTGACCGCCTGAAAAAAGCTGGGAAAAAAACTAGAAAATAAGTACGCTCCATTGCAAGTTGAGGAGGATGAAACAGATACGGACTAAAGTGCCTTGTGTAATTCCGCCAATAATGCAGTCTGTAGTCCATTGGAACATACCGTGACCTGCAGTCTGCTGTAGTGACTTTACAAGAAACGTTAATACGCGAAGGAAAGAGTTTTTCATTAAATAATTTCAACATTGTTTCCAAACCAGCACAAACTAAAGATGGAGGAGTAACGGGTGGAGTATGTTTGCTGCTACACAGGTCTGTTTTGTTTAGTTCTATTAATCTGAACAGTGGTTTGCATGCAGTGGCGACAAGGGTATCCCTAAACAAAACAATAACCATTTGCTCTGTGTACTTCCCTCCATCTGTTGCTGTTACAAAAGAAACTGGTTGATTTGATTGAGGAACTTCCAAAACCTTTCTAGTTGCTCGGCGATTTGAATTGCCATTCCCGCTTTGGGGGTAGTGAAGATACTTCAGCGCGAGGTCTCTTGCTGGAAGATGTCTTCTTTGACTTAAAACTTATGCTGTCTAAACGATGGATTTCCGACATATATTCATCCTGCAAAAGGTACACTTTCCTGTTTGGATTTATCAGTGTGTGATGCTTCGCTGGTTTTGGACTGTGAGTGGAAAGTTCTGGATGATCTGCATGGAAGTGACCATCTTCCTGTTGTCTTAATAAATCCAAGCGTTGAGCACGAGTCTCTTCCGGAGCGCTTTGTTTTTCGTAGGGCTGACCGGGATTTGTTCGAGAGGGCTGTCCAGAGTGATTTGGAGGAAGAAAAGGTCCTGCAGAGTGAAGATCCAGTAGACGCTCGAACGCAGATCATCCTGAGCTGTGCCAAACGAGCAATTCCCACATCGTCAAAGAAAGCGCACATGCCTAAAACACCATGGCTTACAAGAACGCAAGAAAGCTCAACGTCGCGTGTTTAAAAGTCCATCTGCGGACAATGTTCGGGCTCATCAAAAACTGCGAGCAAAGTCAAGATACATCTTTAAAAGAAACAAACAACAGTCCTGGAGAAACTTCTGCTCGAAACTAACATCCTGAACTCCTAAAAAGAAAGTCTGGAAAATTATCAAACAAATTAAAGGGAAAAACACCTGTCCCTCTGTTCGCCGGCTGAAAGTGTCAGATTGTGTTATTACTGACAAAAAAGCCGTCTCTAATATACTACACGTCATTATTGAAGGGCCAGGAACGTTTTTGAGTCAATTTTTGAAAGGAGAAATAACCTATTTTCTCTTACTCTTTTCTCCAAATCGTTGCCGTAACTGAATGGATAAGAGCTCAGACAACATTGCAGTTTCCTTTTGGCACGTGTTTGGGGATTTGCCGATTTGCAATGGGCGGCCCAAGGAAGACAATTTCCACACGAAATTGTCGAATCTTCAGCAGGGTCTCTCTGACGACGCAGGCAAGGTAGCGACAAAATTCGCTTTGCACGTGCAAGGCAAGCCCTTTTTGAACACTACTCCAGCCAAAGTTGCCCGCAGACGAGGATAAAAAGGACCCGTTCTTGGTTCGTTTTAACCATGCTTGCAAGACGACGGATGAGCAGCGGGGGAGAGCCCTCGCTCTGCTTGATGAAGGCCTAGCGCAGCGGGAAGTTGCTAGACGACTTGAAGTGTCGCATTCCACAATCCAGAGACTGCTGGAGCGCTTCAATGAGACTGGAGCAGTCCAGGAAAGGCGTCACACGGGTCGACCCAGAGTAACGACAAGACAGCAAGACCGCTACCTTGCCCTCTCCGTCCTGAGGGAAAGGGCATCCACTGCGGTGACCTTGAGGGGTCAGCTGAGGGACGCAACAGGTGCTAACATCAGCTGCAGCACGGTGAGAAGACGGCTACATGAGGCAAACTTGAGGTCACGGAGACCGGCCGTCCGACCCGTGCTGTCACCGGTCAACAGAGTGCGCCGCATGACCTGGGCCAGGGAGCACGTGACCTGGACAAGGCAACAGTGGGCCCAGGTCTTGTTTTCGGATGAGTCCAGGTTCACCCTGACCTTTAACGATGGCCGGGCTCGGGTGTGGCGACGTCAAGGGGAGAGGTTCGCTGACGCCACTGTCCAAGAGCATAACCGGTACGGCGGCGGGTCGGTGATGGTGTGGGGTGGCATGAGCCGTGGTATCGGACCCCCCTGCTCCCCATTGACGGCATCCTGAACGGGGTCCGGTACCGGGACAAGGTTCTGGCGGCCGTGGCACTGCCTGCGCTTGTGGACCTTGGTCAAGGCGCCATCTTCCAGGACGACAATGCACCTGCGCATCGAGCACGCCTTGTGACCGACTTCCTGGAGCAGCATGAAGTCGTCCGTATGGCCTGGCCAGCGTGCTCACCTGACCTGAACCCAATTGAACACCTCTGGGATGTGCTCGGGAGGCGCATCAGGGACAACCACCCCCCACCGGGCACCCTGGCCAGGCTGGTCGACATCCTGCAGATCGAGTGGGCGGCCATCCCTCAGGACACACTCCGTACCCTTGTGGGGTCGATGCATCGGCGCTGTGAAGCATGCATCCAGGCTCGGGGCGGACACACGCGATATTGAAAACAGATTGGCCAAATCTGACACTTTCTGTTTTTTGAAAAGGGGGGGATGTTCCTTTAAATGCATGTGCTGTTCACTAATGGGTCATTGTGCTAATTTCTTTTTCCAAAACAGGTGTGGAAATGATGAAATAAAACATAGAATCAATTCTAAACATTGTCAATTATTTCAACTTAAAATTAGAGAGGAAGGAAGAAGTGGCCCTTAAATTATGATTAGGAGTATATGTTGGCGTCTACCATCGAAAAGAATTCTTCCTCAGCCAATAAATCGGCGGTCTTTCGGAAACACAAATCGGTGAAAGAAAAGAGAGCTTGTAACTTCGTCTCTGATAACACGGAAGAGTACAATCTTCCACTGACATTAGGAGAATTAAAAGACGCTTTTGTGACTTGCTTTTGACTCTTCTCCTGGCTTGGATGAAGTTCATTATCAACTGGTGAAGCATTTCCCGGAAAAGGGTTTGGACATTCTTTTGAAATTGTACAATTACATATGGACGACAGGATTCTTTCCTCCCTCATGGTGGAAAGCCCTGATCGTCCCTATACCTAAACCTGGAAAAGATGTATCCAATCCATCCAATTACCGGCCAATAGCCCTAACCAGTTGTCTTTGCAAAGTGATGGAGAAAATGGTCAATAGCAGACTGATGTGGAAACTGGAGAATGACGGCATCTTGGCTAAAGAACAATGCGGTTTTCCCAGCACCATTCCACAGTAGATCATTTAATTCGTCTTGAAACGACCATCCGTAACGCATTTCTGCAGAAACAGCATATAGTGGGTATTTTCTTTGATTTAGAGAAAGCCTATGATACCACTTGGAAATCGGGAATTCTTATGGATCAACACGAATGGGTCACCTACCTACGTTTATCCAAACGTTTTTGGCCGATCGACAGTTTCAAGTGCGGGTTGGTACTATTCTGTTGGATATTCATGAGCAAGAGCTGGGTGTACCACAAGGGAGCATTCTCTCTCCTGCGCTGCTCAGTATCAAGATCAACAACATAGCCAAATCAGTACAGCAGGGCTCGGACTGCTCCCTGTTTGTGGACGATTTTGCAGTTTACGCAAGTGGAAGCTTCTATGCAGGCGTTCAGCGACAGCTGCAGTTGTGTGTAGATACGGTCTAGCAGTGGGCAGAGACAAACGGCTTTACTTTTTCTGCAACCAAGACGCAGTGTATTCGTTTTCATAACCTGCGAGAATTCTTTGCTGCTCCAGAAATTCGTCTGGGAAAGTGCATCATTTCATCCGTAAAAGAAGCTAATTTTCTGGGCTTGATTTTTGATGAAAAGTTGAACTTTCTCAGTCATAGCCAACATTTAAAAACGTGCCAGAAAGCTCTGAATATTCTTCGAGTTGTAGCTCATACAGACTGGGGTGCCGACAAGAAAACGCTACTACACCTGTACAGAGCTTTAATTCGCTCTAAACTGGACTATAGCTGCGTAGTAGATGGGTCTGCGAGAGCATCGTACCTAAAGCCACTTGATCCCATTCACCATCAAGGGCTGCGCCTATGTCTTGGTGCATTCAGAACAACTCCTGTGTATAGTTTGTATGCAGAGGCAGGGGAGCCTTCCCTGAGCAACCGTAGACTGAAACTAAGTTTAAATTTCTGTTTGAAACTGTTTTCAAACAGAAGAGCACAAGAACAACAAAACCTGACTGCGGCGGGAGAGGGGTGGAGGAAAGAAGGGAAACGCTGGTGGCTCGTCACTTCCAGACCCCTGGACACTCCATTGAACACCTGAGAGTCACCGCCATAGAGCTAATCCAAACAGAAGATCCAAACAGGAGGAAAGAAAGAGAAATGTTTTGGAGACACAAACTGCGCACCAACTACCCACAGGGATTGAATGTGTGGGACTGACTCCAGCCCTTCTCATGGTCCAATCTGCATGGGCTGTGGCTGTCGTCGTCATCGTCGTCGGGTGCCCTGCCGCGTGGCGTGGGCGACCGTGGACTTCCGGCCGTCTCTGTCTCTCGTTGCCCCCGGCGTCTCCCCCGCCCTCTTCGTCCCCGGCCGCTCTGCGGGTCCGTCCGGCGTTCTCTCCCTGGGTCTGCCTGGTGCTCTCTTTTCCTCCGGCTTTCCCGTTGTGGTCTGGTGCTCCGGGTCCCCCTTCCTCGGAGTGGCCTGTGAATGTTGCTTGTCTTTTCCTGATCTTCCTTGTGGGCGGTCTGCTTGTGTCTGCCTCCATCGGGACTGTCTCGTTTGTTTTCTTTGCTGTCCATGGGGCTCTCGACGTTCTTCTGGGAGACCGCGTCTCGGCTGCCTGGATCCTGCCCCGACTTTGCTTGCTGACTGTCCACGCCTACTGTGACTGTACAGTGCACTAAGGAAATCCCGCTCGACGAGACGAGGAAAAAGGAACGACTATTTTACCTGTTAACACACCTTTTACTTCGGCATGAGTGTGTGTGTGGGTGCGCATGTGTGTGTGGGGGTGCGTGTGTGAGAGTATGTGCGTGTGTGTGTGTGTGTGTGTGTTTGTGAGTATGTGAATATGTGTGGGTGTGCATATGTATGCATGTGTGTGCGTTTTAGTAGGTGTGTGTGTGAGTGTGTGGAAGTGTGTGCGACTCTGTGTGTGTGTGTGTGTGTGTGTGTGTGTGTGTGTGTGTGTGTGTGTGTGTGTGTGTGTGTGTGTGTGCGTGCAGCGGCGGAAACATGTTAGAAAAATTCATGATAAATGTGAACATGTTCGTTTGAGACAGGCAAGAGACATGTAGATTTAACACTAATCACTTGATCACTTTTATCATTGATATGAACTTTCATCACAAATTCTATGTTTTAAATAGCTATGCTTTGTTGTCAGTGGACATTCTGATTTTACTTGAGAAAGACATTAAAGTCGAAAATTTGACCCCTCTACAACAAGGTGTTCGGCTGTTGTGCACAGTATGAAACTGTTTCTGAACCGGAAAACTCAGCTTACGACTGTGTCTTCAACTTCAGATTTGAAAGTGACTTTGAAAAAACATCCAAAAGTGACTCTTCCTTTGGGGCTGCGTGTCCGTCCCCATTTGGAAAAGGCAGATATAAATTTAGTAGTTGTTAACGACTTCTCCAAGTTTCGAGATAGTCTACCATGGACGTTGAAAACACCGAAGGTTTGTTTTGATCTTGCTTCCTTCCGTAAAGACAATACCAGTGCACTGGCGTACAAATCGTTTTATGCGGAATTGTGTGAAAAATCTCCATCATCCCGCAGGATCTTCACTGATGGGTCCAAGTGTGATGAAGGTGTTGCTGCCGCTGCCTTCTGCTCCGAGATTCCAAATCGAGCATTTTCAAAACGTATTCCATCTGAAAGTTCTGTTTACACTGCTGAACTGACTGCTCTGGTTTTGGCACTGAAAGTGGTGTCCCAATCCAAACACAGTTTGTCATTTTTTCTGACTCCCTTTCTGCTTTGCAGGCAATCGCTTGCCGAAACATTAGTCACCCTGAACTTGTAAAGTTCTTTGAACTGTATTCTATTCTTGCAAATGGAGGTTACGAGATTGTTTTTGCCTGGATTCCTGGCCATGTTGGTATTGGAGGCAATGAAAAGGCGACTACCTGGCCAAGAAGGCTACAATGATAAAGATGTCTAAGTCCTTGAATCCTTACACAGATGTCAAATCGAAAGTACACAGTTACGTAAGAAATCTGTGGCAGGAAAATTGGAATAAACAGACAGATAACAAACTTTTCCAAATCCGCCCTAACCTGAAAGAAATTCTTCCATTTGCTGCAGGGAACCATAAGAAGAGACAGTGTTATGTAGATTACGCACAGGTCACACATCCTACACTCACTCGTACCTTTTGAAAAATGAGGAAGCACCATGGTGTATACCGTGTGATGAGCTGTTGAGCATCCGACACCTCCTCCTCGATTGCTGGGACTTGTACGATGTGAGACAAAAGCACTACACGGCAGATTCCTTAAAGGAGCTCTTCCGAGACGTCCCTCCTGATGCAATGTTCCGGTTTTTACAAGAGATCAATAGATTTCATTTGATGTAATTTTACGTGTTTTTCTCTAATGGCATTTTAGATTTGTAAGGTTGACGATGAGCATGGTTAACTGTTTTTTTTTTTTTATCTTAACGGGTTGGTCTTTTTGACGTGGTGTTAGCCCTGATATGGCTCTAGTGGTCGGCTAGGCTATAAGCAATATGAACTGAACTGAATAATAACAACAGTAATGATATTATTATTACTCAGGGCTTAAAACGTTTCGCGTGTGGGCGGAATTCCGCGAATTCGGTTTGTCAAAAAAAAAAAAAAAAAAAAAAAAAAAGAGCAAGGCATCCGTGATCGGCTTGCAAGCGTTCATAGCAACGGCGCGCAAGTTATGGCCCCTGAACACCTGTAAATCACTCAAGTTAAAGGGTGAGTGTTCATTTTATTATTATGTTTTTAACCCCTTCTCCCCTTTTCCCAAATATATCTTCCTGTAATAATTGTTTTTACAGCAATTTTTATGCGCTAAATATCTCTTGAAATTATGCCCAGAAAGCGCGAAATGGCATAAATTTACACTTGGTTTTTAAAAAAATTTTCCCGGGGGAGCATGCCCCCGGACCCCCCTCCCCTAGTTTCAGTGTTTTTTTCCTCCTCCTGTTTTAAGCCCTGATTATTATTATTATTATTATTATTATTACTATTATCATCGTTGTTATTGTTGTTATTAATCTTTAAATTTAGCAGCTTTTGCGCGCTTCATGTTTTTTGCCTTGGGCTTATCTGTCCCTTCCTTGGGAAAAAAAACGCCACATCGATCGATCGGGTAGAGGTGTATGTCTCTGTGTATGTCTGTGACATGCATTTGTCAATCTGTGCTCATTATGGGTGGATGTCGACCACGTTTTGGTCATTACTGCAAACTTGTGTTAAGGAATCGTGAAAGCACAGGTTTGGACACTTTTGAGTTCAAAGGTCAACTCGTACTTAAAATGGTTTCCAGTAATGTGGGGTTAAAGTGTGTGTTGTGTGTGTGTGTGTGTGTGTGTGTGTGTGTGTGTGTGTGTGTCCCCCATTGAGATGACTGCTATCGTTGACGTTGGATTAACCCTTTGACTCCCGCATACTGTCCACCAGTATCCTGCATTGTCAACCCTGCTAGCAAAGCAAAACAAAAAAACAAAAAAACCCACTTTGATTCCCTCACTCCATCCACCTACTACATGCAGGAAGCTGGTGGATAGGGTGAAGGAATCAAAGCGTTAAGTTTTTGCAGCTGGTGGATGGGGTGCGGGAGTCAAAGGGTTAAGTTATAGGTGATGTTAAATTAATATAGGATTAAAGTGCAGGTGCTGCAGAGCGAGTTTGTCCTTTTTTCCCTTTTTTTGACGTGGTGTTAGCCCTGATATGGCTCTAGTAGTCGGCTGGGCTATAAGCAATACGAACTGAACAGAACAGCGAGCTTGTTTCATTTTTTTATTTGTTTTGAGATAACCAAACTTGACGTGGTGTTGGGATCCAACGTCCGTTTGACGACCAAGCTTTTTTTTTTTTTTTTCCAAACAAATAAATGGCAGTACATCTGAGTATTAAAGGGTTAAGATTCATTTCCATTTCTATAAAGTTGCCACGATACAACCATTGCTGTTGTCATGCGATGATATCACCTGTGGTGATAAATTCGATGGAATGGTCAACGCCAGAAGCATGTCCTTGTTGAGCGAAGGTACGACATGTGTACTTAATTCTCTTATCCAGTGTTTTTGTAATTTTTTCCCCCCAGTGTCAACGAGGTTGCATTTTGCAATGGTTGTAGCCCTGATATGGCTCTGCGCAGTCGGCTGGGCTTCTAACAACAACATCAACAATAATAGTAATAATAAACAAAAATAAGAGCAATAATAGCAATAATAATGATTATTCTTATTGTTGTTGTTATTAATCTTTATATTTAACAGCTTTTATACGCGTTACGTTTTTTTCCTTGTGCTTATCTCTAGCTACCAAACTGGTTCCTTGGAAAAACAAACACCCATATCGATGGAGAGAAGTGTATGTCTGTGTGTATGTACATATGTCTGTGACAAGCATTGTGGAATCTGTGCTCACTATGGGTGGATGTCTACCACAATTTGGTCATTGCTGCAAACTGTCCAGGAATCGTGAAAGCACTAGTTTGAAAACTTGAGTTCCAAGGTCATGTCTTGCTTTTTTTTTTGTTTTTTTAAGGTAACTGATGACTGGGTCAGAATAGGTCATGCAACGCATGGAGATCACCCTGTGCTTGATGAAATGACTGTCAAGTGGCGTCATGAGGAGCGTGTGTGTGTGTAATAATAATAATAATAGATAATAATAATAATAATAATAATAAGAGACCATTTATAAGCGCACATCTCTGCCTACGGCGGAGCTTATGACGCTTTACAATCATTCACTCACTCCTTTTTTTTTAATGTGATGTTAGCCCTGATATGGCTCTAGTAGTCGCTGGGCTATAAGCTTCCTGCATGCAGTTGGTGAATAGGGTGAGGGAATGCAAGGGTTACGTTTTTGCTTGGCTACTATGGATGACAATGCATGATGTTGGTGGACAGGATTCGGGAGTCAAAGGGTTAGATTCATTTCCATTTCTGTAAAGTTGCCGCGATACAGCCATTGCTGTTGTCATGCGATGATATACATGTAAACTGTGGTGATAAATTCGATGGAATGGTCACGCAGATGCATGTCCTTGGTGCACAAAGGCACCGACACTTGCACTAATGCTCTTTTCAATATTTTCATTTTCCCAGTGTCATGGAGGTTGCATTTTTCGATGGTTGTAACCCTGATATGGCTCTGCGCAGTCGGCTGGGCTACAAACACAACAAGAACAATAATAATAATAATTCAATATTATTATTATTATAATTAGTAGTAGTAGTAATTGTGTTGTTGTTGTTGTTACTTTCACCTGGTATGATTTACGTCTGTTTTCTTTAATTGTATGTTAGATTTGCAAGGTTAACGGTGAGATTGTTTTCAGCTGTTGTCTTTTATCTTAACGGATTGTCGTGTTTGATGTGGTGTTAGTCCTGAATGGCTCTAGCAGTCGGCTGGGTATAAGCATATGAACTGCCTGTGTGTGTGTGAGTGTGTGTGTGTGAGGTGTGATGTGTGTGTGTGTGTGTGTGTGTGTGTGTGTGTGACATGTGCGATTGTGTTGTGTGCCTGTGTGTTTATTATACTATAATATGAGTTATATAATAAAATAATAACTATATATTGATATGTGTGTGTGTATGTATGTCGCGCGGCACTCACGCATGTGGTGGTATTGTCAACATTTTGCATGTAGTCACAACTTTTTTTTCACACGAAAACAACTTTTTTTTAATGAAACTTGAGTTCCTGTCATGTCTTGCCATTTGATTTCTTCAACAGTGAACATAGATGACTGCATGTGTACAAAAATACATGAACAGCATGAGAAATCCCTGTGTTGGCATGGGAGATCTTTCTTTTTCATCATACGTGAGTATTTTCTGTGACAAGGGATATAGGGGTTAATTATAATTATTTAATCATAGCATTTTAAATCTGCCAGAATCCAGCACGGATGTTAACCTAGATTCTCACCCTGTCTAAATGCAAAACTTAACCCTGATCTGGCCTCACCATATCGCTGGCTATAAGCTTCCTGCATGCAGTTGGTGAATAGGATGAGGGAATCAAAGGGTTACGTTTTTGCTTGGCTACTATGGATGACAATGCATGATGTTGGTGGACAGGGTGCGGGAGTCAAAGGGTTAAGATTCATTTCCATTTCTATAAAGTTGCCACGATACAAGCATTGCTATTATGCTATAACCTGTGGTGATAAATTCGACGGAATGGTCAACGCTAGAAGCATGTCCTTGGTTTCGCGAAGGCACCGGCACGTGTACTTAATTTTTTTCCCCTGCGTTTTTCTTATTTTTCCCCCAATGTCATGGAGGCTGCATTTTGCAATGGTTGTAACCCTGATATGGCTCTGCGCAGTCGGCTGGGTACAAAAACAATGACAGCAACAATATTGATGATAACAATAACAAAACAATAACGATAACTACAACAGCAATAATAATATAATAATAACGATAATAATAATAATTATATATAATAAAATAATAATGATAATAATA
>JAPXFY010000025.1:51271512-51331512 GCA_030674185.1 Monoplex corrugatus | reverse complement strand
CTGTTGACATGGAATTGTGTTATTGTTGGTTTTGTTGTTGTATTAAATGACCATAACACATCCCCCCATGGGGATGCAGGGGGCTCTTTCAGTATGACTAGTAGTATCCCCACCTGGAAATTCTGTGCTAAAAATTTTCGTTTTCTGTCACTCTCTTATGTGATTTTACGTGTTTTTCTTTAATGGCATTTTAGATTTGCAAGGTTGACGGTGAGCATGGTTTTTAACTGTTGTCTGTTATCTTAGCGGGTTGTTCTTTTCTTTTTGACGTGGTGTTTGCCCTGATATGGCTCTAGTAGTCGGCTGGGTTATAAGCAGTATGAATTGAATTGAATTGAATTGTCACTCTTTTTTTTTCTGCCTTGCTCCTTTCTTTCGCTTATTTCTTCCTATCGGTTTCTGCCTTGCTGGTCCATTCACCTGTATGAGTTCGATGAAGTCTTATGTACAAGAATTTCTCTTAGGATTGATAATTTGGTACATGTATTTATTGAATTTTTGACCCTGATATGGCTCTACGCAGTCGGCTGGGCTTTTTAAACAGTAATAAAATGACAAAATGTGAGTATATTAAACGTGTGTGTGTGTGTGTGTGTGTGTGTGTGTGTGTGTGTGTGTGTGTGTGTTAGTGTGTGTGTGTGTGTAAGAGAAGTGTGTTGTGTGTGTAAATTCGATGGTGTGTTGAGAGAGAGAGAGAGGGGGAAAGTGTTGTTGTGTGTAGTGCTGCGCGAGATAATAGAGATGAGTGTGTGTGTATAGAAGAGAGAGTGGTGTGTGTGAGAGAGAGAGAGAAGAAGGAGGTGGTGTTTGGTGTGAGAGAAAAGAGAGAGTGTGTGTGAGACAAAGAGAGAGAGAGAGTGTGTGTGTTTTGTGTGTGAGAGAGAGAGAGAGTGTGTGTGTGTGTCCCCCATCAGATGACTGCTATCGTTGACATTGGATTAACCCTTTGACTCCCGCATACTGTCCACCAGTATCCTGCATTGTCAACCCCGCTAGCAAAGCAAAAGCTTAACTCTTTGATTCCCTCACTCTATCCACCAACTGCATGAAGGAAGCTAGTGGATAGGGTGAAGGAGTCAAAGAGTTTAAGTTTTGCAGCTGTTGGTTAGGGTGCGGAAATCAAGGGTTAAGGTATAGGTGATGTTAACATGGGATTAAGGTCCAGTGCTGCAGAACCAGCTTGTTTCGTTTTTTGATTGTTTTGAGATAACCAAACTTGACGTGGTGTTAGGTTCCAACGTCCGTTTGACGACTAAGCTTTTCTTTTTCAAAACAAACGACAATACATCTGAGCATCACTGACCATCGAATGGAGGATTAAACTGAAATGAAGTGTTTAATTATTATGGTGATTTTTATGATTGGCAAGGGATAAACTATGTCAGTGTTTAATATTTTTTATGTTTTTTTTTTTATGATTTGCAACGGATTAAGCTATGTCGTCGGCATAAGATTTATGTCGAAATTTTCTGAATGAATCGACCATGATATAACCATTGCTGTTGACATGGAATTGTATTGTGTTATTGTTGGTCTTGTTGTATTAAATGACCATAATACAGACCATGATATAACCATTGCTGTTGACATGGAATTGTATTGTGTTATTGTTGGTCTTGTTGTATTAAATGACCATAATACAGACCATGATATAACCATTGCTGTTGACATGGAATTGTATTGTGTTATTGTTGGTCTTGTTGTTGTATTAAATGACCATAATACAGACCATGATATAACCATTGCGTTGACATGGAATTGTATTGTGTTATTGTTGGTCTGTTGTTGTATTAAATGACCATAATACAGACCATGATATAACCATTGCTGTTGACATGGAATTGTATTGTGTTATTGTTGGTCTTGTTGTTGTATTAAATGACCATAATACAGAACCATGATATAACCATTGCTGTTGACATGGAATTGTATTGGTATTATTGTTGGTCTTGTGATTAAATGACCATAATACAGACCATGATGATAACCATTGCTGTTGACATGGAGTTGTATTGTGTTATTGTTGGTCTTGTTGTTGTATAATGACCATAATACAGACCATGATATAACCATTGCTGTTGACATGGAATTGTATTGTGTTATTGTTGGTCTTGTGTTATTAAATGACCATAATACAGACATTGATATAACCATTGCTGTTGACATGGAATTGTATTGTGTTATTGTTGGTCTTGTTGTATTAAATGACCATAATACAGACCATGATATAACCATTGCTGTTGACATGGAATTGTATTGTGTTATTGTTGGTCTTGTTGTTGTATTAAATGACCATAATACAGACCATGATATAACCATTGCTGTTGACATGGAATTGTATTGGTTTATTGTTGGTCTTGTATTAAATGACCATAATACAGACCATGATATAACCATTGCTGTTGAATGGAGTTGTATTGTGTTATTGTTGGTCTTGTTGTATTAAATGACCATAATACAGACCATGATATAACCATTGCTGTTGACATGGAATTGTATTGTGTTATTGTTGGTCTTTGTTGTATTAAATGACCATAACAGACATGATGTAACCATTGCTGTTGACATGAATTGTATTGTGTTATTGTTGGTCTTGTGTATTAAATGACCATAATACAGACCATGATATAACCATTGCTGTTGACATGGAATTGTATTGTGTTATTGTTGGTCTTGTTGTTGTATTAAATGACCATAATACAGACCATGATATAACTATTGCGTTGAATGGAATTGTATTGTGTTATTGTTGGTCTTGTTGTATTAAATGACCATAATACAGACCATGATATAACCATTGCGTTGATATGGAATTGTATTGTGTTATTGTTGGTCTTGTTGTATTTAATGACCATAATACAGACCATGATATAACCATTGCTGTTGACATGGAATTGTATTGTGTTATTGTTGGTCTTGTTGTATTAAATGACCATAATACAGACCATGATATAACCATTGCTGTTGATATGGAATTGTATTGTGTTATTGTTGGTCTTGTTGTTGATTAAATGACCATAATACAGACCATGATATAACCATTGCTGTTGACTATGGAATTGTATTGTGTTATTGTTGGTCTTGTTGTTGTATTAAATGACCATAATACAGACCATGATATAACCATTGCTGTTGACATGGAATTGTATTGTGTTATTGTTGGTCTTGTTGTGTATTAAATGACCATAATACAGACCATGATATAACCATTGCTGTTGACATGGAATTATATTGTGTTATTGTTGGTCTTGTTGTATTAATGACCATAATACAGACCATGATATAACCATTGCTGTTGACATGGAATTGTATTGTTTATTGTTGGTCTTGTTGTTGTATTAAATGACCATAATACAGACCATGATATAACCATTGCTGTTGACATGGAATTGTATGTATTATTGTTGGTCTTGTATTAAATGACCATAATACAGACCATGATATAACCATTGCTGTTGACATGGAGTTGTATTGTGTTATTGTTGGTCTTGTGTTGTATTAAATGACCATAATACAGACCATGATATAACCATTGCTGTTGACATGGAATTGTATTGTGTTATTGTTGGTCTTTGTTGTATTAAATGACCATAATACAGACCATGATATAACCATTGCTGTTGACATGGAATTGTATTGTGTTATTGTTGGTCTTGTTGTATTAAATGACCATAATACAGACCATGATTAACCATTGCTGTTGACATGGAATTGTATTGTGTTATTGTTGGTCTTGTATTAAATGACCATAATACAGACCATGATATAACCATTGCTGTTGAATGGAATTGTATTGTGTTATTGTTGGTCCTTGTTGTATTAAATGACCATAATACAGACATGATATAACCATTGCTGTTGACATGGAATTGTATTGTATTATTGTTGGTCTTGTTGTATTAAATGACCATAATACAGAACATGATATAACCATTGCTGTTGACATGGAATTGTATGGTATTATTGTTGGTCTTGTATTAAATGACCATAATACACACCCCCCCCCCCCCCCCTGTGGTGATGCCAGGGGCTCTTTCAGTATGAATAGTATCCCCACCTTCTGGAAATTCTATGCTAGGAATTTCTTCTTATGTCACTCTTTTCCTGCTATTTTGCTTTCACTCATTTCTTCCCATTATTTTCTGCCTTGCTGGTCCATTCACCTATATATATTCGATGAAAGTTTTGCGTACAAAGAATTTCTCTTTTTGTTGATAATTTGGAGCATGTATTAATTGCATTTTGGCTCTGCGTAGTCGGTTGGGCTTTAAACAACAATAACAACTGGAAATTTGGCTGTAGTGAAATGAGATATACGCGGAAGCAATTTCAGGTAATTCAAGCCCGTTTTTAGATATGTTTTAGTGTACTTAGTTATGTTTAAATGTGTATTCAGGTATGTTTTTTTCAATCCCCTGTGTGATAAATTGGACGGAGTGGTCAACGCCAGAGGTATCTTCTTAGATTATGTGGGCGAATGCATTGATTGTGTACTTGATTTTCTTTTCCTTTTTTTCATGTTGGAGTATTGTGTATGTTTTGAAACAGTTACAGCCCTGATATGGCTCCACGCAGTCGGCTGGGTTTAAACAAAAATAACAACAAAGTGATAAACTATGTGATTGTTTAAAATTTTTACGACGATTTTTTTTAATGATTTGCAAGGGATAAGCTATGTCATGGACATAAAGTTCATGTCGATTTTTCTGAATGAAGTGGCCATGATATAACCATTGCTGTTGACGTGGGATTGTATTATTGTTCGTCTTGTTGTATTAAATGACCATAATACCCTCATCCCCCACGCCCAGCCTGTGGGGATGTCGGGGCTCTTTCAGTATAAATAGTGTCCCTGCCTGGAAATTTAGTGCCCGAAATTTCCTCTTTTCCGTGACTCTGTTTCTGTCTTGCTCCTTGGTTTTCTTTCATCTCTTCCTACCATTTTCTGTCTTGCTGATCCATTCACCATTTTCTGTCTTGCTGATCCATTCACCATTTTCTGTTTGCTGATCCATTCACCATTTTCTGTCTTGCTGATCCATTCACCAGTTTCTGTCTTGCTGATCCATTCACCAGTTTCTGTCTTGCTGATCCATTCACCATTTTCTGTCTTGATGATCCATTCACCATTTTCTGTCTTGCTGATCCATTCACCAGTTTCTGTCTTGCTGATCCATTCACCATTTTCTGTCTTGCTGATCCATTCACCATTTTCTGTCTTGCTGATCCATTCACCATTTTCTGTCTTGCTGATCCATTCACCATTTTCTGTCTTGCTGATCCATTCACCATTTTCTGTCTTGCTGATCCATTCACCATTTTCTGTCTTGCTGATCCATTCACCATTTTCTGTCTTGCTGATCCATTCACCATTTTCTGTCTTGCTGATCCATTCACCATTTTCTGTCTTGCTGATCCATTTACCATTCTTCTTGTGATCCATTCACCCGTGCGTTTTCCATACATCTTCATACTTTCACTTAAGATTGATAGTGGGGCTCATGTATTAAGTGCATTTCAAGCTCTAAGAAAATGTGATGTGCTGAAGGAATTTTAGGTTAGTTTTTGTATCTGCTGTATGGGAATTAGTTACGTTTATACATTTGTATTTTTTTTGATCTGATGAACTGGACTTAATGGTCATCGCCAAGGGCATATCCTTATATGATGTGCGCAAGTGCATTGATATATGTACTTGATTTTCTTTTCCATTTTGGTCCGGTGTCAGTGAAGTGTTGTGTGGAATTTCGAGATGGGTGTAGTCCTGATATGGCTCTGCGCAGTCGGTAGGGCTTTGCACAGTAATAAAATGATAAAATTTGATGTAGGATTAAACATGCGCGCTCGCGCGTGTGTGTGTGTGCTCGTGCTTGCGTGCGTGAGTTGTATGTATGAGTGTGTGATCGCGTGGGAGCGAGCGCGCGAGGACGCGAGCGTGTGTGTATATGTGCGGACATGTGTGTGTGTGTGTGTGTGTGTGTGTGTGTGTGTGTGTGTGTGTGTGTGTGTGTGTGTGTGTGTGTGTGTGTGTGTGTGTGTGTGAGTGTGTGTGAGTGTATGTATGTGTTAACAAGAATACATGTGTGTGTGTGTGTGTGTGTGTTACGTGTGTATTTGTGTATGTGTTAACAAGAATACGCGGGTGTTTGTGTTTGTGTGTGTGTGTGTGTGCGCGTGCGTACCTCTGTGTGTATGTGTGCGTGCGTGCGTGTATATATGTGTGTGTGTGTGTCTGTGAGAGAGTCTGTGTGTGTTTATACGATTGCATATGCGTGCGTGTGTGTCTGATGCGTGCGCGTGCATGTGTGTATACGCGTTTGAGATAAGTAATGAAGTCAGAGGGTTTATTTGTGTACTTAGTTTTGTTGTTTTAATCAATGAATGGGTGAATATCGCACGTCCATTTTGAAATTTCTTTTTCAGACAAAACGAGTTTTTTTGTTTGTTTGTTTTGTTTTGGTTTTCTGGTTTTGTTGTTTGAATCAATGAATGGATGAATATCGCACCTTTTGATCCTTTTCCGAGATGTCCCTCCTGATGCGGTTTTTCAGTTTTTACAAGAGGTCAATAGATTTCACCTGACATAATTTTGCGGCTGTCTTTCTTTGATTGCGGTTTAGACTTGCAAGGTTAACGGTGAGCGTGGTTTTTAACTGTTGTCTTTTATCTTAACCTGGTTGTCGTGTTTGACGTGGTGTTAGCCCTGATATGGCTGTAGTAGTCGGCTGGGCTATAACCAATATGAACTTGAACTAGGTAATTTAGGTCAGTTTTTATATCAACTTTAGGTAATTCGTTACGTTTATACATTTGCATTTTTTTTAAACTGATAAATTGGACTTAATGGTCAAAGCCAGGGGCATATTCTTAGATTATGTGCGCAATTGCATTGATATAATTATGTACTTGACTTTCTTTTCCATTTTTTCCAATGTCAGCGAAGTGTTGTGTGGAATTTCGAGATGGATGTAGTCCTGATATTGCTCTGGGCAGTCGGTTGGGCTTTAAACAGTAATAAAATGATAAAATGTGAGGCGGGATTAAACGTGTGTGTGTGTGTGTGTGTGTGTGTGTGTGTGTGTGTGTGTTTTGATTGTGCGTGCGTGCGCGTGTGTGTGTGCGCGGGTAAGTGTTTGTGTGTAAGTGTGTGTGATCGCATGTTTGTGAGCATGCGCACGTGTGCGTATATGTGCGCGCGTGTGAGCATATGTACATGTGTGTGTGTTTGTGTATGTATGTGTTAACAAGATATGTGTGTGTGTTTGTGTATGTGTGTTAACAAGAATATGTGTGTGTGTGTGTGTTTTGACATGAGTACGTATGCTTGGGCGCGTGTGGTGTGTGTGTGTGTGTGTGTGTGTGTGTGCTGATAGGATTGTATATGCGTGTGTGCGTGTGTGGGTGTGTTACCGTGTGTATTTGTGTATGTATGTGTTAACAAGAATACGAGCGCGCGCGCGTGTGTGTGTGATCTGTGCGTGTTCATGTGTGTGTGTGTGTGTGTGTGTGTGTGTGCGGGTGTGTACATGTGTGTATGCGATTTTATTTGAGATGATAAGTAAAGAAATTTTTTTGTTACCTTATCTTTTTTTATATATATATTTTATCAATGAATGGATGAATATTGCACGTCTACTTTGAAATTTATTTTTCAGACAATGAACACAGAAGTCTTTTTTTTTTTGTTATCGTGGTTTTGTTATTTTAATCAATGAATGGATGAATATTGCACGTTTTGAACCTCTTCCGAGACGTCCCTCCTGATGAAATTTTCCAGTTTTTACAAGAGATATATAGATTTCACCTGATATGATTTAACGGATGGTTTTCTTTAATTGCATTTTAGACTTGCAAGGTTACGGTGAGCATGGTTTTTAATTGTTGTCCTTTTTTTAAAATCTTAACCTCGTTGTCATTTTTGACGTGGTTTTAGTCTGCTGGGCTATCATCATCAAGTGCCTTGCCACATGGCGTTGGCGATCATGGCCTTCCATCTGTTTCTATTCCTTGTTACCGCAAGCACCTCTTCCACCCTTTTTGTCTTCAGTCACTCTGCAAGTCCGTCCAATATTTTCTCCCTGGAACTACCTGGTGCTCTCTTTCCCTCCAGCTTTCCTGTTGTGACCAGGTGGTCCAATTCCCCTTTCCTCATAAAATGGCCTATATATGTTGCCTGCCTTCCTTATGAATGATCTTGTGTCTGCCTCCATCAAGACTGTCTCGTTTGTTTTCTTTGCTGTCTATGGAACTCTCAACATTCTTCTTAGAAACCACATCTCGGCCACCTCAATCTTGTTCTGGCTTTGCTTGCTGACTGTCCACGCCTTACAGCCGTATAACATTATCGGTTCTATATAACGTTCAAGAACTCTATTCATGATGCTAATTGATAGACATTTGTTGGTGAGAATGCTTTTCATCTTCTTGAATGCTGTTTTGGCTTGGCCGATCCTGCTGGCTATAAGCGATATGAACTGAACTGAAAGGTGAGCATGGTTTTTAACTGTTGTCTTTTATCTTAACGGGTTATTGTTTTTGACGTGGTGTTAGCCCTATTTATACTGAAAGAGCCCAAACATCCCCACGGGTGGGGTCGGGGGGGGGGGGGTAACGAACAGTAATACAATCACGTCAACAGCAATGGTTATATCATGGCCACTTCATTCAGGGCTATAAGAAGTATGAACCTGAAACATGAGCGACCAATTTTGAACTTGTTTTTCAAACAATGAACACAGAATCAAATATAACTGACCACTGTATGTAGGAAAAAGCTGATTGTTGGAACCTTTTGTCACGAGAAAACTTCTGATGTTAGCATGGGATGAACATTTTTTTATCTTCGTGCTATGACCTCTGTTCTGACATGGGATTGAGATTCTTTGTTAATATATTTTTTTTCTGTTATTCTTACCGAGAGAGGACCTTTTCTTCTGTCATCAGTTTCATGTTTGTTTTTTATAAAGTCACTTCCCTGAGGGGATGCCAGGGGCTCTTTCAGTACAAATAGTATCCCCACCTTCTGGAAATTCTGTGGTAGAAATTTCCTCTTTTCTGTCACTCTCTTTGTTTCTGTCTTGTTGCTTTGTTTTCTGTCATTTCTATCATTTTCTGCCTTAATGGTCCATTTACCTGTATGTGTTCGATGAAGTCTTATGTACTTTTTCTTAGGATTGATGATTGGGTACACGTATTAAGTGCATTTTTGGCTCTTGGGAGATGATATATGCGGAAGCAATTTTAGGTAATTTAAGCCTGTTTTTATTTTCATATATTTTTTGGTGTCCTTATGTATGCTTATATTTGTATTCAGGTGTGTTTTTAAAATTTCCCCTGTGCGATAAATCGGATGGAGTGGTCATGTCCTTAGATTATGTGCGCAAATGCATTGATATGTGTACTTAATTTTTTCTTTTTTTTCTGTTGAAGTTTTGTATGCTTTCAAGCGGTTATAGCCCTGATATGGCTCTGCGCAGTCGGCTGGGCTTTAAACAACAATGACAGCAACAACAACAATAATAAAGTCGTCACGATACAGCCAATGCTGTTGTCTGGGCATTATATAACTACTGCTGTTAACATACCACGATATAACCATTGCTGTTGACATACCACGATATAACTATTTTATGACCATTGTTTTGTGAAATTATAATAGGCACAATCTTATTATAATTTACACATATATCACGCCTAAACGAATATTATCCATCAAGGAATTTCACTTACTTTTTTACTTACTTTTTGTTAGGCCTGATCGGTTCAGCGAACCCTCGTCATACTGGTGGGCAGAGGCTTGTTGTAGAACTATTCAGTTGTGAGAACACTTCTCATTATCCGTGTGTGATCCCATTCTGATTTTCTGTTCATCAGTAGGTTGCTTGGGGCGTTGTGTATTTGGACTGCTTCACTGATTTGTCGGTCCAATGCACTTTTATGTTTGCCTGTCACTGTCATCACAAACTCAGGTGTGTTTTCTTCATGTTTGTGTGTAGTATTAACATGTCTATAGAGGACTGAGACGCAATCCGTAATGAGAGAACAGACTTGATGTCCACTGTCCTCCAAGGTAAAGTGGAAGGAAAGAGAAACAGAGGACGGCCACCTGCATCACTTGCTAGAAACATCACAAACATCAGTGGCAAGAAACTCCAGGAGGTGGTCAGACTTAGCCAAGATCGAGAGTGCTGGAGGCAACTTGTGAGGACATCATGTGCAGCGGCCAACACTGTTCCCGGTGACGCCGACAGGTGAGACAGGTGAGAGGACTGAGTCATTATCTTTGTTCTTATAGGCTGCCATGTGTTCTAACCCCCTACTGTAGCCATTACGGGCGGTCTCTCCATAGTAAACAGATTTACATTTATCACACACTATTTGATATGTGATATTGTTTGCCCTGCATCCCCCCTTCTCACTCCCTGCACATACCATACAATTTTGTTGGTCATTACATTTTCTGTTGGGAAACGGGTGGGATCGCTGGAGGATGTTTTTGATTGACTTCCCTGATGTCTCTACTACTCTTATCTTTATGGGTCTTAAACAGTCAAATAGTCAAATCTGCCCTGGCAGCTTATGAAAAGAACAGAAACAAAGATGAAGAAGGGGAACAGCCGATGTACAGGCCGAAAGGTTGGAAGAGAGCAGAGAGGAGAGAAGAAAAGAGAAAGAATAAACAGGAATGGTATAAGAAAGGAGAGATATGAGAGCGTAGTCTTTGTCCCTCCAACACCAAAATCCAAACTGAAGAAAGACTTTGAATGTGAAATCAAGAAAACTAACATAAAGATAAGAGTAGTAGAGACATCAGGGAAGTCAATCAAAAACATCCTCCAGCGATCCCACCCGTTTCCCAACAGAAAATGTAGCAAGAAAACTCAGCATGATATCGCTGTTGTTGTTGACATACCACGATATGACTTGTTGACATACCACGATATGACTTGTTGACATACCACGATATGACTTGTTGACATACCACGACATAACTATTGTTGACATACCATTTTATAACTATTGTTGACATACCACGATATGACTATTGTTGACATGCCATGATATAACTATTGTTGACATACCATGAAATGACTATTGTTGACATGCCATGATATAACTATTGTTGACATACCACGATATGACTATTGTTGACATACCACGATATGACAATTGTTGACATACCACGATATGACTATTGTTGACATACCACGATATGACTATTGTTGACATACCACGATATGACTCCTTGTTGACATACCACGATATGACTATTGTTGACATACCACGATATAACTATTGTTGACATACCACGATATAACTTGTTGACATACCACGATATAACTATTGTTGACATACCACGATATAACTATTGTTGACATACCACGATATAACTATTGTTGACATACCACGATATGACTATTGTTGACATACCACGATATAACTATTGTTGACATACCACGATAGGACTATTGTTGACATACCACGATAGGACTATTGTTGACATACCACGATATGACTATTGACATACCACGATATAACTATTGTTGACATACCACGATGTAACTATTGTTGACATACCACGATATAACTATTGTTGACATACCACGATATAACTATTGTTGACATACCACGATATAACTATTGTTGACATACCACGATATGACTATTGTTGACATACCACGATATGACTATTGTTGACATACCACGATATGACTATTGTTGGACATACCACGATATAACTATTGTTGACATACCACGATATAACTATGTTGACATACCACGATTAATATTGTTGACATACCACGATATAACTATTGTTGACATACCACGATATAACTATTGTTGACATACCACGATATGACTTGTTGACATACCACGATATGACTTGTTGACATACCACTGATATAACTATTGTTGACATACCACGATATAACTATTGTTGACATACCACGATATGACTTGTTGACGATACCACGATATGACTATTGTTGACATACCACGATATAACTATTGTTGACATACCACGATATACTATTGTTGACATACCACGATATGACTTGTTGACATACCACGATATGACTATTGTTGACATACCACGATATAACTATTGTTGACATACCACGATATAACTATTGTTGACATACCACGATATAACTATTGTTGACATACCACGATATAACTATTGTTGACATACCACGATATACTATTGTTGACATACCACGATATAACTATTGTTGAATACCACGATATACTATTGTTGACATACCACGATATAACTATTGTTGACATACCACTGATTATACTATTGTTGACATACCACGATATAACTATTGTTGACATACCACGATATGTATTGTTGACATACCACGATATAACTATTGTTGACATACCATGATATAACTATTGTTGACATACCACGATATAACTATTGTTGACATACCACGATATGCTATGTTGACATACCACGATATGACTTGTTGACATACCATGATATATAACTATTGTTGACATACCACTGATATAACTATTGTTGGGACATACCATGATATAACTATTGTGTTGACATACCATGATATAACTATTGTGTGACATACCACGATATAACTATTGTTGTTGACATACCAGATATACTATTGTTGTTGACATACCACGATATAACTATTGTTGTTGACATACCACAGATATAACTATTGTTGTTGACATACCACGATATAACTATTGTTGTTGACATACCACGATATAACTATTGTTGTTGACATACCACGATATACTATTGTTGTTGACATACCACGATATAACTATTGTTGTTGACATACCACGATATACTATTGTTGTTGACATACCACGATATAACTATTGTTGACATACCACGATATGACTTGTTGACATACCACGATATGAAACTATTGTTGACATACCACGATATAACTATTGTTGACATACCACGATATGACTATTGTTGACATACCACGATATGACTTGTTGACATACCACGATATGACTATTGTTGACATACCACGATATACTATTGTTGACATACCACGATATAACTATTGTTGACATACCACGATATGACTATTGTTGACATACCACGATATGACTATTGTTGACATACCACGATATAACTATTGTTGACATACCACGATAAACTTGTTGACATACCACGATATAACTATTGTTGACATACCACGATATGACTATTGTTGACATACCACGATATAACTATTGTTGACATACCACGAATAACTATTGTTGACATACCACGATATAACTATTGTTGACATACCACGATATAACTATTGTTGACATACCACGATATAACTATTGTTGACATACCACGATATAACTATTGTTGACATACCACGATATAGCTATTGTTGACATACCACGATATAACTATTGTTGACATACCACGATATAACTATTGTTGACATACCACGATATACTATTGTTGACATACCACGATATAACTATTGTTGACATACCACGATATAACTATTGTTGACATGCCACGATATAACTATTGTTGACATCCACGATATAACTATTGTTGACATACCTCGATATAACATTGTTGACATACCCGATATAACTATTGTTGACATACCACGATATACTATTGTTGACATACAACGATTTGACTTGTTGACATACCACGATATGACTATTGTTGACATACCACGATATGACTATTGTTGACATACCATGATATAACTCTTGTTGTGACATACCACGATATGACTATTGTTGACATACCACGATATAACTATTGTTGACATACCACGATATAACTATTGTTGACATACACGATATAACTATTGTTGACATACCATGATATGACTATTGTTGTTGACATACCACGATATAACCTATTGACATACCACGATATGACTATTGTTGTTGACATACCACGATATAACTATTGTTGTTGACATACCACGATATAACTATTGTTGTTGACATACCACGATATAACTATTGTTGTTGACATACCATGATATAACTATTGTTGTTGACATACCACGATATAACTATTGTTGTTGACATACCACGATATAACTATTGTTGTTGACGTACCACGATATAACTATTGTTGTTGACATACCATGATATAACTATTGTTGTTGACATACCACGATATAACCATTGCTGTTGACATACCACGATATAACCATTGCTGTTGACGATTCCACGATATTTATGCTGGTAGTTGTGCAATGTGACGGTGAGCATGGTTTTTAACTGTTGTCTTTTATCTTAACGGGTTGTCTGTTTTTTTGACGTGGTGTTAGCCCTGATATGGCTGCAGTAGTAGGCTGGGGCTATCGGCAATATGAACTGAACTGAATTGTGCAATTTGAGACATAAGCACTACACGGCGGACTCCTTAAAGAAACTCTTCCGAGACGTCCCTTCTGACGCAGTTTTCCAATTTTAACAAGAGATCAATAGATTTCACCTGATATGACTTTACGTCTGAGAATGGTTTTCTTTAATTGCATTTTAATCTTGCAAGGTTAATAACGGTGAACATGGTTTTTAACCATTTTCTTTTATCTTAACCTGGTGGTCGTTTTTGACGTGGTGTTAGCCCTGATATGGCTGTAGTAGTCGGCTGGGCTACAAGCAGTATGAACCGACGAACTAAACTGACGGTGATCACGTTTTTTAATTGCGGTCTTTTATCTTAACCTGGTGGTCGTTTTTGACGTGGTGTTAGCCCTGATATGGCTGTAGTAGTCGGCTGGGCTACAAGCAGTATGAACCGACGAACTAAACTGACGGTGATCACGTTTTTTAATTGCGGTCTTTTATCTTAACCTGGTGGTCGTTTTTGACGTGGTGTTAGCCCTGATATGGCTGTAGTAGTCGGCTGGGCTACAAGCAGTATGAACTTGTCGTTTTTGACGTGGTGTTACCCTGATATGGCTCTAGTAGTCGGCTAGGCTATAAGCAATATGAACCTGAATCTGTTCAGTCTGAAGGCAGTTGCTGGTTTCAACATTAGCCTGTCAAAGCTTCTGAAATTCTTTGTTTTTTTTTCTCTCAAAAACTGACAGTTACAACATTGTTTTTGCCTGGGTTTCTGGCTTTGTTAGTATCTGAAGCAATGAACTGCCATGCCGAGGACGTTGCAATGGAAAAACATGAAGCTTTAAAGCCTTCATCCATTTCAAAGGTCTGAAGTTTAAAGTACAAACTGAATATGAAAAAAAAACAACAACAACAACAACAAAAACTGGGAAGATGATTGGAACAACCAACAAGACAAGACAAATTCGCCTCCACCTTAAACAGTTCCTACCGTTTGGGTTTGGTATCGAGGAGCCCAAACATTTATAGGCCATTTTATGAGGAAAGGGGAATTAGAGCACCTGGTCACAACAGGAAAGCTGGAGGGAAAGCGAACACCAGGTAGACCCAGGGAAAAAAATGTTGGACTTGCAGAATGGCTGAGGACAGAGAAGGTGGAAGATGTGCTTGCAGCAACAAGGGATAGATGCATATGGAGGGCCATGATCGCCGACGCCATGTGGCAGGGCACTTGATGATGGTGATGATGATAATGATCGAGGAGCCCAGGAAAGATAGTGTTTTGCAGGTCACATATTCTGCTGTTATTGATTCATTTTAAAAACTGAAGAAGGACATGGCACATACTGTGTGACGAGCCATTCATTATGAAACACCTTTCTGAATGGCTTGGATGTGCGTGATGTGAGACAAGGACCATACAGCAACTACCATAAAGAATCTCTTATGTTCCTTCGTGCGTAATTTTCAAGTTTTTACGAGAGATCAATTGATTTCATCTGATATGATCATATCTACAGGGAACATTTTAAAAAGCATTACACTCCCATGGGGATGCCCGGGAAGGGGGGGGGGGAGCTTTTTCAGTATCAATAGTATCCATACTTTCCGGAAATTCTGTGCTAGAAATGTCCTCTTTTGTCACTCTTATTGTTTCTTTCTTCCTCTTTTGCTTTGTCATTTCTTTCCATCATTTTCTGCCTTGCTGGTCCATTCACCTGTATGTGTTTGATAAAGTCTTATGCATTTTATCTTAGGATTGATAAATGGGTACATTCATTAAGTGCATTTTTGGCTCTGGGGAAATGATATATGCAGAAGAAATTTTAGGTAATTTAGGCCCGTTTTTATATATGTTTTAGTGTCCTTAGTTATATTTGAATTTGTGTTCAGATATGGCTTTTTAAATCCCCTGTATGATAGATTGGACGGAGTGGTCAACGCATTGATATATGTACTTAATGGTTTTCCCCCTTTTTTCCCTGTTGAATTTTTGTGCATGTTTTGAACGGTTATGGCCCTGATATGGCTCTACTCAGTCGGCTGGGCGTTTTAACAAAAATAATAACAATCAATCAATGCATTTTTAGACTTGAAAGGCTAATCGTCTTAACTGATGATTCTTAATTAGAATTTGATTTTGAATCAGATTGACTGTCAGCATTCAAGCAAATACGAGCCAGTAAAACACAACGTAGAAGTAGAACATGTATTTATTATAACAAAACAAAGACCGGCACAAATTTTCGGACAACTGTCCCTTTGTCAAGCGTATATAGAAGATAATAAAGAATAAAATGCGCAGTACGTAAAACACGCACACACACACACACACACACACATACACACATACACACACATACACACACACACACACATACACACACATACACACACATACACACACACATGCACACACACACACACACACACACACACGCACACGCACACGCACACACACACACACACACACAGACACAGACACACACACACACACACGCGCGCGCACACTCGCACACTTTTCTGGACGGTAATTGCATTTTAGACTTGCAAGGTGAACGGTCTTCTTCTTCTTCTTCTTGGCGTACGCTGCTACACAATCATCTGAGTCCGGGCGATGAATGCAGCCGTCTATTCCAGCTCCTGTCTGCAGCCATGGAGTTTGGTTGTCAGCGGAGTGTCTGTCGGCCACACGTCCTGTCTTGCCACCTGGTGAAGGGGACATCTTTGGAGTACATGCGCGAAAAGTGCATGGTACCGTGGTTTGTTAGAAGGCGCACGCTGGCCCAGTACTTCTGTCTTCAGCCTTTTAGGTTTTCTGTAGGGGTTGCCCCGCCCTTAGCTCCTGGCCCATACGTCCTGCCCTGGGAGCTTATTCACAGCCACTGTCCATATCTAAAGGGCTTCACTATCCGCCACCTGTGACCCGCCTGGGTTGGGGATGGTCGCCCCGACGCAGAATTGGAAGTCGGCCTTTTCCAGGAAGGTGAACGGTGAGCATGGTTCTAAAGCGTTTCTTTTATATTAGGTTGTCGTTTTTGACGCGGTGTTAACCCTAATATGGCTCTAGTAGTCGGCTGAGCTATAAGCAATATGAACTTGAACTTGAAAACACACACACACACACACACACACACACACACACACACACACACACACACACACACACACACACACACACACCAACCAAACAAACAAAAAAAAACACACGAAAAAGCAAACAAACAACAGAGACGTAACATACTCGTACAAAGTGAACAGCGATTTTGGGCTTGAAGGAGCGATTATCATTTTTCTTTTCAGCCAAGTTCAAGATGTGATGTTCACATATTTTGTTGCATAGTTTATACAAACTGACACCAACAGCGCAACTGGGGAAAAAAAAGCATCTCTAGGGTAAATAATATATTTTTCAGGACATTTTCGTGTTCGCAAAAGAACTATAAATAGTTACATAGAATTGAAGAACACAAAGCTCAAACTGATAGTAGCATGAAGAATATAAGCTCATACAGGTGGCAATTCAATTATGCCATCTTTGACTCCTGGGTGGCAGTGTGACCATTTCGCAAGCACGTGACATTAGCATATATACAGATGGACGATGTGCGATTTCTTTTGTGTGTGCATGTCTGTATGCTATGCATTAAATACATCATTTTGTTGTATGTGGTGGTGATGTTGTCGTTTGTTTGTCTGTTTTATCATCATGCAGCTTAACCTGGTTGTTTTTGACGTGGTGTTAGCCCTGATATGGCTCTAGTAGTCTGCTGGGCTGCAAGCAATATGAACGTGAACTTGAGGCCTTTTTTTTTTTTTTTTTTACAAATTCTGCCTGACTTTATGTTTATATAAAGACATAAAGATTATGTATGATGTTAGAAACAACACAAAGACATTGTAAATTGCAAAGAAATTAAAAACAAATTTCAAAAAGTTTACAAAATCAATACTTAGGATGAACTCTAGAACTGACAAGCACGTCTCGAATGATGTCCTTTCCTTTTACCGTTTCTGCTCCTCCAAGACCAGTGACACGAGTTTTTGTGCCCATGTTTCCCTCAGCACATTTCCCTGCTGCTCAGTATTTTGCTCAGATTTGGCATCATCATCAGAGTACTTAGAAAGCTCTCTCCGGAATTGCTGGTTCTTCTTCAAGAACCTGGAGGTCGTTCTCAGCTGCTTTTGCGTGGACATGTTGCCATAGTAATCGGTGAAACGTGATACAAAGACAGCCACAGGCAAAGCAAGAACGACAACTCCCGACAGGGCACACAGCGCACCGATTACCTGTCCGCCAGGGCTGGTCGGATACACGTCACCATAGCCCACGGTTGTCATGGTGATGACGGCCCACCACATGCCTGCCGGGATGGAGGAGAAGACAAAGGTGTTGGCGAGGAGCTCAGTGACGTAGACAACAGCCCCAAACAACGTCACAAAAGCCGTCACGCACAGGATCATCAGCAGCAGCTCTTTCATGCTGGATTTGGCGGACAGCCACAGAATCTGAGGACATACATAATGTAGGCTGTTGAAAACATTATATCGCGGGCCCCAGTAGCTGAGTTGGTTTGAGCGTCGGATTCACATGCTGATGGTTGTGAGATCGAATCCCGGGGTGCGCTACATTAAAACTGGCCTTTTCACTGTCCTTCTTAACATCATTGTTGTTCTGGTGGTGTCTGTATATATGTATATATATATATATATTAACGCTCAGCAAATTAGAAAAAACCAATCAGTTGTGAAAATTGGATGCTGTTCATGTTCATGACAATTGCTGGGGAAACGTCGAGGTGGTCAAGATCATTCGTAACATCAGCCTTCAGAGTCAAGGTTCTGCCTTGTCCACGTCGAAGGTTGACACGGTCGCTGAGGTTGGCAGACAATATGTCACCCAGGGGAGTGGGACACCTTGTCTGCATTCGAAGACTGTGCCTGATCAGTCTCAGTAGGCGTCTTCAAAGCGTCTTGTCAGTATAGGATTAGATAAATTCCCCTTCCCCCACTTCGATGGATTCTTACCCTGGTCGGCCATATCACCTGATGTGGGTGAAGACGTCAAAACTAAATCAAACCAAAACATTATATGTCTAAAAGTAACGTTTGAAAAACTATCATTAAATTAAGCCAATGATTAGTATTGTAATTGAGGGGGAACTGCCGGACGCAGCAGTAGAAAGGACCCTCCGTCTCTGAAATACATCAGCAAACAGTTCTGATATATTGACGTACATAGACTAGGTAAAACATAGGCTAGGTAGGACCTCAGGACCTGGCAAGCTCATGGGTTTACTTGCAGGCTTAAAGCTTGCGCCATGATCACCATACACATGGCACCTGTGACGTTAGGCCATATAGAATTCGTTCCGAGCGCGGAGACGTCGTCTTGAGAAACTGAAACTGAAACTGAGGTTCGTCCAGTCTTTGGTATTTGCCATCCAGTTCTCACTCTGTCCACTTAGGCGAAAGCCACTTTCCAGGGTATTGTTAAGGCTGGTCCTGCCAGGGCAGGTGACGTTGTCAAAGCAAGTAAGCGCATGTCATTTCACAGTTGCCAGAAGTTAATGTTGTTGTGTAGGCTATGAACGTACGTACCTGTCGGTCTTTTGTTCGAGATAGGATATGTGTGAACCAGATGGGATCCGCCCCGACCTTAAACAGAACCTCCCAAATGTTTTGGGAAACCATAGGAAAGAGTGCCATGCTGGTTATATATGGGTCACCCGTCCTGTCATCAGTCTTCCCCTATAAAAAATTGGAAAAGACCTAGGAGTGACCATGCTATATAACGTGATGAGCCACTCAGCATTAACATCTTACCGAATGTTTGGACTTTGCATTATGTGAGACGTAAGCACTATATACGTCGGACTCCTTTAAGAACCTCTTCAGAGATGTTCCTCCAGATACAATTTTCAAGTTTTTACAAAAGGTCAATAAATTTCGTCTTACAATATTATGATTATACGCATGGGAACGATCTTTAAGAGCACTCTAGACTTGAGAGGACAATGGTCAGCTTATACCTCGTCCTCGATTGCTGGGACTTGCACGATGTGAGACAAAAAGCATTACACAGCGGACTCATTAAAGAACTTCTTTCGATGGGATTCTTATCCTGATTGGCCATATCACCTGATGTGGGTGAAGACGTCAAAACTAAATCAAACCAAAACATTACATCAGTCTAAAAGTAACGTTTGAAAAACTATGCCCCTTGATTCTACTTTCTTCCGAGACGTCCCTCCAGATGCACATTTCCAATTTTCACGAGAGATCAGTAGATTTCACCTGATATGATTTTACACCTGTTTTTCTTTAATTGCATTTCAAATTTGCAAGATTAACGGTGAGCATGGTTTTTAACTGTTGTCTTTTATCTTAACGGGTTGTCTTTTTTGACGTGGTGTTAGCCCTGATATCGCTGTACTAGTCGGCTGGGCTATCAGCAAAATGAAATGAAATGAAATTGTCAGCTTTTTTTCTGTTGTCTTTTTAATTAAAACTTGGAGTCATTTTTAGGTAGTGTGTCCGTGATTTGGCTGTAGTGGCCGGCTGGGTTCTAAACAGTATGAACTTAAACTGTCAAAACAGTACACCCAGAGACTGTTTTTTTTCCCATAAAATAATGATAGTTTACAAGAACAACATGTACATGAATGTGGAAAAATAAAATGAATAAAGAAAAGATGTGGGAAGAAAACTCACCTTCATAGTATCGAAATCCTTGGCAAAGTAGAGCACTCTGAGAGACCTCAGCACAGTCACAGACCTGAAAGCCACATAAGCATTCATCTCCGCGTTTGAAAACGTTTTTGGAGTAATCTGTTTGCTTGACCAGAGCCCAGTCAACGTTCTCAAGACTACATAGTGCAACAGCAACACCAAGTCCAGACCGTTCTTAAACTGGGCGAAGAAAGCGGCCTTCCTTGGGCATGTGAATAACCGCGTGAGGAAATCAAAACAGAAAAAGGCAAAAAGAACGTCTTCGCTTGTCTGTACCCATGGGTAGGGAATTGTGAAAATGAATTTGTTTCTGGTGTTAATGTCCGAGATATTAAAGGTTTTATTGTATGTGGCTATCAGTTCTCTGATGTCTGGTCTCAGTTCTCGATAGAGAGAAGTTGACTGCAGAAGATGATTCATAACAGAGAAGAGTACTGCGCTGAAGTACAGAAGATTCCAGACCTGCAACAGGAAATTTTTTTTATTAAAAAAGCCATTAATCAATCAACATGTCAAAGAAAGAAGGCCCCGCGTTCGATCCGCCTAACCACCTCCGTCAGGTGGGTAAAGTGTGGAGATTTTTCCGATCTCTCAGATAATGTGTGTGCAGATTTCCCAGTAACTAAATCCCCTTCGCGTGTGTACGCATGCAAAATATGAGATATGCACTTTTAAATCCTGTAAATCATGTCAGTGGCTGGCTTATGGAAACATGAAAACATCAAAGCATGCATGTCCACCAAAGATGCAGACCGTTCATTTTAAGCTTTAATTCTCCTTGCTCCACTGAAAAGTCACACTACACGGCGGACTCCTTAACGAAGCTTTTCCAAGACGTCCCTCCTGATGCAATTTTCCAGTTTTTTTTTTACAAGAGATCAATAGATTTCAGCTGATATGATTTTACGACTGTTTTTCTTTAATTGGATTTTAGACATGCAAGGTTAACGGTGAGCATAGTTTTTAACTGTTGTCTTTTATCTTAACCGGGTTGTCGTTTTTGACGTGGTGTTAGCCATGATATGGCTCTTGTAGTCGGCTGGGCTATGAGCAGTGTGAACTAACGAGACTGTTCATCTTGCCTTACATCTTTAAATTAATATTCTCCTTGATCCACTGAAAAGTCTGATCATGTACAATGTGCAAAGAGTCCAAATGAGGTTAGAGAATACGATGTATAATTTTTTGTTATTACGATTGATATGTTGGTTACATATCCTGTTCAGATTATTTGATTCTTCTGTAGTCTTCCTCCTTCTTCTTCACCTGATCGTCTGCAAACATCATCTTGCTCATTCTGGGTCTTGTCTTGTCTTGTCTACGTCGTGACCCTGACCATCATCATCATCATCATCATCATCATCATTATCATCATCATCATGTGCCCTGCCACATGGCGTTGGCGATCGTGGGCCCTCCATATGTATCTATCCCTTCTCACTGCAAGTACATCTTCCACCCTCTTTGTCCTCAGCCATTCTGCAAGTCCGTCCTATGTTTTCTCCTGGGTCTACCTGGTGTTCTCTTTTCCTCCAGGTTTCCTGTTGTGACCAGGTGCTCTAATTCCCCTTTCCTCATAAATGTCCTACACATGTTGCTAGTCTTTTCCTAATCTTCTTCGTTAATGACCCAGTCCATAAAATATGTAAACAGTAGTGGTGATAGAAGACTACCCTGTGTTATCCAGGATGTCGGATGACTTTTCAAATCAGTCAGTTAGTCCCTCAGGCGTGCAGCTTTCGCGCCTGCTGTTTGCTGGCCCCTACCGCTGTATAGCTCCAGCAGTCTCCACAGTTTGTCAAATGCTGCTTCCTGCTCTACGAAAACAAGGCTCGGTTTTTCCATCGTCCTCTCACAACGCTGTCCAAGAGCAAAGAATGATTCACACGTTCGCCTGCCAGTAACTTAACTCGAGGTTCCACGGTTCGTTCCGCGTTGAGGCCTCGACTTTTCTTCTCAGTTTGACCGGCAAATCAACATGAACGTCTAGTCCTTTGGAACAGGACGAGAAACAAGTCGGACCCATGTCCTTACTGGCTGCGCACGCTAAAGAACGCAGTTGAAAAATGGTGATGAGCAGGGCATTCGCCCGGCTGCCCTGGTATAAATCATTGGAGAGAGGTTCGTTTGAAGTTCGTTTCTATGTTCCCCCCACCCCCATCCCCCCCTTTTTTTTTTTAACTGCAGGCCGGTTGGTTCTTGTAATAGAGTCATGGACTCCAGATCTGATATCTCGTGTTCAGCCCCAGCCTGCAACATTAAACACTGGCCTGTTGGCTGCCCATCTTAATGTTTCCATCATTCTGGTGGTGTCGGTTTAGTGTTTCAAAAGTCCCTCCCCCCACTCCCAATTTCAAGACCTTGCCAGCACATAGGGTTTTGCGCAGGCTCAGGGAATCTGCCGGATAATTCTTGGCAGATTTGTGTGGAGCACATATGGAATTGTCCGAGTGCGATGAATCCCTCTTGGACAAACTCCAAACTGCTCAAAGGCCAGTTAACCTTGTTGACTTTATAGTCTTCGTAAAACAAAGTTGGGTGGCGCAGCACTGAGGCAACACGCTTTTTACGTGAAGAGCAGCCCGAGTTTCACATGGTAAATTCATTGCAACAAAAAAAAATGAATTGGAATATCAATTTGATAAAAAAAAGAAAAAGGTTTCATTCTGTATCCAGTCCGTATACGTTGCGCAGATATGTCTTCTTGCGTTAGCCGTCTGCGTGGTCAGACCACGTCTGGCTTCAGGCGGCCTTCATCCGCGTGATGGCTGTGTCGTAGGATATACACGTTGTATGATAGATGGTGCCTGGTCAAGCGCTGGCCCTTCCCCTTGGGGATGCCGGGGGCTCTTCCAGTACAAATAGTATCCCCACGTTCTGGACATTTTGTACTAGAAGTTTCCTCTTTTCTGTCATTTTCTCAGTTTCTGCCTTGTTCCTTTGCTATTTCTTCCTGTCATTTTTTGCCTTGCTGGTCCATTCACCTGTTTGTGTTCGGTAAAGTCTTACGTATTTTTCACTTAAGATTATACGGCTCTAGTGATCGGCGGGGCTATAAGCAATATGAACTGAACTCTCTTTGGGATGATAATTGTGATCATTGGGTACATGTATTGAGTGCATTTTTGGCTCTAGGGAAATGAGATATGCGGAAGGTAATTTAGGCCCATTTTCATGTTTTCGTGTCCGTAGTTATGTTTAAATTTGTAATCAGATATGTTTATTAAATCTCTTGTGCGATAAATTGAACGGAGTGGTCAGTGACGGGGGCATGTCCTTACATTATTGCACCTGTCACACGGGCGAAGACTTTTCCAAGACTTCTAAAATTAGGCACATCTCTAAGACTTTTTCTCCCGTGTGACTGCACGACCAAGACCCCAGGCGTCTGGGAAAATCCGATTCTTCAGTCTTGGGCCTAGTCGTGGGTTATTGGTCTGGACCAATAACTTTTTCAAGTCTTGGCGACTAAAATTCGAAAAAACATCGGCGAAACGTCCTGTCGGGTCCTGTACAGTCCTGGCCAGTGCTGCCCAGTCTTAGTCAGTGCCGCGCGGTGTTGAAAACGTCCGCGAGACGTTTTGGGTGACGCAATGGGGGCGTAGCTGCCACGCGCGGGAAAAAAAATAGGTCGATGCGCGCGCAGCACTGTTGCAGGTTTGGCATCGGTCTTGGCTAGTCCTGACCGGTTTTGAAAACGTTCCCTCGAGTCTTCTCGTGTTTTACGGGACCCGCCAGGACTGAGGAAAACTGCGTGAGTCTTGTGTGTGACTGCTATGGAAGTAGGGCCTATCTCGCATAACTTTTATTCTACACTCGACTGCTGCTGGAAGCTCTGCTGGGTTGCTGCGCGATTTCGAGACAATTCAAGTCAAATCAACACAAGTCAAGATGTCTGGTTCTGAGTCCGACTGCGCTTCAAACCAGTCGATGGAGCAGGAGCTCTTGGATCAAGTTCCTGATGAGGGGGAGCAGTCTCACGCTGATCCTGCTCCAGCACTGGATAAAGAACCAAGTGGTGGCTCTGGTGTTGCTGCCAAGGGCAAGGCCAAGAAGCAGAGGCTCACAGAAATTCAGAAGTTGGATGTGTGCGACTTCCTGAGAGAGAGGCCTTACATTTATAACAAGAGCCATTGCGATTTCAAGAACAAGTCCTTGAAAGACCGTGAATGGAGTCTGTTGGCCCAGCGGTTGAAGGTGGATGTCAATTGCATCACTACCTGGTACCAGTCAATGAGGACGATCCTTGCCAGGACCAAGAAGCAAAAGGCAAAGTCAGGGTCAGGAACCGGCAAGTTGACTCATGTCCAACAATGGATCTGGGACCACATGACGTTCTTGCTGACTCATATCGAGACAGTAGTCCCACAAACATTGGGGGGCAAGAGGAGGTTGGTGGTGGACCCTGATACAGACCTTGGCCCTGATCAGCCTGGGCCAAGTTGGAGGGAACCTAGGTCCGTGGGCATTGCATCCACCTCAACCCTCCGAAAGACAGCTGCTACACCCTCTTCATCTGATTGCTGTGAGCAAATGCGGCAAGAGCTCTACAAGTACATCCAAAGAGCCGAGCACCCACGCAGCCACTACTGGGGCTACATCGAGTGGCGCACCTCCACCATGACTCCTTCGCAGAGATTGGCCTTCCATGACGAGGTCTACCAGGTCATGCTGCGGCACACGGCTTGCATACCCGTTCCGGATCAGCCGCCGTATCCTCAGGCAGGACCAATCTATGTGGCGGATTCAGGCCGAGAGCCACAAGCTCCCACTCAGCAGGCCGGTTCGACACAGCCGGAATCAGGGCCAGCAGCAAGCCCTCTTGCGACCAGCACGCCAGATCGCCCTCTGCCAAGGGTGTCTCCCCGCAAAACCCGCACTCCAAAGCGTGTGCCACAGCCTCCTCCAGAGGATCTGTCGGATCTCACGACTGTGGACTTCACAGACCTCCTGAACTGCTGAACCAGCGGGAGGGAGTACACCCGTCCCTTTTCAGGGCCACAATTGTTCACAAGACAGTTCATTTGTCAGCATTATTCTCGTTTGTCTTGTTTTCTTTGTCTTTGTTCGTTTTGGAGTGTTGTTTTTTAAGGTAATTATGGCTATGTTAAAATATCAAATGCTTGACGGAAATACCTAAAAAACATAAAAATACCATAAACCCCCCAAACTTGTTTCGCTCGATTTGTGAAGAGATATTATGTTAAACTACACATTATTATGTGATTTTGAGATGCATGTAAGTATAGGCTGAAGTAGAAAATAATTTATGTTTTCATCTACATTATTACTTCTTTCTAATTAAAGAATGGACATTGGGAATGTACCTGGACACACAAAGACAAATACAAATTGAATGCAACAAAAGCAACTGTCTTTTGAGTTTTTTTGGCCCTGAAAAGGGCCTAGAATGAGTTCCTTGGAAAGGGAGACTCAGGGGGAGGCAGCAGGCGCAGGATAGCTTGGAGCAGCAGGTGGTTAGCGGGCAGCAGCAAGGACATGCTCCAGTTGTTCGGGTGGGTTGACATGGGCCCTCTCCCATTGCCATGGGACCATGCCGTGAGGGCTGCCAAAGAAGTCTGCCATGATCTCACGGGTCCTCTTCCCAGCAGTGTCAGCACGTGCAGGTGGGGGCTGTGGTTGTTCATCCCAGACGCGTCTCTCCAGGCTCCAGGGGTGATGTTCCCTCTTTCATCCTCTCTGTCTACAACATGGGCGGGGATGGGCTGTCTGTCCAGGGCGATGTTGTGGAGGACGAGGGCAGCCTTGATGACGGGGATGTAGTTTCTGGGTTGCAGCTCCACAGTCTTGAGGAAGATCCTGAAGCGATGAGCCAAGATGCCAAAGGCATTCTCCACCACCCTCCTAGCCCTTGACAGCCTGTAGTTGAAGACCAGTTGTCGTCTGTCCATAGTCTTCCTGGAGTAAGGCTTGAGGCAGAAGTCCCTGAGGGCGAAGGCATCGTCACTGACAATGAAGTATGGAACGTTGACAGTGTCCTCAGGATCTTGAGTGAGGGGGCATGCTGGTGGCCTGTTGGCGTCGTTGGTCTCCAAGGCATCTCTGAGGTCAGTCTCCAAGAAGATCTGAGCATCCGACATGCTCCCAAAGCCACCCAGCTCCGCCCACAGGAACTTGTAGCCTGCATCTACCAGTGCCAGCAGGGGGATCGAGAAGAATCCCTTGTAGTTGTAGTAGACACTCCCACTGTTCTTGGGTTTCTTCAGGGGACTGTGCTTCCCATCCAGAGCCCCCATGCAGTGAGGCATGTTCCATCTCTCCTGGAAACCATGTGCTACAGCCCTCCAACCCTCCTCAGTCCACACTCCAGGAAAGGCTTCCTGCTGGTACACTTGGATGATGGCCCGGCAGACCTCAGGGATGAAGAGGGAGATGGTGTTGTGGCCACACCTGAATGCATACTTCAAGGACATGTAGCTGTCCCCAGTGGCCAGGTACCTCAACGTGACAGCCAGTTTGAAGCCAGGCTCCAAAGACCGTCGCATGTTGGTGTCCTGCTTGGAGATGATGGGCTCAATCCGATTGCAAATTTCAATGAAGGTCTGTGGGGTGAACCTGGTATAGTTCCGGAACATCTGTATGCTTGCATCATCCTGAAGGTCGATGTGGAGCAGGGTGTAGTAATGTCCCAGATTCCTCCTTTGCTGCTCAGTCAGGATCTCCCTGACCCAGACGGCCCTCCTGCGCCTGCCACGCCTGTCTTGATCTTCATCTTGACCTTGATGATGGTGGGCTTGTTCATGATGAACATGGTGCCGGTGCATAGCCAAAAGAAGAGGAGCAGGTCCAGCCATGATGATGTCCCTCCAACAAGTGACAGAGCTACTATCTCAAACTGGGCCTTTTATACCTTTTCAACAAAGTAAAAAATAAATTCCCAAAACATGAAGTTAAAGTCATGCGAGATCCTGACAAGTCATACATGAATCTTCGAGATTGGCAAACACTAGTTTCCCAACCCCCAAAAACAAGGAGGGACCCCCCAGGAACCCCAACAGGCCAAAAATGTATCCAAAATATGCCCAAGTTTCGAAACGCCGAAATAGCACAAAACTTGAGCCAAGACTCGAAGAAGACCTGCACAAGTTTTCCAGACTTCAGACTTGGTCTTGGCAAAACCAAATACAGCGTCACAGCCAGCCAGCGTCTCGCCACAGCCAGCAGGCAGCGCGAGATTATAAGAAAGGGGCGGTGCCTCTAAGTCTTGGAAACGTCGTGGCCCGTGTGACAGCGGAGCCGAGACTAAAAAAAACACAAAACTTTTCTAAGACTTGGGGCCGTTCTATTTATGGAAGTCTTGGAAAAGTCTTCGCCCGTGTGACAGGTGCATCAGTGCGCGAAAGTATTGATATGTGTATTTAATTTTCTTTTCCTTGCTTCTTTCCTGATGTTGAAGTTTTGTGTGTGTATTGAACTGGTTATAGCCCTGATATGATTCGACGCAGTCGGCTGGGCTTTAAACAACAATAACAACAACCTTTTTATACAAAAAAGAAAAACAAAAACTAGATGCACATTGATACATTGATAATGCATATACAAATATATATGATAATGATGTCGAGTTGCAGTTGTAATTGTTAATACAGAGGCTGTTAAATCTAAAATGCTTGTAAATTTCTCGCTAATTTTGCATTCTTCTATACGATATTCTGAGGCTAGAAATTCTTTGACCCTTTGATTCTTGCACCCTATTCACCAACTGCAAAAACTTAACTCTGATTCTCTCACCTGGAAGTCAAAGGGTTTTTGTTTTGTTAGCATAGTCGACAATGTAGGATGCTGGCGGACAGGATGCGGGAATCAAAGGGTGAAAAGAGGGTGTGTTTGTATGTCTTAAAATCTGATTGCAGAGGTTTCAATCTCCCGTTGGTGGATGGGTTCTTGACCCCGTTCAGGGTATCCCGATACGGCTCTACTAGTCGGCTGGGCTAAAAGCAATATGAACCTTTGAACTCAGTTCAGGGTTCGAGAAGGTAAAGGCAAGGAGGAGATAGAGAGGGCACCGCCCTCATAGTGATGAACCCGAGAAAAAGTAAGGTCTCGACCTCCCGACTCTCCACGACGTCAAGGGATATGGGACTCTACGTATGAATTGAAGAAAATATGCTGGTCCCTAAAGTCTGTCTTTTGTTTTGAATGAGCAAACCAAATTCCAGTGTCTTTGCAGTTTGAACTTTTCAAACCAAGTGCGACTGCCCGCTTTGAAGCAAACAGGAACCAGAAAAAAAAAAAAAGAATCAGAAAGCATATTTAAAATCACACGAAAAACGATTCAGAACGTGTCTCGTCTGGTTGTATTAAATACGCGTTCTGATTCTTTTTTCGTGTATTTTTTTCTTCTGGTTCCTGTATGAGACTTCATCATGGCACAGCTCAGCTGTTCTTTGTCCATTTCAAAATGCTGTAATATTTCGAAAATATCATAAACCAGAAGCACGCTGTACTTCATTCCTTTTCCAATTTTAACCTTTTGACTCCGGCATCCTATCCACCACCAGCAAAAACTTAACCCTTTGATTCCCTCTCCCTAGGAAGCTGGTGGATAGGTTGAGAGAGTCAAAGGGTTAAGTTTTTGCTTTGTTTGCACGGTTGACAGTGCAGAATGCTGGTGGACGGGGTGCGGAAGTCAAAAGGTTGAAACAGTTGACAAAATTCACACGATATTTATTCTTACACCAATACTGCTGTACGGCTGGGAGGCGTGGACATCCAACAAGCAAAGCTAGAACAAGATTGAGGCAGCCGAGATGTGGTTTCTAAGAAGAATGTTGAGATTTCCATGGACAGCAAAGAAAACAAACGAGACGGTCTTGATAGAGGCAGAAACAAGCAGATCACTCACAAGGAAGATTAGGAAAAGACAGGCAACATTTCTAGGCCATTTTCTGAGGACGGGGGATTTGGAGCACCTGGTCACAACGGGAAAGCTGGAGGGAAAGAGAGCAGCAGGTAGACCATGGAGAAGATACTAGACGGACTTGCAGAGTGGCTGAGGACAAGGAGGGTGGAAGAGATGCTTGAGGCAACAAGAGATAGAGACAGATGGAAGTCCATGATCGCCAACGCCATGCGGCAGGGCACCTGATGATGATGATGATTTATTCTTACGGACAAGTTAAGCAGGTGTGTAATCAGAGTAATATTGAGTGCATATGCCAATCGTTCCGAACGCGGAGATGTATTGAAAAACTGAAAGTCAAACTGTAGTCAAAAGTTGCGCATGAAAACATTCATTCACTCAACTAACCTATATTCTGAAATAAAAATGCATTCATGTGGCTGTCCTCCGAACCTCGTTTGTTGATGAACTCTTCACCAGACAAACTGATAATACTTTAAATATCACAGACCTTAGCAAGAAGCGAGTAGTCAGAATACTCCATCGTCAACCAGATCCTTGTTCGCAGAGGCAAATGCCTTCGATCTTCGTCTTTGAGTGGCTCTTTCAGAAGGCGGTCAATTTCTGCAATCATTTTAGCATTGTTTCGTTCCTGTTCATAGTTCTTCCAGCAGCACTGACTGATCATCTCGATGGGAATTACCCAGAAGCGTAATTCTCTTTCAGCGACGGCAGCGCAAACATTTTTCGGTAGATGGAGTTCCCCTGTACGATAAAAATCCAGCACACTGTGGAACACTTTAGGGTTTCTGTCAAAGGAGAGCTCCAGGGGTTTGTTGCTTCCCTTGCTTTGTGTAACGAGCTTGCCCAGTAAGGTGTCGGGATACGTTTCCAAAGTTTCTCGGGTGGTCATGAAAACCTTCCCTCCGACGTTGAGAGATACAGACAACTCCATCATACTGTTAGGTACCGGCGGCATGACGAGCTGCACGTCAGTTGTATGGTTTGCGGATGTGTGGTTGAATTTGGCCAAACAATTGTCTATCACAGTTTGCGGTATGCTGTGTTTGAATTTAGTTTACTGTAGAGAACGTGGGAGACCGATTCACATCAAGTAGCTACGTCTGTGTGTCTGTGAACAAAAATATGTCTGGTATTCAAAAATTTATCCTGATCATATTTTTTAACGTTCGAGTGTATGTTAAGTGCATTTCGGTTACGTCTCTGGTCAGATTGAATAACTTCCTCTTTTCTGTCACTCTCTTTGTTTCTGCCTTGTTGCTTTGCTTTCTGTCATTTCTTCTTGTCATTTTCTGCCTTATTGGTCCATTCACCTATATTTGTTTGATAAAATGTTACGTACTTTTTCTTTGGATTGATAATTGGGTACATTTATTAAGTGCATTTTTGGCTGTAAGGAGGTGAGATATGCGGAAGCAATTTTAGGTAATCTATGCCTGTTTTACGTATGTTTTGGTGTCTTTAGGTATGCTTATATTTGTATTCAGGTGTGTTTTTTAAATCTCCCCTGTGCGATAAATCGGACGGAATGGTCCTACGCCGGGGGCATGTGCTTAGATTATGTGCGCGAATGCATTGATATGTGTACTTAATTTTCTTTTCTTTTTTTTTCCTGTTGAAGTTTTGTGTGTTTTGAAGCGGTTATAGCCCTGGTATGGCTCTGCGCAGTCGGCTTGACTTTAAACAACAATAAAAGAAAGAAAAAAAAAAGATTGAATACGCACTTTGCAGTTTCAGGAATTGGAGTTTGTTCAAGAGGGATTCATGGAACTCGGACAGTTCCATATGCGTTCCACCCAGATCTGCCAGAAATATCTGGCATACTCGTTCAGAGTCTGCCGAGTACCCTGAGCGATGGCAAGGTCTTGAATGGGGAGGGGAAAGGGAGAGACTTAAGAAATGTTCAACTGATACCGCCAGAATTTCTGAAATATTAAGATGGGAAATGAACGGCCAGTTTTTATGTCGCAGAGTGCCGTGGAGATATCAGATGTTGATTCCACGGTTCTGTCAAAATGACTACGTCTTCTTCTTTTTATTTTTGTTTTTTAATTCTTTTAGGGTCATTGAACTCAGGGAGGTTATCTTTGTGCTCACCTGTTTTTTTTTGTCCCATTTTCTACGCCACTTTCATGGCCACAGAAGCTGGATCAGTTTTCACAATGCGACGATGATGACGAGGGTGATAATCATGATGCTATGGAGTTTCATCTAGGATTGAGCCTGCATGAAAGGTTGTACTCTACGCTTACTATCATAATATATCCTGGCATCAACCAGGCCCGAGGGATACAGACACCTGCGGTGTTGGTCGGTAGATTTGAGCAACACCCTCAATGATGCATCCGTGAAGTGGATGAGTCTCGACTGTGTGGTTCCAGTCTTCCCAATGAGCCCACAGCAAGGCCCAACTCTGGGTAGGAGCTGGTTAGAGCCGAAATAATCCCACACTGACATGAAGAATTGATCAACCAACCAGATAGACCCAATATTGATGGAAAAGATCTACGAATAATCAGAAATATGTATTGGGAGTAAACAGCTGCAATGAGAATAAAAAACGATATAAGCTCTTTCCAAAACATCAAAAGAGGAGTCGGACAGGGTTGTGTTTTGTCACCAGATCTGTTTTCACTTTACAGCGAAAACATCATGAGAAACCTGGAGGAAGACCCCGGATTAAAGGTTGGAGGAAAAATGATAAACAACATTCGATACACAGATGACACCGTGCTAAGTTGTAGAAAGTGAAAGGGACCTGCAAAACCTTGTGAATATACTAGAAATAGAAAGCAAAGGTAAGGGGCTGGAACTAAACAGCAAAAAGACTGAAGTCATGGTGATCAGTAAAAAACATGAAATCCCCTCATGCAAAATAACAGCAAACGGCACAATCTTGAGACAGGTTGATAAGTTTAAATACCTGGGAACGATCATTAAATTTCACCAGACGGCAGATGCACATCAGAAATAGCCAGCAGAATCGGCCACGCCAAAACAGCATTCAAGAAGACTGAAAGCATTCTTACCAACAAATGCCTATCAGTTAACATCAGGAAGAGAGTTCTTGAATGTTATATAGAACCAATACTGTTGTACGGTTGCGAGGCGTGGACAGTCAACAAGCAAAGCTAGAACAAGATTGAGGCAGCCGAGATGTGGTTTCTAAGAAGAATGTTGAGAATTCCATGGACAGCGAAGAAAACAAACGAGACAGTCTTGATGGAGGCAGACACAAGTAGATCATTCATAAGGAAGATTAGGAAAAGACAGGCAACATTTATAGGCCATTTTATGAGGAAGGGGGATTTGGAGCACCTGGTCACAACGGGAAAGCTGGAGGGAAAGAGAGTACCGGGTAGACCCAGGGAGAAAATGCTAGACGGACTTGAGGAGTGGCTGAAGACGAGGATGGTGGAGGAGATGCTTGGGGCAACAAGAGATAGATGGAAGTCCATGATCGCCAACGCCATGCGGCAGGGCACCTGATGATGATGATCCCAAAGCTGTTCTTCCACAGGAGTGTCTCGTTTTGCCACTGTTCGACTGTCATCTCTGACCCGAGGGTAGGTTAAACGTGCTCTGAAGACTCGCAGTGCCTGAAAACCTGCAACCCGTAAACACATCAAAATCATAATTTGTCCTTATTGTGTGAATTCTGTCATCAGGTTCTCCAGTGGTGAGCATGGTTCTTAATTGCGGTCTTTTGTCTTAACCTGGTTGTCGTTTTTTTGATGTGGTGTTAGCCCTGATATGGCTCTAGTGGTCGGCTGGGTTTAAGCAGTATGAACTTGAACCCGGTTCTCTACAATGTACTCGCTTCTGTTTCCTCCCTAACACCCTCTTTTCCTTAAGTTTATCTTGAGAGAGAGAGAGAGAGAGAGAGAGAGAGAGAGAGAGAGAGAGAAGAGAGAGAACGTGTACTTGCGTGTTTGTGAGAGAGTGTGTATGAGAGGGGGAGAGAAAGAGAGAGAGTGTGTGAGAGAGAGGGAGAGTGTGTGTTGTGCGTGAGAGAGAGAGAGAGAGAGAGAGAGAGAGAGAATGTGTGTGTGCGCGTGCGTGCGTGAAAAGAGAGGTATGTGTATGAGAGAGAGGGGTGTGTGTGTGCGTGGAGAGAGAGAGAGAGAGAGGAAGAATGTGTGTGTTTGTGTGTGTAGCATTGATGATGTGTGTCATGAAACTGCGCTTTATGCTAGTTTCTAAATACCTATTTCCACAGTTCACTTGTGACATATTTTCATGTTTACTTCTGTACACCTGCGCACATGTAAATGATGGACTCTCCCGTGGATATGTCAATGAGTAGGCAGAGTGGGTATCAGCTCCTGGTGTGGGTCTTCATGTGAGACACAAGACTGATTGTGCTGCCTTGTGTACAGTGCTGTCGCCAGCTTTCTCTGTTGCGGGCCGCGTCTTTCCAGTTGGTTGTGCTGATGCCACAGCTAACTGTTTTCTGCTCTTACAAATGATGTTTACAGGATTGTTTTTGCCTGGATTCTTGGCCATGTTGGTGGTATTGGAGGCAATGAAAAGGCTGACTGTCTGGCCAAGAAGGCCACAAGGGAAAGATGTTTAATTCCTTGATTCCTTACACAGATGTGAAATCGAAAGTACACAGTTGCGTGAGAAATGTGTGGCAGGAGGATTGGAATGAACAGACATCAAGATAAACTTTTCCAAATCCGCCCTAGCCTGAAAGAAATTCTCCCATCTGCTGCAGGAAACCGTAAGAAAGAGAGAAGTGTTATGTAGATTACGCACGGGTCACACATCCTACACTCACTCGTACCATTTGAAAAATGAAGAAGCACCATGGTGTATGCCATGTGATGAGCCGTTGAGCATCAGACACCTCCACCTTGATTGCTGGGACTTGTACGATGTAAGACAAAAGCACTATACGTTGGACTTCTTAAAGAAGCTCTTCCGAGACGTCCCTCCTGACGCAATTTTCCGGTTTTTACAAGAGATCAACAGTTTTCACATGATTTTACGGCTGTTTTTCTTTTTCTTTAATGGCATTTTAGATTTGCAAGGTTAGCGGTGAGCATGGTTTTTAATTGTTGTCTTTTATCTTGGGTTGTCTTTCTTGACATGGTGTTAGCCCTAATATGGCTCTAGCAGTCGCTGGGCTGTAAGCAATATGAACTGAACTGAACTGTCTGCCATAATGAATTTTTTCCTCTACAGGAACAGTAGAATTTTAGGATGGCTTGACAAACGAGGTTGTTTGAAATAATGTTCCATTGGCTTTGGTTGCAGGTGGTAAAACATTGTTTTTCTATTGATCCAGTTGCCTGTTGTTGAAGTATTAATGTACCGGCGTGGTTTCCTGGGACTGATACCACGCGCTTGTCACGTTAACCATTAGCGATCAATTTTCCTGTCCATCACCAGCCTTGTCTGTATGTCCCTACCCAGGTTGGTGCAGCCCTGTCACGCAGTTTCACTTCAAAATGGAACTGCACAGCATCATCACTATCACACCCGGAGCTCTGTGAAAAATTGGCATCGTATCTGTGGCCTTCATGTTTTGACCTCATGGTGCGCTTCCGTGGGGTTTTGGGGGGAGCGGGTAGTGACACAGGAGTGGTGCAGAAGATATCTATCTATCTATCTATCTATCTATGAGAGAGAGAGAGAGAGAGAGAGAGAGAGAGAGAGAGAGAGAGAGAGAGTCTTTCGTTCTTGCTGTTGACGGCTCGGAAGACAGAGCAATGCTTCTACGTCTTTACTGGAACATACTGTCTGATTTTCAACTTATATACACGTTAGAATGATCAGCAATCGGTTCACGTTTACACGAATATCATACCATGCTGCTATCTACACCAATATCATACCATGCTGCTATCTACACGAATATCATACCATGCTGCTATCTACACGAATATCATACCATGCTGCTATCTACACGAATATCATACCATGCTGCTATCTACATCAATATCATACCATGCTGCTATCTACATCAATATCATACCATGCTGCTATCTACACCAATATCATACCATGCTGCTATCTACACGAATATCATACCATGCTGCTATCTACACCAATATCATACCATGCTGCTATCTACACCAATATCATACCATGCTGCTATCTACACCAATATCATACCATGCTGCTATCTACACCAATATCATACCATGCTGCTATCTACACCAATATCATACCATGCTGCTATCTACACCAATATCATACCATGCTGCTATCTACACCAATATCATACCATGCTGCTATCTACACCAATATCATACCATGCTGCTATCTACACCAATATCATACCATGCTGCTATCTACACCAATATCATACCATGCTGCTATCTACACCAATATCATACCATGCTGCTATCTACACCAATATCATACCATGCTGCTATCTACATCAATATCATCCCGTGCTGCTATCTACACCAATATCATACCATGCTGCTATCTACATCAATATCATCCCGTGCTGCTATCTACACCAATATCATACCATGCTGCTATCTACACCAATATCATACCATGCTGCTATCTACATCAATATCATCCCGTGCTGCTATCTACACCAATATCATACCATGCTGCTATCTACACCAATATCATACCATGCTGCTATCTACACCAATATCATCCCGTGCTGCTATCTACACCAATATCATCCCGTGCTGCTATCAGCAGGCTGATTACAGTTAGCACAGGTCACACACACACACACACACACACACACACACACACACACACACACACACACACACACACACACACACACACACACAGAGCAACACTCAAACACCACGTGGTATGTATGATTTCTGACTGTCACAGTTCAACCATTTTCATATTCCTGGTGACTACACACACACACACACACACACACACACACACACACACACACACACACACAGAGCAACACTCAAACACCACGTGGTATGTATGATTTCTGACTGTCACAGTTCAACCATTTTCATATTCCTGGTGACTACACACACACACACACACACACACACACACACACACAGCAACACTCAAACACCACGTGGTATGTATGACTTCTGACTCACACTTCAACCATTTTCATATTCCTGGTGACTTGATCGTGGTACGCAACTTTGCGCGTACGCGCGTGCACACGACGCATAGAGTACACAGACACATGCACACGTACATATCCCTCCCTGTGTAAAGTTGTCGGCCATGGATAGAGACGCATACGTGCATATACATATAGACAGATACTTGACTTTGACATTTATTTTCCGTCCAGTGATAAGGTTTTGTTTTTATTTAGTTAGCTTTTGGACAAGGGGGACAGAGAACTACTCAGGCTGTTTTGATATACAGCCTTTGGGCCACTATACAATATCGGTAGAAGTGGATGATGGTGGGCGAAAAGGGGGCTCTCCAACATGTTTTACAATGTTAAAGTGTGAAATATGAATACATCACAAATCATACAAAAATACACTATATATATATATATATATATATATATATATATATATATATGTGTGTGTGTGTGTGTGTGTGTGTGAGAGAGAGAGAGAGATTCTTTTTAAGTGATAATAAAAACAAATGTTTTTCCATCGATCGTAATATGCAGAGATCGCATCACGAATGACGATGTCAGAAGAAGAATTCCAAACGAAATCGGGCCTTACACTGACCTCTTGACCTTAGTAAGACGACTCAAACTAACATGGTATGGACACATCACTCGATCATCCGGCCTTGCCAAGACAATCCCACAAGGCACAGTCTCGGGAGGAAGGAAAGGAGGCAGACAAAAGAAGAGATGGGAAGATAATATTCGAGAGTGGACGGGCCTGGAGCTGAGGGATTCCCTAAGGAAAGCGGAGAGCGGGCCGGGGAGGAGTGGAGAAAGGTTGTTGTCAAGTCTTCGGAGGCGCCCCGACGGGCGGCCAGTCTAAGGGATCAGTGACGATCGTAATATATGTAAGAAGTCTGTACAGCCATTTTCGGGCTACACAAAAATATGAAAAAAAAGGGTTAAAAGATATTTCATAGATATCTTTACATGTGTGAATTTTTCATTTGTATGTTGTTTGTGGTATGACCAGCTGAGTAATATGTACGAGATTTCACCAAGCATATGGATGAAAAGTATATTCCACACCTTTTCATTAGGGGCAATGGCATAAATGAATAAATTATTTAGTCTGAAGTCTGAAAACGCAACTTGTCTTGCTGAGTGTAATTGTGAGACAGGATCATTTGCAGGCCGCAACAAGTTGGTCACTGAGATATTGGACGTCCTCGTGTGAATGTGCAACCAGTGCACACTCATCTGAACGAGAGAAATGCCCGCAAGACGTCTTCAAACACTTTGGTTTTAGAGCCTCCAAAGATGTTTTTCCTTCTGAGCGAATCTTGATATTTAGTTTCCCCTGTCAAAGTTTCTGAATGCATCACTCGGTGTTTCTGCAAAGAGGATGGAGAACAGAGTGAACGCTCTAACGCATCCCTGTTTCACTCCGTTCTGCACTAGGAAGGGCTCATATGTCTCCCCATTCTCTTGCATCCTTGCCAGCGTGCCATTGAGGAAGGAAGCAATCAGCGAGAGAAGCCTCTGAGAGCAACCAGATTTTGGTAATATTTCCCACAGTGTGTTCTGATTAATAGCGTCAGATGCATTGGTCAGATCTGGAAAGACCATGTGGGGTTCCAGGTGGTGTTCGAGACACTCCTTTTCCAGCTGGATTACGGCAGACAACGTGTCACACGCACCTCTTCTACCGCTAAAGCCAAACGGAGACTCGGGAAAGATGGAAGGACACAGCTGTTAAGGATGATTTAGGCGAGGACTTTAGCCTTAGTGCAAAAGGGGATATCCCACGATGATTGTCGCAAAAGGTTTTGTTGTTCTGCCTCTTGTAAATGTGGATACTGATAGTATCTCGAAAGTTTTTTGTCATGCAGACTGTTACAGGGTTGTCAGCTTCTCCAGGAGTATCTCGTCCCCCATCCTGCAGACATCTGCAGGAATACCAGCAGCTCTTGATACCTTATATATATATATAGTTTGGTGTTTTACAATTGCAATTGCATACCACACACACACACTATACACACACACACACACACACACACACACACACACACACACACACACACACACACACACACACATACACATATATATATATATATATATCTATATATATATATAGATATATAGATAGTGTGTGTGTGTGGTGTACAACCGCAATTGCGAAACACCAAACTGACACCGCCAGAATGATTGGAAAATAAGATTGGCAGCGAACAGACCATCTGCAAGTCCGTCTAGTATCTTCTCCCTGGGTCTACCCGGTGCTCTCCTTCCCTCCAGCTTTCCCGTACTGACCAGGTGTTCCAATTCCATCCTAGTGTGAACCAAACTCGACAGATACAGACACCTGTGGTGTCAGAAGATTTGTGCAACATACAGAATGATTCATCATTGAAGAGGAAGAGATCCGACTGTATGGTCCCATTCTTCCCTGTGAGCTAATAGCACACTCAGCTGTGAGTACAAGCCGGATGGGGCCGAAACATCCTGCAATGATTTTGAAAAAACTGATGAAATTTGAACCCTCAACCTTCCAGTCCGTAGTCCGTGGCGTTAACCACAGCGACTGGTCAGCATGTGTTGATTTTTTGTTTGAATAGATTTTTGTAAAGATTTAACGTTTGTGCTGTGTATCTGTTATACATACAGAAGCATATGTGACCTCCCACCACGAAATCAGTCTTAACTCGCAGTCAGTTGAACAGCACTAGGAGCTGAAAAGGTGACTGAGGATCTATCTGGGATGTTTTGACTTATTTCTGCAGACTGTATAATCTATCCCCCACAGAATTTGTTTTCTTGAAAAAATATTATTAATCAATTTAAAATGGTATTTTAATGCACTGATCGCAGCAGAAAGAACGCAATTTCCTACCAAAAGTACCTATTTTTGTCTCTTATTATGAACTGTAACCTGTACAGTACCCACACATGTAATATACTGATGGAAAAAGCTCTTTGGTGCACCTTTCAGATAATGACAGCGAAAATTAAAAAAACAAACTGGGTCAAAGCCACCAAATAAAGAAATGTAAGGAAAATGTGTAGGAGAGCACACAAAAACTTTAGAGGCCGTTTTCTCAAAATGGCCGTCATACAACTTAATGACTTTAAACGTACATAACTTCTACATTTTTTGGAGTACAAGCTTTATTCAAGAATCAAAATATTCAGCAGAATGTACACTTTCCAGTGATATGTATATCTCCAAAATGCTAGTTAAGGCTGATTTCGTGATGGGAGGTCACATATGCATAGAATGTTAGATGGGTGTTTGTAAACCCTAGGTTAAGGTCAGTAGGTCATGACAGAGCTTAGGTTAGGTTAGAGACAATCGATCCTGATAGAGCAAGGGACAGATACTTTTTTTTCAGTCTGTTAATGCTGCATCGCCATTTTACTTATCACGTTCGCGTATGTTTGAAATGTCCTCGAGGTGTAGTTAAAAGAAGTTTACATCATGAAAAACGAAGGAGACATTAAACACAATTCAAAACGTGTAGGAAATTACAGCAAACATAAATGTATCTAAAGCCGAAGTCCACAACACATTAACGCGAAGAGCAGATATCTGTCTCAACTGGTTTGAAGAGACAACCAGCGCATATGAGTTTTTTTTAAGATATCTAATATTCGCACTGATTTTTTTAAATTAAAGACTTTTAATTTTGCAGTGTAAGCAGATAAGAATCTATCATACGCGAAAACAGTACTAAGAATATGCCCTCTGTTCATCCGGTACGGGCTAATCTGAATTCCATAGGTAGCGTATTTCTTCCCGTGGGGGTGCCGGGGGCTCTTTCAGTGTAATGTCACCACCATCTGGAAATTTTGTGCAAGAAATTTCTTCTGTTCTGTCACTCTCATTGTTTCTTTCTTCCTCCTTTACTTTCTGTCATTTCTTCCTGTCATTTTCTGCCTTAATGGTCCATTCACCTTTATGTGTTCGACAAAGTCTTGCCTACTTTCGCCTAGGATTGATAAATGGATACATTTTAGATTTGCAAAGTTAAGGGTGAGCATGGTTTTTAACTGCTGTCTTTTGTCTTAACAGGTTGTTGTTCTTTGACGTGGTGTTAGCCCTGATATGGCTCTAGTAGTCGGCTGGGCTGTAAGCAATATGAACTGAACTGAACTGAAAAATGCGTACATGTATTAAATACATTTTTGGCTCTAGAGAAATAAGACATGCGGAAGCAAGTTTAGGTCATTTAGGCCCGTTTTATGTGTTTTAGTGTCATTATTCATGCTTAAATTTGTATTCAGGATGCTTCTTAAATCCCCTGTATGATAGAGTGGGAAACTCCAGGGGCATCTCCTTAGATCATCATCATCATCATCAGGTGCCCTGCCGCATGGCGTTGGCGATCATGGACTTCCATCTGTCTCTATCTCTCGTTGCCCCTAGCATCTCCCCCACCCTCCCCGTCCCCAGCCACTCTGCAAGTCCGTCTAGCATTTTCTCCCTGGGTCTACCTGGTGCTATCTTTCCCTCCAGCTTTCCCGTTGTGACCAGGTGCTCCAAATCCCCCTTCCTCATAAAATGGCCTATAAATGTTGCCTGTCTTTTCCTAATCTTCCTTATGAGTGATCTACTTGTGTCTGCCTCCATCAAGACTGTCTCGTTTGTTTTCTTTGCTGTCCATGGAACTCTCAATATTCTTCTTAGAAACCACATCTTGGCTGCCTCAATCTTGTTCTGGCTTTGTTTGTTGACTGTCTACGCCTCGCATCCGTACAACAGTATTGGTTCTATATAACATTCAAGAACTGTCTTCCTGATGTTAATTGATAGGCATTTGTTGGTAAGAATGCTTGTCATCTTCTTGAATGCTGTTTTGGCTTGGCCGATTCTGCCTTAGATAACATGCGCAAATGCATTGCTATGTGTACTTAATTTTCTTTTCCTTTTTTTTTCTTTTGAAGTATTGTGTATGTTTGACATGGTTATGGTCCTGCCTTGGCTCTATGTAGTCGGCTTTGCTTTTTAGACAAAAACAGCAACTAGGTATGATATTTGCATGTAATGTTGCGGCGATTTCCTTGTGTGAAAAAGCTTCACTGAACTGTAAAAAATGTTTTGACTTGAACTAACCCTTTCGGTAAACTACCTACAGCTAGCTTCGAAACAATACATTAGCTCGAATCCCGGGGTGCGCTGCATTAACCCTTTAACTCCTTACCCTGTCTACCAAATGCTAAAATTTCACCATTTGAGTCCCTCAACCTATCCAGCAGCTTTGCTACATTAATTAACCCTTTGACTCCCGTACCCTGTCTACCAAATTCTAAAACTTAACCCTTTGACTCCCTCAACCTATCCAGCAGCTTTGCTACAATAATTAACCCTTTGACTCCCGCACCCTGTCTACCGAATGTTAAAACTTGACCCTTTGACTCCCTCAACCTATCCAGCAGCTTTGCTACAATAATTAACCCTTTGACTCCCGCACCCTGTTTACCGAATGCTAAAACTTAACCCTTTGACTCCGTCAACCTACCCAGCAGCTTTGCTGCATTAATTAACCCTTTAACTCCCGCACCCTGTCTCGACCTATCCAGCAGCTTCCTTCAGCACTCTGATGGATAGGGTGAAGAAGTCAAAGGGTTAAGTTTTTGCTTTGCCAGCGTGGTTGACAACGCAGGACGCTGGTGGACAGGATGCGGGAGTCAAAGGGTTAAAACTGGTCAGCTTACCGTCCCATCTTAACATACTTGTTCTTGTGGTGTCGGTATAGGTTTAGTTAAGTCCCCCTCCGCCTGGGGTGGTTAACCTCGTCGGCCATATCACCTGAGATGGGTCATCATCATCATCATCAGTCCCTTAGTCTGGTTGACCGTTGGGGCACCATTGAAGATTTTGCAACCAACTTCCTCCACTCCTCACGGTCCTCAGCTTTCCGCAGAATGATGTTCCATTCAAGGCCAGTCCATTGTTTGATATTGTCTTCCCATCTTTTTCTCTGTCTGCCTCTTCGTCTCCCTCCCTGAACTGTTCCCTGCAAGACGGTCTTGGCCAGTCCAGATGATCGTGTGACGTGCCCGTACCACCTCAGTTTGCGTCTTATCACTGAAGTCAGGAGGTCTTCATACGGCCCGATGGCGTTTTCGATTCGTGTTTTCACTTCCTTATTGGTTATATGAGCTTTGTACGAGATACCAAGGAGTTTGCGGAAGCATCTCATCTCCATTGCCTGTATCCTTCTTTCAATGTCTGCTGTTATGGTCCATGTTTTGCATGCATACAAAAATATTGAGATGGGTACCGACTTAAAAAACTGAATCAATCCAAACTACAATAGCTGTAGTAATCAGGAGGTACTTGTTTGGCAGTGCAGACCAAACTACCTTTCGACAAAACTTGCACTGGTAATGGAATGTCTGTTTCTTCCTCACTCCTTCAAGTTTTAACCCTTTGACTCCCGGACCCTGTCCACGAGCATCCTGCATTGTCAATTACGCTAGCAAAGCGAAAACTTAACCCTTTGATTCCCTCACCCTATCCACCAGTTTCCTGCAGGAAGCTAGTGGATAGGGTGTGGGAATCAAAGGGTTGAGTTTTTGCAGTTGGTAGATGGGGCGGGGGACAAGGAGGGTGGAAGAGATGCTTGAGGCAACAAGAGATGGAGACAGAAATCCAAAATCGCCAACGCCATGCGGCAAGGCACCTGATGATGATGATGATGATGATGATGATTAGATAGGGCGCGGGAGTCAAAGGGTTCGGTAAAGGTAATGTAGATTTGTTCGATAAGATGTATAAACGAAATCATTGTTCGATAATATGTATAAATGAAGACTTTGCAAGATACATGCCGACTGGCATGCGTCGAGAATTTTTTAAATTTTTTTTCCCTTTATATGTATTGATATAGCGATGAACTGATTCAAAAGACTGTAAAGAAAGCACGGAGAAATTATTCAGTATCAGCAAATAGTTGTTAGTCTAGCATTAAATGCATGAAATTGATCCGACAGTTTGGTGTTTTCTCTGTCTTCCACCACCTCCCACTGACGTTCCGAGCAACATTTTTTTTCGGTTGTGTGTGTGTGCGCGTGCGTGCGTGCACGTGCGTGTGTGTGTGTGTGTGTGTGTGTGTGTGTTTGTATGTGTGTGTGTGTGTGTTTGTATGTGTGTGTGTGTGTGTTTCTTTAATTGCATTTTAGATTTGCAAGGTTAACGGTGAACATGTTTTTTAACTGTTGTCTTTTATCTTAACTGGTTTTTTTTTTTTTTGACGTGGTGTTAGCCCTGATATGGTTCTAGTAGTCGGCTGGGCTATAAGCAGTATAAACTGAACTGAACATGTGTGTGTGTGTGTGTGTGTGTGTGTGTGTGTGTGTGTGTGTGTGTGTGTGTGTGTGTGTGTGTGTGCATGATGTTTGGCCCACAATTGTTCATTGTCACAGAATGTGAACACACAGTGGAGTTTTATCAGTATTGTCAGTGGGTTTCGTCCGTAGTGTTTGTTTTTACTTCGGCTTTAACAGGGACGGCACGTAAAGTCCATTCCCTCTATGTCTGTTCTCTGGAAGTCTGTTCCCTTTTTTGTCTGTTCTCCGGAAGTCTGTTCCCTCAAGGTCTATTGTCTGGAAGTCTGTTCCCTCTATGTCTGTTCTCCGGAAGTCTGTTCCCTCAAGGTCTATTGTCTGGAAGTCTGTTCCCTCTATGTCTGTTCTCCGGAAGTCTGTTCCCTCAAGGTCTGTTGTCTGTAAGTCTGTTCCCTCAAGGTCTGTTGTCTGGAAGTCTGTTCCCTCAAGGTCTATTCTGGAAGTCTGTTCCCTCAAGGTCTATTGTTTGGAAGTCTGTCCCCTCAAGGTCTATTCTCTGGAAGTCTGTTCTCTCAAGGTCTGTTGTCTGGAAGTCTGTTCCCTCAAGGTCTATTCTCTAGAAGTCTGTTCCCTCAAGGTCTATTCTCTGGAAGTCTGTTCCCCCAAGGTCTGTTCTTAGGAAGTCTGTTCCCTCAAGGTCTATTCTGTGGAAGTCTGTTCCCTCTATGTCTGTTCTCCGGAAGTCTGTTCCCTCAAGGTCTATTCTGGAAGTCTGTTCCCTCAAGGTCAATTCTCTGGAAGTCTATTCCCTCAAGGTCTATTCTGGAAGTCTGTTCCCTCAAGGTCTATTCCCTGGAAGTCTGTTCCCTCAAGGTCAATTCTCTGGAAGTCTGTTCCCTCAAGGCCTATTCCCTGGAAGTCTGTTCCCTCAAGTCCATTCACTGAAAGTGTATTCCCTCGAAATACAGTCGCTTTGATATTCATCATCATCATCATCAAGTGCCCTGCCACATGGCGACGGCGATCATGGCCCTCCATATGCATTTATCCCTTGTTGCCACAAGCACATCTTCCACCCTCTCTGTCCTCAGCCGCTCTGCAAGTCTGTCCAATATTTTTTCTCCTGGGTCTACCTGGTGCTCTCTTTCCCTCCAGCTTTCCTGTTGTGACCAGGTGCTCTAATTCCCCTTTCCTCGTATAATGACCTATAGAGGTTGCCTGCCTTTTCCTAATCTTCCTTATGAATGATCTTGTGTCAGCCTCCATCAAGACTGTCTCGTTTGTTTTCTTTGCTGTCCATGCGATTCTCAACATTCTTCTTAAAAACCACATCTCGGCTGCCTTAATCTTGTTCTGACTTTGCTTGTTGGCTGTGCACGATATTAGCGTACCGTTCACAGTGTACCGTAATGTCCACCCTGAAAATATGCCTCGAGCAGGAACGCGATAAATTTCATTCAAATCGTTCCACTGGCCAAAGCGTTACAGTTGTCAGCGCTTTCATTCTTGTGGACTATTAAATTAAAAAAAGGTTAAAGGTTAAAGGTCCCATGGTCAATATGGCCGTAGGGGCGGTGAACTGTTAAAGATTCACCGTGTCTAGGGCACGGCATTATGAAAGGCGGAGCCCATCCCTCTCCTTTCGCCGCCTTTTTTAAACCTCCCCCGACCGAAGTCAGGTACCCATTCACTGCTGGGTGGACAGAGGGAGTTTTCAGGCCGGAAAAATCGAACCAGCGTTTAGCGGATTCGAACCACCGACCTTCCGCACCGCAGGCGAGCGCTCTAACCACTCGACTACAGGCCCCCCCCTTGGGCCAATCCTGGAAGTACTGCAATACCAGGTCAACCCGTGGCGAAGGCGGAGCAAGCCCCTGACACTTCACCTAGATTCAAAAATCAGTTTAATATCGAAGCCCCCGGGTAGGGGGCGTATCAGATATTAAGCTGATAAGAACATATACTACACTTTGATCTTAGCCAAAAGCCGAGAAGCGATTAAATTAAAAAAAGAAAAAGAAAAAAAAAAAAGAAAAAAAAAAGGGGTGTGTGTGTGTGTGCGGAATTGCCTCGCTGGCAACCTTGAACTTTGATGGATGTCGGTAAAAATAAAACAAGTCATTGTTAAGGATAAGGTCTGTGTGTGTGTGTGTGTGTGTGTGTGTGTGTGTGTGTGTGTGTGTGTGTGTGTGTCTCTGTGTGTGTGTGTGTGTGTTAAATTTTCATTGATGTTCCTGTTTTGATTACCGAGCAGTTTGATGATTTTGACCTCACTATTCCTGTGACTTTGATCCTGGTGATCAATTTTGATAAAAATCGAAAGATTAAAAAATTAGTTGTGTTTATGTTTAAAATTTCACAGCAATCGGTGCGTTAGATACTGAGGCATAGATGTGTTCGCACACACACACACACACACACACACACACACACACACACACACACATTCTAATATCACTTATAGTGAAAAGACGTTAAATCAAGGAACGAACACACACACACACACACACACACACACACACACACACACACACACACACACACACACACACACACACACACACACACACAGACACACAAACACACGCGCACACACACATCTGCCATTCAATGAGATGACCGTTCTCAGTTATTTAAACTTATGAACCGGTCTCAGTGTTGTGCCATTTGTTGTTATTTTGCATGAGGGGATTTCTTTTTCTTTTCTTTTCTTTTAAAAATTTTTTTTACTGATTACCATGATTTCAGTCTTCTTGCTGTTTAGCTCCAGCCCTTTATTTTTGTTTTTCATTATACAGGGGGGTGCAAAAGTAGGTATACAGTAAGTATCACATCATTATTATAATGCTTAATTCATTAAAATTATTAGCACATTAGGTTAGTTGGCCTTATTTTCGATATTTTCAGTGTCATTAATTATATTTTATCGTAACTAATAATATGCATGTATTTTTTATCCTAACTTTTCATTCTTTTTATTTTTTTGCAGGTAAAGCGGCAATTTAATTTAGATATAAGCGGCAATTTAATTTAACCATGGCTGGTAATTTGACAGACGAGGAGCTCAAATGGATTTTAAAACAATACTGGAAGACAGATGGACTTCTTTTCGGGGATATGTAAAGGAAAGGGTTTTCGCACGCAAGCCGCGCACTGTTAGTGACATGATTCAGTTCATCTCGCAGGCTTGTCAAGAAATTGATGCTGATAAAGATCTTTGTGCTAGAGTGTGCATGAGTGTCCGCTCTCGATTAGAGGAGTGTGTGAATACCGACGGCAAGCAGTTTGAGTATCTGAGGGATTAAGGCTGTGCTTACATGTATATGCAATATTCATTTGTTTGCATAATGAATGCAATGAGTATTGTACGTGTTTTCTTTTTTCATAACTGTATACCTACTTTTGCACCCCCCCCCCCCCTGTATTTACAATATTTTGTGGGCCTTTTTTCATTTTCTACAATTAGAACGGTGAAAGGGTCAGGTCCAGTAAAAGAGAGGTTAAGGTAATACATTGAAGGGTAAGGGCAGTACATGTGGGGATAGGGACAGTACAAGTAGGAGTAGGGGCAGTATGTGTGGGAGCAGCAGTACAAGTAGGAGTAGGGGCAGTATGTGTGGGAGCATTAGTACAAGTGGAAGTGGAAGCAGTACTAGTGACAACAGGAGTAGTTCAAGTGGAGGTAGAGGCAGTACATGTGGAGGTAGGGGCAGTACAAGTGGGGTAGAGGCAGTACAAGTGGAGGTAGGGGCAGTACAAGTGGAGGTAGGGACAGTACAAGTGGAGGTAGGGGCAGTACAAGTGGGGGTAGAGGCAGTACAAGTGGAGGTAGAGGCAGTACAAGTGGGGTAGAGGCAGTAATGGGGTAGGGCAGTACATGTGGGGGTAGGGGCAGTACATGTGGGGGTAGGGCAGTACATGTCGAGGTAGGGACAGTACATGTGGAGGTAGGGGCAGTACATGTGGAGGTAGGGGCAGTACACGTGGAGGTAGGGGCAGTACATGTGGAGCTAGGGGCAGTACGTGTGGGGGTAGGGGCAGTACAAGTGGAGGTAGGGGTGTTCTGATTTTCTCGGATAAGTGTACATGTAATACATGTGGAGGTAGGGGCAGTACATGTGGAGGTAGGGGCAGTACATGTGGAGGTAGGGCAGTACACGTGGAGGTAGGGGCAGTATCAGTGGGAGCAGGGGTAACGCAAGTGGGGATAGAGGCAGTACAAGTGGGGGTAAGGCAATACAAATAGTTTAGAGGCGGTACCTGTAGAGGTAGGGGCAGTACAAGTGGAGTAGGGGCAGTACAAGTGGGGTAGGGGCAGTACACACGGGTGCATGTGGTTATGTCGGAATCTGTAATTGCAGCATTTGTAGAGGAGTCCCAGCAGCATTGTGCCGGAAGAAAAACGGGTCTAAAGCAAGAACACAGGCATAGCAGCAATCCCCCAAGCACAGTTCAACAAACGCGAACAAGATTGCGATCACCATTGCCAGAACCAAGATAAAGTACCCGTTAGCAGTACTGCCAGTTATTTCCCTTGGAGTTCTGGGTATGTACATGGTTCATTTTTGCCTTATTGTTGTCGGAAGAAAGCGGGAGTGCTGACTCGTACTGATTTTTGACGTAGTAGAAACTGAATAAGGATGGAGTTTTTCGAGGAAGGTTGGATATAGACGAAAAACATAGACACGAGATGTTTCGATTAATGGCTTTGGAGGGCCAGAACTAGGATGGGATGTCAGGTTTAGAACAGCTCCCCCCCCCCCCCCCAAGGAAAAAAGTACAAAGGAAAGAGAGAGAGAGGGTAAAAATATCATAAAAAGAGAGTAAAACAGGAAAAAAAGTAGAGGTGAATGAAATGCAACCTATGTACCTCTTACATTTTTTGCATTTAATGTTTCGGGTGCAAACGGAGTCATTTGCGTGCCGTCTGTGGAACACATTGTTTTTAGACAAGCATACAAAAGACATCGAAATGTACCAACATAAGCATTGATGTGTTTTCTATTCCATTTTGTTATTCGTTTCACGTGCAGGGTTTATTTCGAGCCTTAATACGGACAAGAGTCTTGTCTGTGTTAAGACTCGAACTATACCTACATGTGAACAGTGCTATATTTACACTACACCCAAGAGACTGGGTAGACGATTCTGTCTGCTGATGCATCCCAGTCGGTCAGTTCTGTCCGACGATGACAACATTAGATTGTTATTGTTAGTTGTTTAAAGCCCAGCCGACTGCGTAGAACCATATCAGGGCTATAACCGTTTCAAAACATCCAGAACTTCAACAGGGGAAAAAAAGAAAAAAAATTAAGTACACATATCAGTGCATTCGCGCATATGATCTAAGGACATGCCCCTGGCGTTGACCACTCCGTTCAATTTATCGCATAGGGATTTAAAGAAAAAACACCAGAATACAAATTTAAGCATACTTAAGGACACCAAAACATATACAAAAAATTGGCATAAATTTCCCAAAGTTGGACAAAATCAGATGACACGAGAACCCCATGTCAAGGATTTTTGACAATGTTAACAAGAAACACCCAAGGGTGCTGGATTGGATCCAGAGAAACAATTCCTCACCACTGTCCGAACAATCACCTCCCAACTCTCATTTCACCAAGCAAAGAAAAGCACTGCATGACCCATTCAGACCCAGTCATCAGCTACCTTGTTGACAAGCCGAATGGCAAGGTGGGGGAGATAACAAACCCTGGGAAATAGCCACACAGTGCGAACCAACAATGATTTTGTTTGCGTGAAAAAGCATTTGTGGTTGCTACGTTAAGAGGAGCAGCCACTTCCTGATTTGTAGGTGTGAATAGGAATGACTCAGTATTCAATCACAGCAACACACAGAAATAATGGCTTACTGTATTTTTAATCTCGGCTGTTTCCGAGATGAAACTGATCTGGAATTGAAAACAAGTCAACAAAAGGACGTAACAAAAGTGAAGCAGTTAACCAAAGTAAATGGTATAAAATCTTCACAGCCCAGTGATAGGATTACAATGTTTAATCGACAGTAATGGGTCGAACACATTATCACCACTGATTCACTGGGGATGACAGACGCTGTTGTCAAGCGGGCACACGTAGGATTTCCAGTCATGAGGTCCTGGGTTCGATCCGCCTAAACATCGCCACCTGGTGGGTAAAGGGTAGTTTTGGTGGTGGAAATTTTTCTGATCTCTCAGCTCAACATGAGTGCAAACTGCCAGTGCTTATTCCCCCCCCCCCCTCTGCATGTATTGGCATGCACAATGTCAAATATGCACGTTAAAGATCCTCTAAGCCATGTCAGTGCCTGGTGGCTTAGGGACACGTGAAAACACCCAGCATGCACGCCCACCGAAGACGAGTGTGTAGACTGTGCAGCGACATACCGCCTACACAGTGTGGGCAGATAACGTGCATACAGGTATTCGAATGAAATTGGAACTCGGGAAGACGAACCAATGAACCGAACCGAACCAAACCAAACCAAAACCAAAACCAAACCAAACCAAAACCAATCAACCAAAACAAAAACGCTCAATGGCTGTTCAGTATGCACACAGGTTGGATCTGATAACGTGCAAGTGTTGATAAATGAATATAAATTTATCCCTCAGAGTGTTGTTTAAAGCCCAGCCGACTGCGTAGAGCCATATCAGGGCTATAACCGTTTCGAAACATACAAAACCTTAATAGGAAAAAAAAAAAAAAAAAAAGAAAACTAAGTACACATACCAATACATTCACGCACATAATCTAAGGACATGCCCTGCCGTTGACCACTCAGTCCAATTTATTGCACAGGGGATATAAAAAACACACCTGAATAGAAATTTATGCATATCTATGGAAACCAAAACATATAAAAACGGGCATAAATTACCCAAAGTTGCTTCTGCATATCTCACGTCCCTAGACCAAAAAAAAAAAAAAAAAAAAAAAAAAAATGCACCCAACGATTATCAAGCCTAAGAAAAAGTACGTAAGACTTTATCGAACACATACAGGTGAAAGGACCATTAAGGCAGAAAATGATAGGAAGAAATGACAGAAAGCAAAGGAGCAAGGCAGAAACAAAGAGACTGACAGAAAAGAGGAAATTTCTAGCACAGAATTTCCAGAAGGTTGGGATACTATTTATACTGAAAGAGCCCCCGGCATCCCAATGGGGTGGGGTGGGGTGGGGGTGTAAGACAGGTCAAAGTTGACCTTATGGTATTATCCTGAAATAATGAAATATTCTGAAGTTCTCTCTCCCTCTCTCTCTCTCACTCCCGTCCCTCCCCCCTGTCTCTCTGACAGAGTAAAACTATTTCTTAGATATCTCTAAGCCATGCTTATGCTCATTTGTATGTTGTGGTTATAGCTCATTTGTATGTTGTTTGTAATGAGACTGGATCAATTTTCTCAGTAAGTTTTATTTAAGAGATTTCCCCCCTATGTATGGTTGAAAATAGTCTTTGCATTTCATACCTCTTTATAATAAGGCCATGGCCTAAATAAAAACTCATCTGGTCTGATGTCGGAAGTCTCTGTCTGTCTCTGTCCCTCTGTCTGTCTGTCTGTTTCTGTCTGTCTCTCTGTCTTTTCTGTCTCTCTCTCTGTGTGTCTCTCTCTGTCTGTTCGTCTCTGTCTCTCTCTCTCAGTGTGTGTGTATGATTTGTTTTTACCGGGTCAATATACATACTGCTATCGATTTAATGACCGATGTTCCACAGCATAAACCCTCTCTTGTAAGAAACACAAACACACCTTTTTTTCTTTTATCTACCTTGATTCACCTCAGTTGTAGTAAGAAAATGATACAACAATCAGCAGAAAACCGAAGAACCATTTCTTTTCCAGGTCTGCTGTATTCGTTTTAGTTTTGTATTGATTGATTAAAGCATTCTTACCAACAAATGCTTATCAGTTAACATCAGGAAGAGAGTTCTTGAATGTTATATAGAACCGATAATTTTATACGATTGTGAGGCGTGGACAGTCAACATACAAAGCCAGAACAAGATTGAAGCAGCCGAAATGTGGTTTTAAGAAGAATGTTGAGAGTTCCATAGACAGCAAAGAAAACAAACGAGACAGTCTTGATGGAGGCAGACACAAAAAGATCATTGATGAGGAAGATTAAGAAAGGACAGGCAACATTTATAGGGCATTTTATGAGAAAAGGAATTAAAGAACTTGGACACAACAGCAAAGCTGGAGGGAAAGAGAACACCAGGCAGAAAATATTGGACTGACTTGCAGGATGGCTGAGGACAGAGAGGGTGGAAGACGTGCTTGCATAGACAAGGGGTAGATACATATGGAAGGTCATGATCGCCAACGCCATGCGACAGGGTGCTTGATGGTGATTGCTTGTTGGTGTTCTGATTTTCTCGGATAAGTGTACATGTAATACATGTTATTTTGCCCACACTGTGCGGGTGACACAGTCTGCATACTTTGTGTTTGGTGGGCGTGCATGCTGGTTGTTTTCATGTTACCATAAGCCATCGAACGCTGACATGACTCACAGGATCTTTAACGTGCGTGTTTGATGTACATGTACAGCGTGCGTATACACACGAAGGGGATTTAGGCACTGGCTGGCACGTCTGTGTATATGTTGACCTGAGAGATCGAAAAAATATCTCTTCTCTTTTTCCCCATGGCGATGCCGGGGACTCTTTCAGTATAAATAGCATCCCCTCCTGGAAATTCTATGCTAGGAATTTTCTGATTTCTGTCACTCTCTTTGTTTTTGCCTCTTTCCTTTGCTTTCTGTCATTTCTTCCTATCATTTTCTGCCTTTCTGGTCCATTCACCTGTATGTGTTCAATAAAGTCTTACGTACTTTTTCTTAGGATTTGTAATTGGGTAAATGTATTAAGTGCATTTTTGGCTCTAGGGAGGTGAGATATGCAAAAGCAACTTAAGGTAATTTCTGCCCGGTTTTATATATGTTTTGGTGTCCTTAGGTATGCTTAGATTTGTATCCAGGCGGGTGTTTTTTATATCCCCTGTGCGATAAATCGGACGGAGTGGTCAACACCATGGGCATGTCCTTAGAGTATTTGCACGAATGCATTGATATGTGTACTTAATTTTCCTTTCTTTACTTTCTTTGCTGATGAAGTTTTTTTGTGTTTTGAAGCGGTTATAGCCCTGATATGGCTCTACGCATTCGACTGGGCTTTAAACAACAATAACAATAACAATCTCCAATCTTCACCCAGCAGGCGAAAGGTACCCAGATAGGATCGAACCAAGGCCTTATGTTTGGAAGTTCTACGTTTTACCCACCTAACTCGCCCGTATCCTCTCTGTCTGTCTGTCTGTCTGTCTCTGTCAGTCTCTGTCTTTCTCTCACTGTCTCTCTCTCTCTGTCACTCTCTCTCTGTCTCTCTCCTCCCCCTTCTTTAATTACCGTTAAGAAAATGATACACAACAATCTTTAGGATAAAAATTCTTTTTTTTTTCAATTCGTTCTCACTGTTCAAGCCTGGACAGACTGACGGTTACCCGACTACTAAATACATTTTGAACAAATCTTAGGGTGTGAGCAAAACTATATCCCTTCATACAAGAAATTCATTTATGATTCAGTTAGTTGCAATTCATTTGTCTGTCTATTTACTATTCTTCTTCAATCATTTTTATTTTTATTTACTTTACTTGTTTACTTGTTTATTTTTGTCAGCAGATTTCTATAGTAAATATTGGACCAAAGGACACAACTGCAGCTCAGGGACTATGGAAGAAACACAACTGCAGCTCAGCTGCAGAAAGAAATCCATTCAGTGGGTTGCTGCCCTTTGTTTCTGTCTATCTTTCCGTCGATCTTTCTTTCTTTCTTGATGTATTTATTTATGAAGTGAATTTATTTCAATCATTCATCTGTTCATTATTTAAAAAAATCCTAACACGCTGAGAGAGTAATAAATACAATACAATACAATGCAATACAATACAATACTTTATTTGTATAGCGCAAAATCTTGATAAAATCAAATCTAAGTGCTAAAACAGACAGACACGCACGCACGCACACGCACACACACACACACACACACACACACACACACACACACACGGCTAAAATGGGGAGAAAGAATAGAAGCAATGGAAAATTATAGAGAGCATATTATATACAATTATATATTACAATGTGATTCCCCTCCGAGTGGAGACAGGCTGCAGAGGGGATTGAGTGAGGTCAGGATTTTATGCAGAGGAGAAAAGGTGAGTTTTGAGAGCGGACTTGAAGGAGACAAAAGTAGGTTGCTGACGGACAGAGAGAGGAAGTTTGTTCCAGGAAAGTGGACCAGAAACAGAAAAGGCACGTGGACCATAGGTATTGAGCTTAGTGCGTGGAAAGCGAAAAGTCAGAGGATCGGAGGCAGAGCAGAGGGTACGTGAGGGAAGATAGATCTCAAGTAGGCTTGACAGGTAATCGGGGGCTGCGCGTTATTGAGGCTTTTGTAGCACATGGTGTCTAGTTTGTACTGTACGCGCTTTGATACAGGGAGCCAGTGAAGTTGTGCCAGGAGAGGAGATATGTGGTCAGAGATGGTTGTTTGCGTCATTATATGGGTATATATTGCTGCCCCTTTATGAAAAAGGACAAGTACAAAAAAAACAACAACAAAAAAAACCAAACAAACAAACAAACGAAAAAATCCGGGGGGATGCTGGGGGCTCTTTCAGTATGAACAGTGTCCCCACCTTCTGGAAATCGTGTGCTAGACATTTCTTCTTTCATGTCATTCTCATTGTTTCTTTCTTCCTCCTTTGCTTTCTGTCATTTCTTCCTATCATTTTCTGCCTTGCTGGTCCATTCTTCTGTACGTGTTCGATAAAGTCTTACGTACTTTCTCTTAGGATTGATAATTGGGTACATGTATTAAGTGCATTTTTGACTCTAGGGATGTACCACATGCGGAAGCAATTTTAGGTAATTTAGGCCTGTTTTTACATATGTTTTAATGACCTTATTTATATTTAAATTTGTATTCAGGTTTGTTTTTTTAAATCCCCATGTGCTATAAATTGGACGGAGTGGTCAACGCCAGGGGCATGTCCTTAGATTATGCGCGCGAATGCATTGATATGTGTACTTAATTTTCTTTCATTTTTCCTGTTGAAGTATTGTGTATGTTTTGAATGGTTGTAGCCCTGATATGGCTCTGCGCAGTCGGCTGGGCTTTAAACAACAATAACAATAAAATCAACTTTACGCCTCCTACGTAACGAAACACTGTATACAAGGAGAACTGGAGACGAGGGTCAAGACAATGATAGGGTGGATGAAGAATAGAAGTGGTTAAATAACTGACACACACACAAAGTCTGATTTCTATGACCAATATAGGGTACAGCTACTGAAGGTTTTCCTTAGTAACAAAAATATTATTCTAAATTATGTGTATTGTCATGTTTTTGTACATATGCTCACGCAATCAACACATGCAAAAAGCATTCGTCCGTCACGCAACCGCACTGACTCCTTTCAACCAATGTCACTAAATAGATCACGATATTAATTTCTTTTACATTTATTACTATTTACTTTCACACATCATATAACCACGCACCTTCACATTAAAGTCTTTTTGTTTTGTTTTGTTTTGTTTTCTCCTCCTTCTCCGTCTTCTGTTCCTCTTCTTCTCTTTCTCCCCTTTTTCTTCTCTTCTTTTTCTATTCCTTTTTCCTCTCTTCCAGTTCCTCTTTCAACACCACTCTTATATTACAAGTAAATCCGCCAACCACAAAGTGTAGGGAACATTTCTCCTCAGAAACAGAAATTAAACATCCAACGGGAAGAAAAAAAACGCAGGTACAACAGGATATCTACTATCAACACAATTTTGTCTCACAACTGTGGTTCACAGAATATTCAGTAGTAACATGTCTTGTCCGATTACTCTGGTACTCAAAATATTCAATATTAACACAATGTGGTTTCACAAATTTCGTTCAATAGGCCTACCACAAAATATTCAATATTAACACAATGTGGTTTCACAAATTTCGTTCAATACCACAAAATATAACACAATGTGGTTTCACAAATTTCGTTCAATACCACAAAATATTCAATATTAACACAATGTGGTTTCACAAATTTCGTTCAATACCACAAAATATAACACAATGTGGTTTCACAAATTTCGTTCAATACCACCAAATACTTTTAACTTGGAACTCATGGAACTTCCCGAGTTTCAACATATTTATATTTATATTTTTTCCGCCGAGCATCAGACAACCCGGTCTGCTAAAAAAAACAACGTTGTACCTATCTCTCCCCTGACGTCACGGGAACATTGACGTCATCTGAATGACGTATTTACTTCGCGTGTTTACATTCCGTATTTGGTCGATACATTACTCCATGCACCCAACACACACACACACACACAAAAACATGTGCACACATCACTGTGCACATGACATATATATATATATGTAAAATTGTCAATGAATATTTTTTGATGGGGAGAGGGAGGGGAAGAATAAGGAATCAGTACTGCCGATGTTAGCTACCACATCAAACATTTATGTGTCAATTCGGTTTTAAATCTACCAATACTGTCAATGTTAGCAATCACATCAAAAACTTATAATTATGTCAATTCGTTTCTATTTTCTACTTTTTGTTGTTGTTTAAATCCAACGCACTGTCATCCTTTTCCAAATAGTCACCGTGTCAGATACTACGACACATATTATGGATCTGAGTTCTCTGAATAACATGTCTTTCTTATGTTTGTTTTACTTCCATCTGGGGGGGGGGGGGGGGGGGTACAGGCGCGTTTGTATTCCCGTTTCACTCTACATGTATCCCGTGCCTCTTCACTCTATACATCACCATGTTTTCTAACAGAAATACAATGCAAATGGACAGATTCTGTATATACCATTGGTATCGACTTTGACAATATAGCGTTGAAAAGGAGTACATTGGAAAAGTAAGTGAAAAGGGAAAAGTATACAGGGTTGAGAATTGCAACATGTGTGAGGGTGGAGGGGGAGGGTAGCTGGAGGGGGGAAGGAGGTGAGGGGGGAAGACAGGGAGGAGGAGGCGGTTCTCTGGGGATCTTAGACACGCAAGCTGTCCTTGCCAGGACTTAATGAATGTACGATAGGTACGTTGCCGCAACCACAAAACCGTTGGTTACGTATAAGGTCAACAAGTTGGCGGTCCCACAAGAGCTGTTTCTGGCAACAGTGAAAGGGAGCAGGCTTCTTGGGTTTGGTTAAGTCACTTACTGAAAGTCACGGGCCAAGACCGTTGTTCAGGGTTCCCAGGGAGGAGGCCATACCTATAAGAGAAAAGGTCATATGGTTTAGGCTTAAAATTACAACACATGAACATATTTTTTAAAGGAGAGGAGGGGAAGGAGGTATTTTATCTTCTGCGCTGCTCCTGCATCACTACCCTCATGCTATTCATTTCGGGTCACCAACACACTTCCTAACCCACTGAAACAGAGACCACCATGACAGCAGAACATGAAGGGCCACAGAATTTGACACAGGCTTCCTCGGTTTGGTCACGTCACTTACTGAAACTCACGGGCCGGCACCATCGTTCAGGGTTCCCTGGAAGGAGGCCATACCTATAGTCGATAAGCCAAAGGGTTGTATGGCGTACGCTAAGAATTGCAACACATGAACATGCTCGTTTTGGAAGGGGGGAGGGAGGGAGATGGGCTACCCCACCTTCTGCACTGCTCTTGCTATTTATTTAGGGTCACCAACACACTTTCCAACCCATTGAAACAGAGGCCAACATGACAGCAGGGCATGAAGGGCCATAGAATTTGATACGATTTTTCACGATGCTGTGATGAATAGAATGGGGATGATAGTGATGATGTTATGGCATTCTGTTTCGGATTGAGATTGCTTGACAAAGTTGTGCTCTACACCTACATTTTTTAAGGATCATCGCACTCAGGGAGGTTACTCTTTGTGCTCACTTTTTTCCCCCTGCCCCATTTTCCCTCCGATGATAGTGATGATGTTATGGGGATCTATTTTGGATTGGGATTGCTTGACAGGGTTGTGCTCTATGCTTACATTTTTTAAGGATCATCACTCTCATGGAGTTTACCTTTGTGCTGACCTTTTCTCCCCAGCCCCATTTTCTACGCCACCTTAATGTCCACAGAAGCTGGGGCAGTTTTGTTTTACAATGCAATGATGGTGATGTCGATGAGGATGATAATCATGATGCAATGGAGTTCCATCTAGGATTGAGACTGCGTGACAGGGCTGTACTCTACGCTTACTAACATAATATATCATGGTGTTAACAAGGCCTAAGAGATACAGACACCTGCGGTGCTGGACAGAAGATTTGAGCAACAGCCTCAATGACGCATCCGTGAAGTAGATGAAACTCGACTGCGTGGTCCCTGCTTTCCCAATGAACCCATAGCACGCCCAACTCTGTGTAGGAACCGGTTAGAGCCGAAAAATCCCACAATAATTTTTGAAGGGACTGATGGGGATTCGAACCCACAACTTTCCAGTCGGTAGTCCGTTGCGTTAGCCACTACACCACGGCGACTGGTACTGCACGCTTACTTTCATAACACATCCTGGATATCGATCAGGCTTGAGAGATACAGACGCTTGTGAGCAACACCCTCAATCACACATTCCTAAAGTAGATGGGGACTCGGTTGTCTAGTTCTGGTCTTCCCAACGAACCATAGCAGGATAACCCTGGGCAAAAGGGAAGAAAATGCCACAGTGATTGTCTCCCTGCACGTAGCGGATCTTTTTACTGCTGCACACCAAAGAAGTGGAGGTAACTATCTGTTATTACGTCCCATGAGGCCCCGAAGAACCACACCAGTTTTTAGTCTAGACGACTTAGGTCAATAGGGATCATAGCGGAGAAGATGCAGACAGCATTTTTGTTCAGGTGATGGGTGTGGGGTGGACAGGGATGGCAGCAAAGAGAGTAAAATGTGGAGTGAGTGAATAGGATGATAGAAGTTGGGAAAACATATTAATTTTATTTCGTTTGGACTGAAAGATATAATTAGACGTAAAAAAAAGAAAAGATTATTTCATTTTTGTTTTCCTAAAGAAAGGGGCATGTGGCGTGTGTTAATAGTAATCATCCTGTTGATAGCAAGCAGCACGAGATAATATTGTGTACATGCAAACTGATTGTTGTTCATTGTAAAATGTATAATAATATTATTGTCATTCGAGACAGACACACACAATAAAGATGTAGAAGCATTGCTATCGTCCACTTCAGATGGGATTATTTTGGGGTTGGGCAGAGGTGGTAGCAAAGAGAGTAAAGTATGAGTGGGGTGGACAGAGGTGGTAGCAAAGAGAGTAAATATGTTATTTTTTTCAATGTCTTTGGGTAGTAGATTGGGAAGGATAAATTGTGCTGTGATGGTGTATGGTGACCAGCACTTAGAGCTGTGAGCTCATTGTGATCATAGTGGAGACGATGCAGACTGCTTTTTTCAGGTGATGGAAGGGTAGCAAAGAGAACAAAATATGTTGTTTTCTTACTATCTTTGGGCAGTAGATTGGGAAGGATAAATTGTGCTGTGAAGATGGATGGTGACCAGCACTGAGAGGTGTGAGCTCAGAATGGTGCTATGTACAGCGTTAGTGGTGGCTTTGAGCAATACTGATCGTGCTGGTGATCTCGATCATGTTCCGTGGAGGGACTGAATGAATCAAGGACCCGTTTATTTGTCTTAAAAAC
>JAPXFY010000025.1:51244012-51266512 GCA_030674185.1 Monoplex corrugatus | reverse complement strand
ACAAAACATATATGAACAGATTTTGTCCGTTACGATAATAACGATTAAATTAATAAGGTATCCCCAATTTGAATTTTTTCCGATACGTTTCTTATGATCATCAATATTCAATGATAAATAAACAGGAACACAGTCCAAATTGCCATATCATCATCATCATCTTGTGCTCTGCCAGCATGGCGTTGGCGATCATCGCCCTCCATACGAATCTATTCCTTGTCGCTGCAAGTAGGCTACATCTCCTCCGTCTGTCCTTAGCCACCCTGCAAGTCCGTCCAACATTTTCTCCCTGGGTCTACCTGGTGTTCTCTTTCCCTCCAGCTTTCTTGTTGTGACTAGGTGCTCTAATTTCTCTTGCCTCATAAAATGTCCCATAAATATTGCTTGCCTTGTCCTAATCTGCTTTTTGATCTAATGACCTTCTTGTGTTGGACTCCTTCAAGACTGTCTCGTTTGTTTTCTTTGCTGTCCATGGAAGTCTCAACATTCTTCTTAGAAACTACATTTCAGCTGCCTCAATCTTGTTCTGACTTTGCGTGTTGACAGTCCACGCCTCACAGCCCGTTCAACACAATCGGTTCTATCTAACACCAAGAACTCTCTTGCTGATGTTAATTGATAAGCATTTGTTGGTAAGAACGCTTTTCATCTTCTTGAATGCTGTTTTAGCTGGCCGATTCTGCTGGCTATTTCTGATGTGAATCTGCGGTCTGGTGAGATGACCGTATCGATCAAATAGCCAACCCTTCCCAAATGGCTATATGATCGATACAAATCGAATGTATTGCTCTCCTGAACACGAGCTTGTTGGTGCTCTTTGATACAGCCATGGACTGAAGATCTGATGTCTTGAGTTCCATCCCAGCCCGGAACATAAAAACAAAACCATCTAGGCCTGTCCGCTACGCACCTAATGTTTCCAGTATTCTAGTGACATCAGCTTATCATTTCTTGAGTCTCTCTCCCCCCCCCCACCTCCCCGGCCTCCCCTCATTCAAAACTTTGCCAGCTCATAGGTTTTGCACAGACTCTGGGAGTCTATGAGACAATATAATGGCAAATTTGGAGAAGCGCATATGGAACTGTCCGAGCACGATGAATCTTCTGGGACAAAGTCCCAAATCTTGAATGAGAAATCGATATGTAACAATCAGTTAACTTCGTTGCTAGTACTTTTGGCTTACAGCGTATGCTGAGAACATTTTCCTGAAAAAAAAAAAACACTCGAAAAAATACGCCTATGCCTTTGTTCACTCGGATGTTTAAAACAAAGAATACATGAATGGATTAGAAATGAAAAAAAGACCAAACCGTTTTTCAACAATATGAATTTCTAATATTGATCTAGATTGTCACGCAATCGTCCTGAAATGCCCCGATCCTTTTATTCATATACTGTGTCTCTGTGTCTGTCTGTCTACTGTCTGTGTCTGTCGATCGTCTGTCTGTCTGTCTGACGACTGTGTCTGCTGTCTGTTGTCACTGTCAGGTTGTCTGTCATGTCTATTGTCTGTCTGTCTATCTGTTGTCTGTCTGTCATTGTCTGTCTTCTATCTGTCTGTCTGTCTATCTGTCTGTCTGTCTCTGTCTGTCTGTCTGTGGTGTCAATCGCTGTCTAATCGTCTGTCCTCTTCCTTCTATCTGTCTGTTTGCTGTCTTCTGTCTATCTGTGTCTGTCTGTCTGTCTATTGTTGTTTGTCTATTGTTGTCTGTCTGTCTATCTTTATCTATTGTCTGTTGTCTTTTATCTGTCTTCTATCTGTCTTCTGTCTCTGTCGTCTGTCTGTCGTCTTCTGTCTGTCTGTCTGTCATCTGTCGTCGTCTGTCCTCATGCACACACACTCGGAATTAAGAGAAGACACAAATAACTAAAAAAACAAACAAACATGGCCAGAATCACCCTCTCATCATTATTCATCTCACATCCCCTTCCTCACAATCCATACCCCCCCCCCCAAAAAAAAAAAAAAAACAACAAACAAAACAGGTGTCATTACATATAATAATAGAATTTTATACTTACATACAGTATCACACACCACACACCTCACACACACACACACACACACACACACACACACACACACACACACACAATAATTATATATATCATACATCGTGATCGGTAGCACACACACAGCCGCGCTGCGCTCACACACACAACACACACACACACACACACAACACACACACACAACACACGCACACTCTACATCACGCACCACACTCTCACAGATACACACCACACACACACACACACACACACATACACACACACACACGCGCGCATACACACACACACACACACACACACACACACACATGCACACACATAAACGCACCATTCACACATCAACACACAACGCGCGCGGCACCACAACACTAATACACAAAACGGTTCCTTCACATCTCTGGATGTAAGACAGGCAAAGGAGTTATTGGACTTATTTCAAGAAAAATTCACTGCGGTCGGACAACTCCGTATGCGCTCACCCAAATCTGTCAACAATTATCTGACAGATTTCCTGAGCCTGCACAGAACCCTATGCGCTGGCAAGGTCTTGAAACGGGAAAGGGGAGAAGGGAACTATCAAACACTAAGCTGAGCCACCAGAATGATGAAAACATTAAGATGGGCAGCGAACAGGGCAGTTTTTAATTTGCGGCCGGGATTAACTCAACATATCTGATCTTGAGTTCACAGTTTTACCAATATCCCGTGTGGCACCTCCGACGAGACCCGAACCCGCAATCCTCGGCTGACACACTCTTTTCCGATCCGGTTTACTGGAGGCTGATGTCTTATCGATTAGGCATAATATTACCTTTCTTTCGGCGAGGGGGGGGGGGTTGGGCTACCAGGAAAATTGAACGCGAGCATTCAGTCCCGAAGGAAATATTCATATTCCCGGTGGGTTGTCTGCACAGGCGTTTCAGATGTGTTTGTATTCTGTCCTCTAGTCTGAATATTTTTCTTTTTTTTTCTCTTTTGGATTTTCTGAAATCATATTTGACAGGCGAGTTGTGGACTATTTCATGTGTACTTATATTCTTTTGCAAGTCGCTGTTCATCACTGAACCCAAGCCCAATCAGTCGAAGTCCTAGTGCCAAGACGCCCATCAGGAATAATGAGGCCGAGCGAAGTGGGGTGCCCACAAAAGAAGACCCTGCAGTACTGCTGAGTCGTTCGGTGGAATTCAACGTGCCTTTTCTGATCCAACGTATCAAGGATTCTGCTTACTAATAAGGATTACTAAGCGCCCTATAAACAATAGTCATCACTCAGTCGAGGAAAAGATCCCCTGTTAAGGAGACTATGACCATGGACCTTCAACAACAGCTCCCATGAACCTTTGAAACCTAAACCTTCAAATAGAATTCATCTCTGGCACGGAAGCTGTCAAGGAAACCGAAACCGAAATCGCCACGAATCAAGAGCATAAAAGACCGAGAATATGAGAGAAAATTTGCATGATGCCATAATAATTGATGAGCTCATGATAGTGGTGATGATGATCATGATGCTATGAAGTTCTATTTTCGACTGAGACGGCGTGGCAAAACTGTATTGTACGCTTACTATAAATATATCTGGCGTCAAAGCTGTATTGTACGCTTACTATGATAAATATATCCTGGCGTCAACTGAGCCTGAAAGACACAGACAATTTGCAATACGGTTAGGAAATTTGAACAGCATTCTTAAAATGACGTTTCTATTGTCGTAAGGAAAGAGAGCACCAGGTAGACCCAGGGAGAGAATGCTGGACGGACTTGCAGAGTGGCTGGGGATGAGGAGGGTGGGGGAGATGCTAGGGGCAACGAGAGATAGAGATGATTGGAAGTCCATGGTCGCCAAAGCCATGCGGCAGGGCACCTGATGATGATGATGATGATGATGATTGTCGTACAAGATTTACAAAACCAAGAGTCTAGGTAGGACCTCAGGGCCTGTCCAGCTCGTGGGGTTTATGTGCAGTCTTAAAACTTGTGCCATGATCATTTTGGATCTTCTCCATCACATTGTGCCAGTGATGTGTGTGTGCATACGGAATTCAGTCCGAGCGCAGAGACGTCATCTTGGGAAACTGAAACCAAAACTAGGGCTCAGTGACGCTGCTGTAAGGTGGATGAGACTTGACATTGCGTGGTACCAGTCTTCCCAATAAGACCAAGGCAGGATCATCTTTGGATGGGAGTCAAGCAGGGCCAAAAAAAAAAAATCTAACAATAATGTTTTTAAGGACTGAAGGGGCTGGAAACCATGACCTCCCAGACAATTGTCTGGAGTTTGTGCAAGAGGGATTCATTGCACTGGGACAATTCCATATGCGCTCTATCCTAGTCTTCTAGCAATTTCTGGCAGACTCCACGAGACTGCGCAAAACCGTATGGCTGGCAAGGTCTTGAATGGTGAAAGACTTACGAAACACTCAGTCACCATCACTAATATGAACATTATAGATAATTGTTGGCCACGCCACTGCTTCGCTCTGTTTGTTGGTTTTGGGGAAAAATCGTTGTTTGTTCTCATCTTCAAGAAATCCAAAATAAGTGTTACTTCCCGCGTCCAGGCAAACAGGAACCAGAAAAAACACGAAAAAAAGAACAGAATGCGTATTTAATACAACCAGACAAGACAGGCCAAAGTTTTCGGCCAACTGGCCTTTGTCAAGCGTAAACGTAAGATCACAAACGACGTAACCAGTAGGACGAAGAACAGGGAAGTTTAAGTCTTTTTCTCCTAATTTTTGTATTTGGTCTTTGTTCTTTTGCAATCTTACGTTTACGCTAGACAAAGGCCAGTTGTAATTACTCCCAAACACAGTATGACCTCATTTTAGTCCTTTTTCTCCCACTGGACGAAGCAGCAAAAAAGTTTTAGTGTTGTCCCCCTAACTTTTATATTTGGTTTTGTTCGTTTGTGATCTTTCGTCTACGCTTGACAAAGGCCAGTTTGCTGAAACTTTGCGCCTGCCTTGTGTGGTTATATTAAATACGCGTTCTGAATCTTTTTTCGTGTTTTTTTTCTGGTTCTCATCTTCAAGGCTTTTTGGGGAAAGAAGACCGTGCCAATGTCTTTTTTGGGGGAAGAAGACCGCCGCTAAGGGTTTTTTTGGGAAGGAGACCGCCGCTAAGGGTTTTTTTGGGGGGAAGGAGACCGCCGCTAAGGTTTTTTTTGGGGAAGAGACCGCTGCTAAGGTTTTTTTAATAGGAGGGGAAGGAGACCGCCCAAGTTTTTTTTGGGGAAGGAGACCGCCGCTAAGGTTTTTTTGCGGAAGGAGACCGCCACCAAGATTTTTTTGCGGAAGGAAACCGCCGCCAAGATTTTTTTGCGGAAGGAACCGCCGCAAGATTTTTTGGGAAAGGAGACCGCCTCAAGGCTTTTTTTTTTGGGGAAGGAGAGCACTGTTAAGGGTTTTTTTGGGGAAGGAGACCGCTGCAAGGTTTTTGGGTGGAAGGAGACCGCTGCAAGGTTTTTTTTGAGGAAGGAGACGCTGCTAAGGTTTTTTGGGGGAAGGAGACCGCACGCTTAAGGGGTTAGTTTTTTTGGGGAAAGGAGACGCTGCCAAGGTTTTTTTGGGGGAAGGAGCCCCGCCAAGACTTTTTTGGGGAAAGGAGCACCGCGCAAGGATTTTTGGGGAAAGGAGCCCCACTCGCCAAGACTTTTTGGGGAAAGGAGACCACCGCCAAGACTTTTTGGGTAAGGAGACCACCGCCAAGACTTTTTTGGGGAAAGGAGACCACTGCCAAGACTTTTTGGGGAAAGAGACCACGCCAAGACTTTTTTGGGAAATGGAGACCACCGCCAAGGATTTTTGGGGAAAGCAGACCACCGCCAGATTTTTTGGGGAAAGGAGACCACCACCAAGACTTTTTTGGGGAAAGGAGACCACCACCAGGACTTTTTTGGGGAAAGGAGACCACCACCAAGACTTTTTGGGGAAAGGAGACCACCGCAAGACTTTTTTGGGGAAATGAGACCACCGCCAAGGACTTTTTGGGGAAAGGAGACCACCGCCAAGACTTTTTTGGGGAAAGGAGACCACGCCAAGACTTTTTGGGGAAAGGAGACCACCGCCAGGACTTTTTTGGGGAAAGGAGACCACTGCCAAGACTTTTGGGGAAAGGGGACCACCGTCAAGGCCGACAGAAGATGGAAATGGGTGGTAAATGTCAAACGATGGAGTAACCTCCCGCTTGCTTGACCTGCCTGTTGCTGTACCCCAGAGACAGAGACAAAGGATCCCGTCTGCAGCTGCAGCTTATCATCCCCGCCTCCCCCCCCCCCCCGATACTACCATCACCTTCACATCCCACATCCCGCCCCTCCTTCCCCTGTCCACCCCCCCCCATACCTCCATCGACCGCATAGTTACTGGATAAGAAGATGACGATGATGATTAGTAGAACAAAAAACACTTACAGTCTGATGAAAATCAGCAAACAACAACAACGCCGTGTTATATTATCGTTATTATTTTTTAGACCACGGCAGCTGCTCAGAACACCAGGGCTAAAATTATGTCCACACACACACACACACACACCAGCGCGCGCGCGCGCACACCACACACTCACACACACACTACACACTCACACCACACACTCACACACACACACACACACACACACAACACACACACACAACAACACTCCACACACACACACACACACACACACACTCACACACACACCACACACACCACACACACTCACACACACACATCACCCGCACACACACGCACACACACACACACACACACACACACACACACACCACACACACACACACACACACACACACACTCACACACACTCACACACACACACACCACACACACACAACACACACACAACACACAACACACACACACACACACCCCCCTCGTTGATCCTGGAAAAGAAAATGACCGTTAGTACACATATCAATGCATCGACCATTTTGAACATTCTCCTTGCGTTGACCATCATGCATAATTTATCGTCAGGGATTTAAAAAAAAAACATGAATACAATGTATAAACATAACTAAAACTAAAACATACACAAAAACTGACCTGAATATTCTAAAACTGCATCGCATATCACATTTCCTTAAGGCGAAAAATGTAGTCAATAAGTGTCCCCAATTATAAGAACAGACAGAACGAACAGAACGAACAGAACAACAGAACAGAAACGTATGTAAGAATTGATGAAAAACACATACAGGTAAATGGACCAGCAAGGCAAAACATGATAGGAAGAGGTAACAGAAAGCAAAAGAGCGAGGCAGAAACAAAGAGAGTGACAGAAAAGACGAAATGTCTAGCACAGAATTTCCAGTCGGTGGGGATACTGTTTATACTGAAAGATCCCGTAGCGTACCCATGGAGGTACAAACAAACAAACAAGCAAGCAAGCAGGCAGGCAAACAAGCAAGCAAGCAATCAATCAAGCAAGCAAACAAACAAACAAACAAACAAAACCAAGATTGTCATGCCATTATGAAAACTCCCTTTTTGCACTAAAATGATAACAGAACATTGAGATGTTTGTACTCCTGTCAGTTGCCATGACTTTATAAAAAACCTTTCCGTTGATAGAAAAATTGATGGTGTGCATCGGAGACAATGGTAGACAGTCGTAACAGAGAAAACAGATTTTCAATTGTTTTATAAGAAATTCCCGAGAAAATGCTATTCATACACTTTCCTGAAAATTGGCTGATTTTTGGCACTTTTTCCCCCCGATCTGTATGACCCTGACCTTGAAGATTTATCCTCCAATCTTATGTTTTCGAGACTTTATGATAAACTCCGCAGCTTTATCCAAAATGTAAAAGATCAACCCATAAAGACCCGAGAAGATCCTGTTTACAACAAATCTTTGTCACAGACAGACAGACACACGGACACGCATTTCAGTTTCAATTTCAGTTTCAGTTTCTCAAGATGACGTCTCCTCGCTCGGAGCGAATTCCATATGCACTAACGTCACAAGTGCCATGTGAAGGAGAAGATCCAGAATGATCATGGCGTCAGTCGAACCTGCACAAAACCCCACGAGCTGGCCAGGTCCTGAGGTCCAATCTAGTCTGTTTTTTATAAAATTATTTATTTAGGGCATTCTAGTGTTGTATCAGTCTATCATTAGAACCATCTTGGTTACATGGAAATGACGTGTGTATCTGTGTATCTCATCTTCAAAGCAAAGAAGAAGTAAAATAAAATATTCAAAGGACTGAATCAAAAACAAACTAGCATAAGTTTATTTCACATCACAGGAAGTCCCCCTCTCCCAATCAATGCATGAAGCCTCCGCTGCCTACCCTAAACACATACATACAAACACAGTCGAACACGCACGCACACACGCACGCACACACATACACACACACACACACACACACACACACCACACACACACACACACGTCCCCCCCCCACACATCCCTCCCTCACACACACACACACCACCTCCGGGGAGATACAAAAATGACATTTTACTCAAAAATAACATGTTACACAAAATAATCCCCACACTTTGCCCTGATGAAAATACGCTGAGAATCAATTACAGTTATTCAAGGACGTGCCATAATTTATAGAATTTCTCTGATAGCATCCAGAGAATCGGTCGCTATGTAGCAGAGACTACTCTGTCCCTGAGGACTAAGCCAATGGCCACAGCCTCTTGGGACAAGCCCACTGTTTTGACGGTAACCAAAGCTTGGACCGCTTGGAGAGAGAGTGATGCCAACAGGACCTTAGCAGCCGGCACACTCTTGGCGAGTTCCCAATATGGTGTTCACTTTATGCCAATGGCGCGTTTTCTCTCTTGTAATACTTTTAGTGTCGTCGATTTGAAATAACAAGTGTGTATTTCTGGACGTGAGTTCTTTCAATTAAAAGTGAGTATTTCGAGACGTGGGTTACTTCAAATGACAGAACGTGTTTGTGGACGTGGATTATTTCAAATGATACTGTGTACTTCCTGAGGTGAGTTATTTGAAATAACAGAACGCGTGTATTTTACATAACTGTGTGTATTTGTGGACGTGAGTTAATTGACTCTACAGTGTGTATTTCTGGACGTGAGTTATTTGACTCTACAGTGTGTATTTTTGGACGTGGGTTATTTGACTCTACTGTGTGTATTTTTGGACGTGAGTTATTTGACTCTACTCTGTGTATTTTTGGACGTGAGTTATTTGACTCTACTGTGTGTATTTCTGGACGTGAGTTATTTGACTCTACAGTGTGTATTTTTGGACGTGAGTTATTTGACTATACTGTGTGTATTTCTGGACGTGAGTTAATTGACTCTACTGTGTGTATTTCTGGACGTGAGTTATTTGACTCTACTGTGTGTATTTCTGGACGTGGGTTATTTGACTCTACAGTGTGTATTTCTGGACGTGGGTTATTTGACTCTACAGTGTGTATTTCTGGACGTGAGTTAATTGACTCTACTGTGTGTATTTCTGGACGTGAGTTAATTGACTCTACTGATTGTTTATTTCTGGACGTGAGTTATTTGACTCTACTGTGTGTATTTCTGGACGTGAGTTAATTGACTCTACTGTGTGTATTTCTGGACGTGAGTTAATTGACTCTACTGTGTGTATTTCTGGACGTGAGTTATTTGACTCTACAGTGTGTATTTCTGGACGTGAGTTAATTGACTCTACTGTGTGTATTTCTGGACGTGAGTTAATTGACTCTACTGTGTGTATTTCTGGACGTGGGTTATTTGACTCTACTGTGTGTATTTCTGGACGTGGGTTATTTGACTCTACAGTGTGTATTTCTGGACGTGAGGTATTTGACTCTACATGTACTGTGTATTTTGGACGTGGTTAATTTGACTCTACTGTGTGTATTTTTGGACGTGGTTAATTTGACTCTACTGTGTGTATTTTTGGACGTGGTTAATTTGACTCTACTGTGTGTATTTCTGGACGTGAGTTATTTGACTCTACAGTGTGTATTTTAGACGTGGGTTATTTGACTATAACAGTGTGTATTTTGGACGTGGGTTATTTGACTCTACAGTGTGTATTTCTGGACGTGAGTTATTTGACTCTACAGTGTGTATTTCTGGACGTGAGTTAATTGAATCTATAGTGTGTATTTGTGGACGTGAGTTATTTGACTCTACAGTGTGTATTTCTGGACGTGAGTTATTTGACTCTACTGTGTGTATTTTTGGACGTGGGTTATTTGACTCTACAGTGTGTATTTGTGGACGTGAGTTATTTGACTCTACAGTGTGTATTTCTGGACGTGAGTTATTTGACTCTACTGTGTGTATTTCTGGACGTGGGTTATTTGACTCTACTGTGTGTATTTCTGGACGTGGGTTATTTGACTCTACTGTGTGTATTTCTGGACGTGGGTTATTTGACTCTACTGTGTGTATTTCTGGACGTGAGTTATTTGACTCTACTGTGTGTATTTCTGGACGTGAGTTATTTGACTCTACTGTGTGTATTTCTGGACGTGAGTTATTTGACTCTATATTGTGTATTTCTGGACGTGGGTTATTAGATTCTACCGTGTGTATTTCTGGACGTTGGTTATTTGACTCTACTGTGTGTATTTCTGGACGTGAGTTATTTGACTCTACATGTACTGTGTGTATTTCTGGACGTGGGTTATTTGACTCTACTGTGTGTATTTCTGGACGAGTTATTTGACTATACTGTGTGTATTTCTGGACGTGAGTTATTTGACTCTACTGTGTGAATTTCTGGACGTGAGTTATTTGACTCTACTGTGTGTATATCTGGACGTGGGTTATTTGACTCTACTGTGTGTATTGCTGGACGTGGGTTATTTGACTCTACTGTGTGTATATCTGGACGTGAGTTATTTGACTCTACTGTGTGTATATCTGGACGTGAGTTATTTGACTCTACTGTGTGTATTGCTGGACGTGGGTTATTTGAAATAACGTGTGTATTTCGAGACGTAGGTTATTTGAGATAACGTATTTCTGGATGTGGGTTATTTGACATTGTGTATTTCTGGACGTGGGTTATTCGAAATATTACAGTGTGAATTTCTGGACGTGGTTTGTTTGACATAGCAGTGTGCATTTCTGGACGTGAGTTGTTTGAAATAACAATGTGTATTTGTGGACGTGGGTTATTTTACATAACAGTGTGTATTTGTGGACGTGGGTTATTTTACATTACAGTGTGTATTTGTGGACGTGGGTTATTTTACATTACTGTGTGTATTTGTGGACGTGGGTTATTTTACATTACAGTGTGTATTTGTGGACGTGGGTTATTTTACATAACTGTGTGTATTTGTGGACGTGGGTTATTTTACATAACTGGTGTATTTGTGGACGTGGGTTATTTTACATTACAGCATATATTTGTGGACGTGGGTTATTTTACATAACAGTGTGTATTTGTGGACGTGGGTTATTTTACATTACAGCATATATTTGTGGACGTGGGTTATTTTACATTACAGTGTGTATTTGTGGACGTGGGTTATTTTACATAACAGTGTGTATTTGTGGACGTGGGTTATTTTACATTACAGTGTGTATTTGTGGACGTGGGTTATTTTACATAACAGTGTGTATTTGTGGACGTAGGTTATTTTACATAACAGTGTGTATTTGTGGACGTGGGTTATTTTACATTACAGTGTGTATTTGTGGACGTGGGTTATTTTACATAACAGTGTGTATTTGTGGACGTGGGTTATTTTACATAACAGTGTGTATTTGTGGACGTGGGTTATTTTACATAACAGCATATATTTGTGGACGTGGGTTATTTTACATTACAGTGTGTATTTGTGGACGTGGGTTATTTTACATAACTGTGTGTATTTGTGGACGTGGGTTATTTTACATTACTGTGTGTATTTGTGGACGTGGGTTATTTTACATAACTGTGTGTATTTGTGGACGTGGGTTATTTTACATAACTGTGTGTATTTGTGGACGTGGGTTATTTTACATAACTGTGTGTATTTCTGGACGTGGGTTATTTTACATAACTGTGTGTATTTGTGGACGTGGGTTATTTTACATTACAGTGTGTATTTGTGGACGTGGGTTATTTTACATAACTGTGTGTATTTGTGGACGTGGGTTATTTTACATAACTGTGTGTATTTGTGGACGTGGGTTATTTGACATAACTGTGTGTGTATTTGTGGACGTGGGTTATTTTACATAACTGTGTGTGTTTGTGGACGTGGGTTATTTTACATTACAGTGTGTATTTGTGGACGTGGATTATTTTACATAACAGTGTATATTTCCAGACGTGGGTTATTTTACATAACTGTGTGTATTTGTGGACGTGGGTTATTTTATATAACTGTGTGTATTTGTGGACGTGGGTTATTTTACGTAACAGTGTGTATTTGTGGACGTGGGTTATTTTACATTACAGTGTGTATTTGTGGACGTGGGTTATTTTACATAACTGTGTGTATTTGTGGACGTGGGTTATTTTACATAACAGTGTGTATTTGTGGACGTGGATTATTTTACATAACTGTGTGTATTTGTGGACGTGGGTTATTTTACATAACAGTGTGTATTTGTGGACGTGGGTTATTTTACATAACTGTGTATTTGTAGACGTGGGTTATTTTACATAACAGTGTGTATTTGTGGACGTGGGTTATTTTACATAACTGTGTGTATTTGTGGACGTGGATTATTTTACATTACAGAGTGTATTTATGGACGTGGGTTATTTTACATTACAGTGTGTATTTGTGGACGTGGGTTATTTTACATTACAGTGTGTATTTGTGGACGTGGGTTATTTTACATTACAGTGTGTATTTCTGGACCTGGGTTGATTGAAATAACAGAACATCTTTCTGGACGTGGGTTATTTGACATAAGTGTGTATTTGTGGACGTGGGTTATTTGACATAAGTGTGTATTTGTGGACGTGGGTTATTTGACATAAGTGTGTATTTGTGGACGTGGGTTATTTGACATGAGTGTGTATTTGTGGACGTGGGTTATTTGACATGAGTGTGTATTTGTGTACGTGGGTTATTTGACATAAGTGTGTATTTGTGGACGCGGTTTATTTTACATAACAGTGAGCGTTTCGTGACGTGTGTTAGCTGAAACGATAGTGTGTATTTCAGGACGTGGGCTATTTCAAATAACGGTGTGTATTTCTTGATGTGGGTTATTTCCAACGATAGTGTGTGTCTGTGGACGTGGGTTGTTTGAAATAACAGTATGTATTTCAGGACGTGGGTTGTTTGAAATAGCAATGTATGTTTCATGACTTGGGTTTTTTGGGAAGTGAAGGTAAGTCTTACAGGGCGGTCTTGGACCGCCCTGTAAAAAGAGTTTGGAACTGCATCTAATGGTTTTGTTTCGGGGCCAGAGCACTATGCTGGTAATGCCGAGTTAAATTGTGGGTTCGGACCCCCTGTTGGCCACATGGTTTGGTCACGCTAGTTAGAACAGCGCCATGCCAATAACCACGGGAGTCGTGAGTTCGATCCTCAGGTGTTTTAGATTTTGAGGTGTTTTTTTTTTCGATTTTGTTTGTATGTTTCCGTTTTCTGTTTTGGGTTTTTAAATCGGGTTTTCTGGCTCAGTTTATACAGCCATGTATTTAAGATCTGATATCTGGAGTTCAATCCCAACTTGCATCATAAAAAGCGCCCTCTTAGCAACACGCGTATTATTTCCTCATTCCTTCCGAATATGTCAGCTGTGTTTGTCACCGGTCACCCTTACTATCCATTTCAAGACAATGTCAGTGCTTAGGGCTTTGCTCAGGGTCAAAGAGCCTGACAGATCATTACTGATATATTTGGCTGGAACGCCTGTCTTACCCACTTTGACTCTAGCGCCCGTCTTACGTATTTCAAAATTGCAGGACACTGAAAGTACGATTTTCTTGATTTGGTTTCGATGTTTTGGCGTTCTCAGTTTGGACTGTGGAGTTTGTTTCAGGGCAGTTCTTCGCACTTGGACATTTCATATGCGCTTCACCCAAGTCTGCCAGTGATTATCTGGCAGATACAGTAAGCCTGCACAAAACCCTACGCCCAAGCAAGGTCTTAAAGAAGAGGGTGTGTGTGTGTGTGTGTGTGTGTGTGTGTGTGTGTGTGTGTGTGTGTGTGTGTGTGTGTGTGTGTGTGTGTGTGGTGTGTGTGTGTGTGTGTGTGTGTGTGTGTGTGTGTGTGTGTGTGTGTGGACAGAAGAGACCTGTGAAACACTAAACTGACACTACAGAGTGATCGGAATATTAAGTTGGACAGCGAAGAGGTCGGTTCCTTTCTTTCAGAGTGGGACTAAACGTTGCTGCGGCTTGAAGCCCAGCCGACTGCCCAGAGCCATATCAGGGCTATAACCATCTTAAACCGTACACACAACACCTCACTGGAAAAAAAAAAACCCACGTAGAAACGAAAAGTGAGTACACATATCAATGCAGTTGCGCAAATAATTTGAGGATATGCCCCTGGCGTTGACCACCCTGTCTAATTCATCATCAAGTACTTAAAAAGATCAAACCTGAATACAAATGTAAACATAAGTAAGGACACTAAAACATATATACAAGGGGGGGGTGCAAAAGTAGGTATACAGCAAGTATCACATCATTATTATAATACTTAATTCATTAAGATTATTAGCACATTAAGTTTTTTGGCTTTATTACGGCACGCAGTTTGAGTATCTGAGGGATTAAGACTGTGCTTGTTATTACATGTATATGCAATATTCATTTGTTTGTATAATAAATGCAGTGAGTATTGTACGTGTTTTCTTTCTTCATAACTGTATACCTACTTTTGCACCCCCCTGTATATAAAAACGGGCCTAGCCTAAATTACCTAAAATTGCTTCTGCATATCACATTTCCTTACACCAAAAATGCATTCAGTAAATGTACTCAATTTATCGATTCTAACAAAAAGTCCATAAGGCTTTATAGGACACATATAGGTAAATGGACCAGCAAGGCAGGAAATGATATAAAGAAATGACAGAAAGCAAACGGACAAGGTAGAAACAAAAAGACTGATAGAAAAGAGGACATCTCTAAACCACAGACATCAGCGATGTTGTTGAAGTAGGAGGTGTGCGGTCGTCCCTTTCTTCTCCTCGCCTCAACTTTCACCTGCAGGACCGTTGATACCAAATCTGTTTTTGGTGTTTCTGATTGCATGGCCTACGTATTTCATCTGTTTGCAAAGTCCGCAGATAACCTCCGTATCTGAAGGCCACCTGGTCTATAAGCAACATGAATAGTAAACAATTCCACAGATAACCTCCGTATCTGAAGGCCATCCGGGTTATAAGCAACATGAACAATGGACATGAACAAGCTCACAGATAACCTTCATGTTTAAAGGCCGTCTGGGTTATAAGCAACATGAACAATGGACATGAACAAGCTCACAGATAACCTTCATGTTTAAAGGCCGTCTGGGTTATAAGCAACATGAACAATGGACATGAACAAGCTCACAGATAACCTTCATGTTTAAAGGCCGTCTGGGTTATAAGCAACATGAACAATGGACATGAACAGCTCACAGATAACCTTCATGTATTAAGGCCGTCTGGGTTATAAGCAACATGAACAATGGACATGAACAAGCTCACAGATAACCTTCATGTTTAAAGGCCGTCTGGGTTATAAGCAACATGAACAATTCCGCAGATAATCTCCATATCTGAAGGCCATCCAGGCTATAAGCAACATGAACAATTCCGCAGATAATCTCCATATCTGAAGGCCATCCAGGCTATAAGCAACATGAACAATTCCGCAGATAATCTCCATATCTGAAGGCCATCCAGGCTATAAGCAACATGAACAATTCCGCAGATAATCTCCATATCTGAAGGCCATCCAGGCTATAAGCAACATGAACAATGAACATAAACAACATGAACAATTCCGCAGATAATCTCCATATCTGAAGGCCATCCAGGCTATAAGCAACATGAACAATGAACATAAACAACATGAACAATTCCGCAGATAATCTCCATATCTGAAGGCCATCCAGGCTATAAGCAACATGAACAATGAACATAAACAACATGAACAATTCCGCAGATAATCTCCATATCTGAAGGCCATCCAGGCTATAAGCAACATGAACAATGAACATAAACAACATGAACAATTCCGCAGATAATCTCCATATCTGAAGGCCATCCAGGCTATAAGCAACATGAACAATGAACATAAACAACATGAACAATTCCGCAGATAATCTCCATATCTGAAGGCCATCCAGGCTATAAGCAACATGAACAATGAACATAAACAACATGAACAATTCCGCAGATAATCTCCATATCTGAAGGCCATCCAGGCTATAAGCAACATGAACAATGAACATAAACAACATGAACAATTCCGCAGATAATCTCCATATCTGAAGGCCATCCAGGCTATAAGCAACATGAACAATGAACATAAGCAACACGAACAATGAACACAAGCAACATGAACAATGAACATAAGCAACACGAACAATGAACATAAGCAACACGAACAATGAACATAAGCAACACGAACAATGAACAAGACCACAGACAACCTCCATACCTGAAGACCATTCGGGCAATAAACAACATGAACAATTCCACAGACAACCTCCATACCTGAAGACCATTCGGGCTATTAGCAATACGAACAATGAACAAGTCCACAGATAACCCCCATATCTGAAGGCCGTCCGGGCTGTAAGCAACATGAACAATGAACGAGTCTGCAGATAACCCCCATATCTGAAGGCCATCGTATAAAGCTGATCAGGAAGTATCTCTCTGTCGAAACAACTGCAAAACTCGTTCTCTCCTTCATAATGTCTCGCATTGACTATTGCAATTCACTCCTGTCTGGTCTTCCTGCCTCCACCATTCACATCCTACAGCGCATTCAAAACAATGCTGCACGCCTTGTACTCAAAAAGAAAAAAGCTGACCACATATCTCCTCTCCTGGCACAACTTCACTGGCTCCCTGTATCAAAGCGCATACAGTACAAACTAGACACCATGTGCTACAAAAGCCTCAATAACGCAGCCCCCGATTACCTGTCAAGCCTACTTGAGATCTATGTTCCCTCACGTACCCTCCGCTCTGCCTCTGATCCTCTGACTCTTCGCTTTCCACGCACTAAGCTCAATACCTATGGTCCACGAGCCTTCTCTGTTTCTGGTCCACTCTCCTGGAACAAACTTCCTCTCTCAGTCCGTCAGCAACCTACTTTTGTCTCCTTCAAGTCCGCTCTCAAAACTCACCTTTTCTCTCCTGCATAAAATCCTAACCTCACTCAACCCTCCCCTCTGCAGCCTGTCTCCGCTCGGAGGGAATCACATGGTTTTAATATATAATTGTATGCTATGCTCTCTATAATTTTCCATTGCTTTTATTCTTGCTTTTATTGCTTTTATTCTTTCTCCCCATTTATAGCCATGCGTGTGTGTGGGTTGTGTGTGTGTGTGTGTGTGTGTGTGTGTGTGTGTGTGTGTGTGTGTGTGTCTGTATGTGTGCGTGCGTGTGTGTGCGAGCGTGCGTGCCTGCGTGTGTGTCTGCTTCAGCGCTTAGATTTGATTTTATCAAGATTTTGCGCTATATAAATATTGTAATTATTATTATTATTATGAACAATGAACGAGTCTGCAGATGACCGCAATATCTGAAGGCCATCCGGGCCATACGCGACATGAACAACGAACAATGAACAATCATCATCATGTGCTCTGCCACATGGCTTTGGCGGTCATGACCCTCCACACTAATCTATCCCCTGTCACTGCAAGTATATCTCCCACCCTGTCTGTCCTCAGCCACCCTGAAAGTCCGTCCAATATGTTCTCCCTGGGTCTACCTGATGTTCTCTTTCCCTTCAGCTTTCCTGTTGTGACCAGTGTTCTCATTCCCCCTTCCTCATAAAATGGCCTATAAACGTTGCTTGTCTTTTCCTAATCTTCTTTATTAATGATCTTCTTGTGTCTGCCTCCATCAAGACTGTCTCGTTTGTTTTCTTTGCTGTCCATGGAACTCTCAACATTCTTCTTATAAACCACAATTTTGTTCTGACTTTGCGTGTTGACTGTCCATGCCTCACAACCGTACAACAGTATCGGTTTTGTGTAACATTCAAGAACTCTCTTCCTGATGTTAATTGATAGGCATTTGTTGGGAAGAACGCTTTTCATATTCTTGAATAATATTTTGGCTTGACTGATTCTGCTGGCTATTTCTGATGTGCATCTACCGTCTGGTGAGATGACTGTGCCCAGATATTCAAAATTATCAACCTGTATCGAAGGTGTGCCGTTTGCTGTTATTTTGCATGAGGGGAGTTCATGCTTTTTACTGATTACCACGACTTCAGTCTTCTTGCTATTTAGCTCCAGCCCTTTATTTTTGCTTTCTATTTCTATTATATTCGTAAGGTTTTGTAGGTCTTTTACATTTTCTGCAATTAACATGGTGTCATCTGCGTAACGAATGTTGTTTATCATTCTTCCTCCAACCTTTATCTCTGGGCGTTCTTCTAGGTTTCTCATGATGGTTTCGTTGCAAAGTGAAAACAAATCTGGTGACTGAACACAACCCTGCCTGACCACACTTTTGAAATTTTGGAAAGAGCGTCTATCATTTTCTATTCTCATTGCTGCTGTTTGTTTCCAGTATATATTTCTTATTATTCCTAGATCTTTTCCATCAGCACTGAGGCTTTCTGGTTGGTTGATTAATTTCTTCACGTCTTACCCGATCAAAAGCCTTGGTATAATCAACAAAGCGTAAAAATAAATCCTTATTCACTTCTACTGACCTCTCTATGATAGTTCTGACGGTGTGTATGGCATTAATATTTCCTTTCCCTTCCACAAGTCCACACTGTTCTTCTGCTATTTCTCTTTTTATTCTGTTCCTTGTCCTCATCATGATTATTCTTCACAGGATTTTTGTTACATGACTCATCGAGCTGAATGTACGATGGAGTTTGCATTCTGTAGCCCCTGTTTTCTTTGGAAGTGCAATGAAAATTGATTTTGACATATCTTTGGGGATTTTTCCGGTGTCATAACTTTTATTTAGGAGGACTGTTATTTTTTCAATATCGAATCTTCTAGGGCCTCTATCATTTCTGTTATAATATTGTCGGGTCCTGGGGCTTTTCCCGGTTTCATCTTTTTCAATTCTGCTCTAACTTCATCTTTCATTATGGATGGTCCTTCAACGTTCTTTCTTATAATGTGTTTTTCGTTTCTGTCATCGCTAAAAAGATCTTTAATGTACTCCCCCCATCTCTGTAATATTTTGTTTTTTTCCATGATAAGCGTACCATCTTTCGACTTTAAGCATTCAGTTGATGTACATGCCTTTTTCCTGAGGGAAATTTCTTCAGTGTCTCTGCACACACTCTGAGGATCTGTTTTGTGTTAGTCTTCTATTTCTTTGCACTTCGTTTCCAGCCAAGCTTCCTTAGCTTCATTGCACCTATTCCTGGTTTCTCTGTTCATCTTCTTGTATGCTTCCTCTTTTCCGTTTGCCTTCCTCCGTTCTTCCATCAATCCTGTAATTTCTTTTGTCATCCAGTTCTTTTTCGCTTTTCTTTCAACTCTAGGGACTTCTTCACAAGCTTCATTCATCGAGTTTCTCAACTTTGTCCATTGTTCTTCACTGTCACCAACGCCCTCCTGAGCATGGGTCGCTTCATCTGTCTTTTAAGAGTCCAAGATATAGTTTGATGTTGCTTTTGGTCTGTTTTCTTTTCTTTAGTTTTAGCTTTAATCTTTCCATTACAAGATTGTGGTCACTGTGACAGTTTGTGCCTGGTGGTGTTTTTGCTATCATTAAAGAATTTCTAAATCTTTTATTGATCATGATGTTTTCAATTTGATTTTTAGTATTATCTTTTCCTCTGTTAGGCTGCTCAAACCAGGTGTTGTCCACTATAAACTCATTCATCTGTGCCCATTCCACAAGTTTCTCTCCCCTTTCATTTTGTGTGCCAGGGCCATGAGGTCCAACTATGTCCTCCGCCCTCTCCTGTCCCACTTTAGCATTAAAATCTCCCATTATTATTGTAACTTCCTGTGAGTTGCATTAAGCCTTGGCCATCTCTAATACGTAACAGAAGTTGTCAATTTCTTCTTGAGCACTAGCTGATGTTGGTGCATATACTTGGATGATGTTGATATCAAATGGCTTGCCCTCTAACTTAGCTAGCAAAACTCGGTCTGACACAGCCCAGTATCCCTTGATTGATTTTGACTTGTCCTTCTCTGGCCAATGAACAAGCCCACAGATAATTTCCATGATCTGAAGGCCATCCAGGCTATAAGCAACATGAACAATGAACAAGTCTGCAGATAACTTCCATGATCTGAGGGCCATCCAGGCTATAAGCAACATGAACAATGAACAAGTCCTCAGATAACTTCCATAATCTGAAGGCCATCCAGGCTATAAGCAACATCAACAATGAACATGTCCTCAGATAACTTCCCTAATCTGAAGGCCATCCAAGCTATAAGCAACATGAACAATGAACAAGTCCTCAGATAACTTCCATAACCTGAAGGCCATCCAGGCTATAAGCAACATGAACAATGAACAAGTCCTCAGATAACTTCCATAATCTGAAGGCCATCCAGGCTATAAGCAACATGAACAATGAACAAGTCCTCAGATAACTTCCCTAATCTGAAGGCCATCCAGGCTATAAGCAACACGAACAATGAACAAGTCCTCAGATAACTTCCATAATCTGAAGGCCATCCAGGCTATAAGCAACATGAACAATGAACAAGTCCTCAGATAACTTCCCTAATCTGAAGGCCATCCAAGCTATAAGCAACACGAACAATGAACAAGTCCACAGATAACTTCCATAATCTGAAGGCCATCCAGGCTATAAGCAACATGAACAATGAACAAGTCCTCAGATAACTTCCATAATCTGAAGGCCATCCAAGCTATAAGCAACACGAACAATGAACAAGTCCACAGATAACTTCCATAATCTGAAGGCCATCCAGGCTATAAGCAACACGAACAATGAACAAGTCCACAGATAACTTTCATAATCTGAAGGCCATCCAGGCTATAAGCAACACGAACAATGAACAAGTCCACAGATAACTTTCATAATCTGAAGGCCATCCAGGCTATAAGCAACACGAACAATGAACAAGTCCACAGATAACTTTCATAATCTGAAGGCCATCCAGGCTATAAGCAACACGAACAATGAACAAGTCCACAGATAACCCCCATATCTGAAGGCTATCTGGACTATAAGCAACATGAACAATGAAGAAGTCTGCAGATAACCCCCATATCTGAAGGCTATCTGGACTATAAGCAACATGAACAATGAAGAAGTCCGCAGGTAACCGCCATATCTGAATGCCGTCCGGGCTATATGCAGCATGAACAATGAACAATGAAGAAGTCTTCAGATAACTCCCATGTCTATCCCACGTGGGGATGCCAGGGGCTCTTTCAGTATAAACAGTATCCCCACCTTCTGGAAATTCTTTGCTAGAAATTTCCTCTTTTCTGTCACTCTTTGTTTCTTCCTTATTCCTTCGCTTTCTGTCATTTTTTCCTATAATTTTCTGTCTTGCTGGTCCATTCACCTGTATGTGTTTAATAAAGTCTTACCTACTTTATCTTACGATTGATAATCAGGTACATGTATTTTAACTCTAGGGAAATGAGATATGCGGAGGCAAGTTTAGGTAATTAAGGCCTGTTTTTATGTATGTTTCAGTGTCCTTAGTTATGTTTAAATTTGTATTCAGGTATGTTTTTTTAAATCCCTTGTGTGATAAATTGGACTGAGTGGTCAACGCCAGAGGCATCTCCTTAGATTATGTGCGCGAATACATTGATATGTGTGCTTAATTTTTTTTTTTTTTTTTCCTATGGAAGCATTGTGCATGTTTTGAAACAGGTTACAGCCCTGACATGTCTCTGCGCAGTCGGTTGGGCTTTAAATAAAAAGAATAGATAGACAAATAACTTCCATATCTGAAGGTCATCCCCCACCTGCGACTCACTGGGTCAGGGATGGTCACTGTCACTTACCAAGTTGAAGGTAGCCAGCCTTTCTCAGTTCTTTCTCTCGAAAACACCGTTGCTACGACTCGTAGGAAGACCCCGCCAAAGCAGTGAAAGGTGTAATCATTCTTGGCATGGGCCTTAACATCTAAATTGCAGATGGCGGGTAATCCCCCTTTACTCCATAGCGCCATGTTAGTCATACTTTCTATCTCCTGTCTATCGTTATTAGGAAGAGACCGTGCGGCAATTGTTGTGAGTAGTCCGTAGATCGTCTCCTCTGAAAAAAAAAATTAAAAAAGGAGAAAAAGTGGGCAGGGATTATTTCATGTCAACGGGCGAGTAGTGTTCGTCTACGCGTGTGTACGTCTGTTGAAAAATGTGAATAAGATTTGATAATTTCTCAGCTCTTCGTAGTCGATGTTTACCAAATTCTGATCGAAG
>JAPXFY010000025.1:51224012-51226512 GCA_030674185.1 Monoplex corrugatus | reverse complement strand
TAGACGAGGGTAGACGAGGGTAGAGGAGGGTAGAGTAGGTTAGAGGAGGGTAGGGTAGAGTAAGGGTAGAGTAGGGAAGAGTGGGGCAGAGTAGGGTACCGGAGGGTAGAGTAGGGTAGAGTAGGGTAGAGTAGGGTAGAGGAGGTAGAGTAGGGTAGACGAGGGTAGAGGAAGGTAGAGAGTAGAGTAGTGTAGAGTAGGGTAGAGTAGGGGAGGGGAGGGTAAAGTAGAGAAGAGAAGGTAGAGGAGGGTAGACGAGGGTAGAGGAGGATAGAGGAAGGTAAAGGAGAGTAGAGTAGGGTAAAGGAGAGTAGAGTAGGGTAGAGTAGGGTAAGGGAGAGTAGAGTAGGGTAAAGTAGGGTAAGGGAGAGTAGGGTAGAGTAGGGTAGAGGAGGGTAGAGGAGGTAGAGTAGGGTAGGGGAGGGTAGAGTAGGGTAGAGTAAGGTAGAGTAGGGTAGAGTAGAGCAGGGTAAAGTAGGGTAAGGGAGAGTAGGGGAGAGTAGGGGAGAGTAGGGGAGAGTAGGGTAGAGTAGGGGAGAGTAGGGTAAGGGAGAGTAGAGTAGGGTAAAGTAGGGTAAGGAAGAGTAGGGTAGAGGAGGGTAGAGTAAGGTAGAGTAGGTAGAGTAGGGCAGAGGAAGGTACAGTAGGTAGAGTAGGGTAGGGTAGAGTAGAGCAGGGTAAGGGAGGGTAGAGGAGGGGAGGGTAGGGTAGAGGAGGGTAGAGTACGGTAGAGGAGGGTAGAGGAGAGAGACGAGGGTAGAGTATGGTAGAGGAGTGTAGAAGAGGGTAGAGTAGGGTAGAGTAGAGAGACAAGGGTAGAGTACGGTAGAGGAGTGTAGAGGAGGGTAGAGGAGGGTACAGTAAGATAGAGGAGGGTACAGTAAGACAGAGGAGGGTAGAGGAGGGTACAGTAAGATAGAGGAGGGTAGAGGAGGGCACAGTAAGATAGAGGAGGGTAGAGGAGGGTACAGTAAGATAGAGGAGGGTAGAGGAGGGTACAGTAAGATAGAGGAGGGTACAGTAAAATAGAGTAGGGTAGAGGAGGGTACAGTAAGATAGAGGAGGGTACAGTAAGATAGAGGAGGGTACAGTAAGATAGAGGAGGGTAGAGGAGGGTACAGTAAGATAGAGGAGGGTAGAGGAGGGTACAGTAAGATAGAGGAGGGTAGAGGAGGGTACAGTAAGATAGAGGAGGTAGAGGAGGGTAGAGGAGGGTACAATAAGATAAAGGAGGGTAGAGGAGGTACAGTAAGATAAAGGAGGGTAGAGGAGGGTACAGTAAGATAGAGGAGGGTAGAGGAGGGTACAGTAAGATAGAGGAGGGTAGAGGAGGGTACAGTAAGATAGAGGAGGGTAGAGGAGGGTATAGTAAGATAGAGGAGGGTAGAGGAGGGTACAGTAAGATAGAGGAGGGTAGAGGAGGGTACAGTAAGATAGAGGAGGGTAGAGGAGGGTACAGTAAGATAGAGGAGGGTAGAGGAGGGTATAGTAAGATAGAGGAGGGTAGAGGAGGGTACAGTAAGATAGAGGAGGGTAGAGGAGGGTACAGTAAGATAGAGGAGGGTAGAGGAGGGTACAATAAGATAAAGGAGGGTAGAGGAGTGTGGAGGAGGGTAGAGTGGGTGAAGTAGAGAGACGAGGGTAGAGTCTGGTATGGTAGAGAGACGAGGGTAGAGGAGGGTAGAGGAGGGTAGAGGAGGGTAGAGGAGAGTAGAGGAGGGTAGAGGAGGGTAAAGTAGAGTAAAGTAGGGTAGAAGAGAGTAGAGTAGGGTAGAATTGAAGGGTTAAACAGTTGGGATTCTGTGCCAGAGCTTGTCCCCTTATTTGGTTGGTTGGTTGGTTGATTGGTTGACTGAATGATTGAATGACTGAGTGTTTGATTGATTGATTGAGTGAGTGAGAGAGCGCTTGCTTGCTTGCTTGATTGAATGAGTGAGTGCTTAAGTGATTGATTGATTGACTGATTGAGTGAGTGCTTAATTGATTGATCAACGGATTGATCGATTGATTCATCGACTGATAGATTGATTTATTTTATCAGGTAGTGATCGATGGATGGAATATCACAAATGGATAGATCGGCTGACTGATTGATAAATCTGTTTGATCTTTTTTATTTGCATTTGTACTAACTTTTCATTCGTATAGGCTTCTGAAAGAATGGATCTGTAAGTAATCTAATATCAACATCACACACCATACACACAAACACACACACCACACACACACACACACACACACACACACACACACACACACACACACACACACACACACACACACACACACACACACACACACACACACACACACAACATCAACAAAAACAACATACAGACGAAACAAACACAAACAGCCAGCGAGCAAGGGACAAAATGCTGCACGGGAATTCCGTCACACACACACACACACACACACACACACACACACACACACACACACACACACACACACACACACACACACACACACACACACACACACACACACACACACACAC
>JAPXFY010000025.1:51209012-51219012 GCA_030674185.1 Monoplex corrugatus | reverse complement strand
TGGACGGAGTGGTCAACGCCAGGGGCATGTCCTTAGATTATTGCGCGAATGCATTGATATGTGTACTTAATTTTCTGTTCCTTTTTCCTGTCGAAATATTGTGTATGTTTCGAAACTGTTATAAACTTGATATGGCTCTACGCAGTCGGCTGGGATTTTAAACAAAAATGACAAGAACAACAACTGACGCCACAGGTGCCATTTGATGTACATGTACATGATCCAGACTGATCGTGGCATAAGCTGTTGAACTCCGCTGAATGACCCAGCAACAGTGCCGGGACTTCTCTGTTGGGTGCCATCATGGCAGCTTGATGTAGCTGATTACCATGGACCTCCCAGCACCCAGATTTCGAATGAATGAACGTGGGATTGGTGGTGGTGTGTGTGTGTGTGTTGAGGACCCAGAATGGCCTGCCTTGGTCCAGTGACGACACAGAATGGAACAATGAGAAGATTTTCTGGGGACACAGTAGTTGAACAGTGGGGGAAAAAGATTTATCTGGGGACATATAGTTGGAACAGTGGGGAAAAAGATTTATCTGGGCGACACAGTATTGGAAAATGGGGAAAAAGATTTATCTTGGGCGACACAGTAGTTGGAAAATGGGGAAAAAGATTTATCTGGGCGACACAGTAGTTGGAACAATGGGGAAAAAGATTTTCTGGGGACACAGTAGTTGGAACAATGGGGAAAAAGATTTATCTGGGCAACACAGTAGTTGGAACAGTGGGGAAAAAGATTTGTCTGGGCGACACAGTAGTTGGAACAGTGGGGAAAAAGATTTATCTGGGTGACATACTAGTTGGAACAGTGGGGAAAAGGATTTATCTGGGCGACATACTAGTTGGAACAATGGGGAAAAAGATTTATCTGGGCGACACAGTAATTGGAACAATGGGGGAAAAGATTTATCTGGGCGACACGGTTGTTGGAACAATGGGGAAAAAGATTTATCTGGGCGACACAGTAGTTGGAACAGTGGGGAAGAAGATTTATCTGGGCGACATACTAGTTGGAACAGTGGGGAAAAGGATTTATCTGGGCGACACAGTAGTTGGAACAATGGGGAAAAAGATTTGTCTGGGCGACATACTAGTTGGAATAGGGGGAAAAAGATTTATCTGGGCGACACAGCAGTTGGAACAGTAGGGAAAAGGATTTATCTGGGCGACACAGAGTTGGAACATGGGGAAAAAGATTTTCTGGGCGACATACAGTTGGAACAGTGGGGAAAAAGATTTATCTGGGCGACACAGCAGTTGGAAAGTGGGGAAAAAGATTTATCTGGGCGACATACTAGTTGGAATAGGGGGAAAAAGATTTATCTGGGCGACACAGCTAGTTGGAAAGTGGGGAAAAAAATTTATCTGGGCGACACTAGTTGGAAGTTGGCACACAGTAGTTGGAACAGTAGAGAAAAAATGTATCTCTACATGTTTTGGAAATGCCAATAAATGAAACTGGCCATTTACATACAGATAACGTGCGCGTTGTCTTAAAACGTTATTGTGCATAGGAATTGAACATTCAACGCTTTGTCAGCGTAACCCTTTGACTCCCGCACCTTATCCACCTTGCAAAAACCTAACTCTTTGACTTCCTCACCCTTATCCACCAACTTCCTGAAACTCTAACTCTTTGGCTCCTTCACCCTTATCAACAGCTTCCTAAACTTAACTCTTTGACTCTATCACCTTTATCCGCCAGCTTCCTGCAGGACTCTGGTGGATAAGGGTGAGGGAGTCAAAGGGTTAAATTTTTGCTTTGCTGCATGGTTGACACAGGATGCTGGTGGACAGGATAGGAGTCAAAGAGTTTATTTTGCTTTGCTGCATGGTTGACAATGCAGAATACTGGTGGACAGGTAGGAGTCAAAGAGTTCAAGTTTTGCTTTTCTGGCATGGTTGACAAGCAATGATGCGGTGGACAGGATAGGAAGTCAAAGAGTTAAGTTTTTGCTTTGCTAGCACGGTTGAAAATGCAGATGCTGTGGACAGGGTGGGAAGTCAAAGGTTCAGTTTTGCTTTTCTGGCATGGTTGACAATGCAGTGATGACGGGTGGGATCAAGGTTAGGGAGTCAAAGAGTTAAGTTTTTGCTTTGCTGCATGGTTGAATAAGAGGTGATGGACAGGGTGCGGAAGTCAAAGGGTTAATTTTTTTCTTTGCTGGCATGGTTGACAATGCAGGAAGCTGGTGGACAGGGTGTGGAAGTCAAGGGGCTAAGACATATGAGAAAAGACTGAATAACTGTGTTTTTTTACCTTATGTTTTCCACGTTGCATTTTGTTCACGCTCCGTAATGGTTTTTTTTAAAGGATCATTGTACTCAGCGAGGTTACCTTAGTGCTCACCGTTTTTTTGTCTCATTTTCTACGTCGCTTTAATGGCCTCAGAAGCTGAAATAGTTTTTATTATGCGATGATGATGATGTCGATGTGGATGATAATCATGATGCTATGGAGTTCCATCTAGGATTGAGACTGCGTGACAGGGCTGTACTCAACGCTTACTATCATCATATATATTCTGGCGTCAACCAGGCCCGAGAGATACAGACACCTGCGGTGTTGGTCAGAAGATTTGAGCAACACCCTCAATGACGCATCCGCGAAGTGGATGAGACTCGACTGTGTGGTTCCAGTCTTCCCAATGAGCCCATAGCACGCCCAACTCTGGGTACGAGTCGGTTAGAGCCGAAAAATCCCACAATGATTTTTGGAGGTACTGATGGGGATCCGAACCCACAACCTTCCAGTCTGTTGTCCGTTGCGTTAACCACTACACCACGGCGAGTGATACGCTGCATAATGTTTGTTCATGTATCTTTCATGAGTTGATTTTATGACAGCTGTGGAGGCCAGTCATCTTCTCTTTTACAGACAACGCTGGGATCTGATGTCTGGGCTTTGTGTTGCAAATGGAATTTCAGACAGTTTGAAGCGTTAGTGTGTCTTCCTGTATGTATGTTCAGCTTGAAAAGTTCGTTAGTTTTTTTTTTTAATTAGTAACGTAAAGTCAGTAACGTGTATTCCCCCCTCCCCCCCACTCCCAATCCGATAGAGATGCCGGGGGCTCTTTCAGTATAAATAGTATCCCCACCTTCTGGAAATTCTGTGCTAGAAATTTCCTCTTTCCTGTCACTCTCTTTGTTTCTTTCTTCCTTCCTCCTTTGCTTTCTGTCATTTCTTCCTATCATTTTCTGCCTTGCTGGTCCATTCACCTGTATGTGTTCGATAAAGTTGTACGTTTTTTCTCTTAGGATTGATAACTGGGTACATGTATTGAGTGCATTTTTGGCTCTAGGGAAATGTGATATGCGAAACAATTTTGGGATATTCAGGCCCGTTTTTATACATGTTTTATTGTCTGTAGTTATGTGTAGTTTGTATTCAGGTTTGTTTTTTTTGATCCCCTGTGTGATAAATTGGACGGAGTGGTCAAGACCAGGGGCATTGCCTTAGATTATATGCGCGCATGTATTGAATATGTGTACTTAATTTCCTTTTCCTTTTCTTTTTCCTGTTGAAGTAGTGTTTATGTTTTGAAAGGGTTATAACCCTGATATGGCTCTGCGCAGTCGGCTGGGCTTTAATTAAACATAATAACAATACCAAGTGACGTCTATTCATAGGAAACGTTTTTTAATAGATCATGTCTGTATGCAGCTATTTTCCAAATTTATATGGACTCACTGCGCGTTGTACATTTTACAAGACACAAAAGTGCGATACACACAGAAACTCCAGTGTGTCGGACATATACACATACGTTATAATGCACACGTGTGCGAATGAATGTATATTAACATGTGTATGCATACATACATATACGCCTATGATCATAAATGTATATGCATGAATGATCACACGGTATACGCCACATGGTCAGTAGATAAATGGAAGACAAGTTTTCATTCACAATGGGATCACATAATCGAGTTTTATTCATTTGACGGGATGAGTCGTTGAGGGAGTCGCTCATACTATCTGACCAACACCGCAGGTGTCTGTATCTCTCGGGCCTGGTTGATTATGAAAGTAAGCATACGGTACAGGCAGGTCACGCAGTCTCAATACAAACAAGCGAATTAATACAACTATTCAATTCAATGCTTGTTCGACTGTATTTAGCTTGAAGGTGTTATTTAAGTTCTGGCAACTCTTGGTAGATGGATCTGTTCGTAACTTTAAACACATTTTTTTTTAGGATCATTGCACTCAGGGAGGTTACCTTTGTGGCGCCATTTGTTTTCGTCCCATTTTCTACGCCATCCCAATGGCCACAGAAGATGGCACAGTTTTTTGAAATGCGATGATGATGATGTCGATGAGGATGATAATCATAATGCTACGGAGTTCCATCTGGGATTGAGACTGCGTGACAGAGTTGTACTCCACGCTTACTATCATAATATATCCTGGCGTCAAACTGGGCCCGAGAAATACAGACACCTGCCATGCTGGTCAGAAGATTTGAACAATACTCTCAATGACGAATCCGTGAAGTGGATGAGACTTGACTTTGTGGTTCCAGTCTTCCTAATGAGCCCATAGCACGCTTAACTCCGGGTAGGAGCCGGTTAGAGCCGAAAAATCCCGTTTTGGATCTTCTCCATCACATGGCATCAATGGCATCAGTGTATATGGAATTCATTCCGAGCGCATGAGACGTCGTCTTGAGAAAAATGTAACTGAAACTGAAAGCAGGATTACGATTCCCTGCTGACACTCTCTTATCACCTCATTTTAATATATTTTTCAAATAACTGGAATCAGATTCTGATCTGTCTGTAATCAGGCTTACGGGACAATACAAACCCCGTATATGAACAGACACTTTTGTGCCCAGCTATATCTGTCTGTCTGTCTGTCTGTCTGTTTTTTGTCTGTCTCTGTCTTTCTTTCTTTATGTCTGTCTGTCTCTGTCTCTCTCTCTGTATCTCTGTCTGTCTGTCTGTCTGCCTGCTTGTCTGCCTGTCTGTCTGTCTCTTTCTCTTTCTTTCTTTCTTTCTTTCTCTATCTATCATTTTTCAAAGAACAAAGAACAATAAAAGGGAGATAATATATACAAGAAAACACGTAAACAAATTTGTCGCACTTTAAATTCCCCTGGTTAATTTCAGCCCCAACAAGAAGAAACAAACAAACAAACATGTACACAAACAAAAGAGTCAAACAGAACAGCAAACAAACAAAGAAAAAAATATAGAACAAGAGAGACAGACAGACAGATAGAGAGAGAGAAAGAGAGAAAAGGAGAGAGAGAGAGAGAAAGAGGGAGAGTAGGAGAGAGAGAGAAAGAGATACAGACAGACAGACAGACAGGCAAACAGACAGGCATACATGCAGAAGACAGAGAGAGAGAGAGAGAGAGAGAGAGAGAGAGAGACAGACAGACAGACAGACAGACAGACAGGCACAGAAAGAAACAAACAGAAAACACACACACACATATACACACACACACACACACACACACACACACACACACACACACACACACACACACACACACACACACACACACACACACACACACACACACACACACACACACAAGAAGCGACTCGAGTGAAAACAATCAGTAAGCTAAGAAGCTCTCTCCAAAGGCAATGGAGACTCGCAGAGAGTCAGACAAAATAGGAGGATGGAGTTTCCTGACAGAAAACAATTATCGTTGCTGTGCTGTGTGACATTTTACATAAAGCACCGTGTGAACAGTGCAGGATGCTGAGGACACTCGAAGGATGAGTTCAATGAGTAGGTTTGGCTCACAAGACCATTTCAGATGCCAAGAGGGTTTGGGATGATGATGAAATGAATGGATTGACGAAGGTTGATATTTTGTTGGTTTGACCGCAAGTATTGTTTCGTTTTCAGTTTGTGTTGTTTGTTTGTTTGTTTGTTTGTGTGTGTGTGTGTGTGTGTGTGTGTGTGTGTGTGTGTGTGTGTGTGTGTGTGTGTGTTTTGTGTGTGTGTGTGTGTGTGTGTGTGTTTGTGTTGTGTGTGTGTGTGTTTGTGTGTGTATGTGTGTGTGTGTGTGTGGGTTCAGTATTTGCTTGTCTACCCCTACCCCCTTCATACCCCTCCACCCACCTCTGTCTGTCTCTGTTTGTCCTTTCTCCCTCTCTCTTTCCTTTTTTCTTCTCTCTCTGTTTCTTTCTTCTCTCTCTTTCTCTCTGTCTGTCTGTATGTCTGTCTCTCTGTCTGTGTGTCTGTCTCTCTCTCTTTCTTGCTTTCTTGCTTTCTTTCTTTCTTTCTCTTTTCTTCCTCTGTCTCTCATTTTTCAAAGAACAAAGGGAGGTAAAATATACCCGAAAACACGAAAACAAATTTGTCGCACCTTAAATTCCCCTGGTTAATTTCAACGATGTGAGATGTTAGTGCTCACAATTCATTTGTGTAAAGTGTACTTAGTCTGTGATATGATGATTCATTGTTCAGTATTATAATGTATGAAAGACGGCAAACTTGGGATCCCGTTCGGGGCATGTCAGACCTTGCTGAACAGCAAAATGGGCTGTGTCTGGAGCATCATGCCTGGCCACTTTCGCGGCTGTTCAAACAACCCCTGTGGTTGAAGTAAGGCAACGTTAGGAGCTTCCGACTGCAAAGTGTCGAGACTACAGTAAGGGCAAGCAGCCAGCAGCTATGCGAACTAGTGACGAGGCGGGATGTCCGAAAGAGAGACGAGGACCAGAGTGGGGCGTGAGTGGGGTCTTCCGTTCTCTCTTGGAACGATGGCTGGGCTGGTCCTAGTTGGTGCGTGTTGTGTGGCTTTGTCCCGGGGTTTGTCATCTCCCCACCTTGCCATTCGGTTTGTAAACAAGGTAACTGATGACTGGGACCGAATGGGTCATGCAGCGCATGGACAGCCCCCCCTCCCCCCACCCTTTGCTTCATGAAATGACTGTCGAGTGGCGTCGGGAACTTGGGAGGTAATTGTCCGGCGAGTGGCGAGGCATTGGTGCTCCGGGTCCCATCCGCACCCTCGTGGTGTTTCTTGTTAACTATGCTTAATGTTAGATGTCATTGTGTATTGTTGTGTTAATGTCAAATGTTTTTCATGTCCTATACTATTATTCTGAGCACCTCACGGACTCAGGCTAAATCTCGTGGGACTCGGACGAGGTCTGGCCCCCCAGACGTGCGGCACGCTGGCCCACCGGCGTGTGGATATGCCCTGGTGCCCACGAACCAGATCCCCAAGCTATGGGTAAATACATGTAGCTCCACTGCCTTGTGGACATCTCGGGGGAGAATAAGGCTAAGGGAGTTAACCCTAAAAAAAAATCACCCTACTGCCTTGTAGGTTGTCGTGGGAACGACAAAGGCTAGCGGAGAGACCGTAAAGAAACCGACGGAAGGCAACGGGAAACCACTATCATTATTTCCCTAGGATACTCATGGATGAATAAACAAAAGGAAAATGAAGATAGGTAAGGGGTTGGAACTAAACAGCAGGAAGCCTGAAGTCATGGTGATCAGTAAAAAACATGAAACCCCCTCATGCAAAATAACAGCAAATGGCACAACCTTGACACAGGTTAACAAGTTTAAATGCCTGGGAACGATCATTTCGTCAGACGGCAGATGCACATTAGAAATAACCGGCAGAATCGGCCAAGCCAAAACAGCATTCAAGAAGATGACAAGCATTCTTACCAACAAATGCCTATCAATTAACATCAGGAAGAGAGTTCTTGAATGTTATATAGAACCAATACTGTTGTACGGATGTGAGGCGTGGTCAGTCAGCAAGCAAAGCCAGAACAAGATTGAGGCAGCCGAGATGAGGCTTCCAAGAAGAATGTTGAGAGTTCCATGAACAGCAAAGAAAACAAACGAGATAGTCTTGGTGGAGGCAGACACAAGTAGATCATTCATAAGGAAGATTAAGAAAAGACAGGCAACATTTATAGGCCATTTTATGAGGAAGGGGATTTGGAGCACCTGATCACAACGGGAAAGCTGGAGGGAAAGAGAGCACCAGGTAGACCCAGGGAGAAAACCCCTAGACGGACTTGCGGAGTGGCTGAAGACATGGAGGGCGGAGATGCTTGGGGCAACAAGAGATAGAGACGGATGGAAGTCCATGAATGCCAACGCCATGCGGCAGGGCACCTGATGATGATGAAGATACTATTATTCAGTGTTATACTAGTATGAAGCGTGCTGAACATGAGATATTATTATTCATTGTTATGATAGAATGGAAGGAGCAGCAGGGAAGTTTCAGTCTTTTTCTCCTAATTTTTGTATCTGGTGTTTGTTTGTTTGTTTGTGATCTTACGCTTGACAAAGTTAAGTTTGGCCGAAAATTTGCGCCTGTCTTGTCTTGTTGTATTAAATACGCGTTCTTATTCTTTTTTCGTGTTTTTTTTTCTGGTTCCTGTTTGTTTGAACCCGGGCACTCATACTTGTCTTGGAGAATGAAGTGTGCTTAATGTTGGCTATCATTATTCAGTGTTAGCGTGTGTATTAGTGTGAAGTGTGCTTAATGTTGGCTATCATTATGCAGTGTTAGCGTGTGTATTAGTGTGAAGTGTGCTTAATGTTGGCTATCATTATTCAGTGTTAGCGTGTGTATTAGTGTGAAGTGTGCTTAAATGTTACATATCATTATTCATTGTTAGCTCGCATACTAGTGTGAAGTGTGGTTATTGTTAGATATCATTATTTATTGTTGGTTTAAACAGAATTTTATTCAAGAAAAGAAGAGCCATAAATACAGCAAAGCATGGGCAGGGCATCAAGCAATGGCTTATGTTAGTCCTCCCCAAAAACAATTGACACACTATTGGCTCAAATGCGGGCAACTTGTGAAATTTAAACCAACACGAAACAAGAAAAAAATGAAGAAAAAGCTAAAAGCACTACGATCATATCCTTAGCACATTAGGTGAAAGAAAACAATAACAACAAAAAAGAACCAAAGCAAACTAAGGGAAAAAACTCAGAAAACCCAACAAAGCAGGCAAAAACACCACAATTGATATCACATGTTACTACAAACATAAATAATAGATGAAAAGAGTAAGACTTAGTTCCAACATGCTGGAGGAATGGAGATAGATAAGAGTTGCTTACTGGAGGTCCGGCACACCACCGCAGATCACCCAAGTAGACAATTTAGAAACGCTTGGAATTTTCAATAAAATTATGAACTAATTTAAACATATTTTCGTTTTCTTGAAGGCTTAATTGTTCACTTCCATTCAGAAGTATTTTTGTTCTTCTTTGTTCCTGAGGAAGAGAGTCAATCGTCTGGAGGCGAACGTTTGCATACCGCGGACAAAAAAGCAGAAAGTGATTCGCTGTTTCATTAGGATGGCCACAAATACATGCTGGGTTATCTAGTAAATGTCTTTTGAACAAGTCGGAGTTAAGGTCACTCATTTCTAATCTTAATTTACAATGAATAATTTGCTGCATCCTTTTACCGTAGTAAAAGAATGCAGGAACCATTGGATCTCCATGTGAGAGAAAGTGTTTAAGTTGGCCATTATTGTTACTGTGTATACACTACTTACACTATCATCATCATTAATCATCATTATCATCATCATCATCATCATCAACAAGTGCCCTGCCGCGCGGCGTTGGCGATCATGGCCCTCCATACAAATCTATCCCTTATCACTGCAAGTAACATCTCCCAACTTTTCTGTCCTCGGCCACCCTACAAGACTGTCTCGTTTGTTTTCTTTGCTGTCCATGGAAATGTTTCTTTATAGAAACAACGTTTCAGTTGCCTCAATTTTGTTCAGACTTCGCGTGTTGACTGTCCACGCCTCACAACCGTACAAAAGTATCGGTTCTATAGAACAGTCAGTCACACCACATACGCATACATCACCCAGCATATTCAGCATCCACACGCAATGTGTGAAGTGTACTTGATATAAAATATCGTTGTTTATTGTTTACCTCGTATATCAGTGTGAAGTGTGCTTAATGTGAGATGTTATCATTCATTGTAAGCTTGTATGTTAG
>JAPXFY010000025.1:51191512-51196512 GCA_030674185.1 Monoplex corrugatus | reverse complement strand
TTCCTCTCTCTCTTCCCTCTCTCACTCTCTTCCTCTCTCCTCTTCCTCTCTCTTCCCTTCTTCCCTCTCCTCTCTCTCCCTCTCTCCACTCTCTTTCTCCCTCTCTTCCTCTCTCCTCTCTTCCTCTCTCTCTCTCCTCTCTTCTCTTCCCTCTCTCACTCTCTTCCTCTCTCTCTCTCCTCTCTCACTTCCTCTTCCTCTCTCTCTTCCCTCTCTCTTCCCTCACTCTCTTCTCTTCCTCTCTCTCTCTTCCTCTCTCTCTTCCCCTCTCTTCACTCTCTCTCCTCTCTCTCTTTCCCTCTCTCTTCCTCTCTCATCTCTCTCCTCTCCTCTCTTCCCTCTCTCTTCCCCTCTCTTCCCTCTCTTCCTCTCTCTCCCTCTCTCTTCCCTCTCTCCTCTCTTCCTCTCTCCTTCCCTCTCTTCTTCTCTTCCTCTCTCCTTCCTCTCTCTCTTCCTCTCTCTCTTCCCTCTCTCACTCTCTTCCTCTCTCTTCCCTCTCTCTCTTCCCTCTCTCTTCCTCTCTCTCTTCCCACTCTCTTCCTCTCTCTTTCTTCCTCTCTCTCTCTCCTCTCTCCCTCTCTTCCTCTCTCTCTCTTCCCTCTCTCTTCCTCTCTCTCTTCCCTCTCTCTCACTCTCTTCCTCTCTCTCTCTTCCTCTCTCTCTCTCTCTCTCCTCTCTCTCTCCTCTCTCTTCCCTCTCTCTCTTCCCTCTCTCTCTTCCCTCTCTCTCTCTTCCCTCTCTCTTCCCTACTCTCCTCCTTCCCTCTCTTCCACTCTCTCTCTCCTCCTCTCTCTTCCCTCTCTTCCCTCTCCTCTTCCCTCTCTCCTCTCTCTCTCTCCTCTCTCTCTTCCCTCTCTCCACTCTCTCTCTTCCCTCTCTCTCTTCCCTCTCTCCTCTCTTCCTCTCTCTCTTCCCTCTCTCCTCTCTTCCTTCCTCTCTCTCTCCTCTCTCTTCCCTCTCTCCTCTCTCTCTTCCCTCTCTCTTCCCTCTCTCCTCTCTTCCCTCTCTCTTCCCTCTCTCACTCTCTTCCTCTCTCTCTTCCTCTCTCTCTTCCCTCTCTCACTCTCCTCTCCTCTCTCTCTTCCCTCTCTCCTCTCCTCTCTCTTCCTCTCTCTCTCCCTCTCTCCTCCTCTCTCTTCCCTCTCTCTCCTCTCTCTCACTCTCTTCCCTCTCTCACTCTCTTCCTCTCTCTCACTCTCTTCCTGTCTCTCTTCCTCTCTCACTCTCTCCTCTCTCTCTGTCTTCTCTCTCACTCTCTTCCCTCTCTCACTCTCTTTCTCTCTTCCTCTTCCTCTCATCTCTTCCTCTCTTTCACTCTCTTCCTCTCTCTCTCTTTTCCCTCTCTCACTTTCTTCCTTTCTCTCTTTGTTCCTCTCTCACTCTCTTTCTCTCTCTCTTCCTCTCTCTCTCTCTTTCTCTCTCTCTCTCTTTCTCTTTCCTTCTCTCTCATTCTCTTCCTCTCTCTTTCCATTTGTCTCATTCTTCCTCTCTCTTCCCTGCTCTCTCTTTCCTTTTCCCTCTCTCTCCTCTCTTGTTCCCTACTCTCTCTTTTACCTTCTCTGTCTCTCTCCTATCTCTCCTATCTCTCTCTCTCCCTGCTCTCTCTCTCTTTTACCTTCTCTCTCTGCCCTGCTCTCTCTCTCTCTCTTTACCTTCTTCTCTCTGCCCTGCTCTCTCTCTCTCTCTCTCTTTTACCTTCTCTCTCTGCCCTGCTCTCTCTCTCTCTCTTTTACCTTCTCTCTCTCTCCTATCTCTCTCTCTCCCCTGCTCTCTCTCTCTCTTTTTTATCTTCTCTCTCTCTCTGTTTCCCTGCTCTCTCTTTTACCTTCTCTCTCTCTCCTCCTCTCTCTCTCTCCTTTTCTCTCTCTACTCTCTCTCTCCTCTCTCTCTTCTCTCTCTTTTTTCTCTCTCTCTTCCTCCTCCTCCCCCTCTCTCTTTTACCTGCGTTGGGTGCAGGCATTTGCGTTACTGTTATTATTCTATTGTTTCCACAGTAATACCATCACCCCATGGCACAGCCACATTTCACTGCTGTTGAGTGTGTAACAGTTTGGCAACTGTCACGGTTAGGAAGGACGACAATTACCAGCCATTACGTATACGTACACTTAATACCACTGAACCGTACAGCACAGGGCACTCGCGTTGGAAAATGGACTGGCATGTAACGGAGAAGATTTTTTGAAACTTGAAACTTGGGACTGACATTGAAGGAGAAGACTGAAACTTGAAAAACACTTTATCTGAACTTGAGCTGACAGTTAGAAGAGAGAAGACTGAAACTTGGAAAAACTTTATCTGAACTTGGAGACGACAGTTAGAGAGAAGACTGAATTGAAAACACTTTATCTGAAACTTGGAGACTGACAGTTAGAAGAGAGAAGACTGAAACTTGGAAAACACTTTATCTGAAACTTGGAGACTGACAGTAAGAAGAAAACTGAAACTTGGAAAACACTTTATCTGAAACTTGGAGACTGACAGTTAGAAGAGAGAAGACTGAAACTTGGAAAACACTTTATCGAAACTTGGAGACTGACAGTTAGAAGAGAGAAGACTGAAACTTGGAAAACACTTTATCTGAAACTTGGAGACTGACAGTTAGAAGAGAGAAGACTGAAACTTGGAAAACACTTTATCTGAAACTTGGAGACTGACAGTTAGAAGAGAGAAGACTGAAACTTGGAAAACACTTTATCTGAAACTTGGAGACTGACAGATAAAAGAGAGAAGACTGAAACTTGAAAACACTTTATCACTCAAGGTTTAATAGAACTAATTCCCCACTGGTGCAATTTTGAACACAACGAGAAACATTCTTTTGGAGAGATATGTTACTCTGGTAGGCCTACGCTTTATCACGCACTGAACGTAATCTCACTTGTAGAGGTGATGAAGTAGTTTGAACCGAATTTTGAACGAATTGAATCTGCCAGACATTTAATAAGCGGATCGATTTGAACCTGCACATCACCGTAATTATTAATGCACGTCTTCGTTTGGCCATGAAACGCGGGAGAGAAGAGTCGGACTTCTGCATCAAAGATAACACTCCATTGAGCATCAAAGACAACAGTGGCAGTATACCAGAATGGTCACTGCCTCAGTCACGGCGGCAAACCAGCTGATTGTTATGAGGCTGTCTGGAACTGGACTCGGACCCTCGGAACCGAAGTCTGCTACTGCTGGTTCATGCTGTGAGCTGTCCACGTCCTCAGACGACGACGACCCGCATGGAGTCTACCGGCGTTCGCGTGTGACGTGGCTGCTGAGTGATGTGGATGAGACGTGGCAGGTAATAGTTTGTTTGTTTGTTTGTATTGTGTATGCTTGTATGTGTGTTTGTTTGTCTGTTTGTTGTCTGTTTGTTTTGTTGTATGTCTGTTGTTTGTTTGTGTGTATGCTTGTATGTGTGTTTGTATGTCTGTTTGTTGTTCGTTTGTATGTTGTTTGTATGTCTGTTTGTTGTTTGTGTGTATGCTTGTATGTATGTATGTATGTATGTATGTATGTATGTAGTATGTATGTATGTATATGTATGTATTATTATGTATGTATGTATGTATGTATGTATGTATGTATGTATGTATGTATGTATATATGTATGTATGCATGTATGTATGTAGTATGTATGTATGTATGTATGTACGTATGTATGTATGTATGTATGTATACTTGTTTGTATGCTGTTTGTTTGTTTGTTTGCTTGTACGTCCGTTTGCTTCTATGTAAGTATGTATGTTTGTATGTATGGTTGTTCGTTTGTTTGTTGGTATGTATGCTTTGCTTATTGTTTGTATGTTTGTTTTGTATGTTTCTTTGTATGTTGGTATGTATGTTTGTTTGTTTGTATGTGTGTCCGTTTGTTTTAATGTTGTACTTCTCAAATCTAACACAATTTGCGCTACCCATTCAGCTAGCATAGAAGTGTGTTCTGAGCTTACTGTTTTTGTACTTTGTATCTGCTTCTATTGGGGAAACGTGTTCTGAGCTTACCGTTTTTGTACTTTGTGTCTGCTTCTATGCTGGATGAACGGGTAACGCAAACTGTGTTAGATTTGAGAAGTTCTATACAACATGGGAGATAATTCTCAAGAGTTATGTACTTTGGGGTTTCATTCTGTATTGAGACACTGCGTGACAGGGCTGTACTCTGCGCTTCCTTTCGTAACATATTCTGGCGTCAACCAGGCCTGAGATATACAGTCGCCTGCAGTGGTGGTCAGGACATTTGAAACATATCCACCAGTTGCGACACCAGGTTGGAGGAGATACTTAGGCAGGATCGAACCCTGAGTTTCCGATTGAAAAGTGTGATGTCTTAACCGCTTGACTAACAGCCTGTCAGAAGGTTATGATGTTTGATAGAGTCTGCGCACACTCACTCATCTCTCTCTGTCTGTCTGTCTTTGTCTCTGTCTCTGTACTCTGTCTCTCTGTGTCTGTATCCCTCTCTATCTGTTTCTCTCCCTGTGTCTCTGTTTCTGTCTCTGTCTATCTGTGTCTGTATCTGTCTTTCTGTCTCTGTCTGTCTGTTTGTCTGTCTGTCTGTCTGTCTCTCTCTCTGTCTGTCTGTTTGTCTCTGTTTCTGTCTCTCTCTCCCCCTCTCTCGCTCTTTCTGTCTGTTTCCCTCTCTCTCTCTCTTTCTCTCTCTCTCTCTCTCTCTCTCCTGTCTCTCTCTTTCTCTATCTGTTCCTCTCTCTATATCTATCTGTCTGTCTGTCTGTCTTCTCTCTGTCTCTCTTGACCCTCTCCCCTCTTTCTCAATGTATGGGTATGGTTCATCTGGTTTTGATATGTTTATATTACTTCCTATTTCAAACTGAGGACCCAACAAACACCCCACGACGACTTTCTGCAACACCCCAGACAAAGCGGTGTCCTTAAGTGGATTCATTTGACCTGTCTGTCTGTCTGTCTGTCTGTCTGTCTCTCTTTCTTCTCTGTCTCTCTGTCTCTCTCTCCCTCATTCTCTCTCTGTCTTTCTCTGTCTTCTCTCT
>JAPXFY010000025.1:51171512-51179012 GCA_030674185.1 Monoplex corrugatus | reverse complement strand
CAAAGGTCAAAGGTACAATGACAAATACTATCAGGAAAGGTACAATGACAAATACTATCAGCAACGATACAATGACAAATACTATCAGCAAAAGTCAAAGATACAATAACAAATACTATCAGCAAAGGTCAAAGGTACAATGACAAATACTATCAGCAAAGGTACAATAACAAATACTATCAGCAAAGGTCAAAGGTACAATGACAAATACTATCAGCAAAGGTACAATGACAAATACTATCAGCAAAGGTCAAGGGTACAATGACAAATACTATCAGCATAGGTCAAAGGCACAATGACAAACACTATCAGCAAAGGTACAATAACAAATACTATCAGCAAAGGTACAATAACAAATACTATCAGCAAAGGTACAATGACAAATACTATCAGCAAAGGTACAGTGACAAATACTATCAGCAAAGGTCAAAGGTACAATGACAAATACTATCATCAGAGGTACAATAACAAATACTATCAGCAAAGGTACAATGACAAATACTATCAGCAAAGGTACAATAACAAATACTATCAGCAAATGTACAGTGACAAATACTATCAGCAAAGGTACAATAACAAATACTAACAGCAAAGGTACAATGACAAATACTATCAGCAAAGGTCAAAGGTACAATGACAAATACTAACAGCAAAGGTCAAAGGTACAATGACAAATACTAACAGCAAAGGTACAATGACAAATACTAACAGCAAAGGTACAATGACAAATACTATCAGCAAAGGTCAAAGGTACAATGACAAATACTATCAGCAAAGGTCAAAGGTACAATGACAAATACTATCAGCAAAGGTCAAAGGTACAGTGACAAATACTATCAGCAAAGGTACAATGACAAATACTATCAGCAAAGGTACAATAACAAATACTATCAGGAAAGGTACAATGACAAATACTATCAGCAAAGGTACAATAACAAGTACTAACAGCAAAGGTCAAAGGTACAATGACAAATACTATCAGCAAAGGTACAATAACAAATACTATCAGGAAAGGTACAATGACAGATAGTATCAGCAAAGGTACAATGACAAATACTATCAGCAACGATACAATGACAAATACTATCAGCAAAGGTCAAAGGTACAATAACAAATACTATCAGCAAAGGTCAAAGGTTCAATGACAAATACTATCAGCAAAGGTCAAAGGTACAATGACAAATACTATCAGCAAAGGTCAAAGGTACAATTACAAATACTATCAGCAAAGGTACAATGACAAATACTGTCAGCAAAGGTCAAAGGTACAATTACAAATACTATCAGCAAAGGTCAAAGGTACAATGACAAATACTATCAGCAAAGGTACAATAACAAATACTATCAGCAAAGGTCAAAGGTACAATGACAAATACTATCAGCAAAGGTCAAAGGTACAATTACAAATACTATCATCAAAGGTACAATGACAAATACTATCAGCAAAGGTCAAAGGTACAATGACAAATACTATCAGCAAAGGTACAATAACAAATACATCAGCAAAGGTCAAAGGTACAATGACAAATACTATCAGCAAAGGTACAATGACAAATACTATCAGCAAAGGTACAGTGACAAATACTATCAGCAAAGGTTACAATGACAAATACTATCAGCAAAGGTACAATGACAAATGCTATCAGCAAAGGTACAATGACAAATACTATCAGCAAAGGTACAGTGACAAATACTATCAGCAAAGGTCAAAGGTACAATGACAAATACTATCAGCAAAGGTACAATGACAAATACTATCAGCAAAGGTACAGTGACAAATACTATCAGCAAAGGTACAATGACAAATACTATCAGCAAAGGTACAATGACAAATACTATCAGCAAAGGTACAATGACAAATACTATCAGCAAAGGTACAATGACAAATACTATCAGCAAAGGTACAATGACAAATACTATCAGCAAAGGTACAATAACAAATACTATCAGCAAAGGTCAAAGGTACAATAACAAATACTATCAGCAAAGGTCAAAGGTACAATGACAAATACTATCAGCAAAGGTACAATGACAAACACTATCAGCAAAGATCAAATGTACAATGACAAATACTATCAGCAAAGGTACAATGACAAATACTATCAGCAAAGGTCAAAGGTACAATGACAAATGCTATCAGCAAAGGTCAAAGGCACAATGACAAACACTATCAGCAAAGGTACAATAACAAATACTATCAGCAAAGGTCAAAGGTACAATGACAAATGCTATCAGCAAAGGTCAAAGGTACAATGACAAATACTATCAGCAAAGGTCAAAGGTACAATGACAAATACTATCAGCAAAGGTACAATGACAAATACTATCAGCAAAGGTCAAAGGTACAATGACAAATACTATCAGCAAAGGTCAAAGGTACAAGAGCTATCACTAATCAGACCAACATTGGTGTCATCTCAAAAGTAATACTGCACAGAGTCTTACAGCGTGGAATGGAAAGTATTTGAGCTTTTCCTGAAACAGAGATAAAGGAAAAATGAAGAAAAGAAACAGACAACCGAAGAACAAGCAAGTTTGCCAAACCGTCTGTGTGTGTGTCTGTGGGCTGTTTGTTGATTCTTATCCAGATTTGTCTGAAAGTTTGTCATAATATGTATATATGGGTGTCTCCTCTTTGCTGTTGTTGTTGTTGTTGTTGTTGCTGTTGTTGTAGCTGTTGTTGTCGGCCATCATGCTGTGTCGATATGGGTGTGTGTGTATGAATGTATGTGTATATGTCTGTGTGCAGGCATGTGGATATATGCATGTGTTTACTGTCGTTTGTTATTTTCGTCTTTTACCTGTTAATTTATCTACGTACTCCTTTGTTTTGTATTTATTGATTCTTATTCACTTACTCACTCATTCACTCACTCAATCACTCACTCACTCACTCACACACTTGCTTGCTTACTTGTTTGCTTACTTGTTTGCTTACTTGCTTATTTAGTTATTCACTTACTTACTTACTTACCTATGATTAAGAAAATATTGTCTTCATCTAGTTGATAGACGGCTGAGTATTTGGGCATTGACTTCTGCCATGTGAGACGAGTTTATACAGGATAGCTACGTGTGTTGTGATTCAGACCTTTAATTATTCATTTATTTTCTTTATAACTATAACTATAACTATAACTATAACTATATATATATAACTATATATATATATATATATATATATATATATCAGCAAAGGTCAAAGGTACAAGAGCTATCACTAATCAGACCAACATTGGTGTCATCTCAAACGTAATACTGCACAGAGTCTTACAGCGTGGAATGGAAAGATACACACATACACATGTCATGTACATGTAACCGAGATTATTCCAGTGGTAGGCTATTAACATCCAGTATAAAATATAGACTAGGTAAAACGTAGTCTAGATAGGGCCTCAGGACCTGGCCAGCTCATGGGTTTATGTGCAGGCTTAAGGCTTGTGCCACGGTCGTCATACACATGGCACCTGTGACGTTAATGCGTATGGAATTCTCTCCGAGCCCGGGGACGTCATCTTGAGAAACTGAAACTGAAACTGAAACTGCCTGCCGAGGATACAGTTCCAGGCTAGTACAGAATGCCAGACATGGTGCTAGCCTCATCCCCAGATCCCACACCCTTCAATAAAAACCTGAACAGACTCCCACCAGAACCCCCGTCATCGTCACCCACAATCCATCTAACCTCCCCCTCCATCAGTGGCTCAGGGAGCACCACTCCACAATCCCTCATGCCAGCAGGAAAATGCAGAAGGCTGTTCCCGACCCACCCGTCCTTGGGGAGAGATGTTGTCGCTGCCTGCGTAACCTCCTAATGCCATCCTGCTTTCCGACCCCTCCTGATCCTGATCCTGATCCTGATGCAGGCTGCTTCAAGTGCTCAGCAAAAATGTGTATTATTTGTAAAAAACACTTGATTAAAAGTGCAACTTTCTGCAGTTTGAACCGCAGTGGAACTTTCCAAGATAAGGCAGAAACTGACATGTGAATCAACACAGTGTAGTCTATCTCCTCCACTGCGATATCAGCCCCAAATCTCAATACATAGAACAAATGAAACATTCTCTCAAAACTAGACTCTACCAATACCGGGCATACATTCATAAAAAACAATCAATCAGACCACAAAACAGTTCAACCTAACCGGCCACTAACTTCAAATTTTGCAATGTATGGCAGTGGATAACATCCACTCTAATCACCTGGACACCAGACTGAAAAGAGAATCCTTTAGGATAAAAACAATGAACAAAATAATAACATTATTTCCTCTGGGGCTGAGCTCTAACAGTTGATTTACTACAGATCTGCCGTTTCAGTAATCCACTTCGCCAGTTGTTTGTATATAAAAAGTTATTTGTTGTCAGCATAGGCATGCAGGTCCATTTATCCAAGTGTTAGTCATCTTTGTTATGTATTTCTCTTGTGTGTGTGTGTGTGTGTGTGTGTGTGTGTGTGTGTGTGGTGGTCATTGGTTTAATGTCTATTCACTTAAGTGATTTTAGACAAATAAAACAAAACAAAAATGAATAAATAAATATAACATAATAATTGATAACAATGATAATAATGATAAATAAATGATAAATAAAAGATAAAACAAAGTAAATAAATAAATGAGCAAATGTAAAAAAATGAATTAAAAATATAAAATTAATAAAATAAAATAAAAAAAAGGAGCGATGTTGGGAAGGGGAGTAGAAACAGGAAGTGTAAATGCAGGTGTTTATGTGTAGTCAATCTTGGTTTAAAAAATGGATTCTTACGGCAAAATGGATGATAAATGAAGAAAGTATTATGCGAACTGACAATGTTACTCCCCCTCCCCTCTCCTCTGTCTCTCCCTCCCTCCATCACGCCCTCTCTCTCTATATGTAGATTCATACACACACAATATATATACAATATATATATATATATATATATATATATATATATATATATATATATATATAATATATATTATATATATATATATATTTATGTGTGTGTGTGTGTGTGTGTGTGTGTGTGTGTGTGTGTGTGTGTGTGTGTGAGTCAGTGTACGTGTGTGTGTGTTCATTAGTGTTATTTTCGTGTTTGCTTCTCACAAGATATGGGTCTCTTTAACATTCTTCTTAGAAACCCCATTTCAGTTGCCTGGATCTTGTTCTGACTTTGCTTGTTGATTGTACATGTACAGGCTTGGCATCCGTGGAACAGTATTGGTTCTATATAACACTGAAGAAGTCTTCCTTTAAACCAAAGGTACAGTGTGTGATGTTTAGTTCCAGCCCCTAACCCTTGCTTTCTATTTCTAGTATATTCACAAGGTTTTGTAGGTCCCTTTCATTTTCTGCAATTAGCACGGTGTCATCTGCTTATCGAAGGTAAAGAAGGGCTGGAACTAAACAGCAGGAAGGCTGAAGTCATGGTGATCAGTAAAAAACATTAAATCCCCTCATGTAAAATAAAAGCAAATGGCACAACCTTGACACAGGTTGATAAATTTAAATACCTGGGAACGATCGTTTCATCAGACGGCAGATGCACATCAGAAATAGCCGCCAGAATCGGCCAAGCCAAAACAATATTCAAAGAAGATGGAAAGCATTCTTACCGACAAATGCCTATCATTTAACTTCAGGAAGAGAGTTCTTGAATGTTATATAGAACCAATACTGTTGTACGGATGCGAGGCGTGGACAGTCAACACGCAAAGCCAGAACAAGATTGAGGCAGCCCAGATATGGTTTCTAAGAAGAATGTTGAGAGTTCCATGGACAGCAAAGAAAACAAACGAGACAGTCTTGATGGAGGCAGACACAAGTAGATCACTCATAAGGAAGATTAGGAAAAGACAAGCAACATTTATAGGCCATTTTATGCGGAAAGGGGATTTGGAGCACCTGGTCACAACGGGAAAGCTGGAGGGAAAGAGAGCACCAGGTAGACCCAGGGAGAAAATGCTGGACGGACTTGCGGAGTGGCTGGGGACGAGGAGGGTGGGGGAGATGCTAGGGGCAACGAGAGATAGAGATAGATGGAAGTCCATGGTCGCCAACGCCATGCGGCAGGGCACCTGATGATGATGATGACAGTGTGTGCACTGGAACTTTTGACAGTATTTACAGTCTGTTTTTACTGTTGTAACGGTCTTCAATACCGTGCTAATTGCAGAAAATGAATGGGACCTACAAAACCTTGTGAATATAATAGAAATAGAAAGCAAAAGTAAAGTGTTGGAGCTAAATAGCAAGAAGATTGAAGTCATGGCAATCAGTAAAAAACATAAAATCCCCTCATGCAAAATAACAGCAAACGGCACAACCTTGATACATGTTGATAAGTTTAAATACCTGGGAACGATCGTCTCACCAGACGGCAGATGCATATCAGAAATAGCCAGCAGAATCGGCCAAGCCAAAACAATATTCAAGAAGATGAAAAACATTCTTACCAACAAATGCCCATCAATTAACATCAGGAAGAGAGTTCTTGAATGTTACATAGAACCGATAATGTTATACGGTTGTCAGGCATGGGCAGTCAACAACCAAAGCCAGAACAAGATGGAGGCAGCGGAGATGTGGTTTCTAAGAATGTTGAGAGTTCCATGGACAGCAAAGAAAACTAACGAGACAGTCTTGATGAAGGCAGACACAAGGAGATCATTCATAAGGAAGATTAGGAAAAGGCAGGCAACATTCATAGGCCATTTTATGCGGAAAGGGGAATTGGAACACCTGGTCACAACGGGAAAGCTGGAGGGAAGGAGAGCACCGGGTAGACCCAGGGAGAAGATATTAGACGGACTTGCAGAGTGGCTGAAGACAAGGAGGGTGGAAAAGATGCTTGAGGCAACAAGAGATAGAGACAGATGGAAGTCCATGGTCGCCAACGCCATGCGGCAGGACACCTGATGATGATCATGAAACCACCGGTCCACCTACCACAGAGCGAAAGGGAAACATTAATCAAAATGACCGCCAGCGTTCAAGCAAAGAGGAACTAGATCAGTTTCAGTTTCAATTCCTCAAGATGACGTCTCTGTGCTCGGAATGAATTCCATATGCACTAACGTCACAGGTGCCACGTGATGGAGATCTAGAATGATCACGGCACAAGCTGGTGGATAGGTTAAGGGAGTCAAAGGGTTAAATGCAGGAAGCTGATGGACATGTTAAGCGAGTCAAAGGGTTAAATGCAAAAGCTGGTAGATAGCTTAAGGGAGTCAAAGAGTTTAATCCATAAAGTCGGTGGACAGGTTTAAGAAGTCAAACGGTTAAATGCAAAAAAAGCTATGGATAGGTTAAGGGAATCAAATGTTTAATGCAGCAAGCTGGTAGATAGGTTAAAGGAATCGTTGGATTAAATGCACGAAAGTGGTGAATAATTTAGAGAGTCAAAGGGTTAAGATGCAGGAAACTGGTGGATAGGCTGAGGAAGTCAAAGGGTTAAATCAGGCAGCTGATGGACAGGTTAAGGCACTCAGTTTCAGTTTCTCAAGACAACGGT
>JAPXFY010000025.1:51136512-51161512 GCA_030674185.1 Monoplex corrugatus | reverse complement strand
GTCCGTCCAGCATTCTCTCCCTGGTGGTGCTCTCTTTCCCTCAAGTTTTCCCGTTGTGACCAGGTGCTCCAAATCCCCTTTCCTCATAAAATGGCCTATAAATGTTGCCTGTCTTTTCCTAATCTTCCTTATGAGTGATCTACTTGTGTCTGCCTCCATCAAGACTGTCTCGTTTGTTTTCTTTGCTGTCCATAGATGTGTGAGTAGATGTCGCGCCAGCAGGCAGCAAAAGTGTGTGTGGTGTTTTACAGTGATTTTATCGTGGTTCTATTTGGTTTTATGCATTGAATTTTGTATGTTTGTTGCTTTGAAATCCTGACACACGGTGATGTAAATATTTTTTTTAAATTTTGAATATTTTACCAGATAATCCGATTTTAAAGTTTTTATACCTACTTTTCATCATTTTAATTCAGCCGCTCAAGTCGGACATTTTATCTGTGAACTGTGTTTACACCTTAGCCTACTGTGTTCGCCCAACGCTACAGCTTCCAAACCTTTGTGTTCTGCGTTCTCTGGATTTTAGTGTTGTGAACTGACCAACCCACACACCAACCTGCAAGTGTCTTCCTCTCCTGCCTGGCTCGCAATTATGGACCCGTCTTTTATAAAACAAATTGGACTGACACTTTTTAAACACAGCAAATGCTACCTCGGTAGAGGCGTCTACCAGCGAATACGAACACTGGGGCTGTGTCCTAAGCCCCGCACTGCGCGATCCTGTCGTGGTGGACGTCTCCACCGTTTTTGGCACAACCTGCCTCCTGCCCGACGCCACTTTTCGTCTCCTGCTTCTTCTTCTCCTCCACTGCCCCTGTCCTCGACCTCGCTGCTGCAAGCTTCGTCTCCTCCTCTGCCGTCTTCGCCTTCGCCTTCTGTCCTGATGGTGCCGCCTTCGCCTTCTGTCCCGCCGGTGCCGCTTTCGCCTTCTGTCCCGTTGGTGCCGCCTTCGTCGCCACCTCGGCCGCCACCATATGACTGTGATAGGCTGAAACTATGCCTTTTTAATGCTCAGTCAACATGCACTGATGGCAAAGCCGAAGTCATTGCTGATTTTATCGCAGATGAGCATGTTGACATTGCTTTTATCACAGAGACATGGCTTAACCCCCTTGGTCACAAACCTATATATGCTAGCCTCACTCCGAGTGGTTACAGGCTTGCTTCTTTCCATCGCTCATCCCGAGGTGGCGGTATCGCCATCCTCTACAACGACTCACTCCATTCCCGCCTATCTTTCTCGCAGTCTCTGCCTTTCTCCCATCCTTCTTTCGAGCACGTTGAAGTATCCTTCCAATCCACCCCTCATCCCATCACCTTCTCCTGTGTCTATCGACCCCCACCTAGCTCTGCCAACAAACTCACCACATCCACGTTTCTCTCTGACTTTGACCAATTGCTTGACCACTACTGCCTCTTACCTGGAAATCTCATCATTCTAGGTGACATCAATTCCACTATGACAACACTCACCGTTATGACACAAGACATATCATCAACTCTCTGTCCAATCACAATATGACTCAACACATTTCTGAACCAACCCATCAAAAAGGTCACATTCTTGACTGGATCATTTCTCGTGATCACCACAATTCCGCTACTGACAACTGCTTAGTTCTTTCTACCCGTCTAACTTCAGCCCTTCCATCTGACCACTCTGCAATTCTCTGTTCTCTCGACATTTCTCCTCCTTCCCGTACCATGCGCACAGTGACTCGACGCAATTTCAAATCTATCGACCTCTCCACATGTTCATCTGATGCCTCCCGTCTCCTTTCTGAAAAGTCACATAACCTTGCCGATGAATTCTATACTACTCTCCACCATCTTCTGGACACTCATGCTCCAGCCACAACCCGTCTTTTACCTGACCGCCCCCCTATCCCCTGGCTCACTCATGAGATCGCCTGTGCAAAACGTGCCCGCCGCAGAGCAGAGCGCCGCTGGCGCAAATCCAAACTCACTGTACACAGGCAACTTTTCCAAGCCTCTAAAACAAAAGTATCCACCCTCATTGCATCAGCAAAAACAAGCTATTTCCAAACCAAAATCCTGAATGCCTCTTCTTCAAAAGAACTCTTTACAACCATGAATCATCTCCTTGGCACACGAAAAGATTTACCTCTCCCAACAAAACATACAAATGAAGAACTCCCATCTGTATTCTCCAACTATTTCACCACCAAAATACAAACTCTTCGTGACAGGCTTGACAGGACACCCTGTCAACCATGCCCACCTGACCCTTCCTTCTCTGGCACACCTCTTACTACTTTTACCCCAGTCTCACAAGAAGAAATTCTCAACACAATCAGATCCATGTCGTTCAAAACCTGCGAACTGGATCCTCTTCCAGGTTCTCTCTACGCCGACTGTCTCCCTACTCTCCTCCCATTCATCACTGACATCATCAACACTTCTCTTCAAACTGGAACTGTCCCAGATTCTTTCAAGTCTGCTATTGTTCACCCTCTCCTCAAGAAACACAATTTAGATCCAAATGAACTGAAAAATTACCGGCCTATCTCTAATCTCTCTTTCTTGTCAAAACTCCTTGAAAAAGTCGTCCTCAGCCAGCTGAACTCTCACCTGTCTGCCAACAATCTCCTCAATCCTTTCCAGTCAGCCTACCGCCAGTGCCATAGCACTGAAACTGCCCTACTACACATTCTCAACAATCTCCTCCTTGCAACTGATACTGGCAAAGTCTCTCTCCTCACACTCCTTGATCTGTCTGCAGCCTTTGATACCATTGATCATGGTATTCTCCTTTCTAGACTTCATCATACTTTTGGCATCTCTGACATTGCTCTGTCTTGGTTCACTTCATACCTATCAAACAGAAAACAAACCGTTCTCATCAATGGCACTTACTCTCAACCTGCATACCTGACCTGTGGTGTTCCACAAGGATCTGTCCTTGGCCCTGTTCTTTTCACTCTTTACACCTCCCCCTGTCCACCATCATCAACTCCCATTCTATAAAACACCACTTCTATGCTGATGACACCCAACTTCAAGACAGTGACTCACCTGATAATATACAGCGCCTGTTGACTCGCACCACTGAGTGTTACTCGGACATTAAGAACTGGATGACACACAATAGACTTCAGCTTAATGACGACAAAACAGAAGCTATCCTCATTGGCACCCGTCAGAAACTTTCTCAGCTGCCTCCTCTTTCTCTCCCATTATGTAACACATCAGTCCCAATTTCTGATTCAGCTAAAAACCTTGGTGTCTGCATTGACTCTACCCTCTCCATGAACAACTTTGTTTCTCAAACTGCCAGATCCTGCTACTATCATCTCCATCGTATAAGGCTGATCAGGAAGTATCTCTCTGTGGAAACAACTGCAAAACTCGTTCTCTCCTTCATAATGTCTCGCATTGACTATTGCAATTCACTCCTGTCTGGTCTTCCTGCCTCCACCATTCACATCCTACAGCGCATTCAAAACAATGCTGTACGCCTTGTACTCAAAAAGAAAAAAGCTGACCACATATCTCCTCTTCTGGCACAACTTCACTGGCTCCCTGTATCAAAGCGCATACAGTACAAACTAGACACCATGTGCTACAAAAGCCTCAATAACGCAGCCCCCGATTACCTGTCAAGCCTACTTGAGATCTATGTTCCCTCACGTACCCTCCGCTCTGCCTCCGATCCTCTGACTTTTCGCTTTCCACGCACTAAGCTCAATACCTATGGTCCACGAGCCTTCTCTGTTTCTGGTCCACTCTCCTGGAACAAACTTCCTCTCTCAGTCCGTCAGCAACCTACTTTTGTCTCCTTCAAGTCCGCTCTCAAAACTCACCTTTTCTCCTCCGCATAAAATCCTAACCTCACTCAACCCCCCCCCCCCCCCCTCTGCAGCCTGTCTCCGCTCGGAGGGAATCACATGGTTATAATATATAATTGTATGTGCTATGCTCTCTATAATTTTCCATTGCTTTTATTCTTGCTTTTATTGCTTTTATTCTTTCTGCCCATTTATAGCCATGCGTGTGTGTGTGTGTGTGTGTGTGTGTGTGTGTGTGTGTGTGTGTGTGTGTGTGTGTGCGCGCGCGTGCGTGTGTGTGCGTGCGTGCGTGCGTGCGTGCTTGCGTGTGTGTCTGCTTCAGCGCTTAGATTTGATTTTATCAAGATGTTGCGCTATATAAATATTGTAATTATTATTATAATTATTATCTCTCAACATTCTTCTTAGAAACTACATCTCGGCTGCCTCAATCTTGCTCTGGCTTTGCTTGTTGACTGTCCACGCCTCGCATCCGTACAACAGTATTGGTTCTATATAACAATCAAAGACTCTCTTTCTGATGTTAATTGATAGGCATTTGTTGGTAAGTATGCTTGTCATCTTCTTGAATGTTGTTTTGGCTTGGCCGATTCTGCTGGCTATTTCCGATGTGCATCTGCCATCTGATGAAATGACCGTTCCCAGGTATTTGAACTTATTAACCTGTGTCAAGGTTGTGACATTTGCTGTTATTTTGTATGAGGGGATTTCATGTTTTTTACTGATCACCATGACTTCAGTCTTCCTGCTGTTTAGTTCCAACCCCTTACCTTTGCTTTCTATTTCAAGTACATGTATATTCACAAAGTATTGTAGGTCCCTTTCATTTTCTGTAACCAGCACGATGTCATCTGCGTATCGAATGTTGTTTATCATTTTCCCTCCAACCTTTAATCCAGAGTCTTCTTCTAGGTTTTTCATGATGTTTTCGCTGTAAAGTGAAAACAGATCTGGTAAGAAAACACAACCCTGTCTGACTCCTCTTTAGATGTTTTGGAAAGAGCTTATATTGTTTTCTATTCTCATTGCAGCTGTTTGTTCCCAGTACATATTCCTGATTATTCGTAGATCTTTTCCATCAACACTGAGTCTCTCCAGTTGGTTGATCAATTCTTCATGTCGTCCCCGATCGAAAGCCAATGAAAATTGATTTTGACATATCTTTGGGGATTTTTCCAGTGTCGTAAATTTCATTTAGGAGGACTGTTATTTTTTCTACCTTTGACAGTAGATGTAGGGAAAAGGCTTTCATTGACTATTAAAAAAAACTTTTCATACCTTGATCGTGAATATTATAGAAAACACTGCAAAAGTTTTAAACATCGACGAAAATGATAAATATGCTACAATTTATGTCATCATCATCTAGTGCCCTGCCACATAGCATTGGTGATCATGGCCCTCCACACGAATCTATCCCATGTCACTGCAAGTACATCTCCCAGTCTCTCTGTCCTCAGCCGCTCTGCAAGTTCGTCCGATATTTTCTCCCTGGGTCTACCTGATGTTCTCTTTCCCTCTAGCTTTCCTGTTGTGACCAGGTGGTCAAATTCCCATTTCCTCATAGAATGTGTAAAATTTATGTACTAGTCAGTTAAATTATGTGTAAGATGGGGAACGAAAATATCAGAGCTCTCTGTGTCTCCAAATGGAATTCAGCAAAGATGTCTTTCAAGTCCACTGACTATTCTCTTCTGATATCTGAGGTAGCTGGTTTTGGGGAAAAGCATAGAAAACATGGCATTCATAAGGTTTCCAGTCTTAATGAAATCTTTTTGCTGTTACTTGCTCGTGATATTGTACTTAAATCATCTACTTCATCAGGATTACAAAGTCAAACAATCTTCATAAGGCGTCAAAATCTCTTGGCCTAATGCTGAACTCAGATAAATTTATGTTAATGATATTCAAGAAAGGAAGGCCTATTGCAGCAAGAAAAAAAAATGGTTCTATGTAAATTACCAAGTTGGATAGTAAAACCTAGATGTATTTGGGATTCACACTTTCAACAAAACCGTCCTTGAACAGTGGATGTAAAGAATTGTTTCATCAAAGCAAAAAACAAAATTTCAGATTAAACGAAAACCATGTGAACCCTCGGTTCCTTGAACACTTCCGTTTTCTTTTAACTGTTAGACGCACAGATCGAATTGTCTTGTTACGTGCATCAGAGATTTCGAGCATGTCAAGATTTTGCCAGCGCATAGGGTTTTGCGTAGGCTTGGGAAGTCTGTCAGATAATTGCTGACAGATTTGGGTGGAGCGCATATGGAGATTTCCGATTGTAGTGACTTCCTCTTGAACAAACTCCAAACTCCAACACTTGCTATAATAGAGACAGCCCATATATTCGGATGCAATCAACTTTGAAGTGAAAGCAATAAACTACCAAACTGTAACACTAGGAGATATCTTACACATTGAGAGTACCTTTGCAGTACTGAGATACTGGCTGATTAAAACTGACCAAACTGCCACTTTCAGAATTAATGCAGCAAGTTTAAATCATGCTTTTAAATAGTTGAGATGGAGAGGAAAAGAGCAACAACGTAAACAGGGTCTCACCTGTCTCACCTGTCTCACCTGTCAGCGTCACCGGGTTCAGTGCTGACCGCTGCACACTTTGACACCGCCACTCTCCAAATGTCTTGTCTTTTGTTGACTGCTTCTTGAATATTTAGGCCACTGATGTTGGTTATGTTCTGGATGTATGAGATTGAAGGCCTGCCTTTCTTCCTTCTTGCTTCAGTTATTCCTTAAAAAATGGTTGTCATGAGGGTGAGAGATACGAAAGAATGTTTAGAAGACTGTGGATTTCCAAAAAGTATGAACAGACAGAGTAACTAGCGAGTTAAGATATAATAGCTACCTGATTGAACCTGGTTCTCAGTTACAAAAAAGCTACTTACTGCGTAGCTTTCATCGGCGATCCGGCCGACTTCTTCAGCGCAACTGCTGGGTTGAGAACTGGCTTCAGTGCGTACCGCCGTGAGCGAACTCACGACAGTGCGACTGAATTGTGTCGGCCCCGAGTTAAGATTTTTGTTTTCCTTTAAGCGAAAAACAACAGAGAGATCCAAGGAATGGAACAGTGACAAAGTTACTAGCGATAGATTTTCTTCCTGTCGCCTGTTTAATCCCCACCCCCCCCCCCCCACGAATCGGAAAGGTAAATGAATGACGGAACGATTAAGAAATATGGTGATTTCTTCATCAGATTTACATAAGGTGTCAATGAAAAGGGTATATAACCAAACGATTTTGGCTGGTTTTTTTTTTTTTTGGTGGTTGTTTTTTTTTTTTGGGGGGGGGAGAGTTGTTTCTGTTGGTGTTGTTTTGTTTTTTGTTTTTTGATAGACAATTATGTTAAAATAAAACCAGCCCCTTTTGTCCTAAGATTTTAGAAGATGAATCCCATTTTCTGTTCGTTTGATCATTCATAAAGACATCAATAAATAACCTTCTAAGAGGAATCATTGGAAACAGCTCCGATCCCTTGATGAGTGAGGCCCTAAATGTAACAGTCCAGAACGTAACAATCCAGAACGTAAAGGAAAATTGACAATGCTTACATTCTATGCTTTAACCTTTTGACTCCTGTGCCTTGTCCATCAGCTTCCTGCATTGTCAATCATGCTTGCAAAGCAAAAACTAAACCCTGTGACTCCTGCAGGAAGCTGGTGGATCCGGTGAGGAAGCAAAGGGTTAAGTTTTTGCAGTTGATGGCTAGGGTGCAGGAGTCAAAGGGTTAAGTTTTTGCAGTTGATGGATAGGGTGAGGCAGTCAAAGGGTGAATTTTTTGCAGTTGGTGGATAGGTTGAGGAAGTCAAAGGGTTAAGTTTTTGCAGTTGGTGGGTAGGGTGAGGGAGTCAAAGGGTTAAAGTTTTGCAGTTGGTGGATAGGGTGAGGGAGTCAAAGGGTTAAGTTTTTGCAGTTGGTGGATAGGGTGAGGGAGTCAAAGGGTTGAGTTTTTGCAGTTGGTGGATAAGGTGAGGGAGTCAAGGGTTAAGTTTTTTGAATTTGGTGGGTAGGGTGCGGAAGTCAAAGGGTTAATTTTTTGCAGTTGTTGGATAGGGTTTCATCTTTTCAATGCTGCTCTAACTTCATCTTTCATTATGGGTGGTCCTTCAAAGTTCTTTCTTATAATGTGTTCTGCGTTTCTGTCATCTTCAGAAAGGTCTTTAATGTACTCTCCCCATCTGTCTAATATTTTGTTTTTTCCCATGAGAATCGTACCATCTTTATAATAATAATAATAATAATTAATAATAATTACAATATTTATATAGCGCAAAATCTTGATAAAATCAAATCTAAGCGCTGAAACAGACACACACACACGCACGCACGCACACACACACGCACGCACGCACACACACGCACGCACGCACACACACACACACACACGCGCGCGCGCGTGCGCGCACACACACACACACACACACACACGCACACGGCTATAAATGGGGAGAAAGAATAAAAGCAATGGAAAATTATAGAGAGCATATTATTATATACAATTATATATTACAATGTGATTCCCCTCCGAGTGGAGACAGGCTGCAGAGGGGATTGAGTGAGGTCAGGATTTTATGCAGAGGAGAAAAGGTGAGTTTTGAGAGCGGACTTGAAGGAGACAAAAGTAGGTTGCTGACGGACTGAGAGAGGAAGTTTGTTCCAGGAGAGCGGACCAGAAACAGAGAAGGCTCGTGGACCATAGGTATTGAGCTTAGTGCGTGGAAAGCGAAAAGTCAGAGGATCGGAAGCAGAGCGGAGGGTACGTGAGGGAACATAGATCTCAAGTAGGCTTGACAGGTAATCGGGGGCTGCGTTATTGAGGCTTTTGTAGCACATGGTGTCTAGTTTGTACTGTATGCGCTTTGATACAGGGAGCCAGTGAAGTTGTGCCAGGAGAGGAGATATGTGGTCAGCTTTTTTCTTTTTGAGTACAAGGCGGGCAGCATTGTTTTGAATGCGCTGTAGGATGTGAATGGTGGAAGCAGGAAGATCGGACAGGAGTGAATTGCAATAGTCAATGCGAGATATTATGAAGGACAGAACGAGTTTTGCAGTTGTTTCCACAGAGAGATACTTCCTGATCAGGCTTATACGATGGAGGTGATAGTAGCAAGATCTGGCAGTTCGAGAAACAAAGTTGTTCATGGAGAAGGTAGAGTCAATGCAGACACCAAGGTTTTTAGCTGAATCAGAAATTGGGACTGATGTGTTACATAATGGGAGAGAAAGAGGAGGCAGCTGAGAAAGTTTCTGACGGGTGCCAATGAGGATAGCTTCTGTCTTGTCATCATTTAGCTGAAGTTTGTTGTATGTCATCCAATTTTTAATGTCCGAGTAACACTCAGTGGTGCGAGTCAGGAGGCGCTGTATATTGTCAGGTGAGTCACTGTCTTGAAGTTGGGTGTCATCAGCATAGAAGTGATGTTTTATAGAGTGGGAGTTGATGATGGTGGACAGGGGGGAGGTATAAAGAGTGAAAAGAACAGGGCCAAGGACAGATCCTTGTGGAACACCACAGGTCAGGTATGCAGGTTGAGAGTAAGTGCCATTGATGAGAACAGTTTGTTTTCTGTTTGATTTTAAGCAACTAGTTGATGTGCATGTATTTTTCCTGTAGACAATTTCTTAAATTGGTCTGTACATACCCTGAGGATCCGTTTTGTGTTGGTCTTCTATTTCTTTGCATTTTGTTTTCAGCCAAGCTTCCTTAGCTTCATTGCATCTATTCCTGATTTCTTTGTTTATTTTCCAACCTACTTACATTCCCGTCTTCTGTCTGGTTTCCGATCTCTTCCTCCTCCGCTTTTTTCACTCGCTGTATCCTATTCTAAAATCTGTTTCACCAAAACAAAAACAAACAGTCATTTATACTTTCTGCGTTGTTGCTTACGCAGAAACTTCATCCCGAAAGGGTTTCAACTCAAACACACTCCTTCCGACAGTGAAAATAAAAAACTTTTGCAGGCCACTAAAAATATCCTTCTTAAAGCAAGCAAACAGATCATGAAAACCCACATAGTACACTTAGAAACGCAAACTGTCCATCGCCGACAAATCTCAGAAATACTTCAGTTCTGTAATCAGCAGAACACTAAACCCAACTCTCAGTCTCTTCATTAAAACCACCGTCATCAATTTCAATGCGTCACTACAAAAACACATGCAAACCATAAAAGACAAAAAATTGACCAACTTGAACAAGACTGCAAACCCGTCTGCACCGTTCTTGACACCTATCAGCAACCCAGCCCCCTCTCCACCTTCCTCTAGCTCTGCACGTCACCCCCTTGTACATTGCATTCCTTCAAACTTACCACTCTCTGAGGCGGAAGTGTCAGCCCTTTCAAAGGGCCTCAAATTTGTCCCTTTAAAACCATCCGCCAGTAAATACCAAACTATCAATAGCTGCCAACGATTTTTTAGATCCCTACGTTGGATGGCAGTACTGGGACATCCTCCCAAACAAAAATTGAATCCTGATGCTGACTTATTCACAAAACTTTTCCATAAGCCTTCTCATCGGGAACCTCCCCGCAACACCTTTCCCGAAGTTGAACATTACATCAACAAATGCCACCAAGAAATAGACTGTCTCAACATGCGACCCAAGAAACATTCCAACATCTCCAAAGAAGAAAGGGACGCACTACACTCCCTCAAAAACAGAGACGACATTGTCATCAAACCAGCAGACAAGGGGGGTGCAATTGTTGTCTGGGACAGACATCTGTATATCAAGGAAGCCCAGAAACAACTCCACCATCACGCCTTCTACAAAAAGTTGGACCAACCTGCCCACATGACCAATCATGCCAAGATATCCAAACTTATCAACAATCTCATAACCTCTAAGCAGCTGCCCCCCACTGCCAGACTACTCATCAAACAACTTCCAGTCCAATCACTTTTTTATTTACTTCCCAAAATACATAAAGCCAACAATCCTGGCCGTCCTATCGTGTCAGCTTGCAACTGCCCCACTGAAAACATTTCTCAGTTTCTTGACCACATTTTGCAACCTATAGTCCAGGCTTTGCCTACCTTCATCAAAGACACTAACCATACATTGGATCTGATTCAAATATTAAATGAAGACCACACCTTCAAACCCCAATACCTGTTCACTTTGGATGTGACCTCTCTGTACACCAGCATACCCCACTCCGACGGGTTAAAAGCTCTCCAACATTTTCTGGACAAACGACGTGACCAAACATTGTCCACTTCAACCCTTGTCCGACTTGCCGAACTGGTTCTCACCATGAACACATTTTCGTTCGGAGATGAGACGTTCTGGCAAGTTAGCGGAGTCGCCATGGGTACTAAGATGGGCCCCAGCTATGCCTGCTTATTCATGGGATATTTGGAGGAACATATCCTACAACAATACAAGAAACCCAAACCTGAATTATACAAAAGATACATAGACGATTGCATTGGCATGACATCCCTCGATCATGACCAACTTTTACAATTCATCCACTACGTTCAAACGTTTCACCCATCCATCAAGTTCACATATGAAATTTCAAACACATCCATAAGCTTCCTGGATATCGAAGTTTCCCTTCAATCTGAACAACTAGTCACTACAGTCCACTACAAACCTACAGATTCACATTCCTACCTGGACTACCAATCATCTCACACTTCCAACACCAGAAACAGCATTCCCTACTCGCAGTTCTTGAGACTACGACGCCTCTGCTCAGACGAAGACAATTTTCAGGACAAAGCAGTTGAAATGACTAGATTTTTCCTGCGCAGACATTACCCACCCGAGGTCATCAATGAAGCCCGGAAAAAAGTCAGCTCTGTCTCTCGGCCAAATGCCCTCCATTCAAAGCCCAAAGCTGTCACAGAGGATCGGCCAGTCCTCAGTCTAGTTTACCACCCGTCCGTGCACCTCATAAAAAGGATCATCTTGTCCAACTGGAACATTTTGCGATCCAGTCCCACTACAGGTGAAACCTTTGACAAGCGCCCTTTGCTCGTCTACAAGAGAGACACCAATCTCCGCGACTTGCTGGTGCATTCGAATCTCAGCAAACCAGTCAGCCAACCTCCAGGAACCTCTCCATGCAACAAACCTAAATGCAAGACTTGTCCTTTCTTGTGCTCAGCCACCACAGTCAAAGGCCCCAAATCTCATATGAGAATTACAAAACATTTCAACTGTCAAACTTATAACATTGTCTACTTGATCAGCTGCTCTAAATGTTCCCAATTGTATATTGGTGAAACTGGACGCACTCTTGACACACGTTTCAAAGAACACTTGGCTGATATCCGCCACCAAAGGGATAAAACTATCCCCAATCACTTTAACCAATCAGACCACTCAATCAATGACATCCGAGTGAAAGGTCTGTGGCTTCTACACAATAACAGCACCATAGACAGGAAAGACAGAGAATCCCACCTCATAAATAAACTTGGAACACGCAAACCACATGGTCTTAACGACAAACCATGAGTAACAAAATTCAGACATGCCGTTTCATGTCTCTTCCTGTTCCCACGCCTACCAGATTCTTGGCACCGGGCACAATCTACTCCCTTATCTCTTGGCTCTTGCCCTGTGCCTTCTTCAGAACAGGGCTATACCGATATAGCATGGCCACTTCTCAAAATTGCAGAACTTATCTCACTTCCCTTTGACATCACAGTTGCCTCCCTTCTCCCCTTTTCTTACTACTGCTCATGATGACATGGGCATTCCATCTCTTACCAACTGGACGAGGCGGCAGGGAAGTTTTTAGTCCCGTTTTTATTATCCATTGTTTGGTGTCTGTGATTTGTCTGTGACCGTGCGTTCGCGCTTGACAAAGGCTAGTTGGCCGAAAATTTGCGCTTGTTTTGTTTTGTGTTGTCTTGTTGGAGATGCGCTTACATTGATTTTCTTGTTCTTCTGGTTTATCTTCCTGTATATTTCCTCGTTTCTCTTTGCCTTCCTCCGTTCCTCCATCAAGCCTAAAATTTCTTTTGTCATCCAGTTCTTATTTGCTTTTCTATCTACTGCAGAGATTTCTTCACAAGCTTCATTTATCGAATTTCTCAACTTTGTCCATTGTTCCTCACTGTCACCAACGTCTTCCAGAGCACTGGATTTGTTTTGAACATGTACATTAAATTTTTGACGTATCACTTCATCTGTCTTTAAAAGTCCAAGATCTAGTTTGGTATTGCTTTTGGTCTGTTTCCTTTTCCGTAATTTCAACCTAAATTTTCCCACTACAGGATTGTGGTCACTGTTGCAGTTTGTGCCTGGTAGTGTTTTTGCTGACAGTAAAGAATTTCTAAATCTTTTATTAATGAGATGTAGTCAATCTGATTTTTGGTATTATCTCTTGGACTCATCCAAGGCCATTTTCTTCTATTAGGCTGTTCAAACCAGGTGTTTCCTACTATGAACTCATTCATCCGTGCCCATTCTACAAGTTTCCCTCCCCTTTCATTTTGTGTACCAAGGCCATGAGGTCCAGCTATATCCTCCACCCTATCCTTTCCCACTTAAGCATTAAAATCTCCCATCTATTATGGTAACTTCTTGTGATTTGCATTGGGCCTTGGCCATCTCTAATACTTCGTAGAAAGCTGTCGATGTCTTCCTGAGTACTTGTGGATGTTGATGCATAACCTGAATGATGTTGATATCAAATGGTCTGCATCCCATTTGACCAGCAAGACTCTGTCGGACACAGCCAAGTATCCTTTAACTGCTTTTGATTTGTTCCTGTCCATTACAATGCCTACTCCTCTTTCATGTGAGTTTCCACCAGAGTATATCACTGTATACTCTCCGGATGTTATTATGCCTGCCCCCTTCCATCTCACTTCCCCTAGTCCTAAAATACTAATATTAACCTTTCCATCTCCATTTTGACATTATCTAATTTTCCCTTTTGCAGCAATGTCCTCACATTCCATGTTGAGATCTTGGTATTTTGAGTTTTTTGATTTTGGTCGCAGTATCACCTGCCGCCCGCATGACGGTCCCTAACCGGACGAAGGTGCTCCATCGGAGCATCTATTCACGTCGTTATCTTCATTTTCCTTCTTTGTTTATCCATAATGTTCTTGGGAGATACGATGGTGGATTCCCGTTGCCTTCCATCGGTTTTTTTTTTGCGCCCTCCTAAATGAAATTTACGACACTGGAAAAATCCCCAAAGATATGTCAAAATCAATTTTAATTGCACTTCCAAAGAAGATAGGGGCTATAAAATGCAAACTCCATCGCACAATCAGTTTGATGAGTCATGTAACCAAGATCCTATTAAGAATAATCATGATGAGGACAAGGAATAGAATCAAAAGAGAAATAGCAGAGGAATAGTGTGGATTTGTGGAAGGGAAAGGAAATATTAATGCCATATACATCCTAAGAACTATCAAGAGAGGTCAATCGAGGTGAACAAGGATTTATATTTATGCTTGTTGACTATACCAAGGCTTTCGATCGGGTAAACATGATGAATTGATCAACCAACTAGAAAGACTCAGTATTGATGGAAAAGATCTACGAATAATCAGAAATATTTATTGGGAACAAACAGCTGCAATGAGAATAAAAAACGATTAAGCTCTTTCCAAAATATCTAAAGAAGAGTCAGACAGGGTTGTGTTTTGTCACCAGATCTGTTTTCACTTTACAGCGAAAACATCATGACAAACCTAGAAGAAGACTCTGGATTAAAGGTTGGAGGAAAATGATAAACAACATTCGATACGCAGATGACACCGTGCTAATTGCAGAAAGAGAAAGGGACCTACAAAACCTTGTGAATATACTTGAAATAGAAAGCAAAGGTAAGGGGTTGGAACTAAACAGCAGGAAGACGAAGTCATGGTGATCAGCAAAAAACATGAAATCCCCTCATGCAAAATAACAGCAAACGGCACAACCTTGACACAGGTTGATAAAAGTAAATACCTGAGAAGGTCATTTCATCAGACGGCAGATGCACATCAGAAATAGCCAGCAGAATCGGCCGAGCAAAACAACATTCAAGAAGATGGAAAGCATTTTTACCAACAAATGCCTGTCAATTAACATCAGGAAGAGAGTTCTTGAATGTTATATAGAACCAATACTGTTGTACGGTTGCAAGGCGTGGACAGTCAACAAGCAAAGCCAGAACAAGATTGAGGCAGCCGAGATGTGGTTTCTAAGAAGGATGTTGAGAGTTCCATGGACAGCAAAGAAAACAAACGAGACAGTCTTGATGGAGGCAGACACAAGTAGATCACTCATAAGGAAAATTAGGAAAAGGCAGGCAACATTTTTGGCCATTTTATGAGGAAGGGGAATTGGAACACCTGGTCACAACGGGAAAGCTGGAGGAAAGGAGAGCACCGGGTAGACCCAGGGAGAAGATACTAGACGAACTAGCAGAGTGGCTGAAGACAGGGAAGGTGGAAGAGATACTTGAGGCAACAAGAGATAGAGACAGACGGAAGTCCATAATCCCAACGCCATGCGGCAAGGCACCTGATGATGATGATGATGGATAGGGTTGTGTGTGGGAGTGAATAGTGTTTTAAAGTTTCAAGATGATGTAACAATGTAAACGTTCTTTGCACGTACGTTTACGGCAAAATGGATGATAAATGAAAAAAAAGTATTATGCGAACTGACAATGTTATTGCTCTCCCTCTCTCCCGATCCCTGGTTTATGAAGGGGTCAGTGGTCCTTACAATAAACCATGTGTCAGTGTCAGTGTCAGTGAAAGTGTCGGAGTCAGCGTCAGTCCTTTCTGTCTCCTCTCTCTCTATGTCGCCTCTTTTTCTCCCTGTTTGTCTGTCTGTCTGTCTCTTTGTATTTTTCTCCTCTCTGTCTGTCTCTTTGTCTCTTTCTCTCACTGTCTCTCTTTCTGTCTGTTTGTCTCTGTCTCTCTATCTGTCCCTATGTTCTTCTCGCTCTCTCTCTTTCTCTCTGTCTGTCTCTGTCTGTCTGTCTGTCTCCTCTCTCTACCTCTCTGTCTATTTGTTTTTGTGTTTCTCTCTGTCTCTGTCTTTCTCTCTAATTTTGTTTCTGTCTGTCTGTCTCTGTCTGTCTATCTCTTTCTGTGTCTCTCTATCTCTCTGTCTCAGTCTCTCTGTCTCATCTCTCTGTCTCTCTCTTTTTCTGTCTCTCTGTCTCTGTCTCTCTCTTTTTCTGTCTCTCTGTCTGTCACTGTGTATGTGTCTCTCTGTCTCTCTGTGTCTCTGTGTCTCTGTGTGTGTGTCTCTCTCTGCCCTCTCTGTCTCTCTCTGTCTCTCTCTGTGTCTCTGTCTGCTCTCTCTCTCTCTTCTGTGTCTCTGTGTGTCTCTCTGGTGTGTCTCTCTGTCTCTCTCTCTGTGTCTCTCTCTGTGTCTCTGTCTGCCTCTCTCTCTCTCTCCTGACTTTAAACAAAATCGATAGCTGGCTCGCAGGGACTGCCAGCAAGCTACAAGTGGGTGTTTTGTGTGTTTGTGCCTGTGTGCGTGCATGCGTGCGCCATTGTCATCTATGTGTGCGTTTGTGCGTCTGCGTCTGCTCCTTTGGTGTGTATGTGTGTGTGTGTCGTGTGTGTGTGGTGTGTGTGTGTGCGCATGTGGTGTGTGTGTGTGTGTGTGTGTGTGTGTGTGTGTGTGTGTGGCTGTGTGTGTGTGCGGCGTGTGCGTGTGTGCGGTGGTGTGTGTGTGTGAGTGTGTGATATGTGTGTATGTGTTGTGTGTGTGTGTGTGTGTACGCGTGTGCGTCGTGTGAGTGTGTGCGCGTGCGTGTGTGCGTGTGTACGTGTGTGTGTGTCGTGTGAGTGTGTGGGTGTGCGTGTGTGAGCCAATCTTATCATACCGGGGAATCACAGGCATTCGAATCGCTGTCACGCCTGGTAAAGAGACGAGAGGAGAGAGGAGGAGGACTGGTGTTGTTGCCATCTGCTGTGTGCTTCGCTGTGTTGAGAGCGCGATACCATCGTTATCATAGCTCCCTCTACGTGTGTGTGTGTGTGTGTGTGTGTGTGTGTGTGTGTGTGTGTGTGTGTGGTGTGTGTGTGTGTGTGTGTGTGTGTGTGTGTGTGTGTGTGTGTGTGTGTGTGTGTGTACTCTCTGTGCGTGTGTGTGTACGTGTCTGTGTGGTGTTGGTGTTTCACCTGTCGGGTGGGAACTAACCTCACAGCGACAAATTGAAAATCTGTTTACGCTGTCGGCGAGAAGAGATTGAAATTTCTGTGTTCGGTTAATACAAATTGAAGTTCTGTTTATACTGTCGGCTAGTGCGTATTGAAATTATGTGCCTCGTTATCACAAACTGAAGTTCTGTTTATTCTGTCGGTTAGAGAGTATTGAAATTCTGTGTTCATTGAATACAAATTGAAATTCTGTGTTCCATTAATTACTGTCGGCTAGAACAGAGTGAAAATCTGTGTTCCGTTAACACAAAGTAAAGTTCTGTTTTATATTGTTTATTTGTCGATTAGGACAAGTTAAAAATTCTGTTTATACCGTCGATTGAGATACACTGAAGTTTTGTTTTAGGTTAATACAAAGTGAAGTTTTTGTTTATGCTGTCAGGTAGAAGAGATTGAAATTCTGTGTTCCGTTAACTGAAGTTCTGTGCACATGTATATATCGAGTTGTCGATTAGGACAAGTTGCATTCTGTTAACACCGTCGATTAGGGTACTCTGAAATTCTTTGTTCGGTTAACACAAATTGAAATTCTGTTTACACTGTTGACTAGAACAGATTTAAATTCTGTATTCCGTTAATACGAACTGGAGTTTGTGTTTATATTGTCGGCTGGAACAAACTGAACTTTCTGAGTTCGGTTAACACAAATTGAAGTTTTTGTTTATACCGTCGATTTGCCGATTAGGACACCTTGAAATTCTGTGTTCGCTTCGTACAAACCGAAGTTTTTGTTTTGTATTTTCAGCTTCAACAGATTGAAATTCTGTGTTAGGTTAATACAAATTGAAGTATTGTTTATGCTGTGGACTTGGCGATTTCGATAAGTTCAAATTCTGTTTATACCGTCGATTAGGATACATTGAAATTCTGTGTTAGGTTAATACAAATTGAAGTATTGTTTATGCTGTGGACTTGGCGATTTCGATAAGTTCAAATTCTGTTTATACCGTCGATTAGGATACATTGAAATTCTGTGTTAGGTTAATACAAATTGAAGTATTGTTTATGCTGTGGACTTGGCGATTTCGATAAGTTCAAATTCTGTTTATACCGTCGATTAGGATACATTGAAATTCTGTGTTAGGTTAATACAAATTGAAATATTGTTTATGCTGTGGACTTGGCGATTACGATAAGTTCAAATTCTGTTTATACCGTCGATTAGGATACATTGAAATTCTGTGTTAGGTTAATACAAATTGAAGTATTGTTTATGCTGTGGACTTGGCGATTTCGATAAGTTCAAATTCTGTTTATACCGTCGATTAGGATACATTGAAATTCTGTGTTAGGTTAATACAAATTGAAGTATTGTTTATGCTGTGGACTTGGCGATTTCGATAAGTTCAAATTCTGTTTTATACCGTCGATTAGGATACATTGAAATTCTGTGTTAGGTTAATACAAATTGAAGTATTGTTTATGCTGTGGACTTGGCGATTTCGATAAGTTCAAATTCTGTTTATACCGTCGATTAGGATACATTGAAATTCTGTGTTAGGTTAATACAAATTGAAGTATTGTTTATGCTGTGGACTTGGCGATTTCGATAAGTTCAAATTCTGTTTATACCGTCGATTAGGATACATTGAAATTCTGTGTTAGGTTAATACAAATTGAAGTATTGTTTATGCTGTGGACTTGGCGATTTCGATAAGTTCAAATTCTGTTTATACCGTCGATTAGGATACATTGAAATTCTGTGTTAGGTTAATACAAATTGAAGTATTGTTTATGCTGTGGACTTGGCGATTTCGATAAGTTCAAATTCTGTTTATACCGTCGATTAGGATACATTGAAATTCTGTGTTAGGTTAATACAAATTGAAGTATTGTTTATGCTGTGGACTTGGCGATTTCGATAAGTTCAAATTCTGTTTATACCGTCGATTAGGATACATTGAAATTCTGTGTTCGGTTAGGACAAATTGAAATTCTGTTTATACCTTTGGCTAGAACAAATTGAAATTCTGTTCCGTTAACATAAACTGAAGGTTTTGTTCATACTGCCGATTAGGACAAGTTGAAATTCTATTTATACTGCCGATTAGGTAGCATTGAAATTCTGTATTCGGTTAACATAAATTGAAATTCTGTATTCAGTTAACATAAATTGAAATTCTGTTTGTTCTGCCGATCTGTCGATTTGGACAAGTTGAAATTCTGTTCATACCGTCGATTAAAATACATTTAAATTCTGTGTTCCATTAATACAAACCGAAATTCTGTTATGCCTTCGATTAGGACACACTGAAATTCTGTATTAAATACAGAATTTCAGTGTGTCCCAATCGAAGTATACCAAATTTTGGTTAACACAATTTAAAATCCTGTTTATAACATCGACACGTCGATCAGGACAAGTTAAAATTCTGATTATTCTGTTCGATTGATGCAAAATTAAAATTCGGTTTTCTGATCGATGAGGACAAATTAAAGTTCTAATTATACTGTTCGGTTATGACAAATTGAAATTCTGTTGACTTTTTTTGGTTAAGACAAACTGAAATTGTTTACATTGTTTTGTTAACAAAAGACATTTTGGGACAAATTGAAATTCTGTTTATATTGCGCAGTTAAGACAAACTGAAAGTATGTTTACACTGTGTGGTCAAGGCAAATTGGAATTCTGTTTTAACTGTTTGGCTGGGATAAATTGAAACTATGTTTTTATTGTTTGGTTAGGATAAATTGAAATTCTTCTTATACGTTTGGTTAGGATAAGCTAATATTCTGTTTATACGGTTTCGTTAGGATAAATTGAAATTCTGTTTTAGACGGTTTGGTTAGGATAAATTGAAATTCTGTTTACATGGTTTGGTTAGGATGAACTGAAATTCTGTTTACACGGTTTGGTTAGGATAAATTGAAATTCTGTTCTAAGGTTTGGTTAGGATAAATTGAAATACTGTTTACACGGTTTGGTTAGGATAAATTGAAATTCTGTTATACGATTTGGTTAGGATAAACTGAAATTCTGTTATACGGTTTGGTTAGGATAAATTGAAATTCCGTTTACACGGTTTGGTTAGGATAAATTGAAATTCCGTTACACGGTTTGGTTAGGATAAATTGAAATTCTTTGTACGGTTAACACGAAATGACATTCTGTTTATGTTGTTGATTTAGACATACTGAAATTCTCTTTATACTGTGTGGTTAACCCACGTTGAAATTCTGTTTATACTGCCGATTAGGCAAAATGAAATTCTGTTTTTATTGTGGAATAGGAGAGACTGAAAATTTCTCTGTACGGTTGATTAGGACAAACTGAGCTTCTGCTCGTACTATTCGGTAAGGACAAGTCATCAAATTTCTCCATACTATAGATTAGGACAAATTGAAATTCTGATCGTAGGACAAGTTATCAAATTTCTCCATACTATAGATTAGGACAAATTGAGCTTCTGATCGTAGGACAAGTTATCAAATTTCTCCATACTATAGATTAGGACAAATTGAAATTCTGTTTATGTTGTTTGTTTAAGACAAATTGAAATTTTCTGTTTAGTATAAACTAGGACAAATTGAAATTTTCTTTACACTATTCAGTAAGGACATCTTGAAATTTTTGTTTATATTGCTTGATAAGGACTAGCATTATGACGACGAATGAAAATTCTATTCATATCTAATTCTAGGCTGTTATTTTCGTTGGAGACTTCCACTAGTATGTAGAACGTTTCTGTATTGCAGAAGATTTTGTTCGCTTTTTTATTCAGTTCTGGCCTATCTGCTGCTATTCAGTTTTTAAAACAGATTTACTTATACCGACTATGATCAGTACAACAACGAGAAATTATTTGTAAAGATTCTGTTAATATTCAGTTTAGGGGCCGTTGTTAGTTTTATTCAACACGAGCTGAGTGGAGTTTTACTGGTACACCAAAACGACCTAACTGTGTGTCCATTTTTGAAATGTGATCCAGAGTGTGATGGTTTGTGCGGGCATATCTACGTTGATCATTATTGGCATCATCATCATTAGGTGCCCTGCACATGGCGTTGGCGATCATGGACTTCCATCTGTCTCTATCTCTTGTTGGGCTCTAGCATCTCTCCCACCCCCTCGTCCCAGCCACTTTGCAAGTCCGTCAGCATTTTCTCCTGGTCTACTGGTGTTCTCTTTCCCTCCAGCTTTCCCGTTGTGACCAGGTGCTCCAAATCCCCCTTCCTCATAAAATGTCCTATAAATGTTGCCTGTCTTTTCCTAATCTTCCTTATGAGTGATCTACTTGTGTCTACCTCCATCAAGACTGTCTCATTTGTTTTCTTTGCTGTCCATGGAACTCTCAACATTCTTCTTAGAAACCACATCTCGGCTGCCTCAATCTTGTTCTGGCTTTGTTTGTTGACTGTCCACGCCTCACATCCGTACAACAGTATTGGTTCTATATAACATTCAAGAACTCTCTTCCTGATGTTAATTGACAGGCATTTGTTGGTAAGAATGTCTCTCATCTTCCCGAATGCTGTTTTGGCTTGGCCGAATTATTGGCACACCCATAAGAATGAGTACCGAAAGATTCTAAGTTGTTGGGGGTCCCTCTTTTCTGCTACGCTCTCATTTCTTCAGAAGGTTCTTTTTTTATCTCCGCCCTCCAGATCATTCACCTGTATTTCTTCCAGACTCTCTCCTTAACTCCCCAAAGACGGTGTATAACTGCTTTTAAGGCGAGATGGAGAACGACCATAAGCGCAAAAAGTCTACTCCTCCGCCAGGCAGTTCTGTTTTGCTGAGTTTAAAGTCCTACCACTCTCAGAGTACATGAGAATGTTGATCAACCAGTCGATGTGGTGTAGTGGTTAACGCAACAGGCTGCCGACTGGAAGGTTGTGGGTTCGAATCCCCATCAGTCCCTTCAAAAAACATATCATTGTGGGATTTTTCCGGCTCTAACCGGCTCCTACTCAGAGTTGGGCGTGCTGTGGGAAGACTGGGACCACACAGTCGAGTCTCATCCACTTCACTGATGCATTTGAGGGTGTTGCTCAATTCTACTGACCGGCACCGAAGGTGTCTGTATCTCTCGGGCCTGATTGACGCCAGGATATATTATGACAGTAAGCGTAGAGTACAGCCCTGTCACGCAGTCTCAATTCTATATGGAACTCCATAACGTCATGGTTATCATCCTCATTGACATCACCATCATCCCATTGAGTTGAAAAAAAAAAAGAACTGTGCCAGCTTCTGTGGCCATTAAGGTGACTTAGAAAATGGAACAAAAAATGTAACTCCATGAGTGCAATGATCAAAAAAAAAAAAAAAAAAAAAGGAATGTTGTTCAGAGAAGCCTTAAAACATTTTGGATGCACTGTGAGATACCGATTCGATTGTCGGATTCCCATGCCGTAAGGTAAGTAGGTTTGTATGAATGTATATGGTTGGATACGGAGTACTCGCAGGAGTTCTAGCCTGTATCAGAAGAAGAAGCAGTAGTAGTAGAACTTTGATCATTTTCACTTCTGAACCGTACTCATAGCGTTGTTTAATGGTCAGCATAGCTATAGCCAACTTACGTCGAGTTCAGATGAGATTCCAGTCATGACATTCTGTTCAGGTACTCAAACTTCTGGACTGTGTTCGCTGCCCTTTAGTCGACATCTAACTTGCGTAGATGTCAGCAATATTACGAGGATTTTTTAAAAGGTTTGTTCCCAGGTCAGTTCTGAACTGTTGTTACACTGTGCAGTGTTGCTATGCATAGTCTAACGTCCTTGATGACTAATTGTCTAGCAACGAAACGTAAAAAAGATCGTTTTCAGTTTGAATCTTTTTCCTGGATCTCAACATTTTGAACTTGTGAAATAATGAGTGGTCTGAGTTTACAGTTTTTGTGCATTGTATCTGCTTCTATGCTAACTGAACGGGTAGCGCAGCGCGAACTGTGTTAGATTTGAGAAGTTCTACAACATGGGAGATCATTCCTACGTGACTTCAGAGTTATGTTCTTTGATTAAAATTAAAAGAATTCTCCTGCTTCCTTCTTATTTCTTTGGTATTGACTAACAATATTTTTTAAGTAGCGATAGTTATCAATCTCTGGTTAAACGGTGATAGGCAATTAGAGTTTTATATCAGCATCATGCTCGTATCCTTAGCGATCACGGAGCAACAGACATTCGCGAATGATGAAAATGGAAAGTTTAACAACGAAGGCGGCGAACAAATTTAATAATTTACCCAATGTTTGTTCTGGACGAATTTTCCCTGATCTGCATACAACCCACATTGCTTCGATACAATACTGAAGCTACTCGTCTAGTTCTAAGGACTAGTTTGTTGAGGTTTTCCTTGTCACTGTCATTCTCAGTCTGGTGGCCAAGGTCTGTTTCTGTTAGGCGATCTGTGAGAGCTGACAACGTGTTTGTGCTCTGTTCCGTGCCGTCAGAACTGCGTTCCGCTCACGTAAATCATTACCAGTTTAAAACAGAAATCTTAATCAAAGCGACCGCCATAGCTCAGTAAATAGGAACCATAGTTAAATAACTAGAAACAGCAGTTAAGTAAATAGGAACCGTAGTTAAGTAAAGAGGAACCATAGTTAAGTAAATAGGAATTATAGTTAAGTAAACATGAATCATAGTTAAGTAAAAGGAACCATAGTTAAGTAAACAGGAACCATAGTTAAGTAAACATGAATCATAGTTAAGTAAACATGAATCATAGTTAAGTAAATAGGAACCATAGTTAAGTAAACAGGAACATAGTTAAGTAAACATGAATCATAGTTAAGTAATAGGAACATGTTAAGTAAGCAGGAACCATAGTTAAGTAAACATGAATCATAGTTAAGTAAATAGGAACCATAGTTAAGTAAACAGGATCTAGTTAAGTAAACATGAATCATAGTTAAGTAAACATGAACCATAGTTAAGTAAATAGGAATCATAGTTAAGTAAACAGGAACCATAGTTAAGTAAACAGGAACCATAGTTAAGTAAACAGGAACCATAGTGAAGTAAACATGAACCATAGTTAAGTAAACAGGAACCATAGTTAAGTAAACAGGAACCATAGTTAAGTAAACATGATCATAGTTAAGTAAACATGAACCATAGTTAAGTAAACAGGAACCATAGTTAAGTAAACAGGAACCATAGTTAAGTAAACATGAATCATAGTTAAGTAAACATGAACCATAGTTAAGTAAACAGGAATCATAGTTAAGTAAACAGGAACCATAGTTAAGTAAACAGGAATCATAGTTAAGTAAACAGGAACATAGTTAAGTAAACAGGAATCATAGTTAAGTAAACATGAACCATACTTAAGTAAATAGGAACATAGTTAAGTAAACATGAATCATAGTTAAGTAAACAGGAACCATACTTAAGTAAACAGGAACCATAGTTAAGTAAACAGGAACCATAGTTAAGTAAACAGGAATCATAGTTAAGTAAATATGAACCATAGTTAAGTAAATAGGAACCATAGTTAAGTAAACAGGAACCATAGTTAAGTAAACAGGAACCATAGTTAGTAAAAGGAACATAGTTAAGTAAACAGGACCATGTTAAGTAAATAGGAACAAACACAAAAAAAAAACAAGACGTGTATGTGATATAACAAAACAAGACAGTGGCGAATTTTTGGCCAACTGGCCTTTGTTACTCGTATATAATATAAAAAGTGACTCCCACAACGAAATCAGTCTTACTTAGCATTTTGGGTATTTTGAGATATACATATCACTGGAAAGAGTACATTCTGCTGATTATTTTGGTACTTGAATAAAGCTTGTACTCAAAAAAAAAAAAAAGTAGAAATTATGTATGTTTATAGTCATTAAGTTGTATGAGGCCATTTTGAGAAAACGGCCTCTAAAGTTTTTGTGTGCTCTCCACACATTTTCCTTAAATTTCCTTATTTGGTGGCTTTGACCAGTTTGTTTCTAATTTTCGCTGTCATTATCTGAAGTTGCACCAAAGACTTTGCCTATCAGTATATTACATGTGCGGGTACTGTACAGGTTACGGTTCATAATAAGAGACAAAAATAGGTACTTTTG
>JAPXFY010000025.1:51116512-51121512 GCA_030674185.1 Monoplex corrugatus | reverse complement strand
GCATTTATGTGCATGTACTTTTATGTATGCGCGCGTGCGTGTGCTTGTGTTTCGGTAAGCATGAATTCTGGGGAGAGAGAGAGAGAGAGAGAGAGAGAGAGAGAGAGAGGAGAGAGAGAGAGAGAGAGAGAGAGAGAGAGAGAGAGAGGACAGACAGAGACAGAAAGAGACAGAGACAGATAGAGACAGAAACAGAGACAGAGAGAGACAGAAAGAGACAAAGAAAAGAGAAAGAGAGAGAGAGAGAGAGAGAGACAGAGACAGAAACAGACAGAGAGAGACAGAGACAGACAGAGACAGACAGAGACAGAGAGAGACAGAAAGAGACAAAGAGAAAGAGGAGAGAGAGAGAGAGAGAGAGGAGAGAAAGAGCAGGAGAGAGAGAGAGAGAGAGAGAGAGAGAGGAGAGAGCGGGAGAAAAATAAAGAGAGAGAGAAAGAGACAGAGACAGAGAGAGATAGAAAGAAAGAAAGAAAGAGAGAGAGAGAAAGAAAGAAAGAAGAGAGAGAGAGAGAGAGAGAAAGAAAGAAAGAAATAAAGAAAGAAGAGAAGAAAGAAAGAAAGAAAGAAAGAAAGAGAGAGAGAGAGAGAGAGAGAGAGAGAGAGAAACGAAAAAAGGAAAAAAGAAAGAGTAGAAAAGATATCTTTTTGTTCTTCTTCTTCTTGTTCTTCCTTCTTAACTCCGTGAGAGTCATTGAGACGCCGCAAAAAAAAAAACAAACAACAAAAAAACCCCCCCAAAAAACCAACTGTTCATCAGATTCTTCCAGCTCTCTCGGTTGTGTGCCTCAGCCTGGGTCTCTGTAAATAGTTTCTCTGTTCAATCTGCAGTATTATCAGTCCGTTTTCTTTTCTGTCTTCCCCACCAGTTCCTTCCCTTGAACAGTTCCCTGGAGGATTGATTCAGCAAGGACAGTGGATCTTGCTACATGGCCATAACAACATAGTATTCTTTCCTTAACCCTTTCACTCCCTCACCCTGTCCACCGACTGCAAAAAAAAACAACTTCACCCTTTGACTCCCTCACCCTACCCACCAGCTTCCCGCATGAAGCTAGTGGATAGGATGAGGGAATCAAAGACTGAAGTGTTTGCTTTGCCGGCATGGTTGGCAATTCAGAGTGCTGGTGGATAGGGTGCTGGTGTCAAGGGTTAACAAACAATTCAGAGTGCTGGTGGATAGGGTGTTAAAGTCAAAGGGTTAACAATTGAGAGTGCTGGTGGATAGGGTGCTGGTGTCAAGGGTTAACAAACAATTCAGAGTGCTGGTGGACAGGGTGTTAAAGTCAAAGGGTTAACAATTCAGAGCGCTTGTGGATAGGGTGCTGATGTCAAGGGTTAACAATTCAGAGTGCTGGTGGACAGGGTGTTAAAGTCAAAGGATTAACAGTTCAAAGTGTTGGTGGGCAGGGTGCTGGTGTCAAAGGGTTAACAATTCAGAGTACTGGTAGACAGGGTGCTGGAGTCAAAGGGTTAACAATTCAGAGTACTGGTGGACAGGTGTGTTAAAGTCAAAGGATTAACAGTTCACAGTGCTGGTGGACAGGGTGTTAAAGTCAAAGGATTAACAGTTCAGAGTGCTGGTGTACAGGATGCTGGTGTCAAAGGGTTAACAATTCAGAGTGCTGGTGGACAGGGTGCTAGTGTCAAAGGGCTAACAATTCAGAGTGCTGGTGGACAGGGTGCTAGTGTCAAAGTGTTAACAATTCAGAGTGCTCATGGACAGGGTGCTGGTGTCAAAGGGTTAACAATTCAGAGTGCTGCTGGATAGGGTGCTGATGTCAAGGGTTAACAAACAATCCACAGTGCTGGTGGACAGGGTGTTAAGTCAAAGGGTTAACAGTTCACAGTGCTGGTGGACAGGATGTTGGAGTCAAACGGTCAATAGTTCAGAGTGCTGGTGGATAGGGTGCTGGTGTCAAAGGGTTAACAGTTCAGAGTGCTGGTGGACAGGGTGTTAAAGTCAAAGGGTTAACAATTCAGAGTGCTGGTGGACAGGGTGTTGGAGTCAAACGGTTAATAGTTCAGAGTGCTGGTGGACAGGGTGCTGGAGTCAATGGGTTAACAGTTCAGAGTGTTGGTGGACAGGATACTGGTGTCAAGGGTTAACAATTCAGAGTGCTGGTGGACAGGGTGTTAAAGTCAAAGGGTTAACAATTCAGAGTGCTGGTGGACAGGGTGCTGGTGTCAAGGGTTAACAAACAATTCAGAGTGCTGGTGTATAGGGTGTTAAAGTCAAAGGGTTAACAATTCAGAGTGCTGGTAGACAGGGTGCTGGTGTCAAGGGTTAACAATTCAGAGTGTTGGTGGACAGGGTGCTGGTGTCATAGGGTTAACAATTCACAGTGCTGGTGGATAGGGTGCTGGAGTCATAGGGTTAACAATTCACAGTGTTGGTAGACAGGGTGCTGGAGTCAAAGGGTTAACAATTCACAGTGCTGGTGGACAGGGTACTGGAGTCATAGGGTTAACAATTCACAGTGCTGGTGGATAGGGTGCTGCAGTCATAGGGTTAACAATTCAGTGTTGGTAGACAGGGTGCTGGAGTCATAGGGTTAACAATTCACAGTGCTGGTGGACAGGGTACTGAAGTCATAGGGTTAACATTTCAGAGTGCTGGTGGACAGGGTGCTGGTGTCAAAGGGTTAACAATTCAGAGTGCTGGTGGACAGGGTGCTGGAGTCATAGGGTTAACAATTCACAGTGCTGGTGGATAGGGTACTGGAGCCAAAGGGTTAACAATTCACAGTGCTGGTGGACAGGGTACTGGAGTCAAAGGGTTAACTGTTGTCAGCAGTTTCAGTTTCTCAAGACGACGTCTCCGCGCTCGGAACGAATTCCATATGCACTAACGTCACAGGTGTCATGTGTGTGGTGATCATGACACAAGCCTTAAGCCTGGTATACACCCATGAGCTGGCCAGGTCCTGAGGCCCTACCTAGACTATGTTTTCCTAGTCTGTTTATTTGACTGTCAGCAGATCGTTGCAGGTGTGCAGTGGGTGTCATTTTCCACTTGTGCGTTGGTGATCATCAGCGTCTCTGATGTGTAGCATCCTGCGATAACACCTCTTTTCTATGGCTTGGGTCCATCTTTTCCAAACCAGCTGCGAAGATCCATGCTCATATGCCTACAGGAAGAAAGAATACATTAGTGCTTGTAAGAGCAAAAAAGAAAAAAGACTAACTACCCAAACTAAGGAAGAAAGATGATTAAGCCATTCTTACTACCGCCCCTTCCAAGCATTATTTAAGAAACTGATCAAATACACCAAGCGAAGATTACACACACACACACACACACACACACACACACACACACCACACACACACACACACACACACACACACACACACACACACACACATACATATATATATGTATATATATATATATATATATATACATACATATACATATAATTATATAGTATGTATATACATGTATATACAACTATATCTATATCTATACATACATGTATATATATAGTGTGTGTGTATGTATATTATATATATATGTATATATAATAAATATATATATGTCTGTCTGTCTGTCTCTCTTGTGTAGAAGTATACACATAATACAAAAACAACGTGGAAATTCACGCTTTTACGGAGCAATGGCCGCCGTACCCACCACTCGTTTCAGAAGAAATGTATTGATTCATTGTTCGTTCAGTATTACTGTTTTGGATTTCTTCATTTATGACTTACCTAAGAATATTTAAACGGTCTTCTGTGTTGATGGTGATAATGGCACATCATGCACGTATGTACATTCTGTGTTGATGGTGATAATGGCACACATGCACGTATACATTCTGTGTTGATGGTGATAATGGCACATCATGCACGTACGTACATTCTGTGTTGATGGTGATAATGGCACATCATGCACGTACGTACATTCTCTGTTGTGATGCCACCATGCACTATGTATCTGTGTGATGTGATGATGGCACATCATGCACGTATGTACATTCTCTGTTGATGGTGATGATGGCACATCATGCACGTATGTACATTCTGTGTTGATGGTGATGATGGCACATCATGCACGTATGTACATTCTGTGTTGATGGTGATGATGGCACACCATGACGTATGTACATTCTGTGTTGATGGTGATGATGGCACATCATGCACGTATGTACATTCTGTGTTGATGGTGATGATGGCACACATGCACGTATGTACATTCTGTGTTGATGGTGATGATGGCACACCATGCACGTATGTACATTCTGTGTTGATGGTGATGATGGCACATCATGCACGTATGTACATTCTTGTTGATGGTGATGATGGCACATCATGCACGTATTGTACATTCTGTGTTGATGGTGATGATGGCACACCATGGACGTATGTACATTCTGTGTTGATGGTGATGATGGCACATCATGCACGTATGTACATTCTGTGTTGATGGTAATGATGGCACATCATGCACGTATGTACATTCTGTGTTGATGGTGATGATGGCACATCATGCACGTATGTACATTCTGTGTTGATGGTGATGATGGCACACCATGCACGTATGTACATTCTGTGTTGATGGTGATGATGGCACATCATGCACGTACGTACATTCTGTGTTGATGGTGATGATGGCACATCATGCACGTATGTACATTCTGTGTTGATGGTGATGATGGCACACCATTGACGTATGTACATTCTGTGTTGATGGTGATGATGGCACACCATGCACGTATGTATATTCTGTGTTGATGGTGTTGATCCATCGGATATGTCCTGACGGTTTTCATTTATCTACGCAGTCGATGCACTCCCTTATGGATAATAATTTATCTTTGCATTTTTTTAAAACTAGATTTTGTTTTCAAGTTTGAGAAAAGTGAGTGTGTGCGCGCGTGCATAGATTTCATGGAAGAGAGAAAACTTTCTAAATAAAAAATGAATGAATAAATGAATTAATCAATCAATCAATTAATCAACAATCAATCAATGATCAATCAATCAATCAACCAACC
>JAPXFY010000025.1:51089012-51091512 GCA_030674185.1 Monoplex corrugatus | reverse complement strand
TTTGACACATTACATGGGAAATGGTGAACATTGTGTTGAAAGGTGTCTCTCTCTCTCTCTCTCTCTCTCTCTCTCTCTCTCTCTTTCTCTCTCTTTCTCTCGCTCGCTCGCTCTCTCGCGTATCTATCTACCTATCTATCTACCTATCAATCTATCTGTCAGTCTATCTGTCAGAATATCTATCTATCTATCTATCTATCTATCTATCTATCTATCTATCTGTGTGTCTGTCCTATCTATCTATCTATCTGTCTGTCTATCTATCTATCTATCTATCTTTCTATCTATCTATCTTTCTATCTATCTATCTATCTATCTATCATCTATCTATTCTATCTATCATCTATCTTATTCTATCTATCCATCTATCTATCTATCTATCTGTAGATCTATCTATCCTTCTATCTATGTATCTATGTATCTCTCCATCTATCTATCTATCTATCTGTCTATCTATCTATCTATCTATCTTCTATCTATCTATCTATCTATCTATCTATCTTCTGTCTGTCTGTCTGTCTTCTATCTATCTACCCATCTATCTATCTATCTATCTATGTGTCTATCTATCTATCTATCTGTCTGTCTGTCTGTCTGTCTATCCATCTACTTATATATGTATGAAATTTTGTTGTTTACCAACATTTCGGGCTGGACCTATCCCGGGACAAAATGATAAATTGATAATGATGATGATGATGGCGATGATGATGATAATAATAATAATAATAACAGAAGAAGAAGAAGAATGATAACAATAATAGTAATAACAGTAAATGGTATGAACACATTCACGTTGTAGAATTCATCTCACTTTCCTCAAATTCATGACATTTCTCTCCCCTCCTTGCAGGAACCACAATTCACAAACACTTTATTGTTTCAGCCATTTTGTTTTGTCCCGCTTCACAAAACATCAGTTATGTTGCTAATCTGTTTTTCTTGTTGTTGTTGTTGTTGTTTTGTTGTTGTGACTCTTTGTGAATATGTTTCAGTGTTATATTTTATCGTCGGTTTTATTGTTTTGTTGATTGAGTATGCGTTCTCATTTTATTTCCATGGGTTTCTGATTTATAATAATAATAATAATAATAATTACGATATTCATATAGCGCAAAATCTTTATATAAATCAAATGTAAGCGCTGGTTTCTAACACACACAGTTTTAATTCAGACAACAATCCACTTTGCTGCAGGTACAATATTTAATGTTGAACAAACAGTTATACGATACTATCCCAGGGAAGTGTTAGAGGTGGACTTATCTAATCCTATACTGACACCACCAGAACATCAGTGATGTTAATTTAAGATTTGACAGTGAGAAGACCAGTTTTAAATAGCGCACCCCGGGATTCGAACCCACAACCATTAGCATGGGAATCCGACGCTCAACTGAGCTACTGAGGCCATATCGTTTGAGGTGGGTGTCGACGTAAAAACTGAACCAAATCAATCAAGTTATACAATATCTTTCGGACCCCATAGGAGTTAATTTTTATGTGTGTAAATGTTGCATCTCTGCAGCTATTCTATCAAACGAGAGGAACCGAGAGTGTTCTCACAAACAGGCTGTACGGCGAGCATACTGTCACCAAAGGATGCTTTTTTGGTTTTTGCTTTGTTTTTGTTTTTTGGTTCGGATAATGAGAAAGGATTGAAGCCATGTCTGCAGGCAAACAAGAATTATTTTGTAAACTGACTTAGAAAACTATTACACTGACATTCTGAAGTTTGTAGTTATCGCAAATGTGTGAATGTTACAGTTAATTGTGAAACAGGAATCCGGAACGAACGCGTGGTGACTCAAAACCAAGGACAGATATGGTAAAAACTCTGCGGATGTCATTGTGAGATACATCATAGCAAAGTGCTAGAGAAATAAAGAGAACATAACTATCGAGACTTGCAGATGTAACAAGCATTTGCCTTTCTATTATTAAAAGAAAAAAAAACTGTCTTGGAAAGAATATAAAAAATAATAAAAAAAACAAACAAACGTCTAAAAGCACATATGTAAAAAGACGTTCAAAGAAATATAAAGAACGAAAATATAAACGTTCAGGATCTGGGCGAATTCTAAACCACATCTGATGTCCATGAAGACAGAGCTGTTTATGAACTCTCAGACATCCATAACACTGCTGGTTGTTGACGCGTACGAACTCCCATAAGATAGACCTTCAAGTGTTTGTTTAATTCCATGCGTGCTGCGAAAACATGTGATGCTGGAGTGATGTAGGAATAGAGAGGGTGTGAATCTGCATGGGAATGAGAACAGCAAACTGTTTGACGTCAGAACAGAGGTGACGAAAAATCAAAAAAGAATTTGATTTTAAAACATTTGTGTGTGAACAGACGTGAAAACAACAACAACAACACAAACACACAACAGCAACAACAACACACAACAGCAACAACAACAACAACAACAACAACAACAACAACAGACGAACAACAGCAAACAACAACAACAACAACAACAACCAACAATTCAAC
>JAPXFY010000025.1:51069012-51071512 GCA_030674185.1 Monoplex corrugatus | reverse complement strand
CCTGCATTGCGTTGCATTGCGTTGTACTGCGTAGTATTGTATTGTGTTGTATTGTACTGTACTGTGTTGTATAGTACTGTACTGCATTGTGTTGTAATGTACAGTATTGTACTGTACTGTATTGTATTCTACTGTACTGTATTGTACAGTACTGTACTGCAATGTGTTGTACTGTACAGTATTGTACTGTACAGTATTGTGCTGTACTGTGTTGTATTATACTAAATTGTATTGTACTGTACTGTATTGTATAGTACTGCACTGCAATGTGTTGTACTGTACAGTATTGTACTGTTTTGTATGTATTGTACTGTACTGTATTGTATTGCACTGTACTGTATTAACACTGTATTGTATTGTACTGTACTGTATTGTATTGTACTGTACTGTATTGTATTGTACTGTACTTACTGTGCTGTACTGTACTGTATTTATAGTACTGTACTGTATTTGTTGTACTGTACTGTGCTGTACTGTATGGCATTGTATTGTGCTGTACTGTACTGTGTTGTACCGCACTGTACAGTATTGTACTGTATTGTGTAGTACTGTAATGCATTGCACTGTACTGTATTGTGTTGTACTGTACTGTGCTGTACTGCATGGTATTGTATTGTGCTGTACTGTACTGTGTTGTACTGTATTGTGTTGTACTGTAATGCATTGCACTGTACTGTATTGTGTTGTACTGTACTGTATTGCACTGTACTGTATTGTACTGTACTGTATTGTGCTGTACTGTATTGTGTTGTAGTGTACTGTATTGCACTGTACTGTATTGTACTGTACTGTATTATATTGTACCGCATTGTATTGTACTATACTGTACTGTATAGTACTGTACTGTATTGTGTTGTTCTGCACTGTATTGTACTGTACTTATTGTATAGCACTGTACGGTATCGTATTGTATTGTACTGTACTGTATTGTATTGTACTGTACTGTACTGTATTGTACTGTATTGTATTGTACTGTACTGTACTGTATTGTATTGTACTGTATTGTACTGTATTGTATTGTATTGTACTGTATTGTATTGTATTGTATTGTATTGTGACATGCTGGTGGTCTGCATTGCACTGAACCATTTCATTTTGTTCTGTGTACTTCAGTTAAACTAGAAAAGTGGGGGTGTCCATTTACCGCAAACTGTGACCACAGACAAGCTGTTCTTTCAATTGCCCATCGGACTTTCAACTCTTATATATTGATCGCAGGCGCCACGCGGGACGCAGTTCATCATCTCAGCATAAAAGACGAGTATCTAGACTGGCATAAAAATTGTATGATGGAGTCGGAGAGGGGAATCTGGTGTGTGGGGATGGGGTGGGGGAGAATGGTTTCAGTTCTTTGCCCTTCTGGGACTTTTTTTATTATTATTATTTTTTTTAGGATCATTGCCCTAAGGAAGGTTACCTTTGTGCTCAGGTTTTCTTTTTTCCGTCCCATTTTCTACGCCACTTTAATGGCGACAGAAGCTGAAACAGTTTTTATTATGCGATGATGATGATGTCGATGTGGAAGATAATCATGATGCTGTGGAGTTCCATCTAGGATTCAGACTGCATGACAGGGTTGTACTCTACGCTTACTATCGTAATATATCCTGGCGTCAACCAGGCCCGAGAGTTACAGACACCTGAGGTGTTGGTCAGAGTTTTGAGCAACACCCTCAATGACGCATCCGCGAAGTGAATGAGACTCGATTGTTTGGTTCCAGTCTTCCCAATGAGCCCATAGCATGCCCAACTCTGGGTAGGAGCAGGTTAGAGCCGTAAAAAAACCACAATGATTTTTGAAGGTACTGATGGGGAATCGAACCCACAACCTTCCAGTCGGTAGTCCGTTGCGTTAACCACTACACCACGGCGACTGGTCCCCTTCTGAGACTTGTACTGGAGCGGGACATCTGTTCCGCTTCTTAAGCGGGCCCATCTCCATCAAGCCCTGTGGTAAAGAGAAAACGTAGGGGTTAAGGGTTCGATCCTTAAAGACTGTCTCGTTTGTTTTCTTTCCCGTCCATGGAACTTTCGACGTTCTTCTTAGAAACCATATTTCAGTTGCCTCAGTTTTGTTCTGACTTTGCTTGTTGACTGTCCACGTCTCACAACCGTACAGCACAGTATCGGTTCTATATAACATTCAAGAACTCTCTTCCTGATGTTAATTGATAGGCGTTTGTTGGTAAGAATGCTTGTCATCTTCTTGAATGCTGTTTTGACTTGGCAGATTCTGCTGGCTATTTTTGATGTGCATCTACCTTCGGGATGAGATGACCGTTCCCAGGTATTTAAACTTATCAACCTGTCTCAAAGTTATTCCATTTGCTGTTCATTTTGCATGAGGGGATTTCTTCTTCTTCTTCTTCTTCTTCTTTTTTGTTTACTGATTACCATGACTTCAATGTTCTTGCTGTTTAGCTCCAGCCTTTTATTTTTGCTTTCTATTTCTACAAGAGGATCGAACACACGACTATTGCATTTTCAGAATTGCGCTAAA
>JAPXFY010000025.1:51026512-51046512 GCA_030674185.1 Monoplex corrugatus | reverse complement strand
AATCAGACAGACAGAGACAGAGAGAGACAGGGAGAGACTAGAGATAGATAGGAAGAGAGTGACGGAGACAGAGACACTGAAACAGGGAAAGAGAGAGAGAGAGACAGAGACAGAGACAGAGACAGAGACAGAGACAGAGACAGAGAGACAGAAAGAGAGAGAGAGAGAAAGAAAGAGAGAAAGAGACAGAGAGAGAGACAGACAGACAGAGAGAGAGAGAGAGAGAGGGGGGGAGAGGGAGAGAGAGAGAGAGAAGAAAAAGGTAAGATGAAAAGTTGCTTCATGGACTGCATAAAACTGAAGTTAAAAAAGATAACAAAACAAAACAAACAAACAAAGTGGACAACGGCAGAATGATAGAAACATGAAGGTGGGCAGCCAACAGGCCAGTGGACCTATAAAACAGTAAACTGACACCACCAGAATGAGGGAAACATGAAGATGGGCAGCCAACAGGCCAGTGGACCTATCAAACAGTAAGCTGACACCACCAGAATGATGGAAACATGAAGATGGGCAGCAAACAGGCCAGTGGACCTATAAAACAGTAAGCTGTCACCACCAGAATGATGGAAACATGAAGATGGGCAGCAATCAGGCCAGTGGACCTATAAAACAGTATACTGACACCGGCAGAATGATGGAAACATGAAGGTGGGCAGCAATCAGGCCAGTGGACCTATAAAACAGTAAACTGACACCACCAGAATGAGGGAAACATGAAGATGGGCAGCCAACAGGCCAGTGGACCTATAAAATAGTAAGCTGACACCACCAGAATGATGGAAACACGAAGGTGGGCAGCAAACAGGCCAGTGGACCTATAAAATAGTAAGCTGACACCACCAGAATGAGGGAAACATGAAGATGGGCAGCAAACAGGCCAGTGGACCTATAAAATAGTAAGCTGACACCACCAGAATGATGGAAACACGAAGGTGGGCAGCAAACAGGCCAGTGGACCTATAAAACAGTAAGCTGACACCACCAGAATGATGGGAACATTAAGATGGACAGCCAACAGGCCAGTGGACCTATGAAACAGTAAGCTGACACCACCAGAATGATGGAAACATGAAGGTGGGCAGCAAACAGGCCAGTGGACCTATACAACAGTACGCTGACACCACCAGAATGATGGAAAAATGAAGGTGGGCAGCCAACAGGCCAGTGGACCTATAAAACAGTAAGCTGACACCACCAGAATGATGGAAACATGAAGGTGGGCAGCCAACAGGCCAGTGGACCTATAAAACAGTACGCTGACACCACCAGAATGATGGAAACATGAAGATGGGCAGCAAACAGGCCAGTCGACCTATAAAACAGTACGCTGACACCACCAGAATAATGGAAACATAAAGGTGGGCAGCAAACAGGCCAGTGGACCTATACAACAGTACGCTGACACCACCAGAATGATGGGAACATTAAGATGGACAGCCAACAGGCCAGTGGACCTATAAAACAGTAAGCTGACACCACCAGAATGATGGAAACATGAAGGTGGGCAGCCAACAGGCCAATGGACCTATAAAACAGTAAGCTGACACCACCCGTAAATACCTGTATACATACACAAATCCATAGTAGTATTACAATCATACACATACATAATATAATAAGGAATACATATACATGTATACATACATCCAAGCATGCATACGTACACAATATACATCACATAAATTACATACATTACATACATTACATACATATCTACATACCTACATACCTACCAACCTACATACATACATACATGTGTACATATATACGTACGTATGTACGAATGTACATTTACATACAAAGATACATTCATACATGCATACATACATACATACATACATACATACATACATACATACATACATACATGCATGCATGCATACATACATACATACATCCCATACATCCATACACACATACATACACGCGCTCACACACACACAAGCACACACACACACACACACACACACACACACACACACACACACACACACACACACATACACACACACACACACACACACACACAATGACTGGTATTGATTCTGTCAGTACTGAGGCAGCAAAATGTCAACGCCATGAAACCTGATCCTGTCGACTTCAAGGAAGCTCACTTCTTGTCTTTGAAACCTGCTGACTTTGTGCACATATAAAAACAATGTGGGTTACATTTTGTGTGGAGATGAGGTGAACGCAATGCCCCTCAGAGACTGGTGAGAAAATGTTCTGAATTATTGTTATTTGTGGATAGCAATGACAGTTTGGCTGATGACTGCTTATGATTGCCCATTGCGTTTATACGTACAAACCTGCATTCACATTCACATTCTAACAAACAAATGAACAACCAAAGAAACAAACAAGCAAGCAAACAAACAAACAAACCCAAAGGAAATACACAAACACAAAGAAACAGACATATGCAAACACACACACACACACACACACACACACTCACACACGCACACACACACACACACACACACACACTCACAAACACACTCATACAAACACTGAAACACATATAAAGACACAAAAAAACAGACACACACACATACACACACACACACACACACACACACACACACACACAAGATGGCGGAGACACCTAACTAACAAATTTTCAGCTGTCGGAGAAAACGTGTAAAAGGCCCAATATGACAAGAACGAGAAGAGGCCGCCTTGCCCAAAAGAAACAAGAAGACGCATCAGAGGGCAAGGCTGATGGAGAGAAGATATCGTCCAGTGCCGCGGGAGCAGAGACTGAAAAGGACCCGAAATCGACAGTCGCCGAGTCTGACGCTAGGCCTAACGCTACATCTGGTGCACCGACCACGACTCCCACTGACACGCAGAGTGGGACAACCTGCACAGCGCCTCTTCCCAGCTCGGCGGACTGCGTGAGTACGGCAGAACTAAAAAACATCATACTGGCTCTGCGGGACCAAGTCAATTCTCTGGAAAAGACGGTCCTTACTCTACTCACTAACCAGCAAAAAAAAGAACATCACCATGACAACCCGTAACTGTCACACACAGACGGATCTACATGAAACACATCCCACCTACGCTGAGGCACTGAAACAAAACCACACAAGCAAGCAGGACGACAAACAGACCCGAAACCTCAAGGCACCAAAACCCAGCAGCAAAACAAAACAGCAAGCAACAAAAGTGCCTGAAAATAAAATAAAAAACAAGAAAGAACAACGTCATGACGTCATACCAACTAAAGACGTCATTTCGCTTCCCAAACATAGGCCTACACCATCCCGTTCTGAAAATATTTCAAAACAACATAAAAAGACCCACGATCTTCCGTACGTTCTCACTGTCCACGACTCTGTGTTGAAAGGTGTCAACTCAAGAAGACTGGGACGATCTTACGGTTTTGAAGGAGACTCGTGCCCTGTGAACGACCCTCATAACATTAAAAGCTCATTAGATATGGCCTTTTCCAAATTTGATGATTCAGCAGACTGTATTGTTTTTCACTGTGGTGTGCATGAATTGAACAGCAAAGATCTCCCTGCAACAACTAAACATCTCGCTTCAGGCATAAAACAAATAGCACAAGAACATCCAAAATCTAAACTAGTCCTTAGTAAGGTTGCCCCTGTACGGCAGGCCCGAATGGAGGTTCAACGAAATCTGTTTAACGCTTTTCTATCTGCTGAACTTGTTGATATGAAAAATATTTCTTTTGTATCACATGAGAACCTTCGTACCACTCAACAATTTCTAAAAGACGACATTCACCCCACCACCAGAGGAAGTAGCATCATTGCAGGAAATCTTGGAAGACACATTCGAGACCTATTTTGGGAGACTCCAAGGAGAACATCAAGATCAAGATCATCACAGCTACACCCTTCCAGATTCTCCAGAGGACAGTACCACCCTTTTGACAACTACACACCATGGTGGCCGTATAATATGTTTTGAAATAACAGTATTACATATACAATACTTAATGTTCATGTCACAGGACTTTTTCCTCGTCATCTCTGACATTTCTTCTGCTGAAAATAAACAATAACTAGGTTTTAGTCCGACTATCAAGACTCGGTCAGACTATACACTCTGTACATTTGAAGACGTGAATGCCATTATTTTGATTTTTGGTTATTTGTTATCCCTTGTAATCTATTATCACCTTTATAAGTTATTCGTACGTTGGACTATGTAATTTTCTTTTTATTGATTTTGCTACAATTTTGTTTTCTTTACTTCGTAGTCTAAGTAATTACGTAATTTTCTTTCTGTCCAGTTCTCCTGGACACAGAAAATCAAAGTATTCATTATTATCGACCATAAATAACAGTTAATAGAAAGTTGGAGATTAACCAATATCAGCAATGCGAAAACAATCCCAAGTCAAGTTTTTGCAATGGAATTGTAGATCCCTTTCCACCAATTCGGCTTACTTGGAGCATTTCCTAGCATCAAATAGGTGTGAAATTTTGATTCTACAGTCGATGAATGTTGTCGCTACCAAGCTTCCCAATTTCCCCAATTATTATTATCCTCCAGTCTATGAATGTGGGAATCACGGGAAGAAGGTATCCACCGCGATTTATATACTCAAAGAGTTACAATACTGCTTACTTACTTCCCCAGTTTTGAAATCAAGCGAAGATTTGCATGCTTGTGCTGCCACTGTCCAATTAAGCAATTCTCTAAACATTAACGTTTTGTCAGTCTACCTACCAACAGGTCCAAATGACCACAACACAGAATGGCTGCGCACTATCCAAGATCAGCAGCGTGGTAAATGGCTAATAGGTGGAGACTTTAATTCCCACTCCCCATTTTGGGAAAAGAACTGTTCTACTGTTACGAGCAATCGTTTGGTAGAAAATATCGTTGATAGTTCGCTTTACCTTCTAAATGATGGTAGTGTCACTAGGATCCCTGATGTTTCCAAACACAGGGCGACAGCCATCGATTTGTCTCTAATCTCACCAGAATTAGCACCATCCTGTACCTGGGAAACTCACAGAGACACTTTGGGAAGCGATCACCTACCTATCATCATAACCATAACTGACAAAAACATCAGGATGAAAGACAGCTCTCCTGAAATTATTCCAAAATATAATTACAAGCGTTCTGACTGGTCCTTATTTCGAACTGCTCTAGCTAATCAAGATTACAGACATTATGAAAGTGAAAATGTAGACATTATGTTTTCTAAATTCCAAGAGTCAATTTTAGCCGCTGCAGACCTATCGATTCCGAAACTCAAATCTTCTAGATCAAATAATCGATTGGGTAATGTTTGGTGGACAGAGGCATGTGAGAAAGCAGTTCAATATAAAAGGGAGAAATACAAAATCTACATCAAAAGCCGGAAACCTGAGGATCATGTCGAAATGAAAAAAGCTAACATCCAATGTAACAAAATCATTGCTGAAGCAAAGAAAGATTATTGGGCATCATTCTGCACAAAAGAAATTTCAGATTTCAAAGATTTCCATAAAGTCTGGACGAAAATGAAACAAATGAAGGATGGAACCAACTTACCTAGGTGTCCGATAATGATTGAAACATGTAACACATTTCCTTCAGACATGGACAAAGCAGAAACTTTTGTGGATCTGTTCGCCAAAAACAGTAAAGTTGAAGGTTTATCTCCTGACTGCAAACATCACAGAGAAATGGAAGATTACAACCCAATCTACACTGATCCAGTACCACAGAATGATCTCTGGTTTAATTCTCCAATCACCTTAGAAGAGCTAAAAAACACAGTACTGTCTCTACACAACAAAAAGAGTTCGGTAGGTGTTGATGCAGTTTCGACTGAAATGATAAAACATCTCCCTGAAAACTACCTTATTTTCTTACACAAAATTTTGCAGAAATGCTGGGTTACTGGAACTGTGCCACAAATCTGGCAAAAGTCTATAGTTATACCAATCTTAAAAACAGGAAAATCGAAAACCGATAAAAACAGTTACAGACCTATTGCTTTAACGTCCCACACAAGCAAACTAATGGAAAGATTGGTCTTAAACAGACTTTTACACTACTGTGATAAAAATAACGTTATTCCGGTAAACCAGGCAGGTTTTAGAAAAGGAAGATCCGCAGTTGAGCACCTAGTTAAACTTACAACTCAGATCAAACAACAGTTTGCCCGCAGAAAAAGTGTTTTAGCTACTTTCTTTGATGTGAAAAAAGCTTACGATCAAGTTTGGCATAAACGTTTATTGTTCAAGCTAAAATCTGTTGGTTTATCGGGCAATATGTTCAATTACATTAAATCGTTTTTAGCTAATAGAACAATTCAGGCAAGAGTGGGAGCTAGTTATTCTTCTTCACGATGCCTCGACATGGGGATTCCACAAGGTTCAGTGATAGCACCTATTTTATTTAATATCCTTATACAGGATCTTCCGAAAGCTCTTTCAAATCGTGTTGTTTTAGTACAGTACGCTGATGATATATGCACTTGGATGAATATCACTTTAAAAAAGACAACTCCACAGAGAACGCGAAATTACATCAGGAAGTTGTATCAAATTGATCTTGATAATCTTGGAAACTATATGTTAGAAAATGGGCTGTCGTTGTCAGCAGAAAAAACTAACATGATGCTGTTTGATCCTGGTGGTAACTCAAATAACTTGCCTATTTTCAAATTGCTTGGTGAAGTGTTAAATTACAAACAGGTCGTAAAATTCCTGGGAGTTTACATCACGTCCAAATTAAGCTGGAATGTCCATTTTGATTATATTTTAACAAAAGCGCGAAAAACCTTAAATTTTCTAAAGATAATAAGCAAATTACCCTGGGGAATGGATACAAATGTACTGATTCATCTGTCAACAGCGCTGGTCAGGTCTAAATTATCCTACGCGCAAGAAGTTTTCTTCAATGCACCCAAATATTTACTAAAAAAGATTCAGAGCTTGGACTGCAAAAGTCTTAAAATTGCACTAGGTGTACCAACTCATGCTTCTACTCTGGAAACGTACAAAGTTGCTGGAATTCTACCTTTAAACAACCATCGTGAGTTAGCTACAGCAAAGTTTGCAATTAGAACTACTTCACAAGTGGATAATTTTGTGAGCAAAGAAATTAAGATCAGGTCTGATACTGACTTTCCAAAACGAGCAAAAAACATTTCATCACAAATTACAGCCGCAACTTACATATCTGGCCTGATCAAACAGTCCAACATAACAATGGATGAAATTGCTGAGAAACCAACGATAACGCCTATCCCTACATGGGAAATGCTAAATGCCACATTTGATCTCGATTATGCAAAAGTTAAAAAAGATGATAATGTCAACATTACGCTATCCACAGCTTGTGAACACATCGATGAAAAGTACAGTACCCACCTCCACATTTTTACCGATGGGTCAGTCTTAGCAAACCAGAGCGCTGGAGCAGCCTTTTATGTTCCAAAATTTAACATTAAAAAGTCCTTTTTCATTGGGGCAAATGTATCTATATATACAGCAGAATTGGTCGCTGTTGTTCAAGCGTTGCATTATTTAATAAGCCTTCGGCCTGTGTCATTCAAAGTAGTTCTCTTTGTTGATTCAAAATCTGTATTATATGCCTTACAATCTTTTGATACAGACACAAGACCTGACTTAATTATTGAGGCAAATCATCTAATACGTTGTTTAAAGATAAATGGTTCGGAAATCAATTTATGCTGGGTGCCTTCTCATGTTGGTCTTCATGGCAACAACGTAGTTGACAGAGCAGCTAAATCCGGTGCCCTCCATTCTGAAAATTCCATAGAATTACATGTTAACACCTCGGTAAAAGAAGCTTACAACTCGCTAGAATTAGCATCATGGATTCGATTTCATGAACATTTAAATGAAAAATTTGTGTCTCAAAAAAGAATCAAACTTTCAGTTCAAAATATCTGTAAAAATTTGCAGTATTCCTCGTTATATCATTTGAGATTAATTGTTATGACATATTTTCGCATTCAACTGAACGCTTTGAAAACAAAATATTGTAACAACGTTTTATGTATTTGTGGCGAACAATTCACATTGTATCACTGTTTGTTTTAATGCAGAAAGCTTCGTTCCTTTTTACCAAAGACGTTTACACAAGGAAACTATCTTGAAACGCATTTTAAAGAAGTAGTATCGGATCAAGTTTTGTTAGTTAAAATTTCAGAATCATTGGTTCACAGTCCTGTTAATGCGTTACTTTAAGATTATTATTATAATTATGATTATTTTTGTTTTGTTTTGTTTTTATGACGATTTTTCTTTTACATTATTGATGTTAGCGTTGTTCTAGTTTCATTTCTCTGTTCATCCATATCCTTTTTCTTAAGACCTTGCCGCTTCCTTTTAAATTTTTTTTTTTACGTCCCTTACTCTGTTCCCTTCCCCTCCACACCCCCCACCCCCCCCCCCCCCCCCTTATTTCATCCTCCATGCCATTTTTCCCCGTCTAATATCACTTATAGTGAAAAGACGTTAAATCAAGCAACGAACGAACGAACACACACACACACACACACCACACACACTGGCACATTCATTTACCAATGTAAATTCACTGTCAAGTTTGTGAAGGTTCTTTTTCTTTGGCATATGATCACACGTTTTCAATAAGATGCAGGAGAAATGTTCATATTACGAAATTTGCTATGGGAAGAGGTAGAATTGAGAAGTTAACAAAATCAAATGGATGTAGAAAGGATGGAAGAGTGCAGAAACAAGTGTGTGAGTTTATAAGCTGTTGCATTGCATGTGTGTGCGTTGTGTGTGTGTGTGTGTGTGGTGTGTGTGTGTGTGTGTTCTGTGTCTGTGTGTCTGTGTGTGTATGTGTGCGTGTGTGTCTGGTGTGTGTGTGTGTGTGAGTGTGTGTGTGTGTGTGTAGTGTGTATGTATGTATGTGTGTGTGTGTGTGGTGTGTGTGTGTGTGTGTGTGTGTGTCTGTGTGTATGTATGTATGTATGTGTGTGTGTGTGTGATTTATTTCTGTAATTTTGTTATATAAAACCAGTCCATCATGCATACCAAATCATGTATGATTGCATATATATCCACATGTACATTCATAAATAAATACTGTATATATATACACAAATCCATAGTAGTATTACAAGCATACACATACATAATATAATAAGGAATACATATACAGTATACATACATCCAAGCATGCATACGTACATACATACATCACATACACTAATACATTACATACATTACATACATTAATACATTACATACATCACATACATTACATACATTACATACATTACATACATTACATACACTACATACATTACATATATCACATACATTACATACATTACATACATTACATACATTACATACATTCACATACATTACATACATCACATACATTACATACATTACATACATTACATACATTACATACATTACATACATCACATACATTACATACATTACATACATTACATACATTACATACATCACATACATTACATACATTACAATACATTACATACATACATACATTACATACATCACATACATTACATACATTACATACATTACATACATTACATACATCACATACATTACATACATCACATACATCACATACATTACATACATTACACACACTACATACATTACATATATCACATACATTACATACATTACATACATTACATACATTACATACATCACATACATTACATACATCACATACATTACATACATTACATACATTACATACATTACATACATCACATACATTACATACATTACCTACATTACATACATCACATACATTACATACACTACATACATTACATACATCACATACATTACATACATTACATACATTACATACATTACATACATCACATACATATCTACATACCTACATACCTACCAACCTACATACATACATACATGTGTACATATATACGAACGTATGTACGAATGTACATTTACATACAAAGATACATTCATACATGCATACATATATACATACATACATACATACATACATACATACATACATACATACATACATACATACATACATACATACATGTATGCATGCATACATACATACATACATCCCATACATCCATACACACATACATACACGAGCTCACACACACACACACACAAGCACACACACACACACACACACACACACACACACACACACACACACACACACACACACACATACACGCACACACACATACACACTTACCACTCACATCAAGAAAGAGTTTGCCCGCAGAAAAAGTCTTTTAGCTACATTTTTTGATGTGAAAAAAGCTTACGATCAAGTTTGGCATACGCGTTTATTGTACAAGCTGAAATCTATTGGTTTATCTGGCAATATGTATGATTACATTAAGTCTTTTTTAGCCAATAGAACTATTCAGGCAAGAGTGGGAACTAGTTATTCTACTTCACGACATCTTGATATGGGAATTCCACAAGGTTCAGTGATAGCACCGCTTTTATTTAATATCCTTATACAGGATCTTCCTAAAGCACTCTCAAATCGTGTTGTTTTGGCACAGTATGCTGATGATATATGTATTTGGATGAATATTACTTTAAAAAAGACAACTCCACAGAGAGCACAGAATTACATTAGGAAATTGTATCAATCTGATCTTGATAATCTTGGAAACTATATGTTAGAAAATGGTCTGTCGTTGTCAGCGGAAAAAACTAACATGATGCTATTTAATTCTGGTGGTACTTTAAGTAACTTGCCTACTTTCAGATTGCTTGGTGAAGTGTTACATTACAAACAGGTTGTAAAATTTCTGGGAGTCTTTATGACATCGAAATTAAACTGGAATGTCCATTTTGATTATATTTCAACAAAAGCAAGAAAAGCCCTAAATTTTCTAAAGATAATAAGCCGATTACCTTGGGGAATGGATACGAACATACTAATTCATCTGTCAACAGCACTTGTACGATCTAAATTATCCTATGCGCAAGAAGTGTTTTTCAGTGCACCAAAATATTTATTAAAGAAGATACAAAGCTTAGACTGCAAAAGTATTAAAATTGCTCTAGGTGTCCCTACTCATGCCTCTAATCTGGAAACGTACAAAGTTGCTGGAATTCTGCCTCTGAACAACTATCGTGAGCTAGCGACAGCAAAATTTGCAGTTAGAACTACTTCACAAACGGACAATTTTGTGAGTAAGGAAATTAAAATCAGGTCTGATGTTGACTTTCCAAAGCGAGCAAAAAGCATTTCATCACAAATGACTGTTTCAACTTACATATCTGACTTGGTCAAACAGTCTAACATAAATATGGATGAAATAGCTGAGACACCATCAACAACGCCTATCCCTACATGTGAAATGCAAAAAGCCTCTTTTGATATTGATTATACAGACGCTAAGAAATCTGAAAACGTCAACATTTCGATATCCACAGCAAGAGAACACATCGATGAAAAATACCGTACCCACCTTCACATTTTTACCGATGGATCAGTCTTAGAAAATAAATGTGCTGGAGCAGCTTTTTATGTTCCAAAATTTAAGATAAAAAAGTCATTTTTCGTTGGGGCAAACTTATCGATCTTTACAGCGGAATTAGTCGCTATTAATCAAGCATTGCATTATCTAGTAAATCTTAAAACCATGTCTTTCAAAGTAGTTCTCTTTGTTGACTCAAAATCTGTATTATATGCCTTACGGTCTTTTAATGCCGACACAAGACCTGATTTAATTACTGAGGCAAATCATCTTATACATCGTTTAAGGGTCAAAGGTACAGATATCAGTTTATGCTGGGTGCCTTCTCATGTTGGTCTTCACGGCAACGAAGTAGTTGACAGAGCAGCTAAGCAAGGCGCCCAGAATGCTCATAATGCTACAGAATTACATGTTCATACCTCCGTAAAAGAAGCTTGCAACTTGCTCGAATCAGCCTCATGGACTCGATTTCTTGAACATTCAGATGAACAGTTTGTGTCACAACAAATGATAAAACTTACCGTTCAAAATGTATGTAAAAAATTGCAGTATTCTTCTATGTATCACTTGAGATCGATTGTTGCTGTTTGTTTTCGTATTCAGCTAAACGCATTAAGAACAAAATATTGTAAGAATGTCAAGTGTATTTGCGGCGAACAGTTCACACTGTTTCACTGTTTATTCTACTGCAAAATGCTACGTTCTTTTTTACCGAAAATGTTTACTCAAGAAAAGTATTCTGAAAATCATTTCCAGAAAATTACATCAGATCAAACGTTGTTAGTTAGAATTTCAGAATCATTAGTTCACAGTCCTGTTAATGCATTACTTTAACTTTTATTCGGTTTGTATTTTAGTGTTACAATTTCCCTTCACGTTATTGAAGTTAATTGTTAGTGTTAAGTTCTCGTTCCATTTTACTGTTCCCCCACCTGCTAATGTCTTTTTCCTCTGTCTTCCCTCTGCCCAAATCCAACCCGTCCAACTATCGTTCTACATTTTATTTTGTTCACTTTTTTTTATTTTTTTAAAAATAATTTCCCTCCCCCCCCTCCCCCGTCTAATATCACTTATAGTGAAAAGACGTTAAATTAAAGAACGAACGAACATACACACACACACAAAATGACTGGTATTGATTCTGTCAGTACTGAGGCAGCAAAATGTCAACGCCATGAAACCTGATCCTGTCGACTTCAAGGAAGCTCACTTCTTGTCTTTGAAACCTGCTGACTTTGTGCATATATAAAAATAATGTGGGTTACATTTTGTGTGGAGATGAGGTGAACGCAATGCCCCTCAGAGACTGGTGAGAAAATGTTCTGAATTACTGTTATTTGTGGATAGCAATGACAGTTTGGCTGATGACTGTTTATGATTGCCCATTGCATTTATACGTACAAACCTGCATTCACATTCACACTCTAACAAACAAATGAACAACCAAACAAACAAACAAGCAAGCAAGGAAACAAACAAACCCAAAGCAAATACACAAACACAAAGAAACAGACATATGCAAACACACACACACACACACTCACACACACACACACATACACTCACACACAACACACACACACACCACTCACAAACACACTCATACAAACACTGAAACACATATAAAGACACAAAAAACATACACACACACATACACACTCACACGCACACACACACACAAACACACAAGCACACACACACACACCACACACACACACAACACACACACACACACACACACACACACACACACACACACACACACACACACACACACCACACACACACTGGCACATTCATTTACCAATGAAAATTCACTGTCAAGTTTGTGAAGGTTCTTTTTCTTTGGCATATGATCACACGTTTTCAATAAGATGCAGGAGAAATGTTCATATTACGAAATTTGCTATGGGAAGAGGTAGAATTGAGAAGTTAACAAAATCAAATGGATGTAGAAAGGATGGAAGAGAGCAGAAACAAGTGTGTGAGTTTATAAGCTGTTGCATTGCATGTGTGTGTGTGTGTGTGTGTGAGTGTGTGTGTGTGTGTGTGTGTGTGTGTGTGTGTGTGTGTGTGTGTCTGTGTCTGTGTGTCTGTGTGTGTATGTGTGCGTGTGTGTCTCTGTGTGTGTGTGTGTGTGTGTGTGTGAGTGTGTGTGTGTGTGAGTGTGTATGTATGTATGTGTGTGTGTGTGTGTGTGTGTGTGTCTGTCTGTGTGTATGTATGTATGTATGTATGTGTGTGTGTGTGTGTGTGTGTGATTTATTTCTGTAATTTTGTTATATAAAACCAGTCCACCATGCATACCAAATCATGTATGATTGCATATATATCCACATGTACATTCATAAATAAATACCTGTATATATATACACAAATCCATAGTAGTATTACAAGCATACACATACATAATATAATAAGGAATACATATACATGTATACATACATCCAAGCATGCATACGTACACTACATACATCACATACATTACATACATTACATACATTACATACATTACATACATTACATACATCACATACACTACATACATTACATACATTACATACATTACATACATTACATACATCACAAACATCACATACATTACATACATCACATACATTACATACATTACATACATCACATACATCACATACATTACATACATTACATACATTACATACATCACATATATCACATACATTACATACATTACATACATCACATACATCACATACATCACATACATTACATACATTACATACATTACATACATCACATACATTACATACATTACATACACTACATACACTACATACATCACATACATTACATACATTACATACATTACATACATCACATACATCACATACATTACATACATTACATACATCACATACATCACATACATTACATACATTACATACATTACATACATTACATACATCACATACATTACATACATTACATACATTACATACATTACATACATATCTACATACCTACATACGTACCAACCTACATACATACATATATGTGTACATATATACGAACGTATGTACGAATGTACATTTACATACAAAGATACATTCATACATGCATACATATATACATACATACATACATACATACATACATACATACATACATACATACATACATGCATGCATGCATACATACATACATACATCCCATACATCCATACACACATACATACACGCGCTCACACACACACACACACACACACACACACACAAGCACGCACACACACACACACACACACACACACACATACACACGCACACACACATACACACACACACAAAATGACTGGTATTGATTCTGTCAGTACTGAGGCAGCAAAATGTCAACGCCATGAAACCTGATCCTGTCGACTTCAAGGAAGCTCACTTCTTGTCTTTGAAACCTGCTGACTTTGTGCATATATAAAAATAATGTGGGTTACATTTTGTGTGGAGATGAGGTGAACGCAATGCCCCTCAGAGACTGGTGAGAAAATGTTCTGAATTATTGTTATTTGTGGATGGCAATGACAGTTTGGCTGATGACTGTTTATGATTGCCCATTGCATTTATACGTACAAACCTGCATTCACATTCACACTCTAACAAACAAAATGAACAACCAAACAAACAAACAAGCAAGCAAGCAAACAAACAAACCAAAAACAAATACACAAACACAAAGAAACAGACATACACAAACAGACACACACACACTCACAAACACACTCATACAAACACTGAAACACATATAAAGACACACAAAACAGACACACACACATACACACTCACACACGCACACACACACACACACAAACACACAAAACACAAACTCACACACACACACACACACACACACACACACCACACACACACACACACACACACACACACACACACACACACACACACACACACACACTGGCACATTCATTTACCAATGAAAATTCACTGTCAAGTTTGTGAAGGTTCTTTTTCTTTGGCATATAATCACACGTTTTCAATAAGATGCAGGAGAAATGTTCATATTACGAAATTTGCTATGGGAAGAGGTAGAATTGAGAAGTTAACAAAATCAAATGGATGTAGAAAGAATGGAAGAGTATACATGTATACACGATTGATGGAGGGAGGTAGGCGTACAGTTGTTCGTCTTTACAATGATTCCACAATGTCCCCTCATCACGCTGCTAGACGGATGCCAGCCACCGTCTGCTGTTGCCATCAAGACCCCTGGTAATCAGCAGTGCTGGGATCCTATGGACCAATAAAGACCACCACGCCTGATGAATCACTTCCACGTCATTGACCTCACACTGAATGTGCATGTAGTGGTGGTGTTGGTGTTGGTGTTGGTGTTGATGTTGGTGGCATTGGTGCTGGTGTTGGTGTTGGTGGTGTTAGTGTTGGTGGTGTTGGTGTTGTTGGTGTTGTTGTTGGTGTTGGTGTTGGTGGTGTTGGTGCTGGTGCTGGTGTTGGTGTTGGTGTTGTTGGTGTTGGTGTTGGTGTTGGTGTTGTTGGTGTTGGTGTTGGTGGTGTTGGTGTTGTTGTTGGTGTTGGTGTTGGTGTTGTTGGTGTTGGTATTGTTGGCGTTGGTGTTGTTGTTGTTGATGTTGGTGTTGGTGGTGTTGGTGTTGGTGGTGTTGGTGTTGGTGGTGTTGGTGTTGGTGCTCAATGGCTGGTCGTCTGTTGTTCGGCGTTCAAAGGCCCAGAATATGTAACGGCTGCTTGTCTTTTTGTCTTCCATCCTACATGCGCACAAGTTCATAATAATTCATGATTATTCCATTTACATAACACAAACTGAATATCGTGTCAGAGAATGCTTGTTGCACTTTTCACCCCACCCCCACCCCTAAAAGGGGGTGAGTGGGTGGAGGTTTGGGAGGGTTGCCATGTCAGTGCTTCAATGCAATACACACAGTGGTATTTGTACTGACACATCGATTCAATATAAACACAGTTCATCAGAAATAACAACAGTAAATATGCTTTTTCTATATCGGTGCTGGGTTTTAAGTGTACACACAAACACATGAAAACATAGACACATGTAAGCACGCACACAGTCACACGTGACATATATCTATATACATATATATATATATACATATATATATATATATATGTATATGTATATATGTACATATATATGTATATATAAATAAACATATATATATATATATAAATATATATATATATATATATATATATATGTATATGTTCGTGCTTTTGTGTGTATGTATGTATGCATGTATGTATATATGTATGTATGTATGTACATCTGTACGTCTGTGTGTCTGTGTGTCTGTGTGTCTGTGTGTCTGTGTGTATGTATGTATGTATGCATGTATCAATGTATGTACCTATGTATGTATCTATGTATCACTGAGAAAGGGACAGACAGAATCATAACTTGCAATACGAATGGACCTAGAAGAGCCACAGGCATTCATTTACTAATTTTCAGGATATTTCTAAAAGCCACGTGTTTAGAGGTTCTTTTTGAAAGTAAGCAGACAACTGTTTTGTCGTAATGGCACTGGAAGGGATTTCCATGTTGGTGGCCAAAACCAGAGAAGGATTTCAGCTGACTAAATGGATTGTTTGTTAATCAGACGCTGAATCCATGTTAATACTTTTCAGTATTGTATTACATTCTTACCAACAAATGCCTATCGATTAACATCAGGAAGAGAGTTTTTGAATGTTATATTGAACCAATACTGTTATACGGTTGCGAGGCGTGGACAGTCAACAAGCAAAGCCAAAACAAGATTGAGGCAGCCGAGATGTGGTTTCTGAGAAGAATGTCGAGAGTTCCGTGGACAGCAAAGAAAACAACCGAGACACTCTTGATGGAGGCAGACACAAGTAGATCATTCATAATGAAGATTAGGAAAAGGCAGGCAACATTCATAGGCCATTTTATGAGGAAAGTTGGAGGGAAGGAGAGTACCGGGTAGACCCAGGGAGAAGATACTAGACGGACTTGCAGAGTGGCTAAAGACAGGGAGGGTGGAAGAGATGCTTGAGGCAACAAGAGATAGAGACAGATGGAAGTCCATAATCGCCAACGCCATGCGGCAAGACACCTGATGATGATGATGATTGTGTTACATTGTGTACTGTGTTGCGATGTATTGTACAGTTCTTTGGTTGTATAGTGGTAAAAAACCCAGGGGTATGTACTGGTTGATTCTTTTTATCTCTCTTACAGAACGAGTGAGAAAAAAAATGGTTACCTTGTCAGGCAAAAAGATGCTGAGATTGTGTTAAGATTGTACAGTGTTGTATTGAGCATTCTCTGACATGAACTGTTTGCCCTATACAAATTGAAGCATATTATTATTATCATTGTTATCATTATTATTATTACTATTATTAGTAGTATTGTTGTTGTTGTTATCATTCTTCTTCTTCTTATTATATTTCATTATTATTATCATTATTATTATTATTACTATTATTATTATTATTATTATTAATATCATTATATTATTAGTTGTACTTTATTATTACTATCATTATTATTATCAATATCATTATATTATTATTATTACTATATTATTATTATCATTGTTATTATTATTATTATTATTATTATCATTCTGATATCATTATCATTGTCATTACTATTACTACTACAATTATTGTTGTTGTTGTTGTTGATGATGTTATTATTATTATTATCATTATTATCATCATCATCAATTTCATTATTATGAATGTTATCATTTTTACTACCATTATAATTATCACTTTTACTTTCATTATATTATTATTATTATCACCATCATTATTATGATGATGCTGATGATGCTGATGATTGTTATTCTTATTGTCGTCGTCGTCATCATCATCATCATCATCGTTGTCGTCGTCGTCATCATCATCATCACCATCATCATCGTCGTCGTCATTGTCGTCGTCGTCGTCGTCATCATCATCATCATTATCACCATCACCACCATCATCATTGTTATTAATATTATCATGATTATTACTACCAGGTTTATTACTGTTATTGTCATAATATTAATCAAACATCATTATAATCATCATCATTGCATTTTGCTGTGCTGTATTGTATTCAGTTTACTGTATTGTAGTGTAGAGAGCTGTACAGATTTGCTTTGTATCATACATCATCACATCATATGCCACCACGTTATTGCATCAAATTTCATAGCACTGCAATGTAAAATATTGTATGTTAGTGTGATTCAGTGTATTGTAGTGAAGTGCAGTGTTGTGTCTATGCAGCAGAATGTTTTGAGCTGAAATCTACATATGTGACCTCCCACCACGAAATCAGTCTTAACTAGCATTTTGGGCATTTTGAGATATACATATCACTGGAAAGTGTACATTCTGCTGATTCTTTTGGTACTTGAATAAAGCTTGTACTAAAAAGAAATGTAGAAGTTATGTATGTTTAAAGTCATTAAGTTGTATGACGGCCATTTTGAGAAAACGGCCTCTAAAGTTTTTGTGTGCTCTCCTACACATTTTCCTTAAGTTTCTTTATTTGGTGGCTTTGATCCAGTTTGTTTTGAATTTTCACTATCATTACCTGAAAGGTGCACCAAAGAGCTTTCCGTCAGTATAATACATGTGCGGGTACTGTACAGGTTACGGTTCATAATAAGAGACAAAAATACGTACTTTTGGTAGAAATTGTGTTCTTTCTGCTGCAATCAGTGCATTCATATACCATTTTAAATTGATTAATAATATTTTTTCAAGAAAAAGATTTCTGTGGGAGATAGATTATAGCCTACAGAAATCAATTTTGAGAAAAAGTCACAACACCCCAGATAGACCCTCAATCACTTTTTCATCTCCTAGTGCTGTTCGACTGACTGCGAGTTAAGACTGATTTCGTGGTGGGAGGTCACATATACATAATTCAGACTGCAAACATTGTTAAAAACTGATATGCCTTAAACCAAATGATACAACTTCCCAAAATGTGACAAAGCTTTCACATTTGTGATAATATTGCACAAAGAATTAATAACAAATTTTAAAGAATCGTCGCCCTTACAGAGGTCTTTTGTTTCACAACAAACGGATATCTAACACACAATGTGGCAACGAAGAATGACAACAACAACAAAATTTTTACACATATGAAAAGACGATATTAACACATGAACTCCACATAGTATACAGAATATACATTAATGATATTTTATATATTGGAAGTTTTAAAATGAACTTCGAGATTTAGCACATGTCATCATTTGCCCTTACAGAGTTTTATTTTGTGCTTACCCACCCCGACCCCCACCCCCACCCCACCTATTTTTTGTCCATTTTGTATGCCACCTTGGTGGCCACAGACGTGGGGCAGTTTTTACAACATTGTAATAATGACAATGAGGAGGAGGATCATGATGTTATAGAGTCTCATCTAGGACTGAGACCAAAGACAGGGCTGTACTCTATGCTTACTATTATAATTTATCCTGTCATCAACCAGCTCTGAGAAATATAGAAACTTT
>JAPXFY010000025.1:51019012-51021512 GCA_030674185.1 Monoplex corrugatus | reverse complement strand
CACTTCCACACACTCACACACACACACCTACTAAAACGCACACACATGCATACATATGCACACCCACACATATTCACATACTCACAAACACACACACACACACACACACACACACACACACACACACACACACACACACACACACACGCACATACTCTCACACACGCACCCCCACACACACATGCGCACCCACACACACACTCATGCCGAAGTAAATGGTGTGTTACAAGGTAAAATAGTCCTTCCTTTTTCCTCGTCTCGTCGAGCGGGATTTCCTTAGTGCACTGTACAGTCACAGTAGGCGTGGACAGTCAGCAAGCAAAGTCGGGGCAGGATCCAGGCAGCCGAGACGCGGTCTCCCAGAAGAACGTCGAGAGCCCCATGGACAGCAAAGAAAACAAACGAGACAGTCCCGATGGAGGCAGACACAAGCAGATCGCTCACAAGGAAGATCAGGAAAAGACAAGCAACATTCACAGGCCACTCCACGAGGAAGGGGGACTTGGAGCACCAGACCACAACGGGAAAGCCGGAGGAAAAGAGAGCACCAGGCAGACCCAGGGAGAGAAACGCCGGACGGACCCGCAGAGCGGCCGGGAACGAAGAGGGTGGGGGAGACGCCGGGGGCAACGAGAGACAGAGACGGCCGGAAGTCCACGTCGCCCACGCCACGCGGCAGGGCACCTGACGACGATGATGACGACAGCCACAGCCCATGCAGATTGGACCATGAGAAGGGCTGGAGTCAGTCCCACACATTCAATCCCTGTGGGTAGTTGGTGCGCAGTTTGTGTCTCCAAAACTTTTCTCTTTCTTTCCTCCTGTTTGGATCTTCTGTTTGGATTAGCTCTATGGCGGTGACTCAGGTGTTCAATGGAGTGTCCAGGGGTCTGGAAGTGACGAGCCACCAGCGTTTCCCTTCTTTCCTCCACCCCTCTCCCGCCGCAGTCAGGTTTTGTTGTTCTTGTGCTCTTCTGTTCGTCTGTGTTTTTGATGTTCGATCTGTGTCCATAGAACCTGCGTTGTAGAGTCTGTCCCGTCTCTCCTACATATTGCACATCTTCACATTTGGCACAGTCAATGAGGTAAAAAAGGTTTCTGCTTTTGCATGTCATAGAGTCCCTGATGATGAAATTCTGTTCTGATCGGACACTTCTGAACATTGTAGTCTCTCTGAGGTGTTTGAGGCATAAGACGCATTTCCTTGCAGTGCACTTTTTGCAGCCTGCTTCTGTATTCCCCTGAACCTTGGCAGATGGGGGACAGGAGGGCATGAGTATATTTTTGAGGCTTTTGCTGGCTCGTTCTCCTACCATGGGTGGAGCAGGCATCGCTTTTTTCATTCTGCGGCTGGTGTGGAGCGTGGCTGTGCCTTCTTTCAGCCACATAGCCAGTGGAGGGTGGCTGGGGTTATGGGTCACGATGAACGGTACTCTGTTGGCGTTCTCTTTGGGCTTAGTGGCGTACTTGAGGGTGGATTCTCGGGGGATGGAGGACACCCTGTCAATGGCGGCCTGTATCAGGCTGTTGGGATAGCCACGTGCTCTCAAGCGATCCCTCAGTTCAGTGCACCTCCTCTTAAATGTTGCTTCTTCTGAGCAGATCCTTCTGATTCTCAGGCACTGTCCATGAGATATCGCTCGGACACAGTGGCGGGGATGACTGGATCTGAAGGGAAGGTACATGTTAGCGTCACTTGGTTTCCTGTGAAGATCTGTGATAAGTTGTCCATCCTTGATGCTGACTGATGTGTCCAGAAAAGGGATGTTAGTACGACCATAGTGGGCGGTGAACTTTATGGTGGGATGCTGTTTGTTCAGCCAGTCCAGGAAATGTTTGAGTTTTGTTTCTCCATGGGTCCACAGCATGATCACATCGTCGATGAATCGACGCCACAGGTCTGTGCTAATGTGGTGAGGGGATGATGGCAGCAGGCGTTCTTCGATCCACCCCATAAAGAGATTTGCAATCGCTGGCGCCATGGGTGTGCCCATGGCCGTTCCGTGAATCTGGCGGAAGAAGTGGCCGTCGAAGTCAAAGACGTTGTTCTGGAGGACATGTTTCACGATGTCCAGCAGCAGAGGAGTACTGGGAGCGTCTTTGATCAGATGTCTGTTGTTCTTGAGCATATGTTGAAGTGATTCTGAAACCTCCTCATGCGGTATGCTCTGGTAGAGTGCAACCACGTCGACTGTGACGATAAGTACGTCCTCGTGCATTGGTTCCACTTTTTCTTTCCAGGCCTCCACCACCTGCAAGAAGTGCGTTGTATCCCTCAGGTACGATGGCAGTGCTTGCACGATGGGCTGGGTGTGTCCCAAAATCTTCTGGTTGGAGACAATGAGGGAAGGTGATGATAGACAGAATGATGGTAGGGGTAGGGCAAAAGAATGTCTGATGTACACTCTATACAATCATGGTCTTTTTCCCCCTTTGGTGTTGCTAGTGTTTGCAACAAGTAAAACTGTAGTTTTCAAATGTCAGGGGGGATTTCATACGG
>JAPXFY010000025.1:51006512-51009012 GCA_030674185.1 Monoplex corrugatus | reverse complement strand
GAATGTGCATGTAGTGGTGGTGTTGGTGTTGGTGTTGGTGTTGGTGGTATTGGTGCTGGTGTTGGTGTTGGTGGTGTTAGTGTTGGTGGTGTTGGTGTTGTTGGTGTTGTTGTTGGTGTTGGTGTTGGTGTTGGCACAGCACAGAAACTGTTCTGCTTCGTATTCTCAATGATGGTGTTGGTGTTGGCACAGCACAGAAACTGTTCTGCTTCGTATTCTCAATGATCTTTTGACCTCCCTGGATCAAAACAAAATTTCTATTCTTCTCCTTTTGGATCTTTCAGCTGCTTTCGATACTATTGACCATGAAATTTTGCTTTCCCGTTTGGAAAACAACTTTGGAATTCAAAAATCTGCTTTACACTGGTTTCGATCTTATCTTTCAGAAAGAAAGCAAACCGTACTTGTCGACGGAAACAAATCTTCTGAGCTGCCTTTGGATTTTGGCGTGCCTCAAGGTTCTGTTCTGGGTCCTGTGCTTTTCATATTGTATACTTCTCCTCTGACCCACCTTATTGACTCACATTCCATCCGTCATGAAATGTATGCGGACGATACCCAGCTCAATCATACTGATTCTCCTTCTAACTACGATCATCTAGTTCAGTCTCTTCAGAACTGCGTTTCTGAAGTAAAATCCTGGATGTATGAAAATCGACTTAAGTTGAATGATGACAAGACTGAAGCCCTTCGTGTTTCTCCATTGCCTGCAGATCTTTCTTCTCTGCCTTCCACTATTACTGTCGGTAATACCGCTATTGCTTTTTCTGATTGCGTTCGTGACCTCGGTTTTGTCTTTGACCATAATCTCTCCATGCACCAGCACATCATCAAAACATGTCAGGCTGCATACATCGAACTTAGACGCATTAATTCTATTAGACACTACCTTACATTAGACGCAACCAAGACGTTAGTTACTGCATGCATTCTGTCTAGGTTAGATTATTGCAATTCACTCCTTGCGGGTTGCCCTCAGAAACATCTCAAACATTTGCAACAAGTTCAGAACTCTGCAGCTAAACTCATCTTCAAGGCACGTAGGTCACAGCACTGCACACCCCTGTTTCAGACACTGCACTGGCTCCCGGTTGAACAAAGAATAAAATACAAGATTTGCTGCCTTTGTTATCACATCATTTCTGGAACTGCTCCTGACTATCTCTCTGAACTCTTGACTGTCTACGTACCTTCTCGATCACTCCGCTCTTCTGTGGATGACAAGAAGTTTCGTGTGCCAAAATATAACAGAGAAACTCACGGTGGTAGAGCCTTTGCAGTTTTTGCTGTTCAGACATGGAACTTGTTGCCTCAGTCCGTCCGCCACTCTAAAACTCTACCATCTTTCAAAACAAGTTTAAAAACTTACTTCTTTAAACAGTGTTTTTCCTGATTTTGGCTAGTGGGTTGATCCTGCTTGACATTCTGGATGAAATTGTGCACAATGGGGTGTATGCCAGTGTGTGTGTGTGTGTGTGTGTGTGTGTGTGTGTGTGTGTGTGTGTGTGTGTGTGTGTGTGTGTGTGTGTGTGTGTGTGTGTGTGTGTGTGGTGTGTGGCTGTGTGTGTGTGGGTGTTGTGTGTGTGTGTTTGAAAATGGGGGGAGAGGGGTGGGCGGGGGGGGGGGTGAGAGGGAGAGAGATTATTTGGTGTGTCTGTGTGGTTGTTGATTTCCTGTGGATAGTTTTTGATGAGTTTGTTTGTATTGTAGCCTGTTATTTGGTTTATATATGTATGGTTTACTGATGTAAAGCGCTTTGAGGTTTCGGAAAGCGCTCTATAAATGCACTATTATTATTATTATTATTGGTGGTGTTGGTGCTGGTGTTGGTGTTGGTGTTGTTGGTGTTGGTGTTGTTGGTGTTGGTGTTGTTGGCGTTGGTGTTGGTGGTGTTGGTATTGTTGTTGGTGTTGGTGTTGGTGGTGTTGGTGTTGGTGTTGTTAGCGTTGGTGTTGTTGTTGTTGATGTTGGTGTTGGTGGTGTTGGTGTTGGTGGTGTTGGTGTTGGTGGTGTTGGTGTTGGTGCTCAATGGCTGGTCGTCTGTTGTTCGGCGTTCAAAGGCCCAGAATATGTAACGGCTGCTTGTCTTTTTGTCTTCCATCCTACATGCGCACAAGTTCATAATAATTCATGATTATTCCATTTACATAACACAAACTGAATATCGTGTCAGAGAATGCTTGTTGCACTTTTCACCCCACCCCCACCCCTAAAAGGGGGTGAGTGGGTGGAGGTTTGGGAGGGTTGCCATGTCAGTGCTTCAATGCAATACACACAGTGGTATTTGTACTGACACATCGATTCAATATAAACACAGTTCATCAGAAATAACAACAGTAAATATGCTTTTTCTATATCGGTGCTGGGTTTTAAGTGTACACACAAACACATGAAAACATAGACACATGTAAGCACGCACACAGTCACACGTGACATATATCTATATACATATATATATATACATATATATATATATATATATATGTATATGTATATATGT
>JAPXFY010000025.1:50994012-50996512 GCA_030674185.1 Monoplex corrugatus | reverse complement strand
ATCCACATAGCCAGTGGAGGGTGGCTGGGGTTATGGGTCACGATGAACGGTACTCTGTTGGCGTTCTCTTTGGGCTTGGTGGCGTACTTGAGGGTGGATTCTCGGGGGATGGAGGACACCCTGTCAATGGCGGCCTGTATCAGGCTGTTGGGGTAGCCACGTGCTCTCAGGCGATCCCTCAGTTCAGTGCACCTCCTCTTAAATGTTGCTTCTTCTGAGCAGATCCTTCTGATTCTCAGGCACTGTCCATGAGGTATCGCTCGGACACAGTGGCGGGGATGACTGGATCTGAAGGGAAGGTACATGTTAGCGTCACTTGGTTTCCTGTGAAGATCTGTGATAAGTTGTCCATCCTTGATGCTGACTGATGTGTCCAGAAAAGGGATGTTAGTACGACCATAGTGGGCGGTGAACTTTATGGTGGGATGCTGTTTGTTCAGCCAGTCCAGGAAATGTTTGAGTTTTCTTTCTCCATGGGTCCACAGCATGATCACATCGTCGATGAATCGACGCCACAGGTCTGTGCTAATGTGGTGAGGGGATGATGGCAGCAGGCGTTCTTCGATCCACCCCATAAAGAGATTTGCAATCGCTGGCGCCATGGGTGTGCCCATGGCCGTTCCGTGAATCTGGCGGAAGAAGTGGCCGTCGAAGTCAAAGACGTTGTTCTGGAGGACATGTTTCACGATGTCCAGCAGCAGAGGAGTACTGGGAGCGTCTTTGATCAGATGTCTGTTGTTCTTGAGCATATGTTGAAGTGATTCTGAAACCTCCTCATGCGGTATGCTCGGGTAGAGTGCAACCACGTCGACTGTGACGATAAGTACGTCCTCGTGTATTGGTTCCACTTTTTCTTTCCAGGCCTCCACCACCTGCAAGAAGTGCGTTGTATCCCTCAGGTACGATGGCAGTGCTTGCACGATGGGCTGGGTGTGTCCCAAAATCTTCTGGTTGGAGACAATGAGGGAAGGTGATGATAGACAGAATGATGGTAGGGGTAGGGCAAAAGAATGTCTGATGTACACTCTACACAATCATGGTCTTTTTTCCCCTTTGGTGTTGCTGGTGTTTGCAACAAGTGAAACTGTAGTTTTCAAATGTCAGGGGGGATTTCATACGGTCAAGGTTTCAGATTACCAATTTTAACTTTGGGTGGAAAACAGAGGGAAAAAGGTCTGTTTCCATTTATTAGTTTTCACTTATTTGTTTGTTTGTTTCTTTTCGTTTGTTTTGTTTTTGTTTTTTGTTTGTTTGTTTGTTTTCTGTTTGATTGGTTCCGTCTTCTGTGTGTGTATGTGCTTTTGTGTGTGTGTGTGTGTGTGTGTGTGTGTTGTGTGTGTGTGTGTGTGTGTGTGTGTGTGTGTGTGTGTGTGTGTGTGTTTGTGTGTGTGTGTTTGTGTGTTTGTGTTTGCGTGTGTATTGTGTGTGTGTGTTGTGTGTTTGTGTGTGTTGTATGTGTGTGTGTTGTGTGTGTGTTTGTGTGTTTGTGTGTTTGTGCGTGTTTGTGTGTTTGTGTGTTGTGTTGTGTGTTGTGTGTGTGTTTGTGTGTGCGTGTGTGTGTGGTGTGTGTATGTGTATTTCAGTGTTTGTATCTGTGTATTTGTGAGTATGTGTGTGTGTATTTGTCTGTTTGTTTATGTGTGTTTATTTGTTTTTGTGTTTGTGTGTTTGTGTGTGTGTTTATTTGTTTGTTTGTTCATTCTTTGATTTAACGTCTTTTCACTATGAGTGATAATAGACAAGATTGATTGATTGTGTATTTGTTTGTATGAGTGTGAATGTGAATGCATATTCGTTCGTTCTTTGATTAAACGTCTTTTCACTATGAGTGATATTAGACGAAAAAAAATGAGTATGAGAGATGAGAGATGGGTGGGTTGGATTTGGGGCAGAGAGGAGACAGAGTTATAGACATAAGTAGGTGGGAAAATAGAAAAATGGAACAAGAACTTACCACTAACAATTAACATCAACAATGTGTATGGAAAATTTAACTTTAAAGTACACACTTCATAAACTTAAAGTAATGCATTAACAGGACTGTGAACCAACGATTCTGAAATTTTAACTGACAAAAACTGATCTGAAGTTACTTCTTTAAAATGAGTTTCAGAATAATGTTCTTGGATAAACATTTTTGGTAAAAAAGAACGTAGCATTTTGCAGTAAAATCGACAGTGAAACAGTGTGAATTGTTCGCCGCAAATACACTTGACATTTTTACGGTATTTTGTTTTCAATGCGTTTAGCTGAATACGAAAATGAACAGCATTAATCGATCTCAAATGATATATGGAAGAATACTGCAATTTTTTACATACATTTTGAAATGAAAGTTTTATCATTTGTTGTGACACAAACGTTTCATGGAAATGTTCATGAAAACGAATCCATGAGGCTGATTCTAGCAAGTTGTAAGCTTCTTTTACGGAAGTAGTAATACGTGAATGCATATCTGTGTGCATATATGCGAATGGCTACCATGCATATTCATCGACGA
>JAPXFY010000025.1:50989012-50991512 GCA_030674185.1 Monoplex corrugatus | reverse complement strand
GGATGGTTAATCATACATATTCATCATCAAAATGACCTCCAACCTCATCTACAAAAAAAAAAAAAAAAAAATCCAGTAACTCAAAATTCATTAATTGAGGATTCTTTATCTCAACACAAAATGTGACTCATATTGTTTCTATACATCCTGTAAAAACAGCAGGCCTCAAAGGCAGTCAGTGCCATTGGAGTCGACAGGATCAAGTTTCATGGCGTTGACATTTTGCTGCCTCAGTACAGACAGAATCAATACTAGTCAGTGTGTGTGTGTGTGTGTGTGCCTCTGTGTGTGTGTGTGTGTGTGTGTGTGTGTGTGTGTATGTGTGTGTGTGTGTGCGCGCGCGCTGTGTGTGTGTGTGTGTATGTGTGTGTGTGTGTGGGGTGTGTGAAAGTTAAGTATGTGTGTGTGTGTAAAAGTATGTGTGTCTTAAAGTGTGCTCGTACATATACATGTACATGAAGCCTGTCTAATAGACCCATGTTTTTTAAAAGACAGTAGTGATATTGTCATTAGTTGTGTAACGATGATGATGACGACGCGACGACGACGACGACGACGATGACGACGATGACGATGATGATGATAATGACGATGTCGAAGACGACGACGAAGACGACGAAAAGGATGATCATGATGATGGTGATGATAATGATGATGACGATGATGATAATAACACTAACGATAATTATTATCATCATCATCATCATCATCGTCGTCTCAGCATCATAATCATAACAATAATTCTCATAACAATGATAGTATTTTTGCTGCTTCAGCGTGTGACTCGTCTCAACGACGCTGTAAGTCTTTACAAACCCGTACCATTATGAAAAGGGAGATGACCCTAAGCCGTACAATGTAAAAGATGCAATAAAACTGAATCATGGTAAATCATCTGCTCCTGTGTGCCCATCGGTCATGCAACAAAGATGGTAGCAAAACAAAACAAAAACAAAAAACAAACAAAAGTCAATGAATATGTATACATACATATACATATATCGACAGACACAAAACCCTCGTTTGCATACTCGTCAAAGAAACGCTTACACGTGTGTATCAACATTGCATAAAAATGCTCACTCACTCATTAATTTGAACTCTCTCTCTCTTTATTTTCAACACACACACACACACACACACACACACACACACACACACACACACACACACACACACAACACACACACACACAACACACAAACACACAACACACACCCCACACCACATAATACCACACCACACAAGAACACATGCAAGCATATGCACACACACATGTAAATACACACACACACACACACACACACACACACACACACACACACACACAGGCACAGGCACACACACACACACAGGCACACACACACACACAGGCACACACACACACACACACACACACACACACACACACACACACATACACACACAAACACACGCTTATACACACACATCAAGCGTTTCACTGATCAATACATTTTGTCATAGTCCTTCTTTCAATATGTGACTGTTTGCTAAGAGAAACAGGGTGAATGTTTAATACATTTCCACTTTTCTGTAGATAAAGTGAGAAATGAGGAAAAACAGACAGAGAGAGAGAGAGAGAGACAGAGAGAGAGAGAGAGAGAGAGAGAGAGAGAGACAGAGAGACAGAGAGACAGAGGCATTGACAAATGGTTTACTGTAAAGAGCAGCGACCCATGTACAAACCAGGGATGGAAAGGGAGAGGGGCATTGATATTGTTATTGTTGCTATTGTTATTGTTATTGTTGTTTAAAGCCCAGCCGACTGCACAGAGCCATATCAGAGCTATAACCATCTCAAAATGTATGCCATACCTCACAAAAGAAAAAAATAACACCTGGAAAAAATTAAGTACACATCTCAATGCATTTGCCCACATGATCTAAGGATATGCCCCTGGGGTTGACCACTCTGTCCAATTTATCACCAGACGATTTAAAAAAAAATCAAACCTGATTGCAAATTTATACATAACTAAAGACACTAAAATGTAATGATTGCAAATTTATACATAACTGAAGACACTAAAATGTAATGATTGCAAATTTATACATAACTAAAGACACTAAAATGTAATGATTGCAAATTTATACATAACTAAAAGACACTAAAATGTAATGATTGCAAATTTATACATAACTAAAGACACTAAAATGTAATGATTGCAAATTTATACATAACTAAAAGACACTAAAATGTAATGATTGTAAATTTATACATAACTAAAGACACTAAAATGTAATGATCGCAAATTTTTGCATAACTAAAGACACTAAAATATAATGATTGCAAATTTATACATACTATAGACACTAAAATGTAATGATTGCAAATTTATACATAACTAAAGACACTAAAATGTAATGATTGCAAATTTATACATAACTAAAGACACTAAAATGTAATGATTGCAAATTTATACATAACTAAAGACACTAAAATGTAATGATTGCAAATTTATACATAACTAAAAGACAC
>JAPXFY010000025.1:50951512-50961512 GCA_030674185.1 Monoplex corrugatus | reverse complement strand
GCTAGCTAGCTATCTATCTACATGTATCTGTGTATCTATGTATCTATCTATCTGCCTGTCTGTCTGTCTGCCTGTCTCTCCCTCTCTCTCTCGATATATGTAAATATATATATATATATATAATTATATATGTATATATAAACATGTACTATATGTATAACATACATACATACATACATACATGTATACATGCATACATACATACATACATACATACATGCATAACATACATACATACATACATGCATACATACATACATACATACATACATACATACATACATAATGCATAGATAATACATACAAAACATATTCACATACATACATACATACATGCATATAATACATACATACATACATACAACACATCTACACAGCATATAGATCATCATACATACATACATACCTACATGCATGGATAGATAGATACATACATACATACATACATACACACCTACATCATACATACATACATACATACATACATACATACACACATACATACATACATACATCATACATACATACATAACATACAACATCTACATACATACATACAACACAATACATACATACATACATGCATACATACATACATACATGCATACATACATACATACATGCATACATACATACATACATGCATCATCATCATGTGCCTGCCGCATTCCGCATGGCGTTGGCGATCATGGCCCTCCATACGAATCTATCCCTTGTCGCTGCAAGTACATCTCCCACCCTCTCCGTCTTCAGCCACCCTGTAAGTCCGTCTCTGTCCCTGTCTCTGTCTCTCCCTCTCACTCCTCTCTCTCTCTCTCTCTCTCACTTTGTCTCTCTGTCTGTCTTCTCTGTCTTTGTCACTGTCTGTCTCTCTGTGTCTGTCTGTCTCTCTCTCTGTCTCTCTGTCTCTTGCTTCCCTGCCCCTTCCATGTATGGTTGTGTAATGCGTTTGTTCTCTGTGTGTGGATAAGGTGTTGTGAGTGTGAGAGTGAGTCTATCTATCTATCTATCTATCTATCTATCTATTTATCTATAGTCTATCTATCTATCTATCTATCTATCTCTCTTTCTATCTATCTATCCATCTATCTATCTATCTATCGGTCTACCTATCTATCCATCCATCTATCTATGTATATAGTTCTATCTACTATCTATATGTCTATCTATCTATCTATCTATCTATCTATCTGTATGTCTGTCATCTTCTATCTATCCATTCTATGTATCTATGTATCTTCTGTCTGTCTGTCTATCTATCTATCTATCTGTCTGCTGCCTGTGTGCATTTCTATCTATCTATCTATCTATCTATCTATCTATCCATCTATCCATCTATCTATCTCTCTTCTATCTATCTATCTATCTATCATCTATCTATCTATCTATCTGTCTACATATCTATCCATCATCTATCTATGTATATATGTATCTATCTATCGTCTGTTTGTCTGTCTGACTATCTATCTATCTATCTATCTGTCTATATGTACTGTCTCCCTACTATCTGTCTGTCTATCTATCTATCTATCCATCTATCTATCTATCTATCCATCTATCTATCTATCTATCTATCTATCTATCTGTCTCTATCTATCTATCTATCTATCTGTATGTCTGTCTATCTATCTATCTATCCATCTATCTATCTATCTATCTGTCTGTCTGTCTATGTATCTATCTATCTATCTATCTATCTGTCTGCCTGCCTGTCTGTCTGTCTGTCTATCTATCTATCTATCTATCCATCTATCTATCTATCTATCTATCTATCTATCAAAAATCTATCTATCTATCTATCTATTTGTCTATCTATCTGTCTATCTAATTATCTGTCTATCTATCTACCTATCTGTCTGTCTGTCTGTCTGTCTGTCTATCAATCTATGTATCTACATATGTATGTATGTATGTATAATGTATATATGTAAGTATGTGTGTGTGTGGTGTGTGTGTGTGTGTGTGTGTGTGTGTGTGTGTGTGTGTGTGTGTAAGACTGGTGGCGGTGATGGCTGTGGCGCTAGTACTGTGTGTGTGTGTGTGTGCGCGCGCACGCGCGTGCGCGCGTGTGTGTGCGTGTGTTCAATTTCATCTAATGTCTATCCACATAATGTGATATTAGTTTGTGTGTGTGTGTGTGTGTGTGTGTGTGTGTGTGTGTGTGTGTGTGTGTGTGTGTGTGTGTGTGTGTGTGTGTATGTGTGTGTGTGTATGTGTGTGTGTGTGTGTGTGTGTTTAATGGTAACAATGGCGGACTACAGTCCCAGGAGATCCATTTTTTTTTGTATTACAGGACCGATGGCAGTAATCAGATTAGTGTAATGCACTACACACTGGCACCGCTCTCTTTTTCCCTCTTTCTTTATTTCTTTTCTTTTTTTTTCTTTTTTTTTAGCCAGGTTCAAACCGGTGCACTCAGACTAAACATAGAAGCTTGACCTTCTCGATAGTTCAGCGTTTCCATTCATATTCACATTCAACTCTTCGACAGTTCGGCATTTCCATTCATATTCATATTCATGTTCATGTTCATGTTCATGTTCATGTTCATGTTCATGTTCATATTCATATTCATATTCATATTCATATTCATATTCATATTCACCTCCTTGCTAGTTCAGCGTCTCCATTCATATTCATATTCATCTCCTCACTAGTTCTGGTCTCCATTCAAATTCGTCTCCTCGCTAGTTCAGCGTCTGCATTCATATTCATCTCCTCGCTAGTTCGGCATCTCCTTTCATATTCATCTCCTCGCTAGTTCAACATCTCCATTCATATTCATCTCCTCGCTAATTCGGCATCTCCATTCATATTCAACTCCTCGCTAGATACAGTCTCCATTCATATTCAACTCCTCGCTAGTTACAGTCTCCATTCATATTCAACTCCTCGCTTGTTCTGGTCTCCATTCATATTCAACTCCTCGCTAGTTCCGGTCTTCATTCATATTCAACTCCTCGCTAGTTCCGGTCTCCATTCATATTCAACTCCTCGCTAGTTCCGGTCTCCATTCATAGTCATTTCTTTTTTTTTTCACGGTGGATTTACCTTGTGAAACTTGGGTTGCCGCTATTTACGTTTGCGAGTGAGTCGAGTGCAGCGCCGCCCATTTTTTGTTTTGTTTTGTTTCACTCCTCGAGGTCGCCCTTACACTGAGCTGAAGGGTTGCTTGCCACATCATCATCATCATCAGGTGCCTTGCTACATGGCGTTGGCGATCATGGCCTTCCATCTGTTTCTATCTCTTGTTGCCTCGAGCATCTCTTCCACCTTCTTTGTCTTCAGCCACTCTGCAAGTCTGTCCAATATTTTCTCCCTGAGTCTACTTGGTGCTCTCTTTCCCTCCAGCTTTCCTGTTGTGACCATTTGTTCCAATTCCCATTTCCTCACAAAATGGCCTACAAATGTTGCCTGTCTTTTCCTAATTTTCCTTATGAATGGTCTTCTTGTGTGTGCCTCCATCAAGACTCTCGTTTGTTTTCTTTGCTGTCCATGGAACTCTCAACATTCTTCTTAGAAACCACATCTCGGCTGCCTCAATCTTGTTCTGGCTTCGCTTGTTGACTGTCCACGCCTCACGATCGACGTATAACATTGTTGGTTCTATATAACATTCAAGAACTCTATTCCTGATGTTAATTGATAGGCATTTGTTGGTAAGAATGCTTTTCATCTTCAAGAATGCTGTTTTGGCTTGGCAGATTCAAGCTATTTCTGATGTGCATCTTCCGTCTGGTGAAATGATCGTTCCCAGGTATTTAAACTTATCAACCTGTCTCAAGGTTGTACTGTTTGCTGTTATTTTGCATGAGGGGATTTCATGTTTTTCACTGATCACCATGACTTCAGTCTTCCTACTGTTTAGTTCCAACCCTTTACCATTGCTTTCTATTTCTAGTATATTCACAAGCTTTTGTAGGTCCCTTTCATTTTCTGCAATTAGCACGGTGTCATCTGCGTATCGAATGTTGTTTATCATTTTTCCTTCAACCTTTAATCCAGGGTCTTCCTCTAGGTTTCTCATGATGTTTTCGCTGTAAAATGAAAACATATCTGGTGATAAAACAACCCTGTCTGACTCCTCTTTTGATGTTTTGGAAAGAGCTTATATCGTTTTCTATTCTCATTGCAGCTGTTTGTTCCCAATACATTTTTCTGATTACTCGTAGATCTTTTCCATCAATATTGAGTCTTTCTAGTTGGTTGATCAATTCTTCATGTCTTAACCGATCGAAAGCCTTGATATCATCAACAAAGCATAAACATAAATCCTTATTCATCTCACCAACAGCGGAAATAAAACGTCACTGAAATAGCCGTGCTGCACCAGTCGCCGTGGTGTAGTGGTTAACGCAACGGATTGCTGACTGGAAGGTTGTAGGTTCGAATCCCCATCAGTCCCTTCTAAAGTCATTGAGGGATTTTTCGGATCAAAACCGGCTCCTACCCAGAGCTGGGCGTGCCATGGGCTCATTGGGAAGACTGGGACCACACAGTTGAGTGTCATCCACTTCACGGATGCGTCATTGAGGGTGTTACTCAAATCTTCTGACCAGCACCGGAGGTGTCTGTACCTCACAGGCCCGGTTGACGCCAAGGATATATTATGATAGTGAGCGAGGAGTACAGCCCTGTCACGCAGTCTCAATTGAGCGAGGAGTACAGCCCTGTCACACAGTCTCAATCCTAGATGGAACTCCATAGTATCATGATTATCATCCTCATCGACATCATCATTATGGCATTGTAAAAAAAAACTGTGCCAGCTTCTGTGACCATTAAGGTGCCGCAAAAAATGGGACAAAAAAAAAAAAAAAGGTGAGCGCAAAGGTAACCTCCCTTGGTGCGATGACCCTACAAAATAAAAAGCCCTGCTGATGGACATGGCTTCATGAAATAATAATGATAAATCGTTCTCGTATAACGCTGTTCCCCAAAGTCATGTGGACCCACTGCGTGTTAGAGGTTTCACGAAACACTGACTGTAATAAACACAGAAGCACTAATATGTCACACACATATACACGCACATCAGAACACACACAATGAAGTATGGGCACAAATAGAAAATGTATAATAACGATCTCTAACCATAATATGTTACTGTTATTGTTATTGTTGTTTAAAGCCCAGTTGATTGCGTAGAGCCATATCAGGGCTATAACCGTTTGAAGACATACACCATACTTCAAGAAGAAAAACAAAAAAGAAAATCAAGTACACATATTAATGCATTCTCGCACGTAATCTAAGGAGATGCCTTTGGCGTTCACCACTTTGTCCAGTTCATCGCACAGGGAATAAAAAAAAAAACATACGTGAATATAAATTTAAATATAACTAAGGACAGTAAAACATATACAAAAACGAGCCTAGTTCCAACCCCTTACCTTTGCTTTCTGTTTCTAGTACATTCATAAGGTTTTGTAGGTCCCTTTCATTTTCTGCAATTAGCACGGTGTCATCTGCGTACCGAATGTTGTTTATCATTTTCCCTCCAGCCTTTAACCCAGGGTCTTCCTCTAGGTTTCTCGTGATGTTTTCGCTATATAGTGAAAACAGATCTGGTGACAAAACACAACCCTGTCTGACTCCTCTTTTGATGTTTTGAAAAGAGCTTATATTGTTTTCTATTCTCATTGCAGCTGTTTGTTCCCAGTACATATTCCTGATTATTTATAGATCTTTTCCATCGACATTGAGTCTCTCCAGTTGGTTGATCAATGCATCATGTCGTACCCGATCGAAAGCCTTGGTATAGTCAACAAAACATAAATACAAATCCTTATTCATCTGAATGACCTCTCTATGATAGTTCTTAGGATGTATATGGCATTAATAGTTCCTTTCCCCTCCACAAATCCACACTGTTCTTCTGCTATTTCTCTTTTGATTCCATTCCTTTCCTCATCATGATTATTCTTAACAGGATTTTTGTTACATGACTCATCAAACTGATTGTGCGATGGAGTTCGCATTCTATAGCCCCTGTCTTCTTCGGAAGTGCAATGAAAATTGATTTTGACATATCTTTGGGGATTTTTCCAGTGTCATAAATTTCATTTAGGAAGACTGTTTTTTTTCTATGCCAAATTCCTCCAGGGCTTCAATCATCTCTGTAGTAATGTTGTCTGATCCTGGGGCTTTTCCTGGTTTCATCTTTTTCAGTGCTGCTCTAACTTCATCTTTCATTACGGGTGATCCTTCAAAGTTCTTTTTTATAATGTGTTCTTCGTTTCTGTCATCCTCAAAAAGGTCTTTAATGTACTCTGCCCATCTGTCTAATATTTTGTCTTTTTCCATGATAAGCGTGCCATCTTTCGATGTTAAGCAACCAGTTGATGTGCATGTATTTTTCCTGTGGACAATTTCTTCAATTCGTATGTACATACCCTGAGGATCCATTTTGTGTCGTTCTTCTATCTCTTTGCATTTTGTGTTCAGCCAAGCTTCCTTAGCTTCATTGCACCTATACCTGATTTCTTTGTTTATCTTCCTGTATATCTCCTCGTTTCTCTTTGCCTTCCTACTTTCCTCCATCAGGCCCAAAATTTCATTAGTCATCCAGCTCTTTTTTGCTTTTCGATTTGCCTTAGGGATTTCTTCACAAGCTTCATTTATAGAACTTCTCAACTTTGTCCATTGTTCCTCACTGTCATCGTCTTCCAGAGCACTGAATTTGTTTTGAACATGTACATTACATTTTTGACGTATCATTTCATCTGACTTGAAGAGTCCAAGGTTTAGTTTGATGTTGCTTTTGGTCTGTTTCCTTTTCCTCAATTTCAGCCTAAACCTTCCCACTACCGGATTGTGGTCAATGTTGCAGTCTGCGCCTGGTAATGATTTTGCTGACAGTAAAGGATTTCTAAATCTTTTGTTGATCAGGATGTAGTCAATTTGATTTTTGGTATTATCTCCTGGACTCATCCAAGTCCATTTTCTTCTGTTAGGCTGCTATATATATATAGTAGGCCTCCCTCGGTCATGGCTGACCATGGACAAAGTACATCCGTTCTCCAGCTGTTGCAGTCGTCTGCGAGGTCTTCCCAGGACTCAGTGTTGATCTCCAGCGCCTTCATGTCACATCCGTTCTAATGTCTAGATGGGCCGTCTGCTTGGTCCAAGCAGCGTCGCCTGTGATTGTAGAGACTAATGCGAGAGAGGCAGTCTCTGTCGCAGCGGTCGCATGTGTATGCTGATGCTGGTCTGTTGGCTGTCATCCCTTTTCTGCGAACTCGCTTTTCTGCTGCAGCAGCTGACAGTTTGTCCTCACCAATCCGCAGCTGTTTCTTGAGAGTGGTTCTCCAGCTGTTGCGGTCATCTGCGAGGTCCTCCCAGGACTCAGTGTTGATCTCCAGCGCCTTCATGTCACGTTTGCAAACGTTTTTGTATCTCAGCTGTGGGCGGCCAATATTTCTCTGCCCTGTGACAAGCTCACCATAAAGGATGTCTTTTGGGATGATACCATCTTCCATGCGGTGAACGTGGCCCAACCAGCGCAGCCGACGCTGTCTCAGCATGGTATGCATGGTTGGGAGGCCAGCGCAGGTCAGTACTTCGGTCTTGGTCACCTTGTCTTGCCAGGAAATGCCGAGTATGCGCCGTAGGCTTCTCAGGTAGAAGGTATTGAGCCTTTTCTCCTGAAGAGCATGCATGGTCCACGCCTCGCTGCCATACAGCAAAGTGCTGAGGACACAGGCGTTGTATACAGCCATCTTTGTCTTCGTGGTCAGCTTGGGATGTGTACAAATAGCATATATGCATATGTATATATATAATATATATATATATGTACATATATATATATATTACATATATATACATATATGTGCATATATATATATAATAAGGATGTCTAAACCATACATACACATATCCCCATGGGCATAAACGTATGCATACGTGAATGAATTACATGATGCCGCATGATCGATGGTCAGAAGTGGAAGTACACACTAGTGGAGAAACAACAATATAAACAATGGATGGCTTGGGTGAATGTCCAAACAATAATGATATCAACAATGGATGGTTTGAGTGAGTGTACAAGCAATAATGATATCAACAATGGATAGTTTGAGTGAGTGTACAAGCAATACTGATATCAACAATGGATAGTTTGGGTGCGTGTACAAGCAACAATGGATATCAACAATGGATGGTTTAGGTGAGTGTAAAAACTGATTTTATCAACAATGGATGGTTTAGGGAGTGTGCAAGCAATAATGATATCAACAATAGATAGTTTGGGTGAAGATACAAGTAATAATGATATCAACAATGGATAGTTTGGGAGTGTTCAAGCAATTATGATATCAACAATGGATATCAACAATGAATAGTTTTGGGTGAGTGTAAAGCAATAATGATTTCAACAATGGATGGCTTGGGTGAGTGTATAAGCAATAATGAGTTCAACAATGGATGGTTTGGAAAGCGGCGCTCGTTTTATTTCCTTTGTGGCCATTACACCGATTGTATGTGGAGCAGTAACTAAGATCTCCACACCTGTCTGACCTCTCAGCATAATCGGCCAAGCCAAAACAGCATTCAAGAAGATTGAAAGCATTCTTACCCACAAATCCTTATCAGTTAACATCAGGAAGACAGTTCTTGAATGTCATATAGAACCCATACTGTTGTACTGTTGTGAGGCGTGGACAGTCAGCACGCAAAGTCAGAACAAAACTGAGGCAACTGAATTGTGGTTTCTAAGAAGAGAGCAAAGAAAACAAACGAGACAGTCTTGAATTAGGCAGACACAAGAAGATCATTAGTAAAGAATATTAAGAAAAGACAAGCTACATTTATAGGACATTTTATGAGGAGAGGGAATTAGAGCACCTGGTCACAACAAAAAAGCTAGAGGGAAAGAGAACACCAGGTAGACCCAGGCAGAAAATATTGGACGGGCTTGCAGGGTGGCTGAGGACAGAGGGGGTGGGAGATGTACTTGCAGCGACGAGGTATAGATTCGTATGAAAGGCCATGATCGCCAACGCCATGCGGCAGGGCACATGATGATGATGATAATGTTTGTTCTGGGTCTGCATCTGAAAAGTTCCGCAGATGTGTTCCATGACCTTGTTCAGAGTCTTCTTCAAACGGTAGTAGTGAAGCAAGGAGAAGAGTGGCAGAATGGTTCAGACGGTCGCCTGCCAATAACTAAACTCGAGGTTCCAGGGTTCGCTCCTCGTAGAAGCCTCGAATTTTCTTCTGTTTGACCGGAAAATCGAACTGAACGTCTAGTCCTTCGGAAGGGGACGAAAACCGAGTCTGATCATTGTGCCTTTTGGCTGCGCACGCTAAAGCAGTTGAAAATCATGCAGAGCTGGGCATTCCCGACTGCCTTGGTATAAAACATTGGAGAGATAGGTTGATTTCCCAGATCCCACCCCTTGGAGACCAATTAGCCTGCTTGCCTTTCTGAAGTCTTGGTTTAAAAAAATGTGAACATGAATATGAATTTGAAGCGAGGGAGAGGGGATGGCCCCGGGAAAAGTTGAGGTGTCTGTCGCCTCGCTTCCCTACGACCTAAGTGTTATGGAACTATCTCGGTACGACCTCAGGACCTGGCCAGCTCTTGGGTTTATGTGCAGGCTTAAGGCTTGTGCTGTGGTCATTCTAGATCTTCTCCATCACATGGCACCTGTGACGTTAATACATATGGAATTCATTCCGAGCGCAGAGACGTCATCTTGAGAAACTGAAACTGAAACTGAATTGAAGCAAATAAATATTCCTGAGGCTACTAGACACTGTTCGGCGATGCCAGGATTTTTCAATTTATCAAGATTGAATTTGAATGGCCGTTTTTCATTTTCTTTTTGCTCTTCAGCAGTACTTTAAAGTTAATTGTGACAAGGTCATGGCCGTTGCCAAGGTCAGCACCAGAAAAACGTCCTTGTTTTAACCCTATTAATGCCAGGTGTGTTCCGATTTTTTATAAAATTATGATCCATTTGGTTGCGATACTGACTGCTTAGGGGGTGCC
>JAPXFY010000025.1:50944012-50946512 GCA_030674185.1 Monoplex corrugatus | reverse complement strand
GGATTTGGCGAAGGGAAAAGACCATGTCTACCGTGGATCTCTCTGCTCGAAAACCACACTGTGATTCCGGGTAGACGCGTTCAGCCAGTTTCTGCAGGCGGATTAGGAGGACCCGAGCGTAGACTTTGCCAACAATGCTGAGGAGTGAGATACCTCTGTAGTTGTTGCAGTCGCTCGTTTGCCCTTGTTTTTGTACAGGGTGATGATCTTGGCGTCCCTCATGTCATGCGGTACAGCTCCCTCATTCCAACACTGACAGAGGACTGCATGCAAAGGGTGCAGAAGAGAAGTCTTGCAGTGCTTGATGAGGTCTGGGGGAATTCCGTCGTTGCCAGGTGCCTTGCCTGATGCCAGGCTATCAATGGCCTTGCTGAGTTCGTCCGCAGTTGGCTCTGAGTCAAGTTCTTCCATTACCGGCATGCACTTGATGGCATCGAGGCTGAGGGGGACACTATGGTCTGTGTGGAGTAGAGGTTGGAGTAGTGTCCGCCCATCTTTCCATCTGTCGGCTAGGATCGCTGATTACTTCCCCTGTGGAGGATTTGAGGGGGGGGGGCGATCTTGCTCTGTGTTGGTCCCAGTGCCTTCTTGATGCCATCATACATTCCTCGGATGTTGCCTCTTTGAGCAGCACTCTGTATCTCTTCGCTGAGCTCTGTCCAGTACTCGTTTGCGCAGCGCCTGGCGTTAAGCTGAACCTTACTTCTGGCAGCCCTGAGGATTTGCAGGTTTTCTCACTGGGTGACCACTTATACTCCGTGAGTGCGGCGGCTTGGCCTCAACAGTGGGAGTCATCTCTGATGATTTGGCCTCAAACCAGTCGTGGGACTTCAAGTTTTCTTCCCAAAGGTGGCCATAGCAATGCATTGCATGGTGTCTCGTAGCGTTTCCCATCTCTCTGTGGCAGAGTCTCTGGGCTGCAATGCATCGTATTCTCTCTGAAAGGCCTCTGCGAACTGTTCTACAAGATCTGGCTGAGACATCTTGCTGACGTCAATGCGAAGGTTCCCTTGTTTCTTTGAGCAGTGGAACTTCTTTGGTTGCAGCCTGATCTTGTAACATACCAGAGAGTGGTCTGTGTCGCAGTCTGCGCTGTGATAAGAGCGAGTGTGGAGGACGTTTTTGATAGCAGCACGTCTTACTAGGATCAAATCCAGTTGGTGCCAATGTTTTGTGCGCGGATGCCTCCAGGAGACTTTGTGTTGAGGCTTCGTCTTGAAGAAGGAGTTGACGATGCACAGTTCATGGCAGGCGCAAAACTCAAGCAGTCGCTGTCCATTCTCATTCATTTTCCCCACTCCAAAGGAACCGAGGCAGGAGGGCCATGAGTCATTTTCTGTACCCACTCTGGCGTTGAAGTCGCCCAGGAGAACAAGTTGTTCTGTCCTGGGAATGTTCCTTATGATTGATGCAAGATTTTCGTAGAACTCATCCTTGGCGTCTGGAGAGGCAGACGGAGTTGGGCATAAACGCTGATGAGAGTGACATAGCCTTCGGTGGCGTTGAGGCGGAGAGTCAAGAGTCGCTCTGAACCGCCGCTGCCTGGTTCAATCATGTTCAGCAGACTGTTCCTTACTGCAAAGCCTACTCCGTACTCTCTTGGGGCATCAGAACTCTTTCCTTGCCAGAAGAAGGTGTAGTCCCTTTCCTTCAGTGTTCCTGAGTCAGCCAGCCGTGTTTCCTGCAGAGTGGCAATGTCCACATTGAGCCTCTTTAGCTCGCTGTTTATGATGGCGGTCTTTCTGGCGTCGCTGATGTCTTGCAGATCTTGGGAGAGCCCAGGCATCATTGTTCGGACATTCCAACAGCCCAGTTTCAATGCTGATCCCTTTCCTGATCCGTTTCTTGAATTTGAATTTTTCTTTTTGCCTGGTGCGGTAGTTAACGACATGCTTGTCAGATTTTCTCCTAATCTTCATGCACCCAATGAAGAAGGCAGGTCGTGGCGGGACAGCACCTGATTGGCTGGGGGCTGCCCAGCTTAGGCGGGCGGTAGCTGTCCAGTAAGACACGAAGGTCTCTCCCACCGTCAAAAGCAACCCCTGGCGTCAGCTCTACGCCAGTTGAGCAATGACTTATCACCGGTATCTGTTGCTTCCCGTGTTGTGCCGACACTATAGTGGTAGTAGCGAGGCTGGAGTGTCCACTCCAGGTTGTAGGTGCAGAGTGTTTGTGGATGAATGGACGGATGTAAGCCTGGGCAGTGTAATATGGAAGACAGGCTGTTGCCCATGCAACTTGTCCCCATTGTCCATCTCGCAGACAGATCGAAAGGAACAGCAGGGATGTTACGTTTTGGTGCCAACGCGGCTGCAGGAGCTGCCGGAAAGTGACAAAGTTTGCCATCCAACCGCCTTAGGGGCCCCAGACCGGATTTACTGTCAGGGTTTACTCCCTTAGCTAGATGGCCGCGGGTAGCTCTTCAGAGCTGGTGCCCTTTGATGGATCTAATTTAATTCCATCAGGGTTTCTAGCCACCCTCCTCTCCATCATCCTGAGA
>JAPXFY010000025.1:50914012-50939012 GCA_030674185.1 Monoplex corrugatus | reverse complement strand
AAGGGAAACCACCGAGTCAGGTTACCTCACTAGAGAGACACGCATTACTGCCCTTGTTCAATGCATCGCTTTCATAAGCCGAGCACAATTTGACCAAGGGTTTCAGAGTAGAGACAGACAAACAGAAAGGCAGGCAGTCAGGCAGACAGACAAACAAACATGCAGACAGACTGACAGACAGACTGACAGACAGGCAGGCATGCAGGCGGGCAGAGAGACATTGCAAGATAGTAAAACAGAGACAAGGAGATACAGGAAAATGCAAATGCAGTATATTTGATATAGGCTTAGGCCCTATTCTGAAGGAGCTTATACATTTTTATCATAAATCTGTAAAACTCACTATATTCTAAACAGAAAAGCAAACAATTGTTTACCTATGTCGAAGACTATGACGTGACGGTAACCAGTATATGAAATGCTTCGAGACATACATAGCCAAAATTAACTGGAAGTAATTCAAGTGCATCAAATAATAATAAAACAACAAAAAACCAGTGACAATAACAATAACAATAACAATTACGATGACGATAATGATGAAAAATAATAGTAATAGTAATAATAGTATAATAATAATAATAATAATAATAATAATAATAATAATAATAATAATAATATGTGCTAGCGGCAACAAGGGATAGATACATATGGAGGGTCTGATCGCCAACTCCATGCAGCAGAGCACATGATATGATGATGATGATGATGAGTACTAATAGTTAGTAGTATTAATAAAGATAGTAATAATAATAATAATATTAACAGTAATAACAATAGTAGTAATAATTATCATCATCATATAATTGTTTATTGGTAATAGTAGTAGTAGCAGCAGCGGCAGTTGTAGTAGTAGTAGTAGTGATAGTTGTAGTAGTAATAGAAAGAGGAAGAAGAAGAAGAAGAAGAAGAAGAAGATGATGAAGATGATGATGAAGAAGAAGAGAGATGATATCATTGAATATATTATTATATACTATCATATAATACTACAACATAGATCATCATCATACACATCATGTGCTCTGCCGCATGGAGTTGGCGATCATGACCTCCATATGTATTATCCTTGTTCCGCTAGCACATATTATATTATATCATATTATTTGTCTATGTATTTTATTATTATTATTATTATTATCACTATTCATTTTGTCAGGTTAACATAGATGTTGTAATCACATATCAGAATCGTGTATAATTCAACTCGGAAATAATCAAAAGACCAATTTATAAATAAAACTCGAGAAACGTGTACGAATGTGTTAAAATGCAATGATCTGTATGTCTGTTTGTTGGTCTGTTTGTTTACCCCTCTGTCCGTTTGTTTGGCTGTTTGTATATTTCTTTGTCTGTTTGTTGGTCTGTTTGTTTGTCTGTCTGTCTGTCTGTCTGCTTGTTTGTTAGTCTGTTTGTCTGTCTGTCTGTTTGCTTGCTTGTTCGTCTGTTTGTCTATCTGTTTGTCTGCCTGCTTGCTTGCTTGATTGTTTGTTTGTCTGTTCGCCTGTTTGTCTGTCTGTCTGTTTGTTTGTTTGTCTGTCTGTTTGTCCATCTGTCTGTGTGTTTGTCTGTTTGTTCCCTTGTTTGTTTCTTTGTTTGCTTGTTTGTTTGTTTGTCTGTTTGTTCCCTTGTTTGTTTCTTTGTTTGCTTGTTTGTTTGTTTGTCTGTTTGTTCCCTTGTTTGTTTCTTTGTTTGCTTGTTTGTTTGTTTGTCTGTTTGTTTCTTTGTCCGCTTGTTTGTCTGCTTGTTTGTCTGTCTGTCTGTCTGTTTGCTTTTCTGTCTGTCTGTCTGTTGTTTGTTTATTTGTCTGTTGTTGGTTTTTTTTTTGTCTGTTTGCATTCCACCCTTCCAGTCGCTGGTCCTTCGCGCTAACCACAGCACCTCAGGAACTGGCGTGGCCTTTTTCTTTCTTTCTGTACTTTTTTATTTTCGTAGGTTATACTGTGACGGCGGCAGAACATGTAATACTTTCCCAGGACAGTCATATCTATACGCAGTGTACCACGGACCCTGGTAGTGGTAATCAGATTACTGCATGTAGTAATGGAAGCCCTGGTTTCTGGAGGGAGTTGTCCGCTGACCATGATGATAATCACAACAATCAGTTATTTCTGGGTACCGCGCTATTCTCCACACTCATTCGGATCCTGTGCGCATTGCAATTGTTTTACTATAAGATACTGAGTGTGTGATGTGTACAGAAATACTGGTATACCGTATATGATTATACATGCAATCAGAATGTAGACTATACGTTTAAGGGTGTGTGTGTGTGTGTGTGGGGTGTGTGTGTGTGTGTGTGTGTGTGTGTGTGTGTTGTGTGTGTGTGTGTGTGTGAGAGTGGTGTGTGTGTGTGTGTTGGTGGTGAAGTTGTGTGTGTGTGTGGTTGTGTGTGTGTGTGTGTGTATTTGTGTGTGTGTGTGTGTGTGTGAAGTCTGTGTAGAGTGTGTGTGTGTGTGTGTGTGTGTTGATGTGATGAGTGTGTGTGTGTGTGTGTGTGTGTGTGTGTGTGTGCATGTGTGCGTATGTGTGTGTGAGTGTGTGTGTGTGCGTGTAAGTGTGTACGTGTGGGAGTGTGTGTGAGACAGAAAGAGAGTGAGTGAGTGTGTGTGTGTGTGTGTGGTGTGTGTGTGTGTGTGTGTGTGTGTGTGGTGTGTGTTTGAGTATGTGTGTGTGTGTGTGTGAGTGTGTGTACGTGTGTATTTGAATGTATGAATATGTGTGTGTGTCCCCCCCCCTCTCTCTCTCTCTCTCTGTGAGTGAGTATGTGTGTGTGTGTGAGTGTGTGAATATGTGTGTGTTTCTGTGTGTGCATGCTCGCGCTCGGTGTGTATGTGTGTTAAAACGCCATTCTTCATAACTCCCACACGTAATTTTTTCTATAACGAGATGAAGGTCAAATGTGCAGTTCTCTGTCAAGCATCGCACACACACTTAGTGCTTTTACTGTAGCTTTTCTTTGTTTCCATCTCACATCCCTTGGTGGCTCTGTTTGATGAGCAGAGGACCATAGAAGTAAAATGCAAAGCGATTCTTGGGTGGATAGTTCAAATCCGACACGTTTCAGAGGTTTTATTGTTGTTGTTTATTTGTACGTTTCTTTGTTTGTTTTTGTTTGTTGTTTTTGTTTGTTGTTTGTTTGTTTGTGTGTGTGTGTGTGGGGGGGGGGGGTTGCTTTTGTGTTTTTTTTTTGTTGTGTGTTGTGTGTGTGTGTGTGTGTGTGTGTGTGTGTGTGTGTGTGTGTGTGTGTGTGTGTGTGTGTTTTTTTGTGTTTTTTTTGCAACTGTGGTCTGTGTGCATTATAGACTCGAAAAGCTAATCATTTGCTTTTTAACTGTTATTTTTTTCAATTCAACGTGGATTTGTTCTTAACGTAGTGTTAGCCCCGATATGGCTCTTATGGTCAGCTGGGCTATATGATTAGCAGTATAGCAATATGAACTTGAACAGAATGGCAAACACTCTTCCACTCACACAAGTTTCAGCTTCAGATTTTTTCAAGATAGCGTCTCCGCGCTCGAAACGAATTCCACATGCACTAAATGACCCAGGTGGCATCAGATGGCGAAGATCCAGAATGGTCATGGCACAAGCCTTAAGCCTGCACATAGACCCGTCAGCTGGCCAGGTCCTGCACTCACACAAACGTCAGTTAACTGTCAGAGGCCATGCATTGCTACACATTGGTGAGGTCAGCAAGAACATCATCACGTGCCACGCATGCGCATATCAAAGCGTGCTTGTGATCCCCAAGAGAGGGTCAGTTGGTATGCAAATTGACCACCAGCCACCCCACCACACACCACCCCCTTCATCATCCCAACCTCCGTGGCAGAATGTTGTCCAGTCAATGGAACGTCTTGGTGTGGTGAGCGCCATGAGATGGTTGGTCTGTTCTGCCACCTGAGCTCTCTTAGGCACCCCCGTGGGGGGATGCCGGGGGCTCTTTCGATACAAATAGTATTCCCACCTTCTGGAAAGTGTGTGCTAGAAATTTGCCCTTTTCTGTCACTGTCTTCTTTTCTGCCTTGTTCCTTTGCTTTCTGTCATTTTTTCCTTTCATTTTCTGCCTTGCTGGTCCATTCACCCGTATCTATTCGATAAAGTCTTACGTACTTTCTCTTAGGATTGATAATTTGGTACATTTATTAAGTGCATTTTTTGGCTCTCAGGGGAATGAGATGTGCGGAAACAATTTCAGATAATTTAGGCCCGTTTTTAAAATGTGTTTTAGTGTTCTTAGTTATGCTTAAGTTTGTACTCAGGTATGTTTATAAAATTCCATAAATTGGACGGAGTGGTCAACGCCAGGGCATCTTCTTAGATTATGTGCGTGAATGCGTTGATATGTGTACATGATTTTCTTTTCTTTTTTCCAGTTGGAGTATTGTGTATGTTTTGAAACAGGTCATAGCCCTGATAAGACTCTACGCAGTCGGCTGGGCTTTAAACATAAATAACAGTAACAGTAACCAGAAAAAACACAAAAGAAGAATTAAAACGCGTATTTATTATAACAAGACAAGACAGGCGGAAAATTTGCGCCGGTCTTGTCTTGTATAAGGAAGATTAGGAAAAGACAAGCAACATTTATAGGCCATTTTATGAGGAAGGGGGATTTGGAGCACCTGGTCACAACGGGAAAGCTGTAGGGAAAGAGAGCACCAGGTAGACCCAGGGAGAGAAGTGCTGGACGGACTTGCAGAGTGGCTGGGGATGAGGAGGGTGGGGGAGATGCTGGGGGCAACGAGATATAGAGATGGTTGGAAGTCCACGGTCGCCAACGCCATGCGGCAGGGCACCTGATGATGATGATGATGATGATGATGATGATGATGATGATGATGATGATGATGATTGATGGTTACTGTTTGCTTGAACGCGGGCAGTCACACTTGTTTTGGGTAACAGTTACAGTAATAGCTCTCAAGGCGAAAAGGGTTGGCCAGGATGGTGGGCGTCTTCATGGGTCCCCATGGGTGGGTTCTAACTTCATGTTTTGCCAGTTGAAGCCGTGCGTTGTACTTGGTGGTATGTGTGTGCACGTGAGAATGTGGGGAATGAGGTTAGGGATCTTTGCCTTGCCTTGCCTTGCCTTGCCTTGCCCGCGAATAATTTGTATTCAAACGACAGTCGCCAGTATGAGTCTAGAATTCAATTATATTGGGTGTCCCTGCTGTGGCGTTTAATGAATAATCATTGTGCTGGGTATCAATGTTTGGTTCTTAAGGGTTTTGTTGTTGCTGTTGTTGTTGTTGTTGTGTGTCTGTCTGTCTGTATGTTGGTGTGTGTGTGTATGTTTTGTTTTTGTTTTTGTTTGCTATGTTTCTTTTTGTCTGTTTGTTTGTTTGTTCGATCATTCGTTCTTTTGTTCCTTCCTTCGTTTCTTTTTTCTTTCTTTCTTTCTTTCTTTTTTTCTGTCTTTCTTTCTTCCTTTCTTTCTTTCTTTCTTTCTTTCTTTCTTTCTTTCTTTCTTTCTTTCTGTCTTTCTTTGCACTGAATGTGCACTGGCAAACATAGGATGTCAATCCCTATCATTGTTTCTCTCTCTCTTTCTCTCTCTCTCTCTCCATTCTCTCTCTCATTTCTCTCTCCCTCTCTCTCTCTCTTTCTCTCTCTCTCTCTCTCTGTGCCACAAGATAACACCAGAATATCTGTCATTTTCTGTTCAGACTTGAAATTAGTTCATATAATTTCCCTGTGGTAGTTTAGGGTGATATAATTGGTTTCTGGGCAGCGGTTTTCAGTCACTGAATATTTATGACCTGATCAAGATGGGGTCCTGATCTCTCTCTCTCTCTCTCTCTCTCTCTCTGTCTGTCTGCCTTTTCTGTCTCTCTCGTCTCTCTCTCTCTCTCTTGTCTCTGTCTCTCTCTGTCTGTTCTCTCTGTTTGTCTCTCTTCTCTTCTCGTCTCGCTCTGCTCTTCTTCTCTCTCTCCGCTCTCTCTCTCTCTCGCTCGCTCCCCTCCTCTTCTCTCTCTTCTCTCACCTATCTGTCTGTCTATCTATCTAATCTATCTGTCTATCTGTCTGCATGTCTTTCCAATTATGTTATGTCTGTCCAATTATCTATCTATCTAGTCTGTTTTTCTATCTCATCTATCTTATCTATTCATTATCTATCTATCTATCTATTATCTATTCGTCTCTCTCACTCTGTCTGTCTCTCTTTTCTGTCTCTGTCTCTGCCTCTGTCCCTGTCTCTGTTCTGTCTCTGTCTGTGGCTCTGTGTCTCTGTCTGTCTGTCTGTCTGTCTGTCTCTGTCTCTCTGTCTCTCTTCTCTGTCTGTCTCTGCTCTCTTGTCTCTCTTGTCCGTTTCTGTATCCGCTCTCTGTCTGTCCTGTCTGTCCTTTCTCTCTTCTGTCTCTTTCTCTCTGTCTGTCTCTCTGTGTCTGTCTCTCTCTGTCTCTTCTGGTAGAGGGAATCAAAGGATTAAGTTTTTGCTCTGCTAGTAAGGTTGGCAATGCAGGATGCTGATGGACATGGTGCGGGAGTCAGAGTTCTGATTTTAGGCATGTTTTTTGTTTTTGTTTTTTTGTCCGTGTGCCTTTACTCTTGGTATTATGATTTTCAGACATGTCCATTCAGTTAAGTCAAGGGGTTAAAATCTATACCACTGATCAAAATTCGGTAAAGATCCAAACAAAAACTGCTCAGAAATTTTTACTAACATATTTGGATACTGAAATAGGGACAGGCACATAGACACACAAATAAATAAGAATGATTACAGACGAAACCTAGTATTGTTCGGTGTTGATCAAAATGAAAAAAAAAAACAAGAAAAAAAACCCACAGAGTATTTGATCTTATAATAATGATTGGAAAATTATTTATATATAAATGCAAAATAGACAAGTGTGTTCCCAATATACATATTTTCCAAAGAATGCTAAACCGGAGATTCAAAATTGAACAGTGTAATGCCAAAATAAACTTTCACTTGCCCATTTTTAATGCCCAGTGGAGTAACTATAAGCCAATGTTCTCCGTGTAGAAAACAGAATTTCTTTATGACATGTTTCTTGAATGTTGATGTACATAATAAAACCATCACTGGTTAGAATATTGTCTTATGTGTTTTTTAGGCTGTAGGTGGTTGTTTTTGATGTGAACAATTAATGTCTTATTTGCATGAATTGAATGATTTGTTTTACCGCAGTGTGCCATAATGCTTGATTATCGTTAAGCAAAGGAATGCCGTTTCTGAAATTGATTCGTAGGGGAAATGTTGACATGCGTTAGATCTTAATGTGAAAAATATCATTCTGTACATTCTGTATATTGTGCATATTGTTCATTAGTCAACATTTTCTTTTCATTCTGTGTAAAAAACAAACAAACATTGTTTTGCTTTGTTTTGTTGTCGCTTTTCGTTGGTACATTGTATGTCTGTTGTGAAACACACACACACACAAAAAAAGAATGAAAAAAATTATAAAAAAAAAAAAGAATAATTACAGTATTTATATGGCGCCAAATTTTGACAATTCAAACCAAAGCGCACCCACGTACCTGACATACGCATGTGATCAGCGCAGACCACTGTACGCGAGAACACACACACAGATTTACATACACATACACGCACACATACACTTACACACACACACACACACACACACACACACACACACACACACGCACACACACACACACACAAAACTTACACACACGCATGCGCACAGACACATGCACACACACAACACACACACATGAACGCACACAAACACACACATACACGTCTGCGCGTGCAATTACGCACGTGCACACACACACACACAAACACACACACACATACACACAAACACAAACACACACACAAACACACAAACACACACACAAACACACACACACAAACACAAACACACACGCACATACACACAAACACACACAAATACACACACAAAAAAACACACACACAAACACACACACACACACAAACACACACACCACACACAACACGCACAAACAAACACTCACACACATACACGCACAAACACACAACACACACACACACACACACACACATACACACACACACACACACACACACACACACACGCACACACACACACCACATCTTTCTCGGGCCGACATGAAACAATGCCCATTTTATCATAGTTTGAATTGACAGGAACTATTGCTATTCAATAGAAGAGAGGCTAGCGGAAAAGCAGGACTCTAGACCACAGGACTGCTTCCCATGCAGTGTCTGTGGAAGAACAAATGTCTCCAAGATCGGCCGGGTCTAGTACCCTACATGAAAACCAATAGTTTCAATTTCAGTTTCAATTTCTGAAGATGACGTCTCTGCGCTCGGAATGAATTCCATATGCACTAACGCCCCAGGTGCCATGTGATGGAGAAAAGATCCAAAATGATCATGGCACAAGCCTTTCAAGCCTGCGCATAAGCCCACGAGCTGGCTAGATAGTTCCATAACCCTGGAGTGGTAGGAGAGTGAGGTGGCAGAGACCTCAACTTTTCCCGGGGCCAGCACCACGAGGGCGGCGCCCATCCCCTCTCCCTTGATTCAAATTCACATTCATTCTTTTTTAACCAAGACTTTACAAAGGCAAGTAGGCTAATCGGTCTTCAAGGGATGGGACCTGGGAAATCAACCTATCTCTCCAATGTTTTATACCAAGGCAGCCGGGCAATGCCCTGCTCTTCACGATTTTCAACTGCCGTGGGATCTTTAGCGTGCGCAGGCAGTAGGCATTTTTCGTCCCCTTCCGAAGGACGAGACTTTCGGTCAAACTGAGAAGAAAAGTCGAGGCATCTACGGCGAGCGAACCCTGGAACCTCGAATTTAGTTATTGGCAGGCAAACGTCTAAACTATTCTGCCACTCTTCTTCCTGAAAACCCATAGCAGGCGATGAGGACCACTATGTCTCCTCATCTGTCGAATTAACCCTTTCACTCCCGCACCCTAATCCACCAACAGCAAAAACTTAACCCTTTGACTCCCGCGTCCTATCCACCAACTGCAAAATCTTAACCCTTTGACTCACTAACCCTACGCACCAACTGCAAAAACTTAACCCTTTGACTCCCACACCCTATCCACCAACTGCAAAAACTTAACCCTTTGACTCCGTCACCCTATCCACCAGCTTCCTGCAGGGTGAAGGAATCATAGGATTAAGCTTTTGCTTTGCTAGCATGGATAGCAATGCAGGATGCTGGTGGACAGGGCGCGGGAGTCAAAGGGTTTTAAAGAGAGATTTCACCACATACACACAGATCACACGAAACACGTCACGGGCTAGTTGGTAGAGCCATGGACTCAAAAATTGATATTTCGAGTTCAATCCCAGCCCGCAACATTAAATTAAAAACAGGCCTGTTCGCTGCCCATCTTATTGTTCACATCATTCTGGTGGTGTCAGCTTTAGTGTTTGATAGGTCCCTTCTCCCCTTTCCTCGTTTCAAGACCTTGCCAGCGCATAAGGTTTTGTGCAGGCTCAGAAATCTGTCAGATAACTGCTGGCGGATTTGGGTGGAGCGCATATGGAGCTGTCCGAGCGCAATGAATCCCTCTTGAAATAACTCCAATAACTCACACAAAAGAGATGAAAAGATAGTGTGTGCTGTTTCTCCAGCCTATTCACATTGTCCCTCATGGCACACACACACACACACACACACACACACACACACACACACACACACACACACATACACACACACACACACACACACACACAAATGGCTTTTATGAAAACATACAGAGAGAGAGAGAGAGATGAGTCGTAGTTTGTAGGTGCTGATAACTGAATAATGCAGCGAGAAAAACACACACATATGTACATACGCATACACACACACACACACACACACACACACACACACACACACACACACACACACCCCACACACACACACATATATATATATATATATATATATATATATACATGTAGTCAATCTGATATATATATATATATATATATATATATATATATATATATATATATATATATATATATATATATATATATATATCAGGTTGACCTTCATCCTGATTAACAACAGATTTAGAAATTCTTTACTGTCAGCAAAAACACTCTCTCTCTCTCTCGCTCTCTCATGCACACATACACACACACACTCTTCTCTTTCTTACCGTCCCTCTTCCCCCCCCCTTCTCTCTCTAATGCACACACACACATACACATGCACATGCACATAGACATACACATATAGAGACACACTCGTCTGTGTGAATTTGGTTTGGGTGAAGGCGGGTATAAAAATCATATGTACTGCATGCTATGTACCCTCGTAAATACAATTTGTTTCCGTTTTTGTTTTGTTTTCTCTCTCTCTCTCTCTCTCTCTCTCTCTCTGTCTCTCTCTCTCTCTCTGTCTCTCTCTCTCTGTCTCTCTCTCTGTCTCTCTCTCTCTCTGTCTCTCTCTCTCTCTGTCTCTGTCTCTCTCTGTCTCTCTCTCTCTCTGTCTCTCTCTCTCTCTCTCTGTCTCCTCTCTCTGTCTCTCTCTCTCTCTCTGTCTCTCTCTCTCTCTCTTGTCTGTCTCTCTCTCTCTGTCTCTCTCTCTCTGTGTCTCTCTCTCTCTCTCTGTCTCTCTCTCTCTGTCTGTCTGTCTTTCTCTCTGTGTCTGTGTGTCTCTGTCACTTGTGTTTATCTCTCCAGTATTTATGAGTTATCGTTGTATTCGTAACAGAATTAATAATAATGGTAGTAGTGACGGTTCCTGCACTTTTAACATTTTGTGCTCTTGCTCTCTCTCTCTCTCTCTTCTTCTCTCTTCTCTCTCTCTCTCTCTCTCTCTTTTCTTTCTCTTCTTGTCTGTCTATCTGTCTCTGTTTTTCTCTGTCTGTTTTCTGTCTCTGTTTTTCTCTGTCTGTCTGTCTGTCTTCTTTTTCTCTCTCTCTCTCTCTGTTTTTCTCTGTCTGTTGTCTGTCTGTCTTCTGTCTGTCTGTTTTTTCTCTCTCTCTGTTCTCTGTCTGTCTATCTGTCTGTTTTTTCTCTGTCTGTCTGTTTCTGTCTGTCTGTCTGTTTTTTCTCTCTCTGTTTTTCTACTACTGTCTCTGTTTTCTCTGTCTGGTTTTTTTTTCTCTCTTTCCCTCTCTCCACCCTCTCTCTCCATCCTCTCTCTCCCCACCCCACCTCTCTCTCTCTCTCTCTCTTTGGTCCTGTCATGACATCGATACGTTTAATACCGGTAGAACAGTCCGTGAAAGCCTGCCGGGTTATTCGTGCAGTGCGTGGAACACCAGCGTGGTTGCACAGGGCTTGCATCACGTGACCGCTCTCATTGTCCTGCACAGTCTGCTGACATTTTTTTTTTCTTTTAAAAATTTTTTTTTACTCCCCTTCATCATGAGACCTATTGTTGCCTGCTGCCAGCCAACACTAGGGAAAATGCTGGACATGTTGACAGTGTCTGTCTTGTGGCGCTGACGTTTGGAATTCCATAGCCTTTCAGTTTCAGTTTCTCAAGACGACGTCTCCGCGTTAGGAACGAATTCCATATGCACTAACGTCACAGGTGCCACGACTATGGTGATCATGGCACGAGCCTTAAGCCTGCACATACATGTAAACCCATGAGCTGGCCAGGTCCTAAGGCTGTACCTAGACTACGTTTTTACAAGTCTATATTTTTTATTGGTATTGTATCAGCCTACCGCTGGAATAATCTTGGTTACATATAAATGACATGTGTATGTGTGTATCTTGCCTTCAAAATAAGAACAGATATATAAAGTAAATAAATTATAATTAAAGGTCTGAATCACAACACAACTAACTATTCTGTATTGGCGTCGCCGACATAGCAAAACTCGTGTGCTGTTTCAAACTGTGACAGTTACTAACGGTGAAACGCAGGAGTTGAAATTATCTTTGTTGTTGTTGTTGTTGTTGTTGTTGTTATATTTTATGTGTGTCCTCCCCTCACTCAAAACCTCGCCAATGTATTTAACGTCTGTGTAAGCTTACGTACGTATTTACTGACTTACTTACATACCTATTTATGATTAAGAAAATATTGTCTCCACCTAGTTAATAGACAGCTGAGCATTTGGGCATTGACTGGAAAGGGGGGGGGGGGGAGGAGGTCTGTCACGTGAGACGAGTTTATACAGAATAGCTGGTTGTGTTCTGATGCAGACCTTTGATTATTTATTTATTTACTTTGTATATGTTTCTCAGCAGTAACACAGTCAGTCGCTGATGAGGCCGGGTCACGGCGACAGCGCTACGACAAAGTAAGTGTGAACAACAAAAACAATGGTGCATACATACGTGTAGGTGATATAGGTAATAATGACTAATGGATTTTGAAGGTAAGATACACAGATACACATGTCATTTACATGTAACCAAGATTATTTTAGTGGTAGGCTGATAAAATACCAGCATATAAAATATAGACTAGGTAAAAGTCTAGGTAGGGCCTCAGGACCTGGCCAGCTCATAGGTGTATGTGCAGGCTTAAGGCTTTGTGCCATTATCACCGTACACATGGCACCTGTGACGTAAGAACACATGGAATTCGTTCCGAGCGCGGAGACGTCATCTTGAGAAACTGAAACTGTGTAAGCGTGTAAAAGAGTGAAGGAGACCTTGCCGTCCACACGGCGTTTCTGCTCATTTTTTCAGGCCTTCCAAGCTGGCTGCTGACTGGCGATTCTGTCTGTCTGAATGACAACCTGAGATGGTACAAGTGGACAGATACATACAAAGACAGACAGACAGACAGACAGTGCGATGAGTGAAGACTTCAGACAACATTCTGGACCACAGCTGTTGGAATTCTGTGCATGAATGAGATTGTAGTGAAAATGATGTTGCACAGCCACAAAGTCTCTGTCTCTAGGTCCAGCGGGCGGCATCTACATGTACAGTGGTAGGGAACTTTGCTTGTTTGTCATGATGTATGATCTAGTTATGGATATTTATTCGTTGATAGTGGTTATTGTGGTTGTAGTTGTCATGAGTACTGTGGATCTTCATATGCGGTATTGTGGTAGTTGTCATGAGTACTGTGGATCTTCATTATGTGGTATTGTGGTAGTTGTCATGTACTGTGGATCTTCATATGTGGTATTGTGGTAGTTGTCATGAGTACTGTGATCTTCATATGCGGTATTGTGGTAGTTGTCATGAGTACTGTGGATCTTCATATGTGGTATTGTGGTAGTTGTCATGAGTACTGTGGATCTTCATTATGCGGTATTGTGGTAGTTGTCATGAGTATGTGGATCTTCATATGTGGTATTGTGGTAGTTGTCATGAGTACTGTGGATCTTCATTATGTGGTATTGTGGTAGTCGTCATGAGTACTGTGGATCTTCATATGTGGTATTGTGGTAGTTGTCATGAGTACTGTGGATCTTCATTATGCGGTATTGTGGTAGTTGCCATGAGTAGTGTGGATCTTCATATGTGGTATTCTGGTAGTTGTCATGAGTACTGTGGATCTTCATATGTGGTATTGTGGTAGTTGTCATGAGTACTGTGGATCTTCATTATGCGGTATTGTGGTAGTTGTCATGAGTATGTGGATCTTCATATGTGGTATTGTGGTAGTTGTCATGAGTACTGTGGATCTTCATATGTGGTATTGTGGTAGTTTGTCATGAGTACTGTGGATCTTCATATGTGGTATTGTGGTAGTTGTCATGAGTACTGTGGATCTTCATATGTGGTATTGTGGTAGTTGTCATGAGTACTGTGGATCTTCATTATGCGGTATTGTGGTAGTTGTCATGAGTATGTGGATCTTCATATGGGTATTGTGGTAGTTGTCATGAGTACTGTGGATCTTCATATGTGGTATTGTGGTAGTCGTCATGAGTACTGTGGATCTTCATATGTGGTATTGTGGTAGTTGTCATGAGTACTGTGGATCTTCATTATGCGGTATTGTGGTAGTTGCCGGAGTATGTGGATCTTCATATGTGGTATTCTGGTAGTTGTCATGAGTACTGTGGATCTTCATATGCGGTATTGTGGTAGTTGCCGTGAGTACTGTGGATCTTCATATGCGGTATTGTGGTAGTTCGTCATGAGTACTGTGGATCTTCATATGTGGTATTGTGGTAGTTGTCATGAGTAGTGTGGATCTTCATATGCGGTATTGTGGTAGTTGCCGTGATACTGTGGATCTTCATTATGCGGTATTGTGGTAGTTGTCATGATTAGTGTGGATCTTCCTTATGCGGTATTGTGGTAGTTGCCATGAGTCACTGTGGATCTTCATATGCGGTATTGTGGTAGTTGTCATGAGTAGTGTGGATCTTCATATGCGGTATTTGTGGTAGTTGTCATGAGTATGTGGATCTTCATAATTATGTGGTATTGTGGGGTTAGTTCCGTGAGTACTGTGGATCTTCATATGCGGTATTGTGGTAGTTGCCGTTAGCACTGTGATCTTCATTATGCGGTATTGTGGTAGTTCGTCATGATAGTGTGGATCTTCATTATGCGGTATTGTGGTAGTTGTCATGAGTACTGTGGATCTTCATTATGCGGTATTGTGGTAGTTGCCGTTGCACTGTGGATCTTCATTATGCGGTATTGTGGTAGTTGTCATGATAGTGTGGATCTTCATTATGCGGTATTGTGGTAGTTGTATGCAGTTGTGGATCTTCATTATGCGGTATTGTGGTAGTTGTTATGGGCAGTGTGGATCTTCATATGCGGTATTGTGGTAGTTGTTATGAGCAGTGTGGATCTTCATTATGCGGTATTGTGGTAGTTGTCATGAGTACTGTGGATCTTCATATGCGGTATTGTGGTAGTTGTCATGAGTAGTGTGGATCTTCATTATGCGGTATTGTGGTAGTTGTCATGAGTACTGTGGATCTTCATTATGCGGTATTGTGGTAGTTGTCATGAGTATGTGGATCTTCATTTTGCGGTATTGTGGTAGTTGTCATGAGTAGTGTGGATCTTCATTTTGCGGTATTGTGGTAGTTGTCATGAGTAGTGTGGATCTTCATTATGCGGTATTGTGGTAGTTGCCGTGAGTATTGTGGATCTTCATTATGTGGTATTGTGGTAGTTGTCATGATTAGTGTGGATCTTCATTATGTGGTATTGTGGTAGTTGTCATGAGTAATGTGGATCTTCATTATGCGGTATTGTGGTAGTTGTCATGAGTACTGTGGATCTTCATTATGTGGTATTGTGGTAGTCGTCATGAGTACTGTGGATCTTCATTATGCTGGTATTGTGGTAGTTGCCATTCAGCACTGTGGATCTTCATTATGCGGTATTGTGGTAGTTGCCGTGAGTACTGTGGATCTTCATTATGCGGTATTGTGGTAGTTGTCATGAGTACTGTGGATCTTCATTATGTGGTATTGTGGTAGTTGTCATGAGTACTGCGGATCTTCATTATGTGGTATTGTGGTAGTTGTCATGAGTACTGTGGATCTTCATTATGCGGTATTGTGGTAGTTGCGTGAGTACTGTGGATCTTCATATGCGGTATTGTGGTAGTTGCCTTCAGCACTGTGGATCTTCATTATGCGGTATTGTGGTAGTCGTCATGATTATGTGGATCTTCATATGTGGTATTGTGGTAGTTGCCTTGAGCACTGGTCGATCTTCAAATTATGTGGTATTGTGGTAGTTGTCATGAGCATGTGGATCTTCATATGCGTATTGTGGTAGTTGTCATGAGTAGTATGAATCTTCATTATGTGGTATTGTGGTAGTTGTCATGAGTACTGTGATCTTCATTATGCGGTATTGTGGTAGTTGCCGTTAGCACTGTGAATCTTCATTATGCGGTATTGTGGTAGTCGTCATGATTAGTGTGGATCTTCATTATGCGGTATTGTGGTAGTTGTTATAGGCAGTGTGATGATCTTCGTGTGTGGTGGTAGCTGTGGTGCCGTACCTGTCTTACTGAAAGTTTCTTACAGAAACCTGCTGCTGTAACTGACGTGTGCTTATTTTTACGTAAGACTTCATAGCTACCGCGCTGCGCGACAGACGAGGCAGTTAAAGATATCCACTAGTGCACAGTCCTTAGCCACTGTGTTGGCTTCCTTCCATCTTCTGCTGACCAGGCGGAGGTCCCTTTCACTGTCTGTCGCCGGCTCATCTACGCCTTTCTCTCTCTCTGTCTGTCCCTCTCTGTCTTGGTCTCTGTCTGTCTCTGTGTTTGTTTCTATCTATCTATCCTATCTATCTATCTATCTATCTATCTATCCATCTATCTATCTATCTATCTATCTATCTATTTATCTAAATTCTATAATTCTATCTATCTATTATTCTATCTATCTATTATTCTATCGATCTATCTATTTCTGTCTCTATTTACCTCTCTCTCTCTCTCTCTCTCTGTCTTTGTCTCTGTCTCTCACTTTCTCTCCTTCCTCTCTGTCTCTGCGTGTGTGTGTGTCTCTCTCTGTGTCTGTCTGTCTGTCTCTCTGTCTTTCCCTCTCTCTGTGTCTTTGTCTCTGTCTCTCCCTTTCTGTCCTTCCTCTTTGTCTCTCTCATCCCCCTCCCTCTCTCTCCTTCTCTCACCTTCTCTTACTCTCTCTCTTTCAAAATGGTTTTATTGTGACTCTGAAGTTAAAGTAACAAACTCATACAAATATCTAGGTCTTATTTTTACAACAAAACTGAGTCTCTAAAGCGCATGGGTGGAAAGCAGCAGAAAAGGGAAAAAAGGAACGATGGAAATTTTAATATCTTTAAGAAAATTGAACTGCACTGACTTCTCGATTTTTTGGAAACTTTTCGACTCGCAGACTGAACCAATCTTAACGTATGGCTCAGAAATATGGGGATTTTTTTAGCAATCATAAAATGGAAAAGGTACAACATTTGTCATCAAACGCTTCCTTTCGGTACCATTGCATTCATCTAATAAAATGTTATATGGAGAAACTGGCTGTTATCCTTTGTTTTTGAAAATTCAAATGAAATGTGTTAACTACTGGTTGAAATTAACCCAGCTCCCAATGTCAAGATTGTGCAAGCAGGCATATGGGATGTTATTGAATCAATTAGATTCGGTAAACAAAACTGGGCATATTTCGTTAAGAAAAATGTTAACCACACATGGATGTGGTATTCTGTGGATGTGTCAGGGAGCAGGTTATGAACAAGGATTTCTTTCAAAATTTAGGGATAGACTAGTTGATTCGTACAAACATAACTGGCACGCTCAAGTGGAAGAATCTGAGAAATATGATTGGTTCCTTTCCTTTAAAAGTATATTTCAAACCGAAAAATATATAAAGGCCGTAACAAATAAATGGCACAGAAGCAATCTTGCTCGTTTTAGAAAAATGCCCTAGGACTAAATGCAACAACAAGATAGATTTACTCCAAATCATCGGCACACTCTATTTGTCCCATGTGTAATGCAGAGGCAAAAGATGAAATGCACTTTTTGTTTGTTTGCAAGTCGTATGAAAGTATACGATTAAAATGCATAATCTTTAATGAAGACATTTCAAGTCAAAGGATCATTACCAGAATACTCATGACTGAAGATGAAAAATATCAAAAATCCCTCGTTAAATCTATCGCCCTTGCTTGGGAAAGTCGGAGAAAGAAAACAGCAATAAATTAATGAAAGTTTATCTCCAGTGAAGATATCCCTTTATACTGTTCTTAGGTTTATTTGCCGGATTGGGATCTTCCTCTTACTTATATTACTAATTACGTCGGGTGATCAACTGTTTTTTCAACTTTTTCTTCTACTTTTTTTCTTCAACTTTTTCTTCATCTTTAAAAAAAGGAGAGAAAAAAAGAAGCCTTGACTATGTTTATAAATATTCATTTCGTGAAAACGTCGCCGTAAAATTAATGACTTTGTTTTGTGCTCCTTGCCACAATGACAAAAATGTCTTTGGCAATAAACCATTTTCAGTGTCAGTGTCTCTCTCTCTTTCGCTCTCTCTCTCTCACTCCTTCCTCCTCCCTCCCTCCCTCCCCCCCCCCCCCTCTCTCTCTCGTGTGGCCTGTTGGCGTCCATTTAATGGCTTAACTTGCAGGTCTTGTTGTGGGTATCGTCTAGACGTGCCTAACAGCGGAGGCACCGTCTGTGAAAAGTCAATGACTTCAACATTTATTGATTTCACATTTCACGTCGTCATTACCATCATTCATCATCATCATCATTATCATCATCATCAACATCATCAACATATCACCATCACCATTTTCATTATTCTTCACCATCACTTCATCATCATCATCATCACACACATACACACACCAACACCACACCAACACCATACCAACACCAACACCACCACCACCACCGTCGTCGTCGTCATCATCATCATTATCATCATTATCATCATCACCACCACCACCACCACCACCACCACCACCACCACCTCCCTCTCATTCTCATATCTCATATCATCATCATTCATCCATCATCATCATCGTCGTCGTCGTCGTCGTCGTCGAAGGGGAATATAAATGTATGAATAACTAAGAATTTTGACTTTTCCCTCAAGCAGGCAACCATAGACATATCCTTGTGTACTACAACTTACTAGTCCACGTGGCCCCTGTGACTGCTTGTACACTGGCCTGCAGTCTTTTGATACAGGCGTGTAAATAATACTCTCCCTTCATGTACAAAGCCTCATCTGCATCCTGCTTCCTCCAGAGACCGTGGATCTGCATTCTTCTGTCTATTTGTGTGACCATTTCCGACAAACTGAGGCACAAGTCGAACGTGAGCGAACCGTGAAACAAAATCCAAAACAAGTGTGACTGCCCGCGTTCAAGCAAACAGGAACCAGAAAAAAAAAAAACCAACGAAAAAAGAATAAGAACGCGTATTTAATACAACCAGACAAGACAGGCACAATTTTTCGGCCAACTGGCCTTCGTCAAGAATAAGATCATAAACAAACAAACACCAGATACAAAAATTGGGAGAAAAAAACCTGAAACTTCCCTGCTGCTCTTTCTTTTTCTCTTAATTTTTGTAGTTGGTGTTTGTGATCTTACGCCTGACAAAGGCCAGTCGACCGAAAATTTGCGCCTGTCTTGTCTGGTTGTATATTAAATACGCATTCTTATTCTTATTCTCTGGAAATGTGATGCAACCACAGATGGTGTCTTGCTGTGCCTATTACCAATACGCCTATCCCTAATTTGGTGATACCGATGCACCTATTCCCAGTTTGCCTATGCACTCGATGAAAGACACTTCACAACACATCTTGCACGGATTCAAACCACACACATTCTATGCTCAGTCAGTCAGTCAGTCTACAGCATCACTCCTTGGAATTTTGGCTGCCCGCACTGCTCTCAGTGTGTCTGTCCTCCACATCTGTCTGTCCTCAGTCAGTCTACAGCATCTCTGCTTGGAATGTTGGTGCCTGCACTGCTCTAGGGTGTCTGTCCTCCACATCGTCTGTCCTCAGTCGTCTACAGCATCACTCCTTGGAATGTTGGCTGCCAAATGATCTCCGGGTCTATGTCCTCCACATCTGTCTTTTCCGCAACCAGGTTGAAAATCTCTGGACTGTTACGACCTGTCCACTCCTTGATGTTTCCTGGGTAATCTGTTCGTGGTCTTCCCCTTCCTTTTTTCCCTCGACTTATCCCTGAATGACATATTTCATGACAGTGCATTTTGTCCAGTGTGAGAAAAGTCCATCCTTCACTTCCATGTAACACAACGTGCTTTTTCTCACCCTGGACAGAGCAGCAGGGAAGTTTCAGTCTTTTTCTTCTAATTTTTGTATCTGTTGTTTGTTTGTTTGTGATCTTACGCTTGACTGGCCGAAAATTTGCACCTGTCTTGTCTGGTTGTATTACATACGCGTTCTTATTCTTTTTTCTTTTTTTTTTTTTTTCTGGTTTCGGCAACTTCGTCCACTTTGCTATGTTCTCTACATAGGAAGTCAGTGGTCTTCCTTGTCGTCTCTTGCCCTCCATTTTGTCTCATAGCATGTTCAAAGTATTTCAGTTTCCTTTTCCTAACCAGGTCTAATCTAAAAGTTCAGGTTTTTTACTCAGTTATTCCAGAATGCTTTGGTTTGTTCGTCTTTCAGTCCAGCTTATTCTCAGGAGTCTTGTGCAGAACCACATCTCTACACTTTTAAGTCTGTTTTCATCTGCAGCTTTAAGAGTCCATCTTTCATGTCCATATAGCACAATGGGCCAAAACAGTGTTCGCTGTATTTCAAGTTTGAGCTCATTTCCTAAATATCTCTTTTCAAATGTTAGTAAGATGGACCATTCTTTGGGTTTGGCTTGGGCAATTCTTGCTTTGATGTTTTTTGCTACATGTGGCATCAGCTGACTTGTATGACCCAAGGTATTTGAAATGTTGCACAACTTCGAGGGGTTCTCCATCGACCGATCCCATATTCGCTCCACCTAAATCTGCCAGAAGTGTGTGTGTGTGTGTGTGTGTGTGTGTGTGTGTGTGTGTGTGTGTGTGTGTGTGTGTGTGTGTGTGTGTGTGTGTGTTTTGTGTGTGTGTGTGTGTGTGTGTATGCGAGCGCGTGCGTGTGTGTGTGTGCGTGTGTGTGTGTGTGTGCATGTGTGTGTGGGGGTATGTGCGTGTATATGAGTGAGAGAGTGAGTGAGTGAGTGAGTGTGTGTGTGTGTGTGTGTTATTATATATATATATATATATATATATGTGTGTGTGTGTGTGTGTGTGTGTGTGTGGTGTGTGTGTGTGTGTGTGTGTGTGTGTGTGTGTGTGTGTGTGTGTGTGTGTGTGTGTGTGTGTGCCCAGTGTGCTTTGTTCCTGTTTGCTTGAACCTGGCAGACACTTTGACTCAGATTCTAAGTCAACTGCCTCGCAATTTAATAATAAATCGAAAAGAATCAATAATGTACTGAAGCGAACTTCATTATAAGAATGAACAATCAGATGAAATCAAATAGCACGGACAGATAAAAGAACACAGCATTACGTGAAGTAAAATAGGTAAGATAACATAAAGTGATAACCACGAAGAGCTGTTGTAGATGGACTATTTTGAGTGTCATTGTATAAGAATGAAAAATGGGCCGCATATGGATTTTTCAGAACGGGGTAAAAAAATATTCTCTTGTGGATTTGATTTTTTTCACTTGTGTGCGTGTGTGGTGTGTGTGTGTGTGTGTGTGTGTGTGTGTGTGTGTGTGTGTGTGTGTGAGTGAGTGTATGTGTGTGCGTTTGTGTGTGTGTGTGCGTTTGTGTGTGTGTGTGTGCGTTTGTGAGTGTGTGTGTGTGAGTGTGTGTATGTCTGTGTGCATGTGTGTATATGTGTGTTTGTGTATGTGTGTGTGTGAGTGTGTATGTGTGTGTATGTGTGTGTAGTGTGTGTGTGTGTGTGTGTGTGTGTGTGTGTGTGTGTGTGTGTGTGTGTGTGTGGTAGTGCTGTGTGTGTGTTGCGTGCGTGGTGCGTGTGTGTGGTGTGTGTGTGTGTGAGAGACAGTGTGTGTATGTGTGTGTGTGTTTGTGTGTGTGTCCGCTATCAACGATGGTTGATAGTCAGCGACAATCCATTCATCATCATCATCATCATCATCATCTTGTACCCTGCCGCATGGCGTTGGCGATCATGGCCCTTCAAACGAATCTATCCCTTGTCGCTGCGAGTACATCTCCAACCCTAACCGTCCTCAGCCACCCTGCAAGTCCGCCCAGTATTTTCTCCCTGGGTCTACCTGGTGCTCTCTTTCCCACCAGTTTTCCTGTGACTGTCCATTATAATAAATTATTGGAAAATTGAAAAAGATAACGTACAATTCCGCAAAGTCAACGAGCAGGCCAGAACAGTTGTACAGATAGTCTTTGTCATTCTAAATGTTTATGAAATAGCGGTGAATTCGAAAATCACTTTTCGTTCGTAGAGTTTAACTCTTTCACCGCCAAGTTTCACCCAAAACGGCACTCCTCCGTGCCAAGTATATTTTGGGCATCCAATTTTGCAGCGCAGTATACATTTTTAAATGCTTATATCTCAAAGACTATGAAAGATTTTCACTTACTTTTTTTTTGCTGTGTAAAGATGTTGTATTTATATATGAATGCTTGCTTATGTTTATGTGCCTGATTGATTATTCCACAGATAATCTTATCATGAAGAAAATCAAACAATTTTTTTCATACTTTTTATCAGTTGTACTACTGACCTTATTTCGTGAGTTTTGCACCAGATATCATTATAATAAATGAGGAAAATCTACACACAAAGTCAGCTGTCTGCTTATTCTACTCGGAGTTGTAGAAATGCGTGTCGATTTGCAGCCATTTTGGAGAAAACGCTTAGCAGAAAACGTGACGTAAATTCCGACAGTTAACAAAGCCACACTTCGGCCTTAACTGAAAAAATTAGGTCGCTGGGTAAAGTTTAAAAATAGCAAAGTCGCGTGCATTCACCAGTGGAGCTGACAGAAGCTTTGCATCCGCGCGAAAAGTTATCGTTTAGCATGACCCCTCCAAATCGCACAAATGCGGTCGTATGGGAAGTCACTTGATTGCGACCATGGCGGGAAAAGAGTTAATCATGCATAGGATTTGTTGAATCGGTTTGTCAGTTGTGAATACATTCAGTGACTTAAAGGGTTCAAAACAATATTGAGACATAGATGATGTAGATACACATCGGGACTTTATGACATCCTTGATGACGGAAGAGTGGTTAGATTATTAGATCAGTACTGAGTCGAGATGACCGGGTTCGAATGTAGGAAACGAGCTGATTAATGGAGTGAGTCAGTGAGTGATGTATTGGGACTAGGCAACTATGGACAAAACCACCATCATCATCTTCTTCATCAACATCAGCATTATCATCTTCTTCATCATCATCATCATCATTATTTAGTAGTAGCAGTAGTAGTCAAAGCAGTAGGAGTAGTAGAAGTATCGTTCATTCTTGTCATCATCGTCATAATCGTCATCATCGTCGTCGTCGTCGTCGTCATCATCATCATCATCATCATCATCATCGCCAGTAGTAGTAGTAGTAATATTAGTAGTGTCATCATCATCATCATCATCATTAGTAGTAGTAGGAGTAGTATCATTGTTGTTATCATTATTATCGTTATTGAACCTCCAGTTACATTAAACAATGGAACAAGCCAACAAACAAAGAAGCAAGCAAACCGATAAATGAATAAATAAACAGATACAGACACAAAGCGACATATTTCAGTCGTCCGGATGATGGAGAGCATTTCCTTCCTTCCTTCCTTCCTTCCCGCGCGTCACATTGTTCGCCCCTAACAAAGGGAGGTAACTTTCTGAAAGCTGTGCAAGGGAATTTTGTCAAAGAGGAAAATCGATTGGGCGTGCTTCCGAAGGGTGTGTGAAACGTACACTGCAAGATGAAGTGTAAACTTGTGTATCGTTCTCCTTCGTGTAAAGGATTTCTTGCAAACTGGAAACAACAATGCGAGAAGGGTGCAGGCCTGCGTGTACTGTGTGAGGTGTTTGATGTGTCTGTGTCTGTGAGTTTTTTCTAGGAATGTCGACGTGAAACTGAAAACGTGATTCGACATGCTGCTGGTAAACGTGCAGGTACTGATAGTTTGGAGTATATTGTTTGTTTGTTTGTGTGTGTGTCTGTGTGTGTGTGTGTGTGTGTGTGTGTGTGTGTGTGTGTGTGTGTGTGTGTGTGTGTGTGTGTGTGTGTGTTGTGTGTGTGTGTGTGTGTGTCTGTGTTTGTGTGTGTGTGTGTGTGTGTCTGTGTGTGTGTGTGTGTTGTGTGTTGTGTGTGTGTGTGTGTGTGTGTGTGTGTGTGTGTGTGTGTGTGTGTGTGTGTGTGTGTGTGTGTGTGTTTAAATCTTTTTTTTAGAGTGTATATGTGGTTTTGCTGCCAATGTAACTACTGTTTTCGAGTATTCATTGTTGTTGTTGTTATCTTTTGTATACGATTAAAAAGATCAGTTGGCCGATTATGTTGTGTTAAACGAGGAAACAAGGTTTCTTCCGAAAAAATGCTTATAACATCAGGATGCCTATTGTCCGGTGCCTCAGGGAAACATCTCAACTCCCCGCATGCACACCACCGAAGACTATATGCAAACTGCGCAGCAGCGTGCCGTCAGCACAGTGTGGGCAAAATACCATACATACACGCTTGTAAGAAATCTATTCCGTTTAGACTGTCTCTAGTTTTTATGCTCTGTCATTCATCATCATCATCAGGTGCCCTGCCGCATGGCGTTGGCGTCCATGGACTTCCAACCATCTCTATCTCTCGCTGCCCCCAGCATCTCCCCCACCCTCTCCATCCCCAGCCACTCTGCAAGACCGTCCAGCATTCTCTCCCTGGGTCTACCTGGTGCTCTCTTTCCCTCCAGTTTTCCGGTTGTGACCAGGTGCTCCAAATCCCCCTTCCACATAAAATGGCCTATAAATGTTGCTTGTCTTTTCCTAATCTTCCTTATGAGTGATCTACTTGTGTCTGCCTCCATCAAGACTGTCTCGTTTGTTTTCTTTACTGTCCATGGAACTCTCAACATTCTTCTTAGAAACCACATCTCGGCTGCCTCGATCCTGCTCTGGCTTTGCTTGCTGACTGTCCACACCTCGCATCCGTACAACAGTATTGGTTATATATAACATTCAATGACTCTCTTTCTGATGTTAATTGATAGGCATTTGTTGGTAAGAATGCTTGTCATCTTCTTGAATGCTGTTTTGGCTTGGCCGATTCTGCCAGCTATTTTCGATGTGCATCTGCCGTCTGATGAAATGACCGTTCCCAGATGTTTGAACTTATTAACATGTGTCAAGGTTGTGCCATTTGCTGTTATTTTGCATGAGGCCTCGAGGGGATTTCATGTTTTTTACTGATCACCATGACTTCAGTCTTACTGCTGTTTAGTTCCAACCCTTACCTTTGCTTTCTGTTTCTAGTATATTCACAAGGTTTTGTAGGTCCCTTTCATTTTCTGCAATTAGCACGGTGTCATCTGCATATCGAATGTTGTTTATCATTTTCCCTCCAACCTTTAATCCAGGTCTTCTTCTAGGTTTTTCATGATGTTTTCGCTATATAGTGAAAAC
>JAPXFY010000025.1:50911479-50913912 GCA_030674185.1 Monoplex corrugatus | reverse complement strand
AGAGACAGAGAGAGAAAAAGAGAGGACCGAGAATTTGACAGTTTTGACAGTTTGATGAATTAATGTTCTTTAAAGCATTCGGCCTAAACAAGAGAGAAAGAGAGAGAGGCAGACAGACAGACAGAGAAGTCTCTTTCTCTGTCTGTCTGTCTGCCTCTCTCTCTTTCTACACAGAGAGACAGAAAGAGAAAGAAAACAGACAGAGAAAGAGACACACAGAGAGACAGAAAGAGAAAGAAAACAGACAGAGAAAGAGACACACAGAGAGACAGAAAGAGAAAGAAAAGAGAGAGAGAGAGAGACGGACAGAGACAGACAGACAGAGTCAAAGAGACAGAGAGAGAGGGAGGGAGGGAGGAATGGGTGTCAGGTCATGTTTTTAATTCTTCTTTCATCCAGTTGTGAGTAAGAAATGAATGCAGATGACAGAGACAAGAGGAGAAGAGGGGGGGGGGGGAAGATGAGTATCGAGTCATGTTTAATCTAGTTGTGTATCCGAAATAAATAAAGAGAAGAGAAACAGACAGAGAAAGAGGGGGGTCTCATGTCCCATTTTGAAGCCTACTTTCATCCATTTGTATATCAGAAATAAAACAGAAGAGAGAGACGGACACAGAGAGAGCAAGACAGACAGACAACCCAAACAAGAGAGAGAGAAAGAAAAAAGAGAGACAGACAGACAGAGACAAAGAGAAAGAGGAGGGGAGGAATGGATGTCAGGTCATGTTTTTAATTCTTCTTTCATCCAGTTGTGAGTAAGAAATAAATGCAAAGGAGAGAGACAGACAGACAGACAGAGACAAGAGGAGAAGAGAGGGGGAAGATGAATATCAAGTAATATTTAATCTAGCCGTGTATCCGAAATAAATATAGAGAAGAGAAACAGACAGAGAAAGAGGGGGGGGGGGGGGTTTCATGTCACCTTTTGAAGCCTACTTTCATCCATTTGTGTCTCAGAAATAAAACAGAAGAGAGACGGACACAGAGAGATCAAGACAGACAGAGACAAAAGAGGGTGGATGTTTGTCAGGCCATGTTTTTAGGTCAACTGTCATCCAGCTGTGTTTCCGAAATAAATACAGAGATGAGAAACAAAGAGGTAGAGAGATGGGGGTGGGGGTGGTGGGTGAGGGGTGGGGGGTCACAGGTCATATTTTGAGCCCTGTTTTATCCAGCTGTGTATCAGAAATAAATGTAGAGAAGTGAAACAAACAGAGACACAGACAGACAGAGGACAGAGATGGGGTGGGAATGTCAAGGTCATGATCTGAACCCTTCTCTCATCCATCTGCGTATCAGAAATGTATATACAAAGACAGACAGACAAAGAGACAGACAGACAAACAGAGACAGACAGAGACAGACAGACAAACTAAAAGACACATAGAAAACAATTTTTTTCCTGTACATCGAAACATCAGGGAAATAAACAACTTTGCTTACCTCGTATCAAAAACATCAGGCAAGTGTTGCTGTTTATTCCTCTACATTTTATAGACAGACAGACTAAAAGACAAGAAAAAGAGACTTTTTTCTGTTCATGGAAACATCAGGGAAATAAATATTATAACTTCTGCTTATCAAAACATCATGCAAGCGTTGCTGTTTATTCCTCTTTAAGTTTCGTGTATTTGTTCGTTGTAACTTTCGTGCGCGTTTGACAAAGGCCAGTTGGCCCAAATTTTTAGCCTGTCTCATTTTGTATATCAAATACGCATTCTTATTTGATTTGCGTGTGTTTATCGGCTTCTACTGCAGCAACAACAATGAAACATAAACCGTGCTTCGATTTTTCTTGTAATCACTCACTTTCCCCATCACACACACACACACACATGCACACACTCACTCATGCACGTACGCACGCACACACACATACACACACTCACGCACGCGCGCACGCGCGCGCACACACACTCACTCACGCACATACGCACGCACACACACATACACACACTCGCACGCACGCACGCACACTCACGCACACACACGCACGCACGCACACACACACGCACACACGCACGCGCACACACACACACGCACATACACACACACACATGCACACACTCACTCATGCACATACGCACGCACACACACATACACACACTCGCACGCACGCACGCACACTCACGCACACACACGCACGCACGCACACACACACACGCACACACGCACGCGCGCGCGCACGCACGCACACACACACACACATACATACACACGCGTGTGCGCGCGCGCGCACACACGACCTCATCATTTATCCTGAACTTCGCAATTTTAAAGTCTATGACAAGGTCCTGAACTGGTCCTGAACTGGTCATTTTTCAATCTCCCTTGAAAATACTAATGAAAAAAGGAAGGTCATCTTATATAAATCAGATAACGGTGTGTGAATGTATGTATGTATACATGTATACGTGTGTGTGTGTGTGTATG
>JAPXFY010000025.1:50896479-50898979 GCA_030674185.1 Monoplex corrugatus | reverse complement strand
GTATACAAATGAAACAAAACAAATAATAAAGGAAACAAATAATTAACCAGCGAAAAAATGACTGTGAAGGAATCCACAAATTACTGTAACAAATGACTACCAGGACTCATGAGTAAACTTTTAACAATGTCAAACGTTAACAAAACATCATCAGAAACGTTTGCAATGGAATCCCTTAGAAACCTTTGGTAAATATGATAACCTGACAGCCGAAAATTACATGGAGAATGTTGGTTGGTTAGTTGGTTGGTTGGCTGGTTGGTTAGTTGGTTGGTTGGTTGGTTGGTTGGTTGGTTGGTTGGTTGGTTGGTTGGCTGGTTGGTTGGCTGGTTGGTTGGTTGGTTGGTTGGTTGGTTGGTTGATTGGTTTGTTGGTTGGTTGGTTGGCTTGCTTGTGTGTTTGGTGTTTGTCAGTTTTTGTTTTTGTTTGTTTTTGTTTGTTTTGTTTTGCTTTTGTTTTTTGTTTTGCCAGAGCAGCAACAACTTTGTCTCATGAAATTTGTTTTGAATGCATTCAGCTTTCACTTCTGAATTAATATTGTATATCTGCCTCATTTTCAAACCACTGTACTTGTTTCAAGCGAAAAGGATACTGTGGGAAATGTGTATGCTGAAACGTACATGTGACAGTGGAGACACCACCTTCACTGCAGTGTCGTGGGTTGAGGGAACTGATCTGACACAACCTGACAATCACTGGCAATCTAAGAGATTTACATCCTCTGTCACACTGACTAAATGATTTCGTTTGCCCTGACTTACCTCTTAGGCCTGAGCCATTTCTACATAAGAGACAAAGTGGCATTGTCACGTTCATTTTAGGACTAATCTTCTTGTGTGCAATATATCAAATCTAGCGAGAATGAAAACAGATAACGAAAAAAAGCCAACCATGTTTCTAAAAAAAGTCCTCCTTTTAGGCACGTCTTTAAAAGCGATTTTTGCGTGTCTATGTGTATTCCAGAATCCAGAATGATAACAAGAGACGGCACTCGCAATAAAGGAAAACAGAAAACTAGATGGAGAGATGACCTAGATGGATTTGACAAGAACTGGAGAGGAAAAGCGCTGGAACGAAGTGAATGGAAGCAGCTGGGGAAGGCCTACGTATTCCACAGTTACTTTAAAACTTGCTGAGCTCTTTAGTATACAACACACGATAATCTTGATTGTAACTGTTTGGTCAGTCTACCTGAGAGCCACTATCCTTTCAAAAAAATCAGAAAAGATCCTGTTCGTTTTTGACACAGCGCTATATGCTGTGTTTGTCAGCACCCAATCTCTCTGGAAGTAGACAACAAATTAGTCCCTCAGTGTTTGGACGCCTAACACTGACAGATGGGGACTCTGGTGAAACACTTAACACATTAGTCCCCCAGGGATTCTCAGTCTTCGTCAATTTTCTCCCCTCGTCTGACTGCCACCATATTTATTGTCACTTACAAGTCTCGCGAGAATTACAATAGTGTCCTGTACTGTCAAAACGATGGTGCTTAAGTCGAAGGTAGAACTTCTCACTCAGAGTCTGTTCACAGTCATGATTTAAAACAAAAGAACAACAAAAACTACAACTCAGTTTACGGGTATGAAGCTGAAAATCAAATCAAATACTTCATCACAAAATCAAATAACAAGTCATAATCATCTGTCAACAGGAGATCAGAGAATAAGCTGAATAAGGTCATTATTTTTGTTGGAAAGGGCATGTCTAATCTCATTACGCGATGAAGAAAATTTTAAACTGCTGTTTCCAAACAATGAAAGTAAGAGCATTCAAAGAACATGCCCGGGGGGAGGTGTGTGTGTCTGTGTGTCTGTTTGCTTCTCTGTGTGTTTGTGCACAAAGTGTGTTAGAAATACATTCTCAGCTGTTCCTGGGTGAATTTGTATCAAATTTAAGTCAAACTTGTGTATCGTCGAGGAGTTGACAATGCATACAGTTCGAAGTCACATTAATAGCTCTTTACCAAATTTTGGTCAATGCTTTGGGCTTTTAAGAGTCGAAAAATCACAAGTTTAAATGGTCAAGTTCTAAAGTCAAACTTACATGGATCAAACATTTTCCGAAAATCAATACTCTTGTAGGAAGACGTGTGAAGATCATTTTCTCAGGATCTTATTACTGAGGAGTTGTCAATGCATACATTTGGAAGTCACGCTGGTAGCTCTTTACCAAAATTAAGGTCAAAGCTTCAGACTTTTAAGAGACGAAAAATCACAAGTTTAAATGGTCAAGCTCTAAACTTAAGCTCACATGGACCGGAACATTTTCCAAAAATCAGTACTCTTTCATGAAGACGTGTGAACATCATTATCTCAGGATTTTGTGATAATATTTGACATCCATTTCCACTGCTGTGATAGGCTTTCATCGTCCTGTCATCCCGCCAAGTTTAATTTCATCTATTGCTTCTTCAATAGTTTTTGCATGAAAAGATAGATTGTTAAAATGGCTTGACCATCTTGTATCTTCCTTTCCATTGGCAAGTAGCTCTGGGGAG
>JAPXFY010000025.1:50883979-50886479 GCA_030674185.1 Monoplex corrugatus | reverse complement strand
TTGTGTATGCTGAAAGGTACATGTGACAGTGGAGACACCACAGTCACTGCAGTGTTGTGGGTTGGAAGAACTGATCTGATACAACCTGACAATCACTAGCAATCTAAGAGATGTACATCCTCTGTGACACTGACCAAATGATTTCATTTGTCCTGACTTACCTCTTAGGTCTGACCCACTTCTTCATTAGATACAAAGTGGCATTGTCACGCGTATTTTAGAAATAATCTTACAGTGTGAATATCAAATCCAGCGCGAATGAAAATAGATAACGAAAAAAGCCAACCATGTTTTTAAAAAAAAGTCCTTTTTTTTAGGCGCGTCTTTAAATGCGATTTGTGTGTGTCTGTGTGTCTTCCAGAATCCAGAACGATACCAAGAGACGTCATTCGCAATAAAGGAAAACAGAAAACTAGATGTAGAGACGACCGAGATGGATTTGACAAGAACGGGAGAGGAAAAGCGCTGGAACGAAGTGAATGGAAGCAGCTGGGGAAGGCCTACGCCCAGTAACGGACTTTTGATGGCTGAAAGAAAGAAAAATAGAAAAAATGTGTATTCCACAGTTACTTTAAGACTTGCTGAGCTCTTTAATATACAACACACGATAATCTTGATTGTAACTGTTTGGTCAGTCTACCTGACAGCCACGATCCTTTCAAAAAAATCGGCAAAGATCCTGTTCGTTTTTGACACAGCCCTATATGCTGTGTTTGTCAGCACCCAATCTCTCTGGAAGTAGACAACAAATTGGTCCCTCAGTGTTTGGACGCTTAACATTGACAGATGGGGACTCTGGTGAAACATTTAACACATTAGTCCCCCAGGGATTCTCAGTCTTCGTCAATTTTCTCCCTTCGTCTGACTGCCGACATATTTATTGTCACTTACAAGTCTCGCGAGAATTATAATAGTGTCCTGTACTGTCAAAACGATGGTGCTTAAGTCGAAGGTAGAACTTCTCACTCAGAGTCTGTTCACAGTCATGATTTAAAACAAAAGAACAACAAAAACTACAACTCAGTTTACGGGTATGAAGCTGAAAATCAAATCAAATATTTCATCACAAAATCAAATAAAAGACATAATCATCTGTTAACAGGAGATCAGAGAATAAGCTGAATAAGGTCATAATTTTTTGTTGGAAAGGGCATGTCTAATCTCATTACGCGATGAAGAAAAATTTAAACTGCATTTTCCAAACAATGAAAGTAAGATAGGGCATTCAAAGAACATACCCAGGGGAGGTGTGTGTGTGTCTGAGTGTCTGTTTGCCTGTGTATGTGTTTGTGCACAAAGTGTGTTAGAAATACATTCTCAGCTGCTCCTAGGTGAGTTTGTATCAAATTTAAGTCAAACTTGTGTGTTGTCGAGGAGTTGACAATGCATACAATTCGAAGTCACATTAATAGCTCTTTACCAAATTTTGGTCAAAGCAAGGGATTTTAAGGAGTCGAAAAATCACAAGTTTAAATGATCAAGTTCTAAACTCAAGCTTACATGGATCAAACATTTTCCGAAAATCAATACTCTTTCAGGAAGACGTGTGAATGTCATTTTCTCAGGATCTCATCGCTCAGTAGTCAACAATGCATACATTTGGAAGTCACACTGGCAGCTCTTTACCAAAACTAAGGTCAAAGCTTCAGACTTTTAAGAGTCGAAAAATCACAAGTTTAAATAGTCAAACTCTAAACTCAAGTTCACATGGACCCGAACATTTTCCAGAAATCAATACTCTTTCATGAAGACGTGTGAACATCATTATCTCAGGATTTTGTGATAATATTTGACATCCATTTCCACTGTTTTTGTGATATAGGCTTTCATCGTCCTGTCATCACGCCAAGTTTAATTTCATCTATTGCTTCTTCAATAGTTTTTGCATGAAAAGATAGATTGTTAAAATGGCTTGACCATCTTGTATCTTCCTTTCCATTGGCAAGAAGCTCTGGGAGAGCCAGACAGCAGAAGGTCCTCAGAGGTCCTCATCATTCACGCTAAAAGAAAAAAGTGATCTATCTTTTGATCAGTTTTTGTTTGCTGTTCATTTTAACTCATCGTCACAGCAAATGCCTGAGAACACAAAACAGCTCAAAATCAAAGGAACAAAATCAACAAAATGTACAGTTAAACAAACAACAAGAAAGAAGTGTGTGTTTGTTTGTGTGTGTGTGTGTGGTGTGTGTGTGTGTGTGTGTGTGTGTGTGTGTGTGTGTGTGTGTGTGTTGTGTGTGTGTTCGTGTGTGTGTGTGTGTATGTGTGTGTGTGTGTGTGTGTGTGTTCGTGTGTGTGTTCGTGTGTGTGTGTGTGTGTGTGTGTGTGTGTGTGTGTGTGTGTATGTGTGTGTGTGTGTGTGTGTGTGTGTGTGTGTGTGTGTGTGTGTGTGCGTGTGTGTGTGTGTGTGTAGGTATCTATGTGTGGAAGTGGGTTGCGGGTGTGTCGATGTGGATTTAGTGGGGTGGGGGGGGGGTTGATGCGTGTGTGTGTGTGTGTGTGT
>JAPXFY010000025.1:50876479-50878979 GCA_030674185.1 Monoplex corrugatus | reverse complement strand
CATGCTTGACAATGCAGCAAGCTCGTGGACAGGATGCCGAAGACAAAGGGTTAAAAAAAAAAATTTTTTTTTTTGGGGGGGGGGGGGGGGGGGGGGGGGGGTGTCCAACTTATATGCTATTTCACTAGTCACAAGAGTCTAGAACAGTTTTTCATAACGTTACAACGGTGCATTATGAGGGGAGATGATAATCACAATCCTTTGAAGTTCCATTCAGGGTTGAGACTGTATGACATGTCTGTACTGCACGCTTTTCATATCACATTTTGGGTTAAAAAAGAAAAGAAAGAAAAGCCCTGATACAGACACCTGCTGTGTTGATCAGGAAATCTGGGTAACACCCTCAATAATGAAGTAAACGAATAATGGCTACCTGGTTGAACCTGGCTCTCAGTTACAAAAAAGGCTACTTACTGCGTAGCTTTCATCGGCGATCCAGCCGACTTCTTCAGCGTAACTGCTGAGCGAACTCACGACAGTGCGACTGAATAAGTGAGGAGTACACCGATGGCAGGTTGTGTCGGCCCCGGTCACGGTTGAGGGTGGGGTTCCTTGCGGCGATGTAAACTGCCTCCTTTACTCCCCTCTGGAACCATCTTGCTTCTTTGTCGAGAACTTGCACATTGTCCTTTTAAAAGTGGTGTTGGGTGTGGGTCAGATGTTCTCCCACTGGAGAGGGCTCACGTTTGTGTTCTTTTAATCTTTTGTGCAAGTTGCGCAGTCCTGGCAGTCTATCTTGTATATCACCCCTGATGTGTCCAAAAAGAAGTAAACGAAATTCGACTATTTGGTCTCAGTACATTCTTCCTAGTTTGCCTACAACATGCTCAACTCTGAGAACGAGCCTATTGGGGTTGAAAAATTCCACAACGATTTTAACAGAACTGAAGGGACTACAACTATATTCTTACGTCTTCTCCATAGATCTCTTTATTTTTTACTCGAGAACAGAAGAAAATAAATCCTTCTTTTTTTCAAGGTGTAAATCTTCACGGCTACAAACAAAATCCAAACAAGAAGTAATCAAAGAAGCAAATCAACAAGAAGAACTCAGGTGTCATTTCTGTGGATAGATTTCTGTTGGACATCAGTGATTCAGCCAGGTAGCCATTATATCAGTGATTCACTTACAAAACTTGAACCCATTGGTGTGTGTGAGTGTGTGTGTGTGTGTGGTGTGTGTGTGTGTGTGTGTGTGTGTGTGTGTGTGTGTGTGTGTGTGTGTGTTTTGTGTGAGTGTGTGTGTGTGTGATGTGTGTGTGTTTGTGTGAGTGTGTGTGTGTGTGTGTGTATGTGTGTGTGTTTGTGTGTGTGTGTGTGTGTGAGTGTGTATGTGTGAGTGTGTGTGTGTGTGTGTGTGCGTGTGTGTGTGTGTGTGTGTGTGTGTGTGTGTGTGTGTGTGGTGTGTGTGTGTGAATGTGTGTGTGAAGTGAGAGAGAGAGAAAGAGAGAGAGAGAAACACACACATCCACTTTCTTTTTCCCTGCGAGCAAAATGTACAGTTAAACAAGCAACAAGAAAGAAGTGTGTTTGTTTTTTTGTATGTGTGTGTGTGTTTGTTTGTGTGTGTGTGTGTGTGTGTGTGTGTGTGTGTGTGTGTGTGTTCGTGTGTGTGTGTGTGTGTGTGTGTGTGTGTGTGTGTGTGTGTGTGTGTGTGTGTGTGTGTGTGTGTGTGTGTGTAGGTATCTATGTGTGGAAGTGGGTGTGCGGGTGTGTCGATGTGGATTTAGGGGAGGGGGTGATGCGTGTGTGTGTGTGTGTGTGTGTGTGTTTTTGTATGTGTGTGTGTGTGTGTGTGTGTGTCCGCGCGCGCGCGTGTATGTGTCTGCGCACATGCGCGTTTGTGTGTATGCCGAGAGACAGAGACGGAGACAGGGACAGAGACAGACACAGAAAGAGAGAATGCATCCGTGTGTGCATGCGTACATGCGTGCGTTCGATTCTAAGTGTATGTATTTTGTGTGTTTATTCGTGCGTCCTTGAGTGTATGTCCGTGTGTGTATGTGTGTGTATGAGTGTGTGTGTGTATGTATGTATACTATCAACACACACTTACATACAGACACGCATACATATGTTCTGAGCGTGAGCGTGGGCGTGGGTGTTTGTGTGCGTATGCATACTACTGCGAATAAACTTACATCAGGTGTGTGTGCGCATACACATTTTCTGAAGTGTGTGTGTATGTGTCTGCACGCGTCTGCATGCGTGCGTGTTGCGTGTGTGCATGCACGCATGTGTGTATGTACGTGTGCATGTGCGAGCACGTGTGTCCGTAAGAGAATAGAATGATATGAATAAGGAGTGCATAATGAGCCCAATGGGTGTCCCTGAGATGTAGTAGAAGTTGTGGAAGGACCCATAGAAACAGGGAGTTATGAGAATGGGCATCCTAGCAGGACATCAAAGGGGACTTTAGAGACCCATTTCATGACCCAACGTCACCTCTACATCACCAATAAAACGTCACTTGCAGTCTTTCTGTGATTAAAAGTGGGCT
>JAPXFY010000025.1:50866479-50871479 GCA_030674185.1 Monoplex corrugatus | reverse complement strand
ACAGGTTTGTCCTCAAGTTCTGACATAACTGTCTCTCAGAAAAACTAAGTGTTTCTCAACCTTCAAACGGCACCTGAAAACCCACCTCTTTCAAACTCATCTAACCTGAAGAGCCTTAGTTTGCAAGTCTGTCATCAGACTAATCTCTCCTGCCTGTATAACAGTATTTTGTATAAGGGCCTATAGAGCAAGGTGTGTGTGTGTGCGTGCATGTGTGTATATGTGTGTGTGTGTGTGTGTGTGTGTGTGTGTGTGTGTGTGTGTGTGTGTGTGTATGTGTGTGTGTGTGTGTATGTGTGTGCTTGAGTGAGCATGTGTGTGTATCACTGTATGTGTACAGCTGAGGAAGGGATAGGGGAGAAATTGAGTGGGAAAGAGACTGAAATACTTTAAGAAACTTTTTCAAATCTTTGTTTGTATGTAAATTGTGATGTATGATAGGCGAATAGTTCATAATTTGTGAGGAATTTTGATTGTCAAGGTATTAATGCTGTAATACTGAAGTTGTAATGTTTTTCCTGTATATGGATTAGAATTTTTCTGTTTTTATCTTCATTCAAAATATTGATTATAATTTTATGTACAACTATTGCATGCATAAACACACACACACGCATGCAAACATAGCACACGCACACACACACACACTCTCTCTCTCTCTCTCTCTCTCACACACACACACACACACACACACACACACACACACATTCTTACAAACACACGCGCACAGCAACGCACACGCACGCACACACACATGTACACACACACGTACGCAAGCACACACACGCAGCAATATATAAACACAGTATGCCTCTTTATTCATATGAAAAATCTGTTAATCTTTCTTCATTACATAAGTCAGTGTTTAAATTTTAATATTCTGTGGTTTCTTATCTGTCTTCTTACTTGAAAAGCTTTAATGTTTGTTGTTATCTTATTGTGTATGTAATTGTGAACATTTTTTATCACCTTTTGCCTTTCTTGCGAAATGTAAAGCGCTGGTGAGCATGTTTTTATATGGAATATGCGCTATACAAATAAACATTATTATTATTATTATTATTAACTATATTTTTTTAAAAACCCTTTGGCTCCTGCACCCTATCTATCAACTGCAAAAATTTAACACTTTGATTCCCTCACCCTGCAGGAAGCTGGTGAATAAGGTGAGTCATAGGGTTAAGCCTTTCCTTCGCTAGTATGCTTGACAATGCAGGAAGCTCATAAACAGGGTTAAAAGAAATTCTTTAATTTTGGCTGTCCAACTTCCACGCTATTTCATTAGTCACAAGAGTCTGGGACAGTGTTTCATAACGTTATAATGGTGCATTATGAGGGGAGATGATAATCACAATCCTTTGAAGTTCCATTCAGGGTTGAGACTGTATGACATGTCTGTACTGTACGCTTTTCATATCACATTTTGGGTTAAAAAAAAAAAAAAAGAAAGAAAAGCCCTGATACAGACACCTGCTGTGTTGATCAGGAAATCTGGGTAACACCTTCAATAATGAAGTAAACGAATAATGGCTACCTGGTTGAACCTGGCTCTCAGTTACAAAAAAGGCTACTTACTGCGTAGCTTTCATCGGCGATCCAGCCGACTTCTTCAGCGTAACTGCTGGGTTGAGAATTGGCTTCAGTGCGCACCGCCGTGACCGAACTCACGACAGTGCGACTGAATAAGTGAGGAGTACACCGATGGCAGGTTGTGTCGGCCCCGGTCACGGTTGAGGGTGGGGTTCCTTGCGGCGATGTAAAGCTGCCTCCTTTACTCCCCTCTGGAACCATCTTGCTTCTTTGTCGAGAACTTGCACACTGTCCTTTTAAAAGTGGTGTTGGGTGTGGGTCAGATGTTCTCCCACTGGAGAGGGCTCACGTTTGTGTTCTTTTAATCTTTTGTGCAAGTTGCGCAGTCCTGGCAGTCTATCTTGTATATCACCCCTGATGTGTCCAAAAAGAAGTAAACGAAATTCGACTATTTGGTCTCAGTACATTCTTCCTAGTTTGCCTACAACATGCTCAACTCTGAGAACGAGCCTATTGGGGTTGAAAAATTCCACAATGATTTTAACAGAACTGAAGGGATTACAACTATATTCTTACGTCTTCTCCATAGATCTCTTTTTTTTTCTTGAGAAGAGAAGAAAATAAATCCTTCTTTTTTCAAGGTGTAAATCTTCACGGCTACAAACAAAATCCAAACAAGAAGTAATCAAAGAAGCAAATCAACAAGAAGAACTCAGGTATTATTTATGTGGATAGATTTCTGTTGGACATCAGTGATTCAGCCAGGTAGCCATTATATCAGTGATTCACTTACAAAACTTGAGCCCATTGGTGTGTGTGAGTGTGTGTGTGTGTGTGTGTGTGTGTATGTGTGTGTGTGTGTGTGTGGTGTGTGTGTGTGTGTGTGTGTGTGTGTGTGTGTGTGTGTGTGTGTGTGTGTGTGTGTGTGTTTGACTTTATCGCAGATGAGCATGTTGACATTGCTTTTATCACAGAGACATGGCTTAACCCCCTTGGTCATGAACCTATACATGCTAGCCTCACTCCGAGAGGTTACAGGCTTGCTTCTTTCCATCGCTCATCCCGAGGTGGCGGTATCGCCATCCTCTACAACGACTCACTCCATTCCCGCATATCTTTCTCGCAGTCTCTGCCTTTCTCCCATCCTTCTTTCGAGCACGTTGAAGTATCATTCCAATCCACCCCTCACCCCATCACCTTCTCCTGTGTCTATCGACCTCCACCTAGCTCTGCCAACAAACTCACCACATCCACGTTTCTCTCTGACTTTGACCAACTGCTTGACCACTACTGCCTCTTACCTGGAAATCTCATCATTCTAGGTGACATCAATGTCCACTATGACAACACTCACCGTTATGACACAAGACATATCATCAACTCTCTGTCCAATCACAATATGACTCAACACATTTCTGAACCAACCCATCAAAAAGGTCACATTCTTGACTGGATCATTTCTCGTGATCACCACAATTCAGCTACTGACAACTGCTTAGTTCTTTCTACCCGTCTAACTTCAGCCCTTCCATTTGATCACTCTGCAATTCTCTGTTCTCTTGACATTTCTCCTCCTTCCCGTACCACGCGCATAGTGACTCGACGCAATCTCAAATCTATCGACCTCTCCACATTTTCATCTGATGCCTCCCGTCTCCTTTCTTAAAAGTCACATAACCTTGCCGATGAATTCTATACTACTCTCCACCATCTTCTGGACACGCATGCTCCAGCCACAACCCGTCTTTTACCTGGTCGCCCCCCTACCCCCTGGCTCACTCATGAGATTGCCCGTGCAAAACGTACCCGCCGCAGAGCAGAGCGCCGCTGGCTCAAATCCAAACTCACTGTACACAGGCAACTTTTCCAAGCCTCTAAAACAAAAGTATCCACCCTCATTGCATCTGCAAAAACAAGCTATTTCCAAACCAAAATCCTGAATGCCTCTTCTTCAAAAGAACTCTTTACAACCATGAATCATATCCTTGGCACACGAAAAGATTTACCTCTCCCAACAAAACATACAAATGAAGAACTCCCATCTGTATTCTCCAAGTATTTCACCACCAAAATACAAACTCTTCGTGACAGGCTGACAGGACACCCTGTCAACCATGCCCACCTGACCCTTCCTTCTCTGGCACACCTCTTACTACTTTTACCCCAGTCTCACAAGAAGAAATTTTCAACACAATCAGATCCATGTCGTTCAAAACCTGCGAACTGGATCCTCTTCCAGGTTCTCTCTACTCCGACTGTCTCCCTACTCTCCTCCCATTCATCACTGACATCATCAACACTTCTCTTCAAACTGGAACTGTCCCAGATTCTTTCAAGTCTGCTATTGTTCACCCTCTCCTCAAGAAACACAATTTAGACCCAAATGAACTGAAAAATTACCGGCCTATCTCTAATCTCTCTTTCTTGTCAAAACTCTTTGAAAAAGTCGTCCTCAACCAGCTGAACTCTCACCTGTCCGCCAACAATCTCCTCAATCCTTTCCAGTCAGCCTACCGCCAGTGCCATAGCACTGAAACTGCCCTACTACACATTCTCAACAATCTCCTCCTTGCAACTGATACTGGCAAAGTCTCTCTCCTCACACTCCTTGATCTGTCTGCAGCCTTTGATACCATTGACCATGGTATTCTCCTTTCTAGACTTCATCATACTTTTGGCATCTCTGACATTGCTCTCTCCTGGTTCACTTCATATCTATCAAACAGAAAACAAACTGTTCTCATCAATGGCACTTACTCTCAACCTGCATACCTGACCTGTGGTGTTCCACAAGGATCTGTCCTTGGCCCTGTTCTTTTCACTCTTTACACCTCCCCCCTGTCCACCATCATCAACTCCCACTCTATAAAACACCACTTCTATGCTGATGACACCCAACTTCAAGACAGTGACTCACCTGATAATATACAGCGCCTGTTGACTCGCACCACTGAGTGTTACTCGGACATTAAGAACTGGATGACACACAATAGACTTCAGCTCAATGACGACAAGACAGAAGCTATCCTCATTGGCACCCGTCAGAAACTTTATCAGCTGCCTCCTCTTTCTCTCCCATTATGTAACACATCAGTCCCAATTTCTGATTCAGCTAAAAACCTTGGTGTCTGCATTGACTCTACCCTCTCCATGAACAACTTTGTTTCTCAAACTGCCAGATCTTGCTACTATCATCTCCATCGTATAAGGCTGATCAAGAAGTATCTCTCTGTCGAAACAACTGCAAAACTCGTTCTCTCCTTCATAATGTCTCGCATTGACTATTGCAATTCACTCCTGTCTGGTCTTCCTGCCTCCACCATTCACATCCTACAGCGCATTCAAAACAATGCTGTACGCCTTGTACTCAAAAAGAAAAAAGCTGACCACATATCTCCTCTCCTGGCACAACTTCACTGGCTCCCTGTATCAAAGCGCATACAGTACAAACTAGACACCATGTGCTACAA
>JAPXFY010000025.1:50848979-50861479 GCA_030674185.1 Monoplex corrugatus | reverse complement strand
ATTTCCCCTGTTGTGATATAGTCTTTCATCGGACTCTCATCACGCCAAGTTTAATTTCATCTATAACTTCTTCAATAGTTTTTGCATGAAAAGGTAGATTGTTAAACTGGCTTGACCATCTTGTATCTTCCTTTCCATTGGCAAGTAGCTCTGGGGAGAGCCAGACAGCAGAAGGTCCTCAGAGGTCCTCATCATTCACTGTAAAGAAAAAAGTGATCTATCTTTTGATCAGGAGTTTTTGTTTGCTGTTCATTTTAACTCATCGCCACAGCAAATGCCAGAGAACACAAAACAGCTCAAAATCAAAGGAACAAAATCAACAAAATGTACAGTTAAACAAACAACAAGAAAGAAGTGTGTGTGTGTGTGTGTGTGTGTGTGTGTGTGTGTGTGTGTGTGTGTGTGTGTGTGTGTGTGTGTGTGTGTGTGTGTGTGTAGGTACCTATGTGTGGAAGTGGGTTGCGGGTGTGTCGATGTGGATTTAGTGGGGTGGGGGTGGGGGGTTGCTGCGTGTGTGTGTGTGTGTGTGTGTGTGTGTGTGTGTGTGTGTGTGTGTGTGTGTGTGTGTGTGTGTGTGTGTGTTTTGTATGTGTGTGTATGTTTGCGCTCGCGTGCGTGTGTGTGTCTGCGCACATGCGCGTTTGCGTATATATGCCGAGAGACAGAGACGGAGACAGGGACAGAGACAGACACAGAAAGAGAGAATACATCAGTGTGTACATGTGTACATGCGTGCGTTGGATTCTAAGTGCATGTGTTTTGTGTGTTTATTCGTGCGTCCGTGAGTGTGTGTGTGTGTGTGTGTGTGTGTGTGTGTGGTGTGTGTGTGTGTGTGTGTGTGTGTGTGTGTGTGTGTGTGTGTGTGTTCTTCAATTTAACGTCTATTCGCGTAAGTGTTATTCAACAAAACTATACACGAATGAAACAAAACAAATAATAAAGGAAATAAGTTATTATCAAGTGAAAAAAAATGTTGCGTTGAATGATGGTGAGGGAATCCACAAATCACTGTAACAAATGACTACCAGGACTCAGGAGTAAACTTTCAGCAATGTGAAACGTTAACAGAACCTCATCAGAAACACTTGCAATGGAGTCCCTCAGAAACCTTTGGAAAATATGATAACCTGACAGTCGAAAATTACATGGAGAATGTTGGTTGGCTGGTTGGTTGGTTGGTTGGTTGGTTGGTTGGTTGGTTGGTTGATTGGTTGGTTGGTTGGTTGGTTGGTTGGTTGGTTGGTTGGTTGGTTGGTTGGTTGGTTGATTGGTTGGTTGGTTGGTTGGTTGGTTGGTTGGATGGTTGGTTGGTTGGTTGGTTGGTTGGTTGGTTGGTTGGTTGGTTGTTTGGTTGGTTGATTGGTTGGTTGGTTGGTTGATTGGCTGGTTAGTTAGTGGATTTCGTTTGTTTGGTTGGTTGGTTGGTCGGTTGGTTGGCTTGCTTGTTTGTTTGGTGTTTGTCAGTCTTTGTTTTTGTTTGTTTTTGTTTTGTTTTGCTTTGCTTTTGTTTTTTGTTTTGCGTGAGCAGCAACAACTTTGTCTCATGAAATTTGTTTTGAATGCATTCAGCTTTCACCTCTGAAATAATATTGTATATCTGCCTCATTTTCAAACCACTGTAGTTGTTTCAAGTGAAAAGGATACTCTGGGAATTGTGTATGCTGAAAGGTACATGTGACAGTGGAGACACCACAGTCACTGCAGTGTTGTGGGTTGGAAGAACTGATCTGATACAACCTGACAATCACTAGCAATCTAAGAGATGTACATCCTCTGTGACACTGACCAAATGATTTCATTTGTCCTGACTTACCTCTTAGACCTGAGCCACTTCTGCATTAGACACAAAGTGGCATTGTCACGCGCATTTTAGAAATAATCTTACAGTGTGAAGTATATCAAATCCAGCGTGAATCAAAATAGAAAACGAAAAAAGCCAACCATGTTTTTTTTTTTTTAAAGTTCTCCTTTTAGGCACGTCTTTAAATGCGATTTTTGTGTGTCTGTGTGTCTTCCAGAATCCAGAACGATACCAAGAGACGTCATTCGCAATAAAGGAAAACAGAAAACTAGATGTAGAGACGACCGAGATGGATTTGACAAGAACTGGAGAGGAAAAGCGCTGGAACGAAGTGAATGGAAGCAGCTGGGGAAGGCCTACGCCCAGTAACGGACTTTTGATGGCTGAAAGAAAGAAAAAGAGAAAAAAATGTGTATTCCACAGTTACTTTAAGACTTGCTGAGCTCTTTAGTATACAACACACGATAATCTTGATTGTAACTGTTTGGTCAGTCTACCTGACAGCCACGATCCTTTCAAAAAAATCAGAAAAGATCCTGTTCGTTTTTGACACAGCGCTATATGCTGTGTTTGTCAGCACCCAATCTCTCTGGAAGTAGACAACAAATTGGTCCCTCAGTGTTTGGACGCTTAACACTGACAGATGGGGACTCTGGTGAAACATTTAACACATTAGTCCCCCGGGGATTCTCAGTCTTCGTCAATTTTCACCCCTCGTCTGACTGCCGCCATATTTATTGTCACTTACAAGTCTCGCGAGAATTATAATAGTGTCCTGTACTGTCAAAATGATGGTGCTTAAGTCGAAGGTAGAACTTCTCACTCAGAGTCTGTTCACAGTCATGATTTAAAACAAAAGAACAACAAAAACTACATCTAAGTTTACGGGTATGAAGCTGAAAATCAAATCAAATACTTCATCACAAAATCAGATAACAAGTCATAATCATCTGTCAACAGGAGATCAGAGAATAAGCTGAATAAGGTCATAATGTTTGTTGGAAAGGGCATGTCTTATCTCATTACACGATGAAGAAAATTTTAAATTGTTTCTAAACAATGAAAGTAAGATAGGGCATTCAAAGAACATGCCCGGGGGGAGATGTGTGTGTGTCTGTTTGCTTCTGTATGTGTTTGTGCAAAATGTGTGTTAGAAATACATTCTCAGCTGCTCCTAGGTGAATTTGTATCAAATTTAAGTCAAACTTGTGTATCGTCGAGGAGTTGACAATGCATACAATTCGAAATCACATTAATAGCTTTTTACCAAACTTTGGTCAAAGCAAGGGGGTTTTTAAGAGTCGAAAAATCACAAGTTTAAATGATTAAGTTCTAAACTCAAGCTGACATGGATCAAACATTTTCCGAAAATCAATACTCTTGTAGGAAGACGTGTGAATGTCATTTTCTCAGGATCTCATCGCTCAGGAGTCAACAATGCATACATTTGGAAGTCACACTGGTAGCTCTTTACCAAAATTAAGGTCAAAGCTTCAGACTTTTAAGAGTCGAAAAATCACAAGTTTAAATGGTCAAGCTCTAAACTCAAGCTCACATGGACCAGAACATTTTCCAAAAATCAGTACTCTTTCATGAAGACGTGTGAACATCATTTTCTCAGGATTTTGTGATAATATCTGACATCCATTTCCACTGCTGTGATAGTCTTTCATCGTCCTCTCATCACGCCAAGTTTAATTTCAACATATTGCTTCTTCAATAGTTTTTGCATGAAAAGGTAGATTGTTAAACTGGCTTGACCATCTTGTATCTTCCTTTCCAGTGGCAAGAAGCTCTTGGGAGAGCCGGACAGCAGAAGGTCCTCAGAGGTCCTCATCATTCACTCTAAAAGAAAAAAAGTGATTATCTTTTGATCAGGAGTTTTGTTTGCTGTTCATTTTAAATCATCGCCACAGCAAATGCCAGAGAACACAAAACAGCTCAAAATCAAAGGAACAAAATCAACAAAATGTACAGTTAAACAAACAACAAGAAAGAAGTGTGTGTGTGTTTGTTTGTGTGTGTGTGTGTGTGTGTGTGTGTGTGTGTGTATGTGTGTGTGTGTGTGTGTGTGTTCGTGTGTGTGTTCGTGTGTGTGTGTGTGTGTAGGTATCTATGTGTGGAAGTGGGTGTGCGGGTGTGTCGATGTGGATTTAGGGGAGGGGGGAGGTGATGAGTGTGTGTGTGTGTGTGTGTGTGTGTGTGTGTGTGTTTGTTTTGTATGTGTGTGTATGTTTGCGCGCGCGCGCGTGTGTGTGTCTGCGCACATGCGCGTTTGCGTATATATGCCGAGAGACAGAGACGGAGACAGGGACAGATACAGACACAGAAAGAGAGAATACATCAGTGTGTACATGCGTACATGCGTGCGTTGGATTCTAAGTGTATGTGTTTTGTGTGTTTATTCGTGCGTCCTTGAGTGTATGTGTGTGTGTGTGTGTGTGTGTGTGTGTGTGTGTGTGTGTGTATGTGTGTGTGTGTGTGTGTGTGTGTGTGTGTGTTGTGTGTGTGTGTGTGTGTGTGTGTGTGTGTGTGTGTGTGTGTGTGTTCTTCAATTTAACGTCTATTCGCGTAAGTATTTTTCAACAAAACTATACACGAATGAAACAAAACTAATAATAAAGGAAACAAGTTAATATTTAGTGAAAAAAAAAGTTGCGTTGAATGACGGTGAAGGAATCCGCAAATTACTGTGACAAATGACTACCAGGACTCAGGAGTAAACTTTCAGCAATGTCAAACATTAACAGAACATCATCAGAAACATTTGCAACGGAATCCCCAGAAACCTTTGGTAAATATGATAATTAGACAATCGAAAATTACATGGAGAGTGTTTGTGTTTGGTTGGTTGGTTGGTGGCTGGTTGGCTGGTTGGTTGGTTGGTTGGTTGGTTGGTTGCTTGCTTGCTTGCTTGCTTGCTTGCTTGCTTGCTTGCTTCCTTGCTTGCTTGCTTGCTTCCTTGCTTACTTGCTTGCTTGCTTGCTTGCATGCTTGGTTGTTTGGTTGGCTGGTTAGTGGATTTCGTTTGGTTGGTTGGTTGGTTGGTTGGTTGGTTGGTTGGTTGGTTGGTTGGTTGGTCAGTTGGTTGGTTGGTTGGTTGGTTGGTTGGTTGGTTGGTTGGTTGGTTGGTTGGTTGGTTGGTGACTGGTTGGTTGGTTGGTGTTTTGTCAGTTTTTATTTTTGTTTTGTTTTGTTTTGTTTTGCCAGAGCAGCAATAACTATGCCTCCTGAAATTTTTTTCGAATGCATTCAGCTTTCACCTCTAAATCAATATCGTAATGTTGCTTCATTTTCAAACTGCCATACTTGTTTTGAGTGAAAAGGGTAGTTTTGAAACTGTGTATCCTGAAAGGTACGTTTGACAGTGGAGACACCACCGTCACTGCAGTGTTGTGGGTTGGAAGATCTGATCTGACACAACCTGACAATCACTGGCAATCTAACAGATGTACATCCTCTGCAACACTGACCAAATGATTTGGTTTGTCCTGACTTACCTCTTAGGCCTGAGCCATTTCTACATAAGAGACAAAGTGGCATTGTCACGTTCATTTTAGAACTAATCTTCTTGTGTGCAATATATCAAATCTAGCGAGAATGAAAACAGATAACGAAAAAAAAACAACCATGTTTCTAAAAAAAAGTCCTCCTTTTAGGCACGTCTTTAAAAGCGATTTTTGCGTGTCTCTGTATATTCCAGAATCCAGAATGATACCAAGAGACGTCATTCGCAATAAAGGAAAACAGAAAACTAGATGGAGAGACGACTGAGATGGATTTGACAAGAACGGGAGAGGAAAAGCGCTGGAACGAAGTGAATAGAAACAGCTGGGGATTGCCTACACCCAGCAACGGACTTTCGATGGCTGAAAGAAAGAAAAAGAAAAAATGTGCATTCCACAATTACCTTAAAACTTGCTGAGCTCTTTAGTATACAACACACGATAATCTTCATTGTAACTGTTTGGTCAGTATACATGAGAGCCAGGATTCTTTCAAAAAAATCAGCAAAGATCCTGTTCGTTTTTGACACAGCGCTATATGCTGTGTTTGTCAGCACCCAATCTCTCTGGAAGTAGACAACAAATTGGTCCCTCAGTGTCTGGACGATTAACACTGACAGATGGGGACTCTGGTGAAACATTTAACACATTAGTCCCCCAGGGATTCTCAGTCTTCGTCAATTTTCTCCCCTCGTCTGACTGCCGCCATATTTATTGTCACTTACAAGTCTCACGAGAATTATAATAGTGTCCTGTACTGTCAAAACGATGGTGTTTAAGTCGAAGGTAGAACTTCTCACTCAGAGTCTGTTCACAGTCATGATTTAAAACAAAAGAACAACAAAAACTACAACTCAGTTTACGGGTATGAAGCTGAAAATCAAATCAAATACTTCATCACAAAATCAAATAAAAAGTCATAATCATCTGTTAACAGGAGATCAGAGAATAAGCTGAGTAAGGTCATTAATTTTTGTTGGAAAGGGCATGTCTAATCTCATTACGAGATGAAGAAAAATTTAAACTGCTGTTTCCAAACAATGAAAGTAAGATAGGGCATTCAAAGAACATACCCAGGGAGGTGTGTGTGTGTGTGTCTGTGTGCCTCTGTATGTGTGTGTGCACAAAGTGTATTAGAAATACATTCTCAGCTGCTCCTAGGTGAATTTGTATCAAATTTAAGTCAAACTTGTGTATCGTCGAGGAGTTGGCAATGCATACAATTCGAAGTCATATTAATAGCTCTTTATCAAATTTTGGTCAATGCTTTGGGCTTTTAAGAGTCGAAAAATCACAAGTTTAAATGGTCAAGTTCTGAAGTCAAACTTACATGGATCAAACATTTTCCGAAAATCAATACTCTTGTAGGAAGACGTGTGAACATCATTTTCTCAGGATCTTATTACTGACGAGTTGTCAATGCATACATTTGGAAGTCACACTGGTAGCTCTTTACCAAAATTAAGGTCAAAACTTCAGACTTTTAAGAGACGAAAAATCACAAATTTAAATGGTCAAACTCTAAACTCAAGCTCACATGGACCGGAACATTTTCCAGAAATCAATACTCTTTCATGAAGACGTGTGAACATCATTTTGTCAGGATTTTGTGATAATATTTGACATCCATTTCTACTGTTGTGATATAGTCTTTCATCGTCCTCTCATCACGCCAAGTTTAATTTTATCTATAACTTCTTCAATAGTTTTTGCATGAAAAGGTAGATTGTTAAAATGGCTTGACTATCTTGTATCTTCCATTCCAGTGGCAAGAAGCTCTGGGAGAGCCAGACAGCAGAAGGTCCTCAGAGGTCTTCATCATTTACTCTAAAAGAAAAAAGTTATCTATCTTTTGATCAGGAGTTTTGTTTGCTGTTCATTTTAAATTAAATCATGGCCACAGCAAATGCCAGAGAACACAAAACAGCTCAAAAATCAACAAAATGTACAGTTAAACAAACAACAAGAAAGAAGTGTGTGTGTGTGTGTGTGTGTGTGTGTGTGTGTGTGTTGTGTGTGTGTGTGTGTGTGTGTGTGTGTGTGTGTGTTTTGTATGTGTGTGTGTGTGTGTGTGCGCGCGCGTGTGTGTGTGTGTGTCTGCACACATGCGCGTTTGCGTGTATGCCGAGAGACAGAGACAGAGTCAGAGGCGGAGACAGGGACAGAGACAGATACAGAAAGAGAGAATACATCCGTGTGTGCATGCGTACATGCGTGCGTTCGATTCTAAGTGTATGTGTTTTGTGTGTTTATTCGTGCGTCCTTGAGTGTATGTGTGTGTGTGTGTGTGTGTGTGTGTGTGTGTGTGTGTGTGTGTGTGTGTGTGTGTGTGTGTGTGTGTGTGTGTGTGTGTGTGTGTGTGTGTGTGTGTGAGTGTGTGTGTGTGTGTGTGTGTGTGTGTATGTGTGTGTGTGTGTGTGTGTGTTCTTCAATTTAACGTCTATTCGCGTAAGTATTTTTCAACAAAACTATACACGAATGAAACAAAACTAATAATAAAGGAAACAAGTTATTATTAAGTGAAAAAAAAGTTGCGTTGAATGACGGTGAAGGAATCCGCAATTTACTGTAACAAATGACCACCAAGACTCAGGAGTAAACTTTCAGCAATGTCAAACATTAACAGAACATCATCAGAAACATTTGCAACGGAACTCAGAAACCTTTGGTAAATATGATAATCTGACAGTCGAAAATCACATAGAAAATGTTGGTTGGTTGGTTGGTTGGATGGTTGGTTGGTTGGTTGGTTGGTTGGTTGGTTGGTTGGTTGGTTGGTTGGTTAGTTGGTTAGTTGTTTAGTTGGCTGGTTGGTTGGTTGGTTGGTTGGCTGGTTGGTTGGTTGGTTGGTTGGTTGGTTGGTTGGTTGGTTGGTGGGTGGGTGGGTTGGTGGGTGGGTTGGTTGGTTGGTTGGTTGGTGGGTTGGTTGGTTGGTTGGTTGGTTGGTGGGTTGGTGGGTTGGTGGGTGGGTCAGTTGATTGGTTTCTATTTTTTTGTGTCTCCTGAAGTTTGTTTTGAAAGCATTCAGCTTTCACTTCTGAATCAATATTGTAATTTGCCTCATTTTCAAACTGTCATACTTGTTTTGAGTGAAAAGGATAGTTTGCGAACTGTGCATGCTGAAAGGTACATGTGACAGTGGAGACACCACTCCTGTGTGTCTGTGTGTCTTCCAGAATCCAGAACGATACCAAGAGACGTCATTCGCAATAAAGGAAAAGAGAAAACTTGGTGGAGACAGGACCTAGATGGATTTGACAAGAACTGGAGAGGAAAAGCGCTGGAACGAAGTGAATAGAAGCAGCTGGGGAAGGCTTACGTCCAACAACGGACTTTCGATGGCTGAAAGAAAGAAAAAGAAAAAAATATGTATTCCACAATTACTTTAAAACTTGCTGAGCTCTTTAGTATACAACACACGATAATCTTGGTTGTAACTGTTTCGTCAGTCTACCTGACAGCCACGATCCTTTCAAAAAAATCAGAAAAGACTCTGTTCGTTTTTGACACAGCACTATATGCTGTGTTTGTCAGCACCCAATCTCTCTGGAAGTAGACAACAAATTGGTCCCTCAGTGTTTGGACGCCTAACACTGACAGATGGGGACTCTGGTGAAACATTTAACACATTAGTCCCCCGGGGATTCTCAGTCTTCGTCAATTTTCTCCCCTCGTCTGACTGCCACCATATTTATTGTCACTTACAAGTCTCGCGAGAATTATAATAGTGTCCTGTACTGTCAAAATGATGGTGCTTAAGTCGAAGGTAGAACTTCTCACTCAGAGTCTGTTCACAGTCATGATTTTAAAACAAAAGAACAACAAAAACTACAACTGAGTTTACGGGTATGAAGCTGAAAATCAAATCAAATACTTCATCACAAAATCAAATAACAAGTCATAATCATCTGTCAACAGGAGATCAGAGAATAAGCTGAATAAGGTCATTATTTTTGTTGGAAAGGGCATGTCTAATCTTATTACGCGAAGAAGAAAAATTTTAACTGTTGTTTCCAAACAATGAAAGTAAGATAGAGCATTCAAAGAACATGCCCGGGGAAGGGATGTGTGTGTGTGTGTGTCTGTGTGCCTCTGTATGTGTTTGTGCACAAAGTGTGTTGGAAATACATTCTCAGCTGCTCCTGGGTGAATTTGTATCAAATTTAAGTCAAACTTGTGTATTGTCGAGGAGTTGGCAATGCATACAATTCGAAGTCAAATTAATAGCTCTTTACCAAATTTTGGTCAATGCTTTGGGCTTTTAAGAGTCGAAAAATCACAAGTTTAAATGGTCAAGTTCTGAAGTCAAACTTACATGGATCAAACATTTTCCGAAAATCAATACTCTTGTAGGAAGACGTGTGAACATCATTTTCTCAGGATCTTAATACTGAGGAGTTGTCAATGCATACATCTGGAAGTCACACTGGTAGCTCTTTACCAAAATTAAGGTCAAAACTTCAGACTTTTAAGAGACGAAAAATCACAAATTTAAATGATCAAACTCTAAACTCAAGCTCACATGGACCAGAACATTTTCAAAAAATCAGTACTCTTTCATGAAGACGTGTGAACATCATTTTCTCAGGATTTTGTGATAATATCTGACATCCATTTCCACTGTTGTGATATAGTCTTTCATCGGACTCTCATCACGCCAAGTTTAATTTCATCTATAACTTCTTCAATAGTTTTTGCATGAAAAGGTAGATTGTTAAACTGGCTTGACCATCTTGTATCTTCCTTTCCATTGGCAAGAAGCTCTGGGGAGAGCCAGACAGCAGAAGGTCCTCAGAGGTCCTCATCATTCACTGTAAAGAAAAAAAGTTATCTATCTTTTGATCAGGAGTTTTTGTTTGCTGTTCATTTTAAATCATCGCCACAGCAAATGCCAGAGAACACAAAACAGCTCAAAATCAAAGGAACAAAATCAACAAAATGTACAGTTAAACAAACAACAAGAAAGAAGTGTGTGTGTGTGTGTCTGTGTGGTGTGTGTGTGTGTGTGTGTGTGTGTGTGTGTGTGTGTGTATGTGTGTGTGTGTGTGTGTGTGTGTGTGTGTGTGTGTAGGTACCTATGTGTGGAAGTGGGTTGCGGGTGTGTCGATGTGGATTTAGTGGGGTGGGGGGGGGTTGCTGCGTGTGTGTGTGTGTGTGTGTGTGTGTGTGTGTGTGTGTGTGTGTGTGTGTGTGTGTGTGTGTGTGTGTGTGTGTGTGTGTTTTGTATGTGTGTGTATGTTTTCGCTCGCGCGCGTGTGTGTGTCTGCGCACATGCGCGTTTGCGTATATATGCCGAGAGACAGAGACGGAGACAGGGACAGAGACGGACACAGAAAGAGAGAGTACATCTGTGTGTGTATGTGTGCATGCGTGCGTTCGATTCTAAGTGTATGTGTTTTGTGTGTTTATTCGTGCGTCCTTGAGTGTATGTGTGTGTGTGTGTGTGTGTGTGTGCGTGTGTGTGTGTGTGTGTGTGTGTGCGTGTGTGTGTGTGTGTGTGTGTGTGGTGTGTGTGTGTGTGTGTGTGTGTGTGTGTGTGTGTGTGTGTGTGTGTGTGTGTGTGTGTGTGTGTGTGTGTGTGTGTGTGTTCTTCAATTTAACGTCTATTCGCGTAAGTGTTATTCAACAAAACTATACACAAATGAAACAAAACTAATAATAAAGGAAACAAGTTAATATTTAGTGAAAAAAAAAGTTGCGTTGAATGATGGTGAAGGAATCCGCAAATTACTGTAACAAATGACCACCAAGACTCAGGAGTAAACTTTCAGCAATGTCAAACATTAACAGAACATCATCAGAAACATTTGCAACGGAATCCCCAGAAACCTTTGGTAAATATGATAATTAGACAATCGAAAATTACATGGAGAGTGTTTGTGTTTGGTTGGTTGGTTGGTTGGTTGGTTGGTTGGTTGGTTGGTGGGTGGGTGGGTGGGTTGGTTGGTTGGTTGGTTGGTTGGTTGGTTGGTTGGTTGGTTGGTTGGTTGGTTGGTTGGTTGGTTGGTTAGTGGATTTCGTTTGTTTGGTTGGTTGGTTGGTCGGTTGGTTGGCTTGCTTGTTTGTTTGGTGTTTGTCAGTCTTTGTTTTTGTTTGTTTTTGTTTTGTTTTGCTTTGCTTTTGTTTTTTGTTTTGCGTGAGCAGCAACAACTTTGTCTCATGAAATTTGTTTTGAATGCATTCACCTCTGAATTAATATTGTATATCTGCCTCATTTTCAAACCGTCATACTTGTTTCAAGTGAAAAGGATACTCTGAGAATTGTGTATGCTGAAAGGTACGTTTGACAGTGGAGACACCACCGTCACTGCAGTGTTGTGGGTTAGAAGAACTGATCTGACACAACCTGACACTGGCAATCTAAGAGATTTTACATTATCTGCCACACTGACTAAATGATTTCATTTGTCCTGACTTACCTCTTAGGCCTGAGCCATTCTACATAAGACACAAAGTGGCATTGTCACGCGCATTTTAGAAATAATCTTATAGTGTGAAGTATATCAAATCCAGTGCGAATGAAAGTAGATAAGGAAAAAAGCCAACCATGTTTTTTAAAAAAAAGTCCTCTTTTTAGGCGCGTCTTTAAAAGCGATTTTTGCGTGTCTGTGTGTCTTCCAGAATCCAGAACGATACCAAGAAACGTCATTCGCAATAAAGGAAAACAGAAAACTTGGTGGAGACAGGACCTAGATGGATTTGACAAGAACGGGAGAGGAAAAGCGCTGGAACGAAGTGAATAGAAGCAGCTGGGGAAGGCCTACGTCCAACAACGGACTTTCGATGGCTGAAAGAAAGAAAAAGAGGAAAAAAATGTGTATTCCACAATTACTTTAAAACTTGCTGAGCTCTTTAGTATACAACACACGATAATCTTGATTGTAACTGTTTGGTCAGTCTACCTGACAGCCAGGATCCTTTCAAAAAAATCAGAAAAGATCCTGTTCGTTTTTGACACAGCGCTATATGCTGTGTTTGTCAGCACCCAATCTCTCTGGAAGTAGACAACAAATTGGTCCCTCAGTGTCTGGACGCCTAACACTGACAGATGGGGACTCTGGTGAAACATTTAACACATTAGTCCCCCGGGGATTCTCAGTCTTCGTCAATTTTCTCCCCTCGTCTGACTGCCGCCATATTTATTGTCACTTACAAGTCTCGCGAGAATTATAATAGTGTCCTGTACTGTCAAA
>JAPXFY010000025.1:50823979-50838979 GCA_030674185.1 Monoplex corrugatus | reverse complement strand
TCAACAAGAAGAACTCAGGTGTCATTTCTGTGGATAGATTTCTGTTGGACATCAGTGATTCAGCCAGGTAGCCATTATATCAGTGATTCACTTACAAAACTTGAACCCATTGGTGTGTGTGTGTGTGTGTGTGTGTGTGTGTGTGTGTGTGTGTGTGTGTGTGTGTGTGTGTGTGTGTGTTTGTGCGTGTGTGTGTGTTGTGGGTGAATGTGTGTGGGTGTGTGTGTGTGTGTTTGTGTGTGTGAGAGTGTGTGTGTGTGTGAGTGTGTGTGTGTGTGTGTGTGTGTGTGTGTGTGTGTGTGTGTGTGTGTGTGTGTGTGTGTGTGTGTGAAGTGAGAGAGAGAGAGAGAGAGAGAAAGAGAAAGAGAGAGAGAAACACATACACATCCACTCTCTTTTTCCCTGCGAGCGAGTGAGTGTGCGTGTGTGTGTGCGTGTGCGTGTGTGTGTGTGTGTCCGTGTATGTGTGTTTGTGAGTGTGTGTGTATGTGAGTTGTTGTTATTGTTTTTGTTATTGTTTTAATTACTGTTGTCATTATTATTACTGTTGTGTGCGTGACAGAGCGTGCGTGCATGCGATTTACGTGTGTGAATGGATGCGCATTTGCCATGTGCGTGAACATGAGCGAAGAGACAATGCTAGTTTATGTAAGAGAGAGGACAAATATGAATACGACTGTTCACTGCTTCCATAGAGGGAGTACAGAACTGTGTGCGAAGATCAATGAAAATATGTGATACAGATCTTTAAACTTGACAGATATTAGGAACCAGAAGAACAAGAAAACCAATATAAGCGTGTATCCAACAAAACAAAACAGATATTATCACAAAATTCTTCATGAATATATATGTATAAGATCCAAAACAAGTGCGAATGCCCGCGCCCAAGCAAACAGGAACCAGAAGAACAAGAAAAACCAATGTAAGCGCGTATTCAACAAAACAAGATAAGACAAGCGCAAATTTTCGGCCAACCGGCCTTTGTCAAGCGCGAACGCACGGTCACAAACAGACCACAAACGACACCAAACAACGAATAATAAAAAGAGGGCTAAAAACTTCCCTGCCGCCTCGTCCAGTGGATGAAAAGGGACCAAATGGAATGCCCATGTTTGGTGTTTGTGGTCTGTCTGTGACCGTGCGTTCGCGCTTGACAAAGGCCGGTTGGCCGAAAAATTGCGCTTGTCTTGTCTTGTTTTGTTGAATACGCGCTTACATTGGTTTTCTTGTTCTTCTGGTTCCTTTTTATATATGTATGTATACATATATATATATATATATGTATGTATGTGTGTGTGTGTGTGTGTGTGTGTTGTTTTTGTGTGTGTGTGTGTGTGTGTGTGTATGTGTGTGTGTGTGTGTGTGTGTGTGTGTGTGTGTGTGTGTGTGTGTGTGTGTGTGTGTGTGTGTGTGTGTGTGAGTGTGTGTTTCATAGAGGGAGGACAGAGCTCTGTGCGAAGATCAATGAAAATATGTGATACAGATATGTAAACATGACAGATATTATCACAAAATTCTTCATGAATATATATATATATATATGTATGTGTTTGTGTGGTGTTGGGTGTGTGTGTGTGTGTGTGTGTGTGTGTGTGTGTGTGTGTGTGTGTGTGTATGTGTGTGTGTGTGTGTGTGTGTGTGTGTGTGTGTGTGTGTGTGTGTGTGTGTGTGTGCGTGCGTGTGTGTGTGGTGTTTGTGTGTGTGTGTGTTTTGTTGTTGATTTTTTTTTGTTGTAATTATTGTCGTTATTGTTGTGTGCATAAGAGTTTGCGTGCATGCGGTTTACGTGTGTGAATGGGCTCGCATTTGCCATGGGCATGAACATGAGCATGGACACAATGCTAGTTTATGTTAAGGGAGGAGACACAAAGCGATAAACAACGACAGCAGAGGAGGGAGGTGCAGCTGCTGAGATGTAGAAGTTGTCGCGAGACCCAATGAGGCAAGGAATTATGTGAATGAGCAGCCTAGCAGGGCATCAAAGCTGACCTAGGAGACGTATTTCATGACCCCACGTCGCCTCTCCATCACCACAAAATGCCGCTTACAGCCTCTCCGAGATTAAAAGCGGTTGGAGGAAATCCTGCTTGTTCCAGTCTGTACTCAGACCAGCGCTGCGCGAGACTTAATCTGATGACATTATTTTTCTGTCGTAGGTGTTATTTTTGTATGAAGGGTGGAGAAGAAAGAGAAACAGACAAACAGACTGACAGACAGAGAGAGAGACAGAGACAGAGAGAGACAGACAGAGAGAGGTGAAGAGAGAGAGACAGAAACAGAGACATACAGGAAGAAAAGAGAGAGAGAGAAACAGAGAAACAGATGGACAGAGAGACATTCACAGAGAGATGGGCAGAGAGGGGAGAGAGAAACAGAAAAGGGAGAGAGAGAGAGGGGGGGAGGGAGGGAGGGAGAGAGAGAGAGAGAGAGAAACAGATGGAAAGAAACACTCACAGACAGAGGGACAGAGAGAGAGAGAGAAACAGATGGACATAAACACTCACAGACAGAGGGACAGAGAGGGACAGACAGAGAGAGAGAGAGAGAAACAGATGGACAGAAACACTCATAGACAGAGGGACAGACAGAGAGAGAGAGAGAGAGAGAAACAGATGGACAGAAACACTCACAGACAGAGGGACAGACAGAGAGAGAAACAGATGGACAGAAACACTCACAGACAGAGGGACAGACGGCCAGAGAGAGAGAAACAGATGGACAGAAACACTCATAGACAGAGGGACAGACAGAGAGAGAGAGAGAAACAGATGGACAGAAACACTCACAGACAGAGGGACAGAGAGAGAGAAACAGATGGACAGAAACACTTACAGACAGAAGGACAGAGAGAGAGAAACAGATGGACAGAAACACTCACAGACAGAGGGACAGAGAGAGAGAAACAGATGGACAGAAACACTCACAGACAGAGGGACAGACGGCCAGAGAGAGAGAAACAGATGGACAGAAACACTCACAGACAGAGGGATAGAGAGAGAAAGAGAGAGAAACAGATGGACAGAAACACTCACAGACAGAGGGACAGAGAGAGAGAAACAGATGGACAGAAACATTTACAGACAGAGGGACAGAGAGAGAGAGAAACAGAAAAGGAGATAGCAAGAGAGAGAGAGAAACAGATGGACAGAGATACTCACAAAAAGAGGGACAGAAAAGGGAGACAGAAACAGAAAAGGAGAGAGAGAGAGAGAGAGAGAGAGAGATAGGACAAATACGAATACGATTGTTCACTGCTTTCACAGAAAGACATAAGAAAGTGTGTGCGAAGATCAATCCAAATACGTGACAGCTGTTTAAACATGACAGATATTGGCATGAAGTATTTCGTGAAAAAAATATGCATACAATATCATATATATATATATATATATATATATATATATATATATATATATATATATATATATACATATATATATATACATATATACATGTATATATATATATGTATATGTATATATCTCTATCTATATCTATATATATATTATATATATGTATATATATATATGATGCTGGTGTGAGCCTACGATGATTCTTCGAATTATCACTGCAGTGTGTAATTTTCACCTATAAATGGCATCATCAGGATCATATTTATATTCTGAAAATAGAAACAAAACACCTTTTGTTAAGGAAACAGTAAACATGAAATGGGGACAAGCATAAGCGGTCAAGGAAAAGCCAGACTACAACTTAATGGTCAGTTCCCTACGCCTATACTCATTCTTTACATTTATCCCCGGGTCGATATCTCTGATCCACAGCGCCTCCAGGGTCATGCGATAATCCTCGCCCCTTGTGGTTGAAGCCAAACTCTCAACATCTTCTGACCCCATTGTAACCTTACATTGTGCGAGATGCTTTTTTACAGGCCCAGTGTTGTTGATGTGTTCACGGAAACGGGTTTGTAAATGTCGGACAGTCTGTCCAACATAGCACGCCTTACAGTGTGGACATGTCAGTTTGTAAACCACCCCACTCCGGATCAACTTTGGCACTTGTGCCTTCAAGGACGGCAAAACAGTCCTTAGTTTTCGCAAGGTCATAACGATTGTACATGGAGCATTACATTTATGTAGAGCACGGGCATATTCATCAGAAACATTTCCACTATATTGTACGAACAAACAGATTGACACTCTTTTTATCCCCCTCTTCGCCCTTTCCCTTTTCACTTTCGCTTGGCACCATTATCTTTGATAGTGTCGACTCTATTATCGGATCGTAAAATTCAGGCAGCTATTGATTTTGTTCCATTACCCCTTTCGCCCTCTCCAAGCTTTCGTGGAAGTGTTCCCAGGAGCTGCATGCTCGATGAATTCGATGGACAAAACCGGAGACCACTGAACGCTTGTATCGCTTTGTAGCAAGAGCATGGAAGTTCATTATCAGGCCCATATCTGTTGGTATATTAAAAAAAGGTAGAATATAGCAAGCCTTCTTGATTGATAATTCATATTATGAATGGATGGATAAATATATATATATATATATATATATATGTGTGTGTGTGTGTGTGTATACATATATATGTGTGTGTGTGTGTGTGTGTGCAGATAGATAGATAGACAGACAGACAGACAGATAGATAGATAGATAGATAGATAGATAAATAGATAGATAGATAGATAGATAGATAGACAGATAGATAGAGGTGTGTGTGTGTGTGTGTGTGTGTGTGTGTGTGTGTGTGTGTGTGTGTTATATACATACATGTATATTTATGTGTGTGTGTGTGTGTGTGTGTGTGTGTGTGTGTGTGTGTGTGTGTGTGTGTGTGTGTGTGTGTGTGTGTGTGTGTGTGTTTGTACAAGCAAGCGGCCTCACGATGAGGAAGCAGCCTGCATGTGTATCTGTGTGGTAGACAACGCTCAAATTCCTTCACGTTCTTAGCATTACTTCTATCATTGAAAACAGCTTGCCTGCTAACAGTCGAAAGCTCCGAGGGCCGGCCTCTGGCGTGGAGATCATCAGGAGAGAATGCGTTGCTGTTTCGGGCTCTTCCTCTCTACAGATTCAATTACGCACCGAGCCCCCTCACCGATGTGAGGTCTCCCTGCCAGTTCGACTGTATGCCTTTGCCATCAACCGTCAGGACTCGCTCCAGGAGGTGTCCTCTCTCTTCAACCAGATCCAATGACTTGCTTTCTCTACGGTCTTCTGTAGAGCTTTTGTCATGGTTTTCACTTTCTTCGGACCAAGTCCAGCCACTTTCATCCACTTTCTGACGCTATTTGCGATGTAACCTCTGCAGCCGACTTCGACTGGGAAGTGCGTTGCTTTCCATCCCGCCTCCTCGCATTCATCGACAAGAGCCTCGTAGCGATTCTCCTTCCGCTCGTGTGCAGCCCTGATATTGTCTTCGTGGGGCACCGTCAGCTCCACAAGGTGCACCTCTCTCTCTTCCTTGCTCCATACCACCAGGTCTGGCTTCTTCGTTGTTGGGATGGGAAAGAATCTCTCGCAGCCCTCAAGGTCTGCGGCTACCTCCCACAGACCACCACACTGGCCATCCGTGGCCTCGCTTGCCTTCTTTCCATCAGGAACCTTGCTTCCTTGCGGTACAAACATGATCTTGCCCAGTCCTTGTTTCTGCGGCTTAAGAGCGTATTTTCCCTCCTCCACCTGCTCCTTCGCCATCTTGGTAAACACCTTGAGCACTTCGTTGTGTCTCCAGGTGTATCTATTCAGGGCCAGGAGGCAGTTTGAGAGGATATGCTTCATGGTTCCTAATTTGCCGCACCTGCACTTGTCATCTTCCTGGACCTTCCATCTGACTAAGTTCACTGGTGAAGGCAGAACATCATAGGTGGACCAGAGAAGAAAGCTTAACCTCAATGTGTTCCACTCCCAGATCTCACTCCATCCAATCTTTCTTTCCACTACATGCTCCTCCCACCCGGTCACCCGCCCTTGTTGAGCACACTGGATGAGGTGAACTTCTCGCCTTTCAGCCTCATTCTCTCGCACCTGCCCTGCTGCAGCTGCTCTTCTGTCTCGTTGGGACATCTTCCTAAAAGGTCTGAAGTCGCCGTTGCCAAGTCCCAACCTGCCCGTCTGTGCTGGACCTACAATGTCGCCATGTTCCAACGAAGAGATGATCTCGTCAGCTGCATCCTCCGCATTCCATTTTCTCGCTGTTCTGACTTCTGGCGGGTCGTCGCTGACTTTTTGATCCCTCGACTCCCTCAGCATCATCACAGTCCTGATCTTTCCTGCTTTGTAGATCTCCACGATGGATGCGAGGGGTAGCTGGAGCTCTCCCTTCTGCCTGTACAGGGCTGATGTGTTGGTTGTGCGAGGCAGCCCCAGCCACTTCCTGATGTAGGTGTTACATGTTTTCTCGATCATCTCAACTCTCGACACGGCGACTTCGTACGTTATCAGCGGCCATGCCAGTCGAGGGTAGAGGGCAAACTGTAAACACCATATCTTATACTTTCCTGGCAGTTTTGTTTGGTCAATCGCTTTCAGCCCATCTTTAGCCTGCTTCATGATTTCCACACCCCGACTCCTGTCTGACAGGGTTCCTGCATACCACCATCCCAAACTTTTCACAGCATTACTTCTACTACTACGATTACTATTAAGCTTACAACTACAACTCCTTCTACTACTCCTAGAAGTAGTGTTTAAAGCCCAGCCAATAGCATAGAGCTGTTTGAAATCAGGGCTGTAACCAACCTTAAAGAAAACACGAACATCTAAATATATTGATCGATTTGGACAACAACAACAAAAGAAAAGAAAGGAAAAACAAGGAAAAGAAAATCACATGCACATACCATTGCATTTACACACATAATCTGAGGATAAACGTCTGGCTTTGGTGATTCCGCCGACTTCACACATTCCGTACCGCATCACGAGATCCTCGTGACTCAGCTTTCTCTCTCCGTGGACCGCGTCACGAGGATTTCGTGTCCTGAACCGTAGTTTCAGTTTCGAGTATATAAATAGAAAATGACCGCGTTGCTGACGTGAATCCTTTTCCGGCAAAGGGAATATACTCTTGTCATTTCCTTTCTGTGTTTACACGACGTTTGAAACGGCAAAAAATACCTTGTTTTCTGACAATACCCCCCTCCGGCCTTTCTCTCTCCTAACATTACTTGGTCAATGGTACAGTGGCCTATTTTCCTGGTAGGAAAAGGGTTAACCACTGGAGATTACAAAAACAAACCTGATTACATATGCACAAAACGTAATACACAAAAAGCAAACTTAAAAACTGGCCTATAATACCTCAGTTGCCACTGAGCAGTTCACAGTTCTTTAGAGCTAAAAATGCAGTTAATACCTATACCCATTTATCAATCCTAAATGATCGAAAATATGTAAGGCTTCATGAAAAACATCCAAGTACATGAACCAGTATAGCAAAAAATTACAAAGGTAGAGACGACAGAAAGCAAAGAATCAAGGCAAAACCACAGACAGTGACAGAAAATTTCTAGCACAAAATTTTCAGAAGGTGGGGACACTATAATATACCAGAAGAGTCTTCACGTATAAAAAAAAATATTTCCAGTTCTGACGCCTTCAGCCAAAATAGGATTAAAACAAGCACCAGTGAACTCCACTGAACCGTCTCAGCAGCAATGCAGGGGTTTTCTCTGGTGGGTGGCCTAACAGTGGCTTGACATCGCTGGCACCTGCGGGCCTCCTGGAACTGGGACTTCGACTGACTAAACTTGGGGTTGTTTGCTGTGGAAGCGGAATAAGCGCCGTGGTATTATAACCACTGAGCGCGGCGCAGAAGTTGCGACAGCGGGGAAAATCTACTGCTCATCTACAAGAAAATATATTGGCCGGAGTATAGACTGCAAACGGCAATGAGTTTGTGTGTTTTGTGGGATCAATGCAAATAGTGTTAGACAGCGCGGCTCTCACAGCGGGAGAGAGTTTCATTTACCACCGTGAAATGATCGATTGACAAACTCTTCCGATTGGTCCGCTCTGGAAGTTTAAATCTCTAACAAACAAACAAGAAAAAAGTAAGTAGATTAGAGACAGATTTACATCGATCGACGGTGAGTCTGTGTGTCTGCTGACGGAAAATAATATGAGAGCAAACACTACTCTACAATTTATAGTGTGAGTTACACGAACTTAAGTTATCCAACCCGTTCTTATATGTGGGGGAATAACTACAAGTATTTATATATGGGGAAAAACTGAAAATGCTTACGTTGGAATGATAAGGGATTGCTTCCAAATCTAATTCTACTTGGGTCATAATTTCTAGATTTACAGGAACACTATATGTCAACCTTTAATAATAATAATAAATAATAAATCACAGTTATATAGCGCTATTCTCCCACACATAGGTAAGGACTCATTGCGCTTTACATTAATTAGTTCATACACACACATACACACACAAACACACACATACACAGATACAAACAAACATACCACACCACACACACACACACACGCATACACACAAAGATGCTGAGGTAGGGTACACTCAAGCCTGTTAGGCGAGACTCAGCACAAGAGAACACAGAATCAAGGAACATATTAAAATAGAAGGAAAATGTATATTTAACTATCAAAAACAAGGCAGGCGGAAAGTTTCGGCCAACTGCAGTCTTTGTCAAACTTCATCAAAGACAAAACAGAAACAGGTTCACTAGGTTTAGGATAAAAACAACACAAAAGCTATAATCAAAGGACATAAACCTTGAGAATTATCTCCCATGTTGTATAGAACTTCTCAAATCTAACACAGTTTGCGCTACCCATTCAGCCAGCATAGAAGCAGATACAAAGTACAGCGCCCAAGCCTACCTTTAAATTCTGCAACTACCCTAAATACAACTATGATAGAAGAGAGAAATACATACAATGTATTGGTTTTATGTTCAAGATTGATATAGTCTTTTATTCTTGAACACAAAAGCCGTCTTCCCTGACTTATCAATGAGCTGAAGAACATTACAGAAGCCACAGTGAGAATTAAACATGTTGAATTGGAACAGAACAGTATGGAAACTATAGCAAGGAGGTAAGGAACACTCACTGTCGGTTTTGCTAATAAAGCTGTAATTATAACTCTTTGACTCCCGTATCCTATCCACCAGTATCCTGCATTGTCAACCATGCCAGCAAAGCAAAAACTTAACCCTTTGATTCCCTCACCCTATCCACCAGTTTCCTGCACTTAACCCTTTGATTCAGTCACCATATCTACCAGCTTCCTGCAGAAAGCTGGTGGATACGGTGAGGGAATCAAAAGGTTAAGTTTTTGCAGTTGATGGATAAGCTGCCAGAGTCAAAGGGTTAAGAAAAGTCATTGTAAATGGCATTCAAATCATTTGGGATTGAAACAGGCAAAGTTAACCCTTTGACTTTCGGCCCTGTCCACCAGCATTCTGCATTGTCAACCATGCTAGCAAAGCAAAAACTTAACCCCTTGACTCCCTAACCCTATCCACCAGCTTCCTGCAGGAAGCTAGTAGGTAGGGTGAGGGAATCAAAGAGTTAAGTGCAGGAAGCTAGTGGATAGGGTGAGGGAATCAAAGGGTTAAGTTTTTGCTGTTGATGGATGGGGTGGGGGAGTCAAAAGATTAAACACTAAAAATGACCTGGGAGCCATAACGCCATGGACGCATCACAAAGCATAACGTTTCAAAAAGAAGTAATGATAACAAATGATATTGGGTAGTCACTGATTTGTTGAGCGACAGATTTGTAGAGCGATTACAACCGCACTATTGTCAACTTTGCATCGCGTCTTTAAACCATCGAAGCACAAATTTCCTTGTCTCTCTGTCTTTCTCTCTGTCTTTCTGTCTGTCAGTCTGTCTGTCTGTCTGTCTCTGTCTCTGTCTCTGTCTCTCTCTCTCTCTCTCTCTCTCTCTCTCTCTCCTCTCTCTCTCAGCTGGTTCAACAAGCAGACATCAAAGAGATATGTAAATTCAAGTCGAGAGGCAGACCAAGGAAGACCTGGATGGACGGTGTGAAGAAGGCTTTGACATCACATATCATTTCTCATCTTCAGGCCTTTCAGCTCGCTGCTGGTTGTAACTTTATATCCTCGTGATATCCAAGATAATACGAGCGGACAGATGAAGGGGGGGGGGGAGGGGAAGAATGAAATATCGCATCCTCTACCTACACAAGAATTATTATCATTTATACGTCTATACGTTCATTTTCAAACTTCACAAAAACATAAACACTAAAATATCTTACATAAATCTACAGCATCGGAAAAGAGAACATATTTTTATGTGTTGTCCATTTTGTTGCAGGTTTTGTCCTTTTTTTCTTTTTTTTTTTTTTTTTTGTGATGGGGGGGGGGGGGGTTCTTTTGGGTTTTGGGTTTTTTTGCTTTCGTGTTTGATTTGATTTTTTTTTTAATCATTTTCGTCTCGTTGTCATTGTTGTTGATTGTTTCAAGTGGGCAATCAATTTTCTGAAATTGCTGTTTGGGTTTCGTTCATTATTCATAATTATTCATAACTGTGTGTCGGGAAATTTGATTTAAAATGATGAGACGGGGAGCTAATCTGCGTTCTTTATCGTGTGGTAAATTGCGTGACAGTGAAGTTTTGGGATCGTTGAAATGCCGCTGCATTTTTCTCGAGTTGATTTACATTGAATATGAATAACTTTTAAGAGACGGGGAAGTATTGATGGATGAAATTTATATAGTGAAGAAAGTGTTTGATTATCTATGGAGATAAATTAGTATAAAACTGAGAATTTATCTTATGAGGAAATAGAGATAATTGTTATAGATGATTGTAGGTATGGATGGATTCATGGACGACATTTATGTTGAAATGTTTTGTTATAGATGTAGATGCATACATTACAGATGATTATATGTAAGGGTGGTTTCGTAGACGGCATTGTGCTGAAATGTTTTGTTGTGGATGTATAAAGTATAGGTGATTATATGTAAGGATTCATATACAGCATTTGTGTTGAACTTGTTTCATAAAAGATGTATAACATTCCATGCTGAGAGTTTTCTTGTTTCAGCCATATAGGCGTTACTTAATTTTATGACCATTGTTTTGTGAAATTATAATAGGCACAATCTTATTATAATTTACACATATATCACGCCTAAACGAATATTATCCATCAAGGAATTTCACTTACTTTTTGTTAGGCCTGATCGGTTCAGCGAACCCTCGTCAGGAATTTCACTTACTTTTTGTTAGGCCTGATCGTTCAGCGAACCTCGTCAGGGAATTTCACTTACTTTTTGTTAGGCCTGATCGGTTCAGCGAACCCTCGTCAGAATTTCACTTACTTTTTGTTAGGCCTGATCGGTTCAGCGAACCCTCGTCAGAATTTCACTTACTTTTTGTTAGGCCTGATCGGTTCAGCGAACCTCGTCAGACTGACGAGGGTTCGCTGAACCGATCAGGCCTAACAAAAAGTAAGTGAAATTCCTTGATGGATAATATTTGTTTAGGCGTGATATATGTGTAAATTATAATAAGATTGTGCCTATTATAATTTCACAAAACAATGGTCATAAAATGTATAACATTATAGATGATAATATGTAAGTTGAATCTGTTGACGACACTTGTGTTGAAACGTTTTACTACAGATGTATACATTTACATAAGGATGGATTCATTAACCATGGATTCATTAACCATGGATTCATTAACGACGCTTGCGTTTAACACTTTCAGCCCTGCGCCCGACAAATTGTCCGGCGTGACTAATCGCCTCTCAGCTCCTGCGCCGACAATTGTCGGGCGCACACACCACTCACTTTCGGTTTCATTAGTATGAATATTCATTACGGAAGGGACGTTACTCCGTCACTCTTCCCTTCTGGTAACTTCGAAAATTCCGCCAAGTCATTTTGAAGCAATTTTACGCAATTTTTTTTGACGTCAAGATGATTAAACAAGCTCGCTACACAGTGCAACAAGTTTTGGATGAAATCCTCCTCGATAAAGGCGGTGATTTTGAGCCTGAAACAGAAGAAACGGCCTCTGAATCGAGTGTATCTTCGTCGATCGGCAATTCACTCGACAAAGAGCCCTCGCAACGACCAAAAATTAATGAAATTGATGAAATGGAGGTGGAAAAAGTACAAATCAGATTTTTTTTTTGTAGTTCTTGTTAATTTTCATGAAATTTTAACTAAGACTGAAAACATCAAATGATCTGAAAATTATATATGAAAGAGAACATTTATATATCAGCAAGCACACAAAACTTCAATGAATTTCATCAAGCAGTTTTTGAGATACAGGTGTTTCATTTGGTTATCCACTGATTGTACAGTTCCCCCCCCCCCACCCCACCCCCAGGCTAGGAGTGCATTTCTCTTGTAAAACAGACAGGGCTGAAAGAGTTAAACGTTTCAGTTATAGATCTATACATTATAGATGACTGCATGTAAAGACGGATCCATAGACGGCATTTACATTGAAATTTCTTGTTTATAGTTGAAGCGGCGACGCGCTGTCAAAGGGGAGAGCATCCCGAGCTTTATATGGTAACTCCATTGGGACAAAAGAAATGAAAATGAGCATCAGCCACCCTTGCTAGGGTCACAGTGAAACCAGGGAGAGCGCATGGCGGATGTGCACATCAGCGGAGGAACTTTGTTTAGTCAACGGTGAAGTACACAAGACGCTGGACAGAGACGCCCAGGGTCACCTAGTTCAGTCAGAGAACTACTGCTCACACTTGTATGGAGTGGCGACCGCAAGTGCTTATTTAGCTAAAGAAAGCAAACGAAATGACACATAGAAGTTCATCCCGCATCGCTCGTCGCGCGGTCAAACAAGGAGCGCGTCCTGCAACGGTGTCTCAGGCTGCAGTCGAAAAATCAGCTACTGAGACCAAAATAATCAAAATACCAAAAACTCGAAACTTCAATACAAGACTGATGAAGGGAAAGAAAGACATCTTCAAGGCTACTCTCAACGCCCGTACACTTCAGAAGGAGGGACCGATACCTGAACTAATTCCGTCAGCAGAATCTACAAACCAAAACATCATTTGCTGCAAGAACATAGAGATTCCTGGACGGTATTTGTGTTGAACTCGTTTAACCCTTTGACTCCTGCACTCTATCCACCAGCATCCTGCATTGCCAACCATGCTAGCAAAGCAAAAACTTAACCCTTTGACTTCCTTACCCTATCCACCATCTTCCTGTAGGAAGTTGGTGGATAGGGTGAGGGGGTCAAAGGGTTAAGTTTTTGCAGTTGGTGGATACGTGCAGGAGTCAAAGGGTTAATATATTATAGATGATTTTATGTAAGGCTGTATCGACAGACGGCATTTGTGTTGAAAGATGACTCTTGTGCTGAAATACTTCATTACAGATGTATACATGTACACTGCAGATGACTACATGTCAGGCTGGATCGATACACGGCATGTGTATTGAAATATTTTCTTTACAGATCTCTACATTACAGATGATCATATATAAAGATGGATCCATAGACGACACTTGCGTTGAAATGTTCTGTTATAGATGTAAAGTATTCATTACAGATGATTACATGTAAGGCTGGATCGATAAATGTTTTTGTGTTGAAATGTTTTATTGTAAATGTAAAGTATATATTACAAATGATTACTTGTAAGGCTAGATCGATAAATGGTTTTTGTGTTGAAATGTTTATTGTAATGTAAAGTATATATTACAAATGATTACTTGTAAGGTTAGATCAATAAATGGTTTTTGTGTTGAAATGTTTTATTGTAAATGTAAAGTATATATGTGACCTTCCATCACGGAATGAGTCGCTTGTCCACTGGCAGCATTTTTGCACAATGGGGCAAAATAAGTGAGAGGGGTGTCGGAGCTCGTTATGGAGTTGTTGATTTTAGCGGATGCCGGAACCCTTCCTGCACATTCTCCATTCAATAAATTACGCATATTGTGGTTCTTTCTTAGTGAAAAAGCTTTTTGCATTACCCTACCCAACATGTAGATGCTGAACTTTCACTTTCGTTTTTCTTGATTTTCTCAAAACTGTGTTTCGGAAGAGTGCCATGTTTGAAAGGCTGTACCTCAGGTATTTATTGTCTGATTTTAAAATGGTTTTCTTCATTAGAAAGAGCAGTAAATGTACATTTAGAAGCAATGAAAAAGTGAAAACTGCCTGAAGTGGACAAGTGACTCATTTCGTGGTGGAAAGTCACATATTACAGATGATTACATGTAACTCTAGATCAATAAATGGCATTTGTGTTGAAATGTTTTCCTTACAGATGTATACGTTCTAGATGTTATTTGTAAGGATGGATTCACAGACGACACTTGTGTTGTACTGTTTTGTTCATGGATGCACATAAGTGTAAGATAAATCAGACAAACGATGCGTTATGGGATTTGAAATGCAGTACTGTAGATTACAGATATGTATGGATGGACAGGACGACAAGGCGTGTATTGGTTTTGAAACGTTTTATTTCTAAACACAGATGGTTTTCAGCAACAGGTCAAAACCAGCCACTTGTACTGAAATACATTGAGCTTCGACAGTACACATGCATGGACTGTTTAGGTGGTAATAATAATGATAATAATAATATTATAATAATAATAAATAGATAGATAGATAGATAGATAGATAGATAGATAGATAGATAGATAGATAGATAGATAGATAGATAAATAGATAGATAGAAGATAGATAGATAGATAGATAGATAATAGATAGATAGATAAATAGATAGATAGATAGATAGATAGATAGATAGATAGATAGATAGATAGATAGATAGTATAGATAGATTGATAGACAGCTAAGCGGAATGTGCACAGAAAAGACAAGAAATCTATCTAAATACTAATTCAACATTTCGGCGGTACACCCCAATTCCTCATGAGGACTTTCTTGACTGCATGTATGTATGTATGTATGTATGTATGTATGTATGTATGTATGTATGTATGTATCTATGTATCTATGTATCTATGTATGTATGTATGTATACATGTATGCATGCATTATGCAT
>JAPXFY010000025.1:50813979-50816479 GCA_030674185.1 Monoplex corrugatus | reverse complement strand
TGCTTTAGACATAAACGTAACGAACTTTTTTAGTTTCTGCCATTACTCATACAAATCTAAACATTGATGAATGTCGGTAGTAAGCGTACTTCTTCGGAATTAACTGTGTTCTAAGAAATTCATACTTAGGCCACATCGTAAGGAAATGAATCTATGTTTCAGTTACATTATTACAGAACGGGCAATTAAGATTTCTGTGACCATTCAGAGAGAGAAGGAGAATGGATGAGACAGACTGAGACAGACAGGCAGACAGACAGAGACAGATACGGACAGGCAGACAGACAGAGACAGATACAGACAGCCAGACAGACAGAGACAGATACAGACAGGCAGACAGACAGAGACAGATACAGACAGGCAGACAGACAGAGACAGATACAGACAGGCAGACAGACAGAGACAGATACAGACAGACAGACAGACAGAGACAGATACAGACAGGCAGACAGACAGAGACAGATACAGACAGGCAGACAGACAGAGACAGATACGGACAGGCAGACAGACAGAGACAGATACAGACAGGCAAACAGGCAGACAGACAGATACAGACAGGCAGACAGACAGAGACAGATACAGACAGACAGAGACAAATACAGACAGGCAGACAGACAGAGACAGATACAGATACAGACAGCCAGACAGACAGACAGGGAGACAAAGTGAGACAGAGAAAGAAGGGGGGCTGAAGAGAGAGAGAGAAAGAGAGAGAGGGACAGACACAAAGACAGAGGGACAGAGAGACAGTGATACAGAGACAGAGACACATAGACGGAGAGACAGTGGCAGAGATACAGACATACAGACAGACAGAAAAATACAAAGACGGAGACAGACAGAAGACAGAAAGAGGTAGAGCGAGACAAACAAACACAGAGAGAAAGAGAAAAACAGACAAACAGACAGAGAAGAGACAGAGTGACGGAGAGACAGACAGAAAGACAGCAAAGAAGGAAAAGCAAAGGTGTGAGAGAAGTAAGTGGATGGGGTAGGTGGAGGGAAATTGGGGGAGGGTGAGGGGGGAGAGGGCGAGAGATGATAAGAGGGCAAGGGGTCACAGTGATGGCCGGCAGTCTCTAAGGACGTTCAATCTGTCTGGCACCCGTCACCACGTCAATGTCGCCCCGCCATCAGCAAGGGAGGGCTCGTAGGAGCAAGGACTGGTGAGAAAGGGGTAGGGAGAGAGGTGGGGAAAGGATGGGAGGGAGGGGAGACTGGGGGGGCAGGGAGGAGGAGGGGAAGGGAAGCGTACTGATGGATGGGTGGGTGAATAAACAAAGGGTAACCAGAAATAACAAGCAAACCAAAGCAAGCGCGCACTCAACACAACAAGACAAAACAAGCGCAAATTTTTCGGCTAACCGGCCTTTATCAAGCGCGAATGCACGGTCACAAACAGACCACAAACAAAACCAAACAACGGATAATTAAAAGAGGACTAAAAACTTCCCTGCCGCCTCGTCCAGTGGATAAAAAGGGACCAAATGGAATGCCCATGTGTTCATGAGCAGTAGTAAGAAGTGGGAGAGGGGAGGCAAATAAATGGTAGTAACCACGTCCAGTACGAAGGTAGAACGAGCGGGTAGCGGATAAATAATACGTCTCGCACTCAGCGCACCTTACACATCCCGTCCTCAAACAAAGGAGATGTAGGCCCCCTGGCAAAAGGCTGTATGTAGCCAGCAAGCCGCGGTTTGATAGTTTCAGTTTCTCAAGACGACGTTTCCGCGTTCGGAACGAATTCCATATAATTATGCACTAACGTCAGAGATGACGTGTGTATGATGACCGTGGCACATGCCTTAAGCCTGCACGAAAACCCATGAAGTGGCCAGGTCCTGAGGCCTTACCTAGCCTATGTTTTACCTAGTCTATATATTTATGCTGGTATTGTATCAGCCTATCATTGGAACAGTCTTGGTTGTATGTAAATGACATGTATATCTGTGTATATTTTTTTCAGAAAAAGGAACATACATATTGGTGTGTCGACTTTGACAGATAGCCTTCACAGGAAGAAAAAACACGCATACGGAAAAAATGTGGCACTGTGCGGCGGCGAAGCTCTCTCTGTCTCTGTCTCTGTCTCTCTCTGTCTCTCTCTGTCTATCTGTCTCTCTTTCTCTCTCTCTCTCTCTCTCTCTCTCTCTCTCTCTCTCTCTCTCTGTAGTGGCGAAGCTCTGTCTCTCTCTCTCTCTCTCTCTCTCTCTCTCTCTCTCTCTCTCTCTCTCTAGTGGCGAATTTTTCTCTTTCTCTCTCTCTCTAGCGGCGAAGCCCTCTCTCTCTCTCTCTCTCTCTTTCTCTTTCTCTAGTGGCGAAGCTCTGTCTCTCTCTCTCTCTCTCTCTCTCTCTCTCTCTCTCTTTCTCTAGTGGCGAAGCTCTGTCTCTCTCTCTCTCTCTCTCTCTCTCTCTCTCTCTCTCTCTCTATCTATCTATCTATCTATCTATCTATCTATCTGTCTGTCTGTCTCTCTCTCTCTAGTGGCGAAGCTCTCTC
>JAPXFY010000025.1:50791479-50803979 GCA_030674185.1 Monoplex corrugatus | reverse complement strand
TTTGTTGTGTTGTTTCTTCTTTTTGTTGTCGTTGTTTCTTCTTTTTGTTGGTGTTGATTCTTCTTTTTGTTGGTGTTGTTTCTTCTTTTTGTTGTTGTTGTTTCTTCTTTTTGTTGGCGTTGTTTCTTTTTTTGTTGGTGTTGTTTCTTCTTTTTGTTGGAGTTGTTTCTCTTTTTGTTGGTGTTGTTTCTTCTTTTTGTTGGTGTTGTTTTTCTTTTTGTTGGTGTTGTTTCTTCTTTTTGTTGGTGTTGTTTCTTGTTTTTGTTGGAGTTGTTTCTTCTTTTTGTTGTTGTTGTTTCTTCTTTTTGTTGGTGTTGTTTCTTCTTTTTGTTGGTGTTGTTTCTTCTTTTTGTTGGTGTTGTTTCTTCTTTCTGTTGGTGTTGTTTGTTTGTTTCTTTTTGTTGTTGTTGTTGTTTCTTGTTTTTGTTGTTGTTGTTTCTTGTTTTGTTGTGTTGTTTGTTCTTTTTGTTGGTGTTGTTTGTTTGTTTGTTGGTGTTGTTTGTTTCTGTTTGTTGGTGTTGTTTCTTGTTTTTGTTGTTGTTGTTTCTTCTTTTTGGTGTTGTTTGTTTGTTTGTTGGTTGTTTTTGTTTGTCTCTGTTTGTTGTGTTTTTGTTCTTTTGTTGGTGTTGTTTCTTTTTTTGTGTGTTTCTCTTTTGTTGTTGTTGTTTTTCTTTTTGTTGGTGTTGTTTCTTTTTTTGTTGTTGTTGTTTCTTCTTTTTGTTGGTGTTGTTTCTTTGTTTTTGTTCTTTTTGTTGTTGTTGTTTCTTCTTTTGTTGGTGTTGTTTTCTTTTTTGTGTTGTTTTTTGTTGTTGTTTCTTCTTTTGTTTGTTGTGTTTTTTGTGTGTTTTCTTTTTGTTGGTGTTGTTTCTTCTTTTTGTTGTGTTGTTTCTTTTTTGTTGTGTGTTTCTTCTTTTTGTTGGTTTTTTGTTGTTGTTTCTTCTTTTTGTTGGTTGTTTGTTTGTTCTTTTTTTTTGTTCGTGTTGTTTCTTCTTTTTGTTGTGTTGTTTCTTCTTTTTGTTGTTTTTGTTTGTTTCTTCTTTTTGTTGGTGTTGTTTCTTCTTTTTGTTGTTTCTTCTTTTTGTTGGTGTTGTTTCTTCTTTTTGTTTCTTTTTTGTTCGTGTTGTTTCTTCTTTTGTTGTTTCTGTTGTGTTGTTTCTTCTTTTTGTTGTGTTGTTTCTTCTTTTTGTTGGGTTGGTTGTTGTTTCTTCTTTTTGTTGGTGTTGTTTCTTCTTTTTGTTGGTGTTGTTTCTTCTTTTTGTTGGTGTTGTTTCTTCTTTTTGTTGGTGTTGTTTCTTTCTTTTTGTTGTGTTTTTTTTGGTTTTTCTTCTTTTTGTTGGTGTTGTTTCTTCTTTTGTTGGTTGTTCTTTGTGGTGTTTCTTCTTTTTGTTGGTGTTGTTTCTTCTTTTTGTTGTTGTTTTCTTCTTTTTGTTGGTGTTGTTTTCTTTTTGTTGGTGTTGTTCTTTTTGTTGGTTGTTTCTTCTTTTTGTTGGTGTTGTTTCTTCTTTTTGTTGTGTTGTTTCTTCTTTTTGTTGGTGTCGTTGTTCTTTCTTTTTGTTGGTGTTGTTTTCTTTTTTTGTTGGTGTTGTTTTCTTCTTTTTGGTTGTCTTTTGTGTTGTTTCTTCTTTTTGTTGGTTTGTTTTGTTTGTTTTCTTTTTGTTGGTTGTTGTTTCTTTTTGTTTGGTGTTGTTTTTCTTTTGTTGGTGTTGTTTTTCTTTTGTTGGTGTTGTTTCTTCTTTTGTTGGTGTTGTTTTTCTTTTGTTGGTGTTGTTTCTTCTTTTTGTTGGTGTTGTTCTTTTGTTGCGTTGTTTTCTTTTGTTGGTGTTGCGTTTTGTTTTTCTTTTGTTGGTGTTGTTTTTCTTTTGTTGGGTGTTGTTCTTTTGTTGTTGTTGTTTGTTTTTTTCTTTTTGTTTGTGGTGTTGTTTGTTCTTTTTGTGTTGTTGTCTTTTGTTGTGTTTTTCTTGTTTGTTGGTGTTGTTGTGTTTTCTTTTTTGTTGTTGTGTTGTTTGTTCTTTTGTTGTGTTGTTTGTTCTGTTTGTTGGTGTTGTTTTTCTTTTGTTGGTGTTGTTTGTTCTGTTTGTTGGTGTTGTTTGTTCTGTTTGTGGTGTTGTTTGTTCTGTTTGTTGGTGTTGTTTGTTCTGTTTTGTTGGTGTTGTTTGTTCTGTTTGTTGTGTGTGTTGTTGTTCTGTTTGTTGGTGTTGTTTGTTCTGTTGTTGGTGTTGTTTGTTCTGTTTGTTGGTGTTGTTTGTTCTGTTTGTTGGTGTTGTTTGTTCTGTTTGTTGGTGTTGTTTGTTCTGTTTGTTGTGTTGTTGTTTGTTCTGTTGTTGGTGTTGTTTGTTCTGTTTGTTGGTGTTGTTTGTTCTGTTTGTTGGTGTTGTTTGTTCTGTTTGTTGGTGTTGTTTGTTCTGTTTGTTGGTGTTGTTTGTTCTGTTTGTTGGTGTTGTTTTTCTGTTTGTTGGTGTTTTGTTTGTTTGTGTTTGTTTGTTTGTTGTTGTTGTTTGTTCTGTTTGTTGGTGTTGTTTGTTCTGTTTGTTGGTGTTGTTTGTTCTGTTTGTTGGTGTTGTTTGTTCTGTTTGTTGGTGTTGTTTGTTCTGTTTGTTGGTGTTGTTTGTTCTGTTTGTTGGTGTTGTTTGTTCTGTTTGTTGGTGTTGTTTGTTCTGTTTGTTGGTGTTGTTTTTCTGTTTGTTGTTGGTTTGTTTGTTCTGTTTGTTGGTGTTGTTTTTTCTGTTTGTTGGTGTTGTTTTGTTCTGTTTGTTGGTGTTGTTTGTTTTGTTTGTTTGTTGTTTGTTTGTTCTGTTTGTTGTGTTGTTTGTTCTTTTTTGTTTGTTGTTTGTTTGTTCTGTTTGTTGGTGTTGTTTGTTCTGTTTGTTGGTGTTGTTTGTTCTGTTTGTTGGTGTTGTTTGTTCTTTTGTTGGTGTTGTTTTTCTGTTTGTTGGTGTTGTTTCTTCTTTGTTGGTGTTGTTTGTTCTTTTGTTGGTTGTTTTTTTTCTGTTTGTTGGTTTTTGTTCTGTTTGTTGTGTTTGTTTGTTCTGTTTGTTGGTGTTGTTTGTTCTTGTTTGTTGGTGTTGTTTGTTTGTTTCTGTTTGTTGGTGTTTTTGTTCTGTTTGTTGGTGTTGTTTGTTCTGTTTGTTGGTGTGTTTTTCTGTTTGTTGGTGTTGTTTTTCTTTTGTTGGTGTTTGTTTCTTCTTTTGTTGGTGTTGTTCTGTTTTGTTTTTTTGTTGTTGTGTTTTCTTCTTTTGTTGGTGTTGTTTCTTTTTCTGTTGGTGTTGTTTCTTCTGTTTGTTGTGGTTGCTTTCTGTTTTGTTTTCTTCTTTCTGTTTGGTGTTGTTTTGTTGTTGTTTTTTGGTGTTGTTTTTCTTTCTGTTTGTTGGTGTTTCTTCTTTTTTGTTCTGTTCTTTTGTGTGTTGTTTCTTCTTTTGTTGGTGTTGTTTGTTCTTTTTGTTGGTGTTGTTTCTTCTTTTTGTTGGTGTTGTTTCTTCTTTTTGTTGGTGTTGTTTCTTCTTTTTGTTGGTGTTGTTTGTTCTTTTGTTGGTGTTGTTTCTTCTTTTTTGGTTGTTTTTTTGTGTGTTTCTTCTTTTTGTTGGTGGTTGTTTTGTTTCTTTTTTGTTGGTGTTGTTTCTTCTTTTTTGTTGGTTTTGTTTTGTGTGTTTTCTTCTTTTTGTTGATGTTGTTTCTTCTTTTTGTTGGTGTTGTTTGTTCTTTTTGTTGGTGTAGTTTGTTCTTTTTGTTGGTGTTGTTTCTTCTTTTTGTTGGTGTTGTTTGTTCTTTTTGTTGGTGTTGTTTCTTCTTTTTGTTGGTGTTGTTTGTTCTTTTTGTTGGTGTTGTTTCAAGAGCTCTCATTAATCAGACCAACATTGGTGTCATCTCAAAAGTAACACTGCACAGACTCTTACAGAGTGGAATGGAAAGTATTTGGGCTTTTCCTGGAACAGAGATAAAGGAAAAGTGAAGAAAAGAAACAGACAACTGAAGAACAAGCAAGTTGGCCAAACCGTCTGTGTGTGTGTTTGTGGGCTGTTTGTTGATTCTTATCCAGATATGTCTGTATGTTCGTCATGATATGTATGTATGGGGTCTCCTCTTTGCTGGTGTTGTTGTTGTTGCTGTTGTTGTAGCTGATGTTGTCAGCTATCATGCTGTGTCGATATGGGTGAGTATGTGTATATGATTGTGTGTGGCATGCGGATATATGCATGTATTTACTGTTGTAGTTATATTTTTACCTACTTCTTATTCACTGACTCACTCGCTCGCTTGCTTGCTTGCTTACTTACTTGCTTACTTACCTGCTTGCTTACCTACTTACTTACTTACTTACCTATCGATGATTAAGAAAATATTGGCTTCACCTGGTTGATAGATGGCTGAGCATCTGGGTCATGTGAGACGAGTTTATACAGAATAACTAGTTGTGTTGTGAGTCAGACCTTTAATTATTTATTTATTTACTTTGTATATATGTTCCTTTTTTGAAGGTAAGATACACACATACACATGCCATTTACATGTAACCAAGATTATTCCAGTGGTAAGCTGATAAAATACCAGTATAAAATATAGACTAGGTAAAACATAGTCTAGGTAGGTCCTCAGGACCTGGCCAGCTCTTGAGTTTATGTGCAGGCTTAAGGCTTGTGCCATGATCACCATACACGTGGCACCTGTGACGTTAGTGCATATGGAATTCATTCCGAGCGCGGAAACGTCATTTTGAGACACTGAAACATTGCCTGCACTATCAGCAAAACAAAAACTTACCCCTCTGACTGCCTCATCCTATCTACCAGCTTCCTGCAAGATGCTGGTGGATAGGGTGAGGGAGTCAAAGGGTTAATTTTTTTGCAGCTGGTGGACAGGGTGCGGGAGTCAAAGGGTTAGAAAACAAACTTTTCCCCCCGGTAAAAAATAATTGGTTCCAAGGGAAATAATCACTGAATTATAAAGCTGACCAGTCCTGCAATCGCTTCCCTCCCTTTGACCGTGTTGTCGGTCATCGTGCTACACAGATCTAAACTAACCTTGTGCTGTGTGCAGCTGATTGCCAACACAAGTGCCGACAATGACAGAAGATAATCCGACAGACGGTCGTTTTACTGACCTTGTTCCTCTGTCGTCTCTGGCTGGGAGAAACAATGGAGTTAGTTGACCTGGGCGTCATTACAAATTAATTTAAACTTTCCCGGCAGGGGGATTAATCAAAAAGTGATGACGTATCCAGGCCTGGAGAAGATTAAAATTTTCTACTAGCCAGCCGGGCAAATGGATTTTAAAATCTACTAGCCCACAGATATTTTCACTAGCCCGACATGTTGCCCCGAAAAACAGTGAAATTCTCTTTATGATGATGACTAAAAATATTCAGGAGAATAAGCCATTGTTACAATAAAGGTGGTCAAACTTTCTTCTGGAGACTTTTATCAGGGTGGAGGTGGGGGGGGTGAACAGTGGATATCTAGTGATAACACGAAGAGGTAAAAGGCAGACGATTGACCTCAAAGTTTACATGTATTCTCTGTGGAAGTTAGAGAGAGTTCTTTAGTTTAATATATGTTTATAGTCTTTTTTCTTTTTACTTATGTAGTCAAAGTTTATTTCAGTCCAACCGATCGTTTGTTACGTTTTGCAAATCATTTCATTGTCATCCTTCACAATTTTTCTCCTGTCACAATTTTAATCACTTCACTTACTTTTAAAGTGTGAGTGTGTGTGAGGGAGAGAAAGAGACAGAGCATGAAACCATTGAAAGTGAGAGAGAGAGAGAGAGAGAGAGAGAGAGAGAGAGAGAGTGAGAATGTGTACACATATGTGTGTGTAACATACGCATAACACAAATAGTGAGAAATGTTGGTATTGGTGAGATTTGGTATGTTAATTAAAAGCAAGTCTAGCAGAACAGTTGGCAGTTCAAAGATGGTTAGTTTGCAGCTTTTTTAAGCTTTTTTGTTTCCATCGGATCACCAGCCACATCTTACCTGTTGACTAGGTCTGTAGTGGTAATGAACTATGTATCTGTGGGCTTTTATTGATTGGTTGATGTGTGTTTTGTTTTGTTGTTTTTTGTTGTTGTTGTTTTTTTTTATTTGTTGTTGTATAAGTATTGTGTGTGTGTGTGTGTGTGTGTGTGTGTGTGTGTGTGTGTGTGGTGTGTGTGTGTGTGTGTGTGTGTGTGTGTGTGTGTGTGTGTGTGTGTGTGTGTGTGTGTGTGCGTGTGCGGGCATGCGCGCATTTTCTTAACTTCAGCAATTCAGTGTGAAGGGGAAAACACTTTGAAAATATTTAATCCACCCAGACTGAAATTCATGTCCTGAGAGACAAGTGAAGATAATGTGAGAAAAATCTTCAACTGGCGTCTATACCTTCTAAACCAATTTCTTTGACGTATCATCTTATCAAGCCAAAACAGCATTCAAGAAGATGACAAGCATTCTTACCAACAAATGCCTATCAATTAACATCGGAAAGAGAGTTCTTGAATGTTATATAGAACCAATACTGTTGTATGGATGCGAGGCGTGGACAGTCAGCAAGCAAAGCCAGAACAAGATTGAGGCAGCCAAGATGTGGTTTCTCAGAAGAATGTTGAGAGTTCCATGGACAGCAAAGAAAAGAAACGAGACAGTCTTGATGGAGGCAGACACAAATAGATCACTCATAAGGAAGATTAGGAAAAGACAAGCAACATTTATAGGCCATTTTATGAGGAAGGGGGATTTGGAGCACCTGGTCACAACGGGAAAGCTGGAGGGAAAGAGAGCACCAGGTAGACCCAGGAGAGAATGCTGGACGGACTTGCAGAGTGGCTGGGGATGAAGAGGGTGGGGGAGATGCTGGGGGCAACGAGAGATAGAGATGGTTAGAAGTCCATGGTCGCCAACGCCATGCGGCAGGGCACCTGATGATGATCATCATCATCTTATCAAGTGTCGAAGCGATACGTCAGATTTGCTCTTCTCTGCAACACATTCTCTTCCCCTCCCCATCCCTGATCTCGATAAGACATGTTGCATTATTTTCTCTGGTTTCCGTACTTAATTAGAAGTTAGTAACCGTTTGATCAAAACTGACAGATTGGTCGAACGGTCGCTGATCTGCAAACACACGATTGTATCCACAGACATCTAAGATATAGACTGCGCACGGCCTGTCTGCGAGTGGCCCCATCGCGCCACCATTTACTGAGGACCGGTCTGCTCGTTCTCGGCAGCTGGGCATAATACAATTTAGTAATGACCGGCGTGTTTAATTTGACTGAAAAATGTGTTTCACTGTTAAAAAAAAGATCGGGAACAACTACCAGTACTGTTTAGCAGAAGGTTTTAGCTAAGGGAGAGTCTGTTTAGTTGGTCTTGGTGTAACTTTACACTTGATGCTTTGACTGATAACGGAATAAAGTGACTCCCTTGACCAGGAAATTCTTATGCCATGTGTTAGGTCTGCACTATCTTCCTTGATATACTGTCTGCTAGGTACCAGGCGTGGGAATTCACGAGTTATTATAAACTTTACCATCTAAATTGACTGCTCTCTCTCTCTCTCTCTCTCTCCTCTCTCTCTCTCTCTCTCTCTCTCTCTCTCTCTCTTTCTCTCTCTCTCTCTCTCTCTCTCCACACACACACACACTCTCTCTCTCTCTCTCTCTCTCTCTCTCTCATGTGTGTGTGTGTGTGTGTGTGAGAGAGAGAGAGAGAGAGAGAGAGAGAGGTGTCAAAGGTTCCTTTAGACAGTACAGTTACCACTGGGACGTGAGCATGCATCTGGCCATTGTTCTTGTCGTTCTCTGTGATCAAGGCAGTGGCACGTGCTTACTGCAAAGTATGCATGCACCACCTTGTCAAGCATCACAACAAATTGATCACTGGAAAGTACGTACGTAAAACGATGAGTAAACTGATTTTTTTTATCCATCAGTAAGCCCTGCGTTCAGAGCATTAGTTAGTTCTGTTTTCAGCATGTGTAACAGTCAAACACAATTTGCATTCATGTTAGATTTTTTACAAGGCCCTACTGCACACACATTGAAACATTCTTCAGCTTGTTTTGGTAGTGGGGTGGAGGTTTCCTGTTATAAGCAATGGTTTAGTGTGATCTTTTCTGTATGTATTTCACATCATGAGCAAGACGTGAGTGAGAGTGAGAGAGAGAGAGAGAGATTTGCAGTAGCATTATGACCTTATGACGACTGTGAATATGGGTTTTGATGATAGACTAAAAAAGCTCTGTGTTGTTCCAAACCCCATAAAATGATGACAAACCAGTAAACTAAATATGCCTATGTGCATATCAGTCTCCTCTCTCTCTCTCTCTCTCTCTCTCTCTCTCTCTCTCTCTCTCTCTCTCTCTCTCTCTCTCTCTCTCTCTCTCTCTCTTATGTGAATATTTATGTCGTTTATGGAAAACATCACAGAAAGACAAAGTGCAATTCTTGTTGTGTTGTCCAGCTTTAAGAAATTTCAGAGTAAACTACTGCAGAGAAAAACATCTTCAGCCAAAATTTACATTAACCATACAGTTTTTACTGTGTCAGACTTGAATTTACTCATGTCGGAGAGTATGGCGTCTTCTGTTTGTTATCTGGCCACATACACCTAAATAGGCTGATCAGAATACATATCATAGATGTGTTACATGTTTAATGTTGATGCTTGCTGTGGTCAATTTCTTTGATCTGATTTGTTATGGATTTATGGGTCAGGACGCTTACCCCACTTTTCTTTGTTCATTTACTTTGGCTGTTAAGCCCATGTTCCCCCTTAAGCAAGAGACTGAACTTTTTCAGATTAAATATCATATGTGAATCGTGAATCTCTGTGTTGTCGTGTCGTGTGTGTGTGGTGGAGGGTGTGTGTGGTGTGTGTGTGTGGCGGGGATGGCGCGCGCGTGCGTCGTCGTGGTGTGTGTGTGCGCGTGCCTGTGCGTGTGGTGTGTATGTGTATGCGAAGAGAGAGCCAAACTTTACACACACACACACACACACACACACACAACAAACACACACCATACGCATGCACGCGCGAGTACGCACAAACACACACATACGCACACACACTCACCACACGCACGCTAATAATGGGTCGACAGAGATTTCTTTAAAAAAAAGATATTTAAACGGTACAGCCTGGCTTTCCCCGTGTCCGTCACTCATTTACACAGAGTTAACAACAGACAGCTGAGCGCTGGTAGGTCCCCAAAATGGCGGCCATTTGCAGCCAACGGTGGGGCCATTTCGCCTCAACGCTCGCAGACAGGCGCGCGCAGTCTATATCTTAGAAGTCTGTGATTGTATCGCATCGACTCCCTTCACTGACAGGCCTATGGGAAACAAGAGTTGCCTTTCCCTAAATAGCCTCGTTTTCGCGCGAACGTCGGCAGTCTCGATCATTGCAAACGAAATCAATCGGCAGATCTGAAAATGTGAAAAATCGAAATAGATTTGAACTGCAGGGGTCAGAATTGTCACTCGCCCATCGGACTAGCAGTTTTTGATTTTGACTCGCCCGACAGGTTTTTTTTACTCGCCTCGGGCGACCGAGCGAGTGGATTTCGCCAGCCCTGCGGATCGCATGAACAATACACCGTGCATCGAGAAAGGGAAATAACTGGAAGTTTATCACCCCTAGCGCATCTTCCCACGACATGGCTGTGCCATGTAGATCTAACACTCGCCAGTAGATTTCACTGATAACTCTGATTCAAATAATAAATGAAGACCACACCTTCAAACCCCAATACCTGTTCACTTTGGATGTGACCTCTTTGTATACCAGCATACCCCACTCCGACGGATTAAAGCTCTCCAGCATTTTCTGGACAAATGACGTTGGTTTGGTTTGGTTCAGTTTTTACGTCGACACCCACCTCAGGTGATATGGCCGACGGGGATAACCATCCCAGGGAAGTGGGGGGAAGGGGGACTTATCTAATCCTATACTGACTCCACCAGAACAACAATGATGTTAAGATGGGACAGTAAGAAGGCCAGTTTTAATATAGCGCACCCCGGATTCGAACTCGCAACCATTAGCATGTGAATCCGACGCTCAAACCAACTGAGCTACTGGGGCCCGCGTGACGTGATCAAACATTGTCTACTTCAACCCTCGTCCGACTTGCGGAGCTGGTCCTGACAATGAACACATTTTCGTTTGGCGATGAGACGTTCTCGCAAGTTAGCGGAGTCGCCATGGGTACAAAGATGGGCCCCAGCTATGCCTGTTTGTTCATGGGATATTTGGAGGAGCAAATCCTACAACAATACAAGAAACCCAAACCTGAAATTTACAAAAGATACATAGATGATTGCATTGGCATGACATCCCTCGATCATGACCAACTTTTGCAATTCATCCATTACGTCCAAACGTTTCACCCATCCATCAAGTTCACATATGAAATTTCAAACACTTCCATAAGCTTTCTTGATATCGAAGTTTCCTTTCAATCTGAACAACTAGTCACTACAGTCCACTACAAACCTACAGACTCACATTCCTACCTGGACTATCAATCATCTCACACTTCCAACACCAGAAACAGCATTCCCTACTCGCAGTTCTTGAGACTACGACGCCTCTGCTCAGACGAGGACGATTTCCAGGACAAAGCAGATGAAATGACTAGATTTTTCCTGCGCAGACATTACCCACTCGAGGTCATCAATGAAGCCCGGAAAAAATTCAACTCTGTCTCTCGGCCAAATGCCCTCCATTCGAAGCACAAAGCTGCCACAGAGGATCGGCCAGTCCTCAGTTAGTTTACCACCCGTCCATCTACCTCGTAAAAAGGATCATCTTGTCCAACTGGAACATTCTGCGATCCAGTCCCACTACAGGTGAAACCTTTGACCAGCGCCCTTTGATCGTCTACAAGAGACACACAAATCTCCGCGACTTGCTGGTGCATTCAAATCTCAGCAAACCAGTCGGCCAACCTCCAGGAACCTCTCCATGCAACAAACCTAAATGCAAGACATGTCCTTTCTTGTGCGCGGCCACCACAGTCAAAGGCCCCAAATCTCATATGAGAATTACAAAACATTTCAACTGTCAAACTTATAACATTGTCTACTTGATCAGCTGCTCTAAATGTTCCCAACTGTATATTGGTGAAACTGGACGCACCCTTGACACACGTTTCAAAGAACACTTGGCTGATATCCGCCACCAAAGGGATAAAACTATCCCCAATCACTTCAACCAATCAGACCACTCAATCAGTGACATCCGAGTGAAAGGTCTGTGGCTTCTATACAATAACAGCATCATAGACAGGAAAGACAGAGAATCCCACCTCATAAATAAACTTGGAACACGCACACCATATGGTCTTAATGACAAACCATAAGTAATCCATTGCGCAACAGAATTCAGACATGCCGTTTCATGTCTCTTCCTGTTCCCAGGCCTACCAGATTCATGGCACTGGGCACTATCTACTCCCTTACCTCTTGCCATGTGCCTTCTTCAGAACAGGGCTATACCGATATAGCATGGCCACTTCTCAAAATTGCAGAACTCATCTCACTTCCCTTTTGACATCATAATTGCCTCCCCTCTCCCCACTTCTTACTACTGTTCATGAAGACATGGGCATTCCATTTCTTACCCACTGGACGAGGCGGCAGGGAAGTTTTTAGTCCCGTTTTTATTATCCATTGTTTGGTGTCTGTGATCTGTTTGTGACCGTGCGTTCGCGCTTGACAAAGGCTAGTTGGCCGAAAATTTGCGCTTGTTTTGTTTTGTTTTGTTGGATACGCGCTTATATTGGTTTTCTTGTTCTTCTGGTTCCTGTTTGCTTGGGCGCGGGCAGTCACACTTGTTTTGGATCTGATAACTTTGTTACAGAAAGCCCTAAAAGAGTTCGGTTTAGGGGCATCCACACCCCCCCCCCCCCCCCCCGACAAATTCCTCAAAGGACCCACCAAAACAAGATCAAACCACCGACACAAATTTGTTCATCTCAGCTCCTCCTCTGACCCATACAAGTTCAGCTTCTTCCCATCAACCATTCTCGCCTGGAACTCCCTGCCTGCAACAGCAGCAGAGGCTCCCTCCTTGGTATCATTCAAGAGGGAGCTCAACAAAATCCCTGTTTAGACCCCCCCCCCCCCCCCATCTAGCCTAGCGGTAAATGAAGGATAGGATTGTGCCGGTCCAGGTCTAGACCTGGGGGTAGCTACGATTATCTTTTCCCTCTTCGAGTGACTGCTTTGAAACAAGGTGTAAATAGCAGCACGTGTCTACTGAGTCCAAATTTACCATCCAAATTAGTCTCCGATGAAAATTGGCTGAGGAAATGGTCCTCAAAGTTAGCTACCTCATAATTTCTGATGATGGTTAAAGGACTTTTTCGATAGGTTCCGATGGTTCAAAACCACTCACATGACCAGAAATCATATCTTTGCATTCTATTCTGTCATTTTCCAGCCAAAAAAAAAATAGCAACTATCTGAACCTACCCATGTCACACATCTGATCGGGTAAATTTGAGTGTACAGAGTCCAAATT
>JAPXFY010000025.1:50721479-50786479 GCA_030674185.1 Monoplex corrugatus | reverse complement strand
ACATTGGAGTTAAGTGTCTTAAATGAAATTTTATTGATTCTGTAGGCCTACACAGTTGTATTAAAATTTATTCCGGTTGAAAAGTAAGTTAGTTTGCTTGCATTTTTTACTGTTTTTTTTTAAATACAAATCATATCAGTGTCTTTGTTGCTTAGTTCATGCACATCTTAGTTTATGTTTGTTGCATGAGTTGTACACTATGTACATGTATATGCACTTGCATGGCCAAATGCTTTTATTTTATTTTCGGTTTGGCTCCACTAAAACAGATTAACTTCTGTTTGTATTAATGCAAACTTTTGCACATAGGCCTAGATCCTGCAGCAGTCTACAATAAATATGAATTTGGAATTGTAACACAAACAGGGTGTGCCTTTAGTTTTAAAAATGATCATATGTCCTATGGCGCACTGTATAACATAGGCGGCCTAACTGTTATAGCGATATTGATAAAGAAAGTCTCATCTCAAACTAGCTAGAGTAACAGCAGGGCGCGCCTGCAGCAAAGGAGAGAAGCTCAACGGATCAATCAATACTGCAGGTTCGTATGCGACTCGCAGCCGCAGAATACAGAATAGCTTTTGACTTTCCCCCCTGAAATCCCAGTGCGTGTGGTTTATTTTTGGCTCCGGGCCAACTAAAAAGTGGGTGGGGACGTGAGAAGAGAAAAGATGGGAATTACCCAGTTACTATGATTGTCTGCTCGTTAGCATGCCATGTGGAGAGCCGTTCAGCAGGCCAAGGCCACCGCGTCTATTTTTAGGCTGCCAGCTTAGCGCAAGTTCAAAAGAGGCCAGTACAGCTGTCAGGGGAATCATGTGGAGTAGTCATGCATTCAGTTTTCCGTTTTGCTTTGTGTCAGTCGGTACATTGCTCTTTTAGACTGTAACTGTAAGCTCCATGCAGAGCGTCACGTTCAGATTAATTTTTTTTGAATTAACGTTTTGCTTCACTGGGTATATATGTGTCACTCTAGAGCACTGTGTTAGACGCTCATGGTGCATAACTGAAGGCAGATCTGTAGCATGTCAGCATTTTGTTACTTCTAAAAGACAGTGTGACCAAAGAACCATATGTATAGTTATAGTTTTGTATAGTTATTGTACTTGTAGTGAAATACTTTGTGTGCAACAGAATCGTGCTCAGGCTAACAGGGATTTCAATAACTTCCTTTTGATTAGATCTAATACACCTAACAGATTTTTATGGCATACTGAATCAGTGAATGGAATGTTGTTTGTTTTTTTGGTTGGGGGGGGGGGGGGTTGTTAAAAAAAAAAGTTGTGAAAGTGGAGAAAAAGCTGCTGAGGATCAAGTTTAACAACAGTTTTGTAAACCGCATACCTTCACCATTCCTGTTCTTGCCCCATTCTCTACTGATTGGCAAAATGGAGTGTTCCCCCTCTGCTGAACTTGTTTATTCCCCTACATGAAAGCATTTGCTTCCCATGATTACAATTTTAAGTACGTATCCCATATGCAGAGGCTGGGGAATCCTCCCTCTTCAACCATAAACTGAAACTAATCTGAAACTGCTGTCTAAAACTGTTGTCTGAACCAGAAAATCCTGCTTATGACTGCATCTTCATCCCTAGTTTAAGACCATATTCAGCGAAAACTCGAAATATATTCCACCTCTTGGGATCTGTATCCTTTTTTACAGCAGAATGCAGATATTGATCAAGCAGTTGTTTCATACCTTCCCAAGTTCCAAACAGCCAGCCATTTCCTTGGCATACAAGTCCTTTTATGCAAAACTGTGTTAACATTTTCTGTCATTCCATGAAAGAGTCACATATGGATCAAAATTTGACAAAGGGTTGCTGCAGATTCCGTGTGCTTGCTGCTTCTAATCGACCATTTTAAAAGCATGTTCCCTCAGGGGGTTCTGTCTATACTGCAGAACTGACTTCTTTGGTGGCTCTTAAAGTGGTGCCCCAATCCAAGCATGATGATAAAAACTTTTTCATCTTTTTATGGACTCCCTTTCAGCTCTGGAGGCAATTGCTGCCATAAAGTCAACCACCCAGACCTCCTGAAATTCTTGAGTTCTTTTCCTTTCTGAAAACTGATGGTTATGACATTGTTCTTGCCTTTGCTCCTGGTCACATTGGTATTTGAGGCAATGAAATACTTATCTTGCCAAGAAAATCACAATGGAAAATGTCTAAATCTTTTATCACTTACATAGATCTGAAACCCAGAGTATAAATGTATGTGAAAAAACTGTGGCAAGAGGATTGGAACAAGCAGACAGACTACAAACTTTTTCCAAATCTATTCGCAACCTTAAACAGTTTCTCTCATCTAGATTCTTGGGAGCTGCAGGAAGGAGATAGTGTTACACAGGTTACACATGGGTCACACATTCCACACCCACTCACACCTTTTAAAAAATGAAGCACCATGGTGCATACTGTGTTACAAGCCACTCAGCTTCAAACATTTTGTTGAATACTTGGAACTTGCATGATGAGACACAAGCACTTAACACTAATAACAGCATATATAATATTATTTATTATTATATTCCTTGAAGAAAAGTTTCAGAGATGTAAAATTCTGCAGGCATAATGTTCAAGTTTTTAGTACGAGAAATAAGTAGAGTTATCAAATATGATTATATCGGGTAAAGATTTTCAGATTTATGAATTTCACATTTTAAGACTTAAATTAAAAGGCTAATCATGTGTTTGATATATATATATATAAATGCTGTTTTTGTTTTTGTTTTTTTTAATTGATTTGGAGTTGTTTTTAAAATGTTAGCTCTGGTTTATAAGGTTTTAATGGTAGGCTGGGGTCAGGCAATGTAAACAGAACTGAATTTTTACAAGTCTCATTAAAAACAAGTTGTCATCTTTCACTGTTCATGACTTGGCTCTCCTATTTTCTGTGTACTGTAAATGTCACTGTGTTTCATTGTATATGCGTGGGGAGGAGTGGTGGTGGTGAGAGAGAAGACTGTATTAACTATTATTGTTCATAAGATTGTGTGCATGTCTTGCTCTTTGTATGTGCATACACAGCTTAAGCCATGTAACTTAAAATTAAATAGTTTGTATTTCGCACAATCTACACACAAAAAATGTATCCATACATATGTGTACACACACACACACACACACACACACACACACACACACACACACACACACACACACACACACACACACACACACACACACACACACACACACACAGAGTATTTATAACTGTTACTTTTGAATTACTCCGTAGCACACAGAGTGATCTCTCACTGAGTTTTCTTCTGTCTGTTTCACTCTCTCTGTTTGTCTCTGTCTGTCTTTCTCTCTGTCTCTCTGGCTGTCCCCACCCTCTCTCCCTCAGTCTCTCGGATCTCTCTTTGTCTCTTTGTCTATCTGTTTTTCTCTCTCTCTCTCTCTCTCCCTCTCTCTCTCTCCGCTCCCTCGCTCCCTCCTCCTTCTCTCTCTCCTCCCTCCCTCCCCTCCTCCTCTCTCTCTCTCTCTCTCTCTCTCTCTCTCTCTCTCTCTCTCTCTCTCTCTCTCTCTCTCTCTCTCGGTCTGTTTTAAGTGACTATCTGGTACTTCAGTAGTATGTGAAAGAGTTCAGATTAAGTCTCGAGGTAGGCTGATTGCACTCTGTTTCAAACGAAGGTTGAAATATCTGAAAAAAAGTAGGTACAGGGTGAATCAGAGGTAAAGTTGATACTCCATGTTTCCAAAACAAAGGTTGAAATGTCTAACAGTAACACTGTAAAAAGTCAGTACAGAGTGAATCAGAACTAAAGTTGATACTCCTGTTTCCAAAACAAAGGTTGAAATGTCTAATAGTAACACTGTAAAATGTCAGTACAGAGTGAATCAGAATTAAAGTTGATACTCCCTGTTCCCAAAACAAAGGTTGAAATGTCTAACACTGTAAAAAGTCAGTACAGAGTGAATCAGAATTAAAGTTGATTCTCCCTGTTTCCAAAACAAAGGTTGAAATGTCTAACACTGTAAAAAGTCAGTACAGAGTGAATCAGAATTAAAGTTGATACTCCCTGTTTCCAAAACAAAGGTTGAAATGTCTAACAGTAACATTGTAAAAAGTAGGTACAGGGTGAATCAGAACTAAAGTTGAAACTCCCTGTTTCCAAAACAAAGGTTGAAATGTCTAACAGTAACACTGTAAAAAGTAGGTACAGAGTGAATTAGAACTAAAGTTGATACTCCCTGTTCCCAAAACAAAGGTTGAAATGTCTAACAGTAACAGTAACACTGTAAAAAGTAGGTACAGGGTGAATCAGAACTAAAGTTGATACTCCTTGTTTCCAAAACAAAGGTTGAAATGTCTAACAGTAACATTGTAAAAAGTCAGTACAGAGTGAATCAGAACTAAAGTTGATTTTCAGAGTCTGGTACAAATAACAATACTTTACCAGTGATATCAAATGAATCAGTGCTGAAGGTTATTTTCAGAGATCTGGTGCAATATAATTATTATCAGTGTTGTCACTCTCTCACAGGCCTTATACAGAACACTGCAAATGTGGTGTATTAAAACATCTCCATCTAGAGTATAATTAAATATCAGTAGTTTAGAGGCTTTTATTTTTATAAATAATAATATGTTTGCAAAGGTAATCTATAAAAAATACAAGTTATACATACACAATAACACAAATCATTTCTGTTGTTTTTGCTTGATACAGTATTGATTTGCACACGCTGTTCTATGTTTCTCTCATCAGGGAGAAAAAATGGGTGACCATTGGTGATACAACTATGAAGATTTTCAAGTGGGTTCCAGGTAAGTGAATTTCTTTTCATTTCATCGATCAGTTTCCAAACTTACGTGGTCTAGCTTGATTATTAAATCAGGTCATTATTCAACTCTCTAAGTCAGTCACCGTAGACATAATAGGACTGTGATTTTGCAGGCACAGGACAAAGGACAAATTTGAATTCCATGTCCCAGTAATTCCAGCTGAACTCATTCAGAGCGTAGATTTAACACTTTGACTCCTGCACCCTGTCCACCAGCATTCTGCTTTGCCACCATGCTAACAAAGCAAAAACAACTCTTTGATCGCCCCACCCTGGTGTGGGTGTGGGAATCAAAGGGTTTAGTTTTTGCACTTGGTGGATAGGATGCAGGAGTGAAAGGATTAATATATAATTCATTGCATTTCTCAGCTTGAACTTAGTTGAAGTAGTTAATTTCTAACTCCTTGATTTGCACAGTTGTGTGTGATAATTTCCATGTTCTGTTTTTGCCCAGTTGAGAAGACTGGGTGTGGACTGGTACAGTATAACTAAAATTCAGCTATTGCAAATACCACTAATGGCCAGTTTGATATAATGTAGGGTTAACAGACATGTTAAAATTTTATATGACTCTAGAGGAGTGTGTGGTGGGGGGGGGGGGAGGCAGAAAAGCGTTTAATTGGTAAATGTGAGATGCAGTGCAACGCTGCCATACAAGTCTCCAAACCATATGGCGTCACTTGCCAGCATGTATTGCCCTGATCAGTTTCTCATTGCACTGAAAATTTTGTGTGTGTGTGTGTGCGTGCGTGTGTGCGTGCGTGTGTGTGTGAAGAAAATAGATGGGTAGGGAAAATGTATAACTGAAATTCAGTTTGAATTATATTCAGCCTAAAAACATTTGAATTCATCAGGTTGATTGAGAGGAACTCAGTACAGACCCTGTTGATTATTGAAAGTTGATTATTGTCATGCACCCTAAATCGTGAGTCAGTTAAAAACACCTCCCACAGTCCAGACAGTTTTATAAATTGGAAACACTCCCTAACAGAATTAAGATGCAAATGAACATGCACATGAGCATGCATGCATGCACAGTCATGCAGGCACATGCATGCACTCAGACACACACACTCACTCTCACACACACACACACACACACACACACACACACACACACACACACACACAACACACACACACACACACACACACACACACACACACACACACACACACACACACACACACACACACAGATGAACTCGCACACATATATGTGGGCGCGCACACACAGTCTGCAAAATAATTGGTCTTTAAATGGGTTTATATCTGTTCCTTCTAATAGAAGTTCTATCACCAGAATGTTTTTTGAAATTTACTTGATTCAGTTGTTTCAGTTCGTTTCTAGTTCTCTTATTACACCAGGCAGGTTTACTGACAGAAGTATAGTGAAACATTACCCGTTCTCATAAACATGGACATAAAAATTCAGGTCATTTAGTTTATACAAAGATTAACAGTAGAGTCATAATGATGATAATAATGGTATCAGTGAATTGTAGACAGATAATGGATGGATTGCTGATTGTCAAAATGCACTATTAAATGCCTTTTCTCTTTCATTTTCCCACAGTTACCTGCTCAGAACCAGCCCAGGTGAGCCATTGTTTTGTTTTGTTGTTGTTGTGGAGTTTGGGAGTTTATTCAAGAGGGATTAAAGTTAATCACACTAGGGCAGTTCCATATGTGCTCCACCTAAATCTGCCAGCTATAATCTGGCAGATCCCTTGAGCTTGCACAAAACCCTATGCACTGGCAGGTCTTGAAGAGACCTGTGAAACACTATTAGCTGACATCACAGAATGATGAAAGCATTAGGCTGAGGTGCAAACAGGCCAGTTTTTATTTTGTGGGCAGGGATTGAACTTTTACATAATGAGTACTGATAGACCGTGAATTCCCATAATTCCCTGAATCTGGCAAGGATTGTTTTGTTGTCATGAGGTTTTCTCTGCTTGAATGGTACTGGTTTGCTTTTGTTTGTATTTATTTTAACCCTTTGACTCCCGCACCCTATCCACCAGCATCCTGCATTATCAAACATGTTGCCAAAGCAAAACTTCACCCTTTGACTCCCTCACCCTGTCCACCTGCTTCCTGCAGGAATCTAGCGGACAGGGTGAGGGAGTCAAAGGGTGAAGTTTTTGCAATTGGTAGACAGGATGTGGAAATCGGAGGGTTAGTCTCCATGTTTTTGAAAAAAAAGGTGCAGGTGATTTCTTATGGCTAGGAGAGAAGGTGTGTCTGTTATCTCTACATTTTATCATATCTTTGACAAAATGTGTCCTGTCAAGCAGGATTTTCTTGCTGGTTATGGACAAATTTTTATGAAGTCTGGGTTAGATGTGTAAAGGAATTGCAAATGCATAAGTCTGGAATCATGGCACCTAGGTCTAGGTCACCTGGGCCTGAAAAGGGCAGTAGCACTTTTACATGAAGGGCATGAACTCCTTTTTTTCGGGAACTTCTTACAATACTCTGAATCTGTTTGCACTGTTGCGACAGTCTACAGTTGTCCTCATTTCAGATCAGGTTTGATGTCATCTCATACTTCTTCAAGGTCACAGTGACCTTGAAACATACAAAATTTTGATTGTTTTATCTTGTACTTCTTCAAGGTCACAGTGACCTTGAGACATACAAAATCTGGATTGCCATTTTGAGTGGTGAAAATTTAAATTGGATTTTCTCAGCCGTTAATCAAAATATTTTTTGGATCATTTTGATTTTTGGTAAAGTCATTGTACGTATCTAGACAATTGCAATCATTGTATCATCATGGCCAAGGCATATAAATATCTTTTACCATAAGGGTTATTATGTGATTCATAATAACTGCAATATCACAATTACAGATTAAACTGAATATAACCACTTTCACAGCTTTAATAATGCCTTGAGGCAAATTCAGAATTACAGAATTTTGGATGATTTCGATACAGTTCTAAGGTCTCAGCTACAGCATTTTCAAATATTCATATCTGATCATAACTTTGAAACTTATGAGACAAGGGTAATTATGTTTGATCTGCAAGGTTAACTAATACCTTCCAATGAGACGTTGAAGTTTCACCGACCTTGAAGTATTCTCAAGATCATCTGCATTCTAGTTGGTCTTCCTCATGACAAAAAAGAAAAGAGAATATTCATATGGCTTGACCATCCTCTGTCTATATGTGTAAACCAACCAGACACATCCACTTTTTACCTTTTTACTTTTTTTTTCTACCTTTTTTAAACTCTTTTTTTAAATAAATGGGAAATTATTTCAAGTCGACCAGAGAGGGGAGCTTGTGTTTTTATGTCTGTTAGGCTGCCTGTGACAGAAATGTTCTAGCAAGATTTTCTCAGCTGTTACGAACCCCATGGGAATTCTGGGGGCATTTTCAGCATAAAGCATTTCCCCATCTTCTGGAAATTCTGTGCTAGAAATTGCCTCACTGATGTTTCCAGGGTTTCATAGTTGGTCACCCATCACCTGTCGTAATTAGGCACATATGGAAATCAGAAGATGCTGTTTATGTATCATGATACTTTTTGTATGTCAGACTTCCTATAATGCAGACAAATGACATCAGAAACATGATCAGCTTGTACTTATATTGTCTCTTCTTCTGAAAATCAATATATGTGTGCACCCCCTTCCCCTACCTTGTCATGTACATACACATGTAGACTTGCACTCACTGGCACGCACAAATGCTCACTTGTAAGTTGTATGCGTGTTCATTTTCACACACATACAACACACACACACAACACAACACAACACAACACAACACAACACAACACAACACAACACAACACAACACAACACAACACAACACAAACACACACACACACACACACACACACACACACACACACACACACACACACACTATAACACTCTCTCTCTCTCTCTCTCTCTCTGTCTCTCTGTCTCGCACACACGTGCACACCACACACACACACACACACACACACACACACACACACACACACACACACACACACACACACACACACACACACGTTACCCGGATCCCCGATATACCAACCCACAGACCCACAGCTATCGACCTTATTTTAATCTCACCATCCCTAGCCCCAAACGCCACATGGCAAACAGAGGATGACTTGTTGGGATCAGATCACATCCGCATACGTCTTACCCTAAACCATACTACAGAAATAGACGCCATACCACAAGATAGTTTACCCAAGTTTAATTATAAAAACGCTGACTGGATCAGTTTTAAGGCAATCCTTGAAAAGACAAGAACAGATCTATCTGAAGCAATGAACATAAACGAAACGTACGAAGTTTTCTGTAACTCACTCTTAAGGGCTGCTAACATTTCAATTCCAAAACTTACAGTGTCAAAAATAGGAAAACATCATGGAAATGTCTGGTGGAATGAGGACTGTCAAAAGGCAGTGAACGAAAAGAAAGAAAAATACAAAATTTATTTAGCAAACAGGTCACCTGAAAATCATACAGCGATGAAAAGTGCCAACATTAAGTGTAACAGAATCATAGAGCAAGCCAAAGAACAACACTGGACATCTTTTTGTAAATGTGAAGTAAATAACCACAAAGACACGATAAAGATTTGGGAAAAACTAAAATTAATGAAAAACGGGATTAAGTTGCCATCAATTCCAGTAAAGCTAGAAAATAACCCTATTCCTAGCTCATTGGAAAAAGCAGAAGCTTTTGCAGACGTGTTTGCTGAGGCCTGTCGTGTAGAAGGACTCCCTGTCTCTGATAGAAATTATAGGGAACGAGATGAAAAGAAAGATGTATATAAGGACCCTGCCTCTGACAATACTCACTACATAAATGCATCACTCACACTTCAAGAATTAAAAGATGCCATTCAGTCCCTTCCAAGTAAAAAAACGTCAGTTGGACTAGATGCAATTTCCAATGAGATGCTGAAAAATTTACCAGAAAATTTTATAATCTTGCTACATGACATATTTCAAAAATGCTGGAATAGTGGGATAATGCCTAACAACTGGAAAGAAACAATAGTGGTTCCTGTATTAAAACCAGGTAAATGTAATACCGATTTGAAAAACTACAGGCCAATTGCATTAACATCACACGTATGTAAACTAATGGAGAAAATAATCTTAAAGAGACTGATGCACTATTGTGAAAAGAATAAAATAATACCAGTAAATCAGGCAGGATTTCGAAAAGGCAGGCCACCAGTAGAGATCCTAACAAAGCTAACTACTAATATAAAACAACAATTTGCAAGACGTCAATGTGTTTTAGCTACATTTTTTGATATAACGAAAGCATACGATCAAGTGTGGCACTCCCGATTGTTATTCAAATTTAAAAGTATTGGGCTGACATGTCACATTTTTGGCTATGTTAAGTGTTTCTTAGAAAACAGAGTATTTCAAACGAGGATTGAAAATGTATATTCCACGAAACGAATTCTTCAAATGGGTATCCCTCAGGGATCCGTTATAGCTCCCCTTCTTTTCATGATATTAATGCATGACTTACCCAGTAAAGTATCTAAGCATGTAGTTTTAGCTCAATATGCTGACGATTTATGCATGTGGATGCAGGTAAATATGAAAAAGAAAACTCCTTTGCGCTGTATCAATTATACACGCAAATGCTACCAATTAGAACTTGATAAAATAGCGCGATACATGGTAGAAAATGGGTTACATCTATCCCTGGAAAAAACAAAAATAGTTTTATTTAATAATGGAGCTAACCCAGTAAATATTCCCACTTTCAAACTGGGAGATACTCTTCTTCAGTTTAACGAGTCGATTAAATTCTTAGGAGTTTTCCTTACAGCAAAATTATCTTGGAATCAGCATATTGAATACTTATTAACCAAAGCTCAAAAAAGTTTAAATTTCATAAAAATAGTTCGCAAACAGACATGGGGTCAAGATTCATCAACACTTGTTCATCTTTGTAAATCGCTTGTTAGATCTAAATTAACCTATGCTCAAGAAATCTTCTTCAGTGCACCGAAACACTTACTAAAAAAAACTGCAGAGCATAGATTGTAAAGGTTTCAAACTTGCACTGGGTCTTCCAATGCATGCTTCCTGTCTTCGGACATTATAATGAAATCAAACTGTTGCCACTTGATGAGCAAAGGAAAGTCGCTTCTACTAAATTTTTGTTAAGAAACACTACCGTAGAAAACATCTCAGAAACAGAAATTAAACTGAGATCAGATACCGACTTTCCAAACGAGCTAAATCAATATCTTCACAGGTCACACTTGCAACATACACATCTGACGTCATGAAAGGCTCAGGAATTGATCTAGACGTAGATCCTGTATCTATACGACCTTCCTTTTCGCCAGTACCCAGTTGGGAACTCCAAAGGCACGATTTGACGTACACCACACTAATTTAAAAAAAGGAGACAATATAAACTTACTGGCAAATCAGGTTAAATGTCATATAAACGACGTATATTCTGATCATTTGAAAATTTACACTGATGGGTCAGTAATTGAAAGAAAAGCAGGCTCAGCGTTTTTAATACCTGCTCTCAAAATTGAAAAATCTTTCTACATAGGACTTGATAAATCTATCTTTACAGCTGAACTCTTGCAATATTAATGGCTTTAAACTTTCTGATAAGTCTTCCTAGGACAATTTTTCAGATACTTCTTTGCGTTGATTCAAAATCAGTACTTCAGGCTCTTGAATTATCAAAATTACAAACAAGATCAGAAATGATTCTGGAAATAAGTTACTTGATTCATAATTTATCTTTAAGAGGCACTGATATTACTTTCTGCTGGATACCTTCTCATAGTTCTTTTAGTTATAATAATAAAGTTGACAGGGCTACCAAACGGGGAGCTAATAACTCACCAGATTCAAACAATATCCAGCTTTCTCTCTCGTTGCACGAGAATTACACTTTAGTGGACAACTACGTCTGGAAGCAGTTCCAATTAAAACAGAAAAAGTATGATAAATGTCACATGAACTTTGAAGTTAGCAAAATACTTAAGCAGCTTCATGCCAGCAGAACTATACAGTCCCTTATGTACAGATGGAAACTTGATGCATTCAAAACAAAATATACCAATAACATAGTGTGTCTGTGTGGAAAGAAGATAACACATAGTCATATTCTTTCTTGCGTTAGGGTAAACCGACATATTCCAACACTATCTGTGAGTACAGTTTCTGACATATTTGCCTCATCATCATTACTGTATGAATTTTTTGTTAGCCTGTCAAAAAGTCCTATAGCGAATTACCTTTAAAATGTTATTTGACTTGTTCATTGTTGTGGTTAGTCAATTATTAGTTTTACTTTTTATTCATTTCTTCCGGATATTTACTAATTTTGTTTGTCAGTTTGTTTGTTTAAATCGATAATTATGGTAACATTATTTGTTAGTTTTACCTTCCCCTCTTCAAAACAGTTGTTTCCTGGATCATCTTTTCTCAAATTCAAAATTGACAATTTTCAAATATCTTCTTCACTCCTCCTCTATCACTCCCCCCCCCCCCTCCCCCCCCCTTTTTTTTTTTTTTTTTTTTTTTTGTCTAAAATCACTTTAGTGAATAGACATTAAATCAAAGACCACCACCACACACACACACACACACACACACACACAGAGTCTCTCTCTCTCTCTCTCTCTCTCTCTCTCTCTCTCTCTCTCTCTCTCTCTCTCTCTTTCTCTTTGTTTGTCTCTATCTCCCTTTCTCATTTTCCTCCTCTCTTTCATGCCCTTATTTATCTTTTTTCTATGTTTCTGAACTGCACATGACTATCAAAAACTGAGCCATGCTATTGTTTGGAAAACAATCATGCCCTCCTCACCTGTCTCGCAAGCTATTGTTTGAAAAACAATCATGCCCTCCTCACCTGTCTCACAAGAGTAATACTTTTATGTCTGAAAGGATTAATAAAACACACAAGCAAACAAAAGAACTGTAAGCTTTCCTCATTTAAGAGCAATCCATTGTCCCGCGTTGTTGCAGCCTAGAGTAGGTGGACGAACAGGACCTGTCAAACATACGCGTGGGGGAAAGAAAGGGCAGACAGACAAGGAAATTGTCAACAAGGAATTCTCTGCATCCACCAACGGTAAGATGTTGACATTTGTTTTTGTCATGTCTGTCAAATCTCGGCTTAGCATAAAACAGTAACAGCAACATCTCCATTTGCCTTATTTTGGGACTGATTTACCCACAGACCATAGTGTTTTTCAGTTTTATGTGCGTTTTTTGTTAAACGAAAGATTTTCATCTAAACAGTGACACACTTGACTCTCATGATTCTTGCTGGACCAGTTGATGTGGAATACTCTGTCCACTAGGCAGTGTTGTGAATGTCTTAAATTAAATCATACTTTAAGGATGAAGAAACATCTGAAGGGAATGCCATTTATATCAGCATTGAAAAATATGTAAAACGCAGTTTTTAAAGAAATGGGATAAACAAGACACAGTGTCTGAAAAAAATAGTTTCATTTTACTTGATGGTAACTTTTTTAGAATGTAGATCATTTAGATTAGTTGAAAAGAATGTGTGACTGAGTTTCAGATATCTAACTGACAGTTGTCTTGTAATTATTCATGCTTTTAACAAAACTTACTCTTTATGTTTTCTAGTTGTGTGTATGTTACAGTGTGTGTGTGTGTGTGTGTGTGTGTGTGTGTGGTGTGTGTGTGTGTGTGTGTGTGTGTGTGTGTGTGTGTGTGTGTGTGTTATTACATGTGTATGTATTTGTGATCCTTCAGAATGAAACCAGTACCCTTTGGAACCATTGCTAAGTCAATCAGAAGCAAGCATCAGCAGTAGAGGCAAAATAGTTAGTGTCGATTGATTTTTAGTGTTCATTAAAAACACACTCCTTAAGAAACTGAATTGTGTTATAATTTATTTTTCTGGTACATGAAATGATTGAAACCATATATTTATTAGTGTAGCAAGACAACCTTAATTATCAAGAAAAAAGACGTCATTGTTAACATCTTGCTCTCAGACATACCATCTACATATACATATGACATTTTGGAGTTTTAGAAAATATTCTTATAAAAAGTTACAGAATTGTTCAAAGTCAAGCTTTTATTCAGTCCACATGGTCGAAATTTGGTAATTCTTTCAACCAGACGGCATTATTTTGGCTGAAGAAGCCTGCAGTGTAACCCTTGCATAGCCCCACATATTGCAGATCACTAGAAAAGTCTTTGTTTTGTCTTTTCTGTATCATGCGAGTCACTTAAATATAGTCTTACTGCTGAATGGAATTAAGGTTACTGAGGAAATTGGCACATGCAAATGTGTGAAATCTCTAGAGGTTGTCCTCTCATTTTTCACCCTATGAGTATGACCATCAGTTATGTATCAAAATTATCAGAAAAGATTTTTAATTTCAAAAATGACCTTAAAAAAATGGAGTAGCACTGATTTTGTGCTGGTGCATCACAATTGTGACTGCACATGCATTTGCATACATAGTACATGTAGTGTCTTACATTTCTGCTATCTTATCCTTGTAAATTGTGATGATATGGCAGGATCTGCAGTATACACAGAGGAGAACACCCAAGCTTCTACAGGATCATTTGGAAGCAACAGTGAGAACCTGAATGAGGACTCCAACATGTCCTTCCCTGAAAAATTCTGAATCCAACACCATGCCAGAATACTCCCAGGATTCCAATGATGCCGATCCAGAAATGAGAGTTGGTGGGTTGAGTTTTATACAGGCTAGGTTATCCTGATGGTCCGGGCAGATCATGAAAGTTGTTTGCTTTGTGCGTGTGTGCGCGTGTGTGTGTTTGTGTGTGCGTGCATGTGTGTGTGTATCTGTATGTGTGAGTGAGTGGTGGGTGTGTGTGTCTGTTGTGCAAAATAGCTCTGGCGTGTGTATGATAGTATAAAAGTGTGTCTAGTTTTTTGTTTTGTTTTTTTGCTGATGGAATTTTGTTCCATTTTTAGTCAGTATTCAATCATTCACAAATAGAATTGGAAAAATTATTGCGGAGTAGGGTGTGTGTGTGTGTGTGTGTGTGTGCATGCGCGCGTGCATGTGTGTGCTTCTTTCTACATTGAGTCAAACAGAATGGATGCAAGCATACTTTTGTTTGTGCGCATGTACATAGTGTAAATTGGTTGGGTGGAGTGGTTTTTAAATTAGTGTGTGGACTTTCAAAGTGTGAATAAGTGTGTGGACCATCAGTGAAGTTTGATATAACTGTGTTTAGTTAGTGTGTAGTGTAAAAAATGGAGATCTAAGTCAGAAACCGTCTCAAGGGCAACTAAGACAACAATACTGTCTAGGCTAAAACCTGCATGGAAAGACAAGAACATCTCCAGAAAACACAAGATCAGGCTGTTATGTGAGCTGGTGTATTTTGTCTTTTTGTATGCAAGTGAGACTGGACCCTCACAGCAGATTTGGAAAAAGGACTCCAAGTCACGGAAATGAGATGTTATCTCAAGATACTAAATACCAAGCTACGCTGATCATATCACCAATGAACAAGAGTGCCAAATCATCACTCAGCACATAATAATGGTCATGTAACAAGATCCAGTTGCCTTGCTAAATCAGTCCTCAGGGAATTGTTGAGGGAGGGAGATGGAGGAGAAGACTGATAAAAGAAACGCGGTGGACTGACAACACTGTGAAATGGACAAGAGAAACCATTTACAGAGACCCAGGCTTTGGCATACGACTGACATAGCTGGAGGAATTTGTTGAACATTTCTTTAGTGCAGTGCCCCAATGATTCTTCATGGAGTTATGGGAGAGACGAAGAAGAAGAGGATTGTGTAAAAGACTAATATAGTAATACTGATATGATTTATTTAGTCAGTCATATTCATGAACACAATACAGAACTTACCATTAACACAAGATTTGTATTGTATTCCTTGTCAGGTCATATCTGTTTTTTTGTTAAAAAATCTAGATAAATGACACACAAACTGAACTGCTTAAGCTAGGCCTTGTTGTTTTTGTTTGTTGTTTGTTTGTTTTATTGATTGTTTTTTTTCTATTGTACCTTACATGGCTTCAGTTTATTGCTGCTATTGCTTTATTATCCTGCAATAACCAAACAAATGTACACTGATACATCTCAAAAGCTGACTGATTTCATTTCAGCAATGAGTATGGTGAGAGAAGAAGAGCAAGAGCAAGAGCAAAAAGCAAAACAAGAAAACCAAAGCGAAGAAACAAATGGTAAGTACAGATCTGATCATTTGCAGAATTAGCCAAGTAATGAATAAAGGTATACTTTTTAACATCACATCTCTGTGTAGTTTTGTTGTTTTCTGTTCATTCTTCTTGAAACAGAACAGAATTAAAGAGATACAGGGCATTTGTGCTGTTTAACATTGTCTGGAACCAATGCCAAAGACACAATTTTTTGTCTTGTGTACTGTGGTCTGGAATTGATAGCAAGGAATTTAGTCTGCTTCTAATTAGCATGCTACTTTAACATGCCTGTGTTCATAGTTGATACAGTTGATGATAACAGTAATGGTAACTGTATTGCATTTTATTGAACTGAACCAAAGGCAGAATTAATGAAAAGAGGACAGCGTGATGTTCCAGAACTACTCAGATGTGAGAGAATAAATGTTGAACTAACGGAGCAGTTTGAAGTTTTGTAACTGTTGCTGTGTTGCATCATATAGGCCTACAAACTTTTCAGGCTTTCTAAATATCAGCAAATGAACATGCTTATAGACTAGCTAGTGATACCATGTGTTTGCCATATGTTTTCTCAATATTTTTGTGATTTTAACAATCGGAAGAGCTAGTCACAAAACATGTTTGCTGTCTGTCACATCAGTGTTACCGTTGTTAAAGACTTCTCATTATCAGGGGTGAAAAAATAACTAATGTCAGTCCATTCATCATATTCAGCTTAGTATCCATGTTTATCTGTCAAATCTATCTCATTATTCAAAAGATTGTCAAGTAGAAGATCTAGGTATTTCATTAGACATAACTTTAAGAGATCTGATATACATATATAAATATTAAATAACATTTTTAGGTGAAATTTGTAATTTGAAGCTTTGATTGTAATTATAGTTTGGGAACATCTTACACATTTCTGCTCACAGTGGCAATGGTAAAATTGATAGTCCAGATAGAATATTTTGAGTGACATCTCTTCATGATGCCAAAAGAACACTGGTTGAAATTTCTCTTGTTTTGACATCAATTTGAGATGCACATTGTCATTGATGAAAGGTGCTATATGCGTGTCCAGCTATGATGGTGATGATGATGATGGTGATGACTGTTATTGTTATTATTATTATTGTTGTTTTATTATTGTTGTTATTGTGGGTAAAGTATGATCAATGATGATGATTATTATTGTTATTATTATTGTTGTTGTTGTTCTTCTTCTTCTTGTTTTATTGTTGTTGTTATTGTGGGTAAAGTATGTTCAAATCTGTTCAGGTTATTGGTGGTATTTTAGTGCAGATATTCTGGCCGACAGGTCATTTTTCTGGCAAATGTTTGTGTCAGGTTAACCCTTTGACTCCCCCACCCTGTCCACCAACATCCTGTATTGTGAACCATGCTCATCATCATCATCAGGTGCCCTGCCACATGGCGTTGGCGATCATGGACTTCCATCTGTCTCTATCTCTTGTTGCCTCAAGCATCTCTTCCACTCTCCTTATCTTCAGCCACTCTGCAAGTCCATCTAGTATTTTCTCCCTGGGTCTACCTGGTGCTCTCTTTCCCTCCAGCCTTCCCGTTGTGACCAGGTGCTCCAAACCCCTTTCCTCATAAAATGGCCTGTAAATATTGCCTGTCTTTTCCTAATCTTCGTTATGAATGATCTACTTTTGTCTGGCTCCATCAAGACTGTTTCGTTTGTTTTCTTTGCTATCTGTGGAACTCTCAACATTCTTCTTAGAACCATGCTAGCAAAGCAAAAACTTAACCCTTTGATTCCCTCACCCTGTCTAGCAGCTTCCTACAAGTAGCTGGCGGATACAGTGAGAGAATCAAAGAGTTGAGTTTCTACAGTTGGTAGATAGGGTGCAGGAGTCAAAGGGTTAGAAAGGTAGGGTAAGTTTTCAGTTGTAAGGGGCGAGTCAAAGTTAGGTAAGGGTACTAGGTGTCTGTCACTTGCATGTGATGTGTGTCAGCACAGTGTGAAAAACTTTGTTACCTTTGTTGACAGATTCTGGACCCCCTGTGTTGGAACCAGAGAGCTCTCTGGATCAGGATGGACCTCCAGCGAAAAAGCATAAAACAGAACAAAGTTGAGATGTGTAACAAGTAGACACATAGGATCTGAATGTGTGAATGTGACAGTGAACAACGTCCTTACAGTGTTCGCTGCTTTCTAAGTGATTGTTTGAGGACTGTATGACTTGCCTGGTTTGACAGTGTTTTCAAAGTTTCGATTCCATAATGACTGTAACACTAACAGTCAGTGTCAGATGTATTGTAGTATGTATGTTTGTGTGTGCACACGCACGTGTGTGTGTGTGTGTGTCTGTGCATGTTGTGTATTTGTTGTGTGTCTGTGCATGTTGTGTATTTGTGTGTGTGTGTGTCTGTGCGTGTTGTGTATTTGTGTCTGTGTGTGTGTGTGGAGAGAAAGAGAGTTTATGATGATGACTTTATTGCAAATTTATTTTTGCTAGTACTGTAAGTAGATATGAAATTCAATTTCAAAAACTGTTCAAGTCCAAGAAATAGGGAAGAGGTATCTATTTTTTCTTTACCCAACTGTAACAGGGTAATTGAATACCATATTATTAATGTAATGGGGTAATTGAATACCATATTATGTATATAACATACCTGTTGCATATATCTCTAGACATCATGAACAGGTTCATGTAGAAAAAATAATTTAAAATGCCAAGTTTATATATGTTCATAAAGATGCAAGCTAAACAGATGTAAAATATCATAAAGATGCAAGTCGTAATGACTGACAAATTTGCTTTGAGATTGCAAATTTGGTGTGCTAATGATATAAATACAACCAACAACAACAAAAAAACAGTGTTGAAAGTATTATATACGGATTGATTTTATTCCGCCAAATGACACTAACAGCTGAATTTTCATCTTGGTATCACAACTGTTGCCAATTTCTGTTGTCTTTGATTGACAATTATATATCAGTTATTGGTGTCATATTTATAAGCAACATATTGGAAAGTTTTTTTGTTTTTTTTATGACAACAAAATGTGAGCGGAGTTTGTTTTTTTTCTAAATATCACAATTGTTTTTATATTTTTCTGCATTTATCATGAAATTGTTTCAGTGTCTTATATATTCACAGGAGGAAAATTGAATGGGGGAAATTTTTTTTTTTTTTTTTACACAGTATATTTCATTTTCCAAAAACAAGAGATGCAATGCTCTAGAAAGCAATAACTGCAAACAGAGAAATGTACAATGGCTCTACCCACAGCATTTACCATGTAAGTATAAATTAATGCTCTGAGTACGTCGGAAGAATTTCTTACTTTGCATTGAAGTCGGTGCAATTTGATGAGTGTGTACAGCAAGAAATGACATCTGTTATGATTCAACACCTTTTGGTGGTTGCAAACAATGAACCTTTAGGTGGTTGCAAAAAAATATAAAATGAGAAAACGATTGTGATCATTCCTGAGCATTACAAGTGAACAAATTGCACTGACTTTATTTGTTCGTGGTACTACTAGTGTAATCATCATCTGCATATGAATTGGGTTTAAGCCTGTGCTTTGATGTTTTACCAGTTTTCTCTGAATTGTCAGTGTCTGTCTCCCCACCCACTTTCGTGGTTTGGGGTTTTTGTTTGTTTCTTTGTTTGTTTCCTTTCACTTTCTCTCTCATTATCTGTCTTTTTTCTGGAATTGTTTCCTTTTTCTATTTGTTAAATATGTGCAATGATAAATGCATATAAGTAACTACTTTGTAAAGCACATGCCGCTAATTGCCAATGTATGTTTGGTTGCTATTGATTCCAGTGTTATGTCAGTGTGCTGTGTTTTTGAAATGTCAGATGTAGACATTGGTGTCATGTTTTCAAAATTCTCTATTGGCATGTTGTGGTTTTTCTCTATACAAATTTGAGATGAGAATTTATGGCATGTTTTTTTGTGTGTGTGTGTGAAGTGGTTGTGTCACAAATGTGGAAATTATGGCACGTTTTACTGCCAGTACCTGTTGTCCAAATGTATAAATGAAGATGAGGTTTAAAACCAGCACCACCTTCCCTAACTTATTTATTATTTATTTGCTTATTTATGTGTAACAAGTCTCTGTATCCATCTGTTTGTTTATTTATATACTTTGATAATCACAAAATCTTCAAATGTTCGTTGAAAGTTTTAAGATGTGGCTCATTTGTGGAACTGTTGTAAAGCATTGCCCGATAAGAAATTGACTATCTCCTCATTATGTCTTTAACTTTGTGAATGTACTTGCAGGCAAGTAGCAATTTTAATGTCATTGATAGTGACGTTATTTTTAGCACTCAGTAAGATTCTGCTCTTATAACAGTTGTAGGCAGAAATGTCTAGTGGTTTGTGTGTGTCCGTCTGTGTGTGTGCGTGTGTATGTGCGCGTGTGTGTTTAGCATTCCAACTTTTCTCAGAAGCATGTTTGCGCTTTATTTTACCTTCACTGTGGAGGTGGTATATTGCTGCAGTGTGTATTCTCCTTCTCTTGGCATGAAATGCTGAAAGATTCATGTTTCCAGAAGCCACTGACACTGGCATGATTTATAGGATCTTTAACGTGCGTATCTTAAGTTCTGCAAGTATATACAGAAAGGGAAAGTAAACACTAACAGATCTGCACACTTGTTGACCTGGAGACTGAAAAAAGCATTGACCCTATTGTCAACTGGACGGGAAGTATCCAAGCAGGATTGTCCACAGACCTTCTAGTTTGAAGTTTCGATATTTTAACCATCTGAGTATTGCACCCATCTCTAGTAGTTTCCTAACAAGGAAAAATGCACTGCATATAAGTTACAGTATACTCCCAACATATGAAATAAATGGTACTCATAAAATACTGTAAACATCTGTTGTAAGAACCTTGACATTTGATTTGGGACAGAAAATGTGAAATTGTAGTCATGGATTATGGTAGTGTCAGAGAAAGCATTTTGACAGGTCTTTATTTTCAAACATTCAGCAAAGATTTTAAGTGCTAAGGTAGTCACAGGCATTTTGTTATGTATAGTAGTGAAGGCAGTGGGACAGTTTGAAGATCTTAGTTTACAGATGGTAATCAAGTCATGAAAAATGAACGGAATATGTGTAGTTTTGTGTAGCTTGACAATTTAGAAAAAAACAATTTTAGTAAAACCATAACATTACTCATGAAGCTGACTCCTACCTGTTTCACCTGTCGGCGTCACCAGGTTCAATGTTGGCCGTCGCACATCTGGACACCACCATCTCCTCCAGGCTGCTCTGTCTTGACTTTTGTGGACAGTTTCTTGAATATTTAGGCCACTGATGTTAGTTATGTTCTCGGTGTATGAGATTGGAGGTCTGCCTTTCTTCTTTTTTGCCACTGTTTTTCCTTGAAAGATGTTGCCATGAGATTCGTGTTCTTGCTGCGTGACACATGGTCAGCGTGTTTTAGTCTTTTAGTCTTCTGACAACGGTATATAAGTCAAGGACTCTAATAGTTCCTTGGTGTAAATATATCAATTGCAGTTGCTTTTGCTGTACAAAGAAAAGGTAGTTAGTTATTGGCAGCATTGCCAGCACATCTGACATCTTCATCAATGGCATCACATACGGGTGATGTAATTGTATGAAACCATTGTACCGTGATTTTTTTTTTTTTTTTTTCATTATTTCATTCCTTTTCTTTCCTGCATTTGTTAAGCTTTTGTCGTCACTTTTATATAAAAACAAAAATGCGTGTTTTGTATGATGAAATTTTGAGGAAATTGTTTTGTTGGTGAGTGTGAAGGGCAGTATTGATTGAACATGTTTCTAATACAGATCATAAGTAGGCCTATTTGGTGTCTGTTTGGGGGACTTTACAAAATGATGGTAAAACTTTTTGTTTTGTTTTGAGCAAACCAGCAGTGGATATCTGGATGTTGTGTTGAAAGTAGGAGAACTCTGTGCCTGCATTGTTCTTTTTCTTTTCTTCTTTTTTTTTTCTCCCCATTTTCTCCAAAGGCCCCCAACCCTGTCTCTTTGTTTTCATCTGTACCAAGTCTCTTTTCTCGTCTTGACTCATTCCGTGGCACCACTCCTCTTGGTTTTTGCTTTTATGTTTTGGATATGTGGTCGTCTTAAGTGTTAATGAAAGTCTCACCTTGAAAAAAGAATTGGTTGTCTGTGTTGAGTGTTGTGTGAATGTCACGTCATCCTGAACCATTTTTATGCATGTGTTGAAGTACCATACCATGCCCATCAATTCAAGTGCATTTACCCTTTTTACGTGAGCCGGATCATTTGTGCCTCATACGAAAAGAGAAAGACTTCAAGGTGTATGAAAATGGTGTAGACTTGGTGAGTGTTCGTTCATTCAGCTCTAGTCTTTGCCCACAGCTTTTACTTGACATCAGCTGTAAATTACCGTACTTAACCTTACAAACTGGATTTTAAAGCCTAAAGCAATAAGTTACACACAATGGTGCTTGTTATTAGCTCAGTGGCTTCAGTTATCTTCATAGTTGTGTTATTACGTGACATTATGCGGGTCCCTTCATATTTTGTGTTATTTCATAACAGTATGCCAGTCCATTCTTCTTTTTTAACGAAGTTTGAACGATGAACAGAACCATGTATCTTAAAGATTTTATGTGGTAGTAAGGGATATTGTTTAACAGTGTGTCCAAATCGTAGAAGTGGAAATTGATCTGTACATATTGCTGAATGTATGGACAACTGAATACAACAGAAGAAATTGAGGGTTTTATTCATAGCATTGCTGGTAGCAATATGAACTCTGTCTGTGAATGCCCTTTTCGTGAAGAGAAATCATGCCTTTAAAAAAGGGTTCTTGGCTCTTTTGATTCTACTTCATCTGCATACATTGGTCTCATTTCAATAAAGTTTACTTCAACAATAAACAATAGTGTTGTTGTGTGTGCTTAATTATTGTACTGTCTCCATTATCATCTTCCTCCTCCTCCTATGCCCCCGCCTCTCTGTCTCTCTCTGTCTGTCTCTCTCTCTCTTTCTTCTTTCTCTCTCTCTTCTCTCCTCGCTCGCTCTCTCTCTCTCTCTCTCTCGCTCGCTCTTTGTCTCTCTCTCTCTCGCTCACTCTATCTGTCTCTCTCGCTCACTCTATCTGTCTCTCTCGCTCGCTGTCTCTGTCTCTCTCTCTCTCAACAGCTGACAAATCACAATTGTTTCTTCGTTCTTTAAAAGTATTGTAGGCTACATTTATACACCCAGACTTTGTTGCCAAACCATATCCATGCTACGACTTACTGATTTCTCTTTAATGTATTTCACATACTTTTCATGTCTTCAGTTTTGGTTCATCAAAGAAAACGAACTAGTAATAGCGGGAAATGCAATGTGTCTTGACTTAAATCTTGTAAAGAAAACAAACCAGTAATAGCAGGAAATGCAATGTGTCTTGACTTAAATCTTGTAAAGAAAACGAACCAGTAATGGCGGGAAATGCAATGTGTCTTGACCTAAATCTTGTAAAGAAAACGAACCAGTAATGGCGGGAAATGCAATGTGTCTTGACTTAACTCTTATTGTCGTTAGGGGTTTTAAGTCTGGCCGAAGGCTTTGCACTATGCGAATTGTCAAAGAGGGGGTTAGGTCAGTAAAATGATAAACATTTATTTTTGTATCCAACCTACAGCAAACATTTTGGTATGCCCATTTTCACAATAAATTGTGCATCTTATGAATAATGTTACACTGATATTATTGTCATATTGAGATAATTTTGAAATGCTAATTACAGACACACATTTTACAGCACAGACAAAAAACAGTTGTATGGTTGATACTCAAAGCACTATAGCTGACCAGGTAATCCTTGTACATCACAAACTCAAAGAAAAAAAAAAGATGTTCCTTGACATCCTAGCAATAAGTTCAACACCACAAAAAATGTCGGGATATGCAATGTGTCTTGACTTAAATCTTGTAAAGAAAATGAACCAGCAATAGCGGAAATGCAATGTGTTTTGACTTAAATCTTGTAAAGAAAATGAACCAGCAATAGCGGGAAATGCAATGTGTCTTGATTTAAATCTTGTAAAGAAAATGAACCAGTAATAGCGGGAAATGCAATGTGTCTTGACCTAAATCTTGTAAAGAAAATGAACCAGTAATAGCGGGAAATGCAATGTGTCTTGATTTAAATCTTGTAAAGAAAATGAACCAGTAATAGCGGGAAATGCAATGTGTCTTGACCTAAATCTTGTAAAGAAAACGAACCAGCAATAGCAGGAAATGCAATGTGTCTTGACTTAACTCTTATTGTCTGTTAGGGGTTTTAAGTCTGGCCGAAGGCTTTGCACTATGCGAATTGTCAAAGAGGGGGTTAGGTCAGTAAAATGATAAACATTTATTTTTTGTATCCAACCTACAGCAAACATTTTGGTATGCCCATTTTCACAATAAAATTGTGCATCTTATGAATAATGTTACACTGATATTATTGTCATATTGAGATAATTAGAAATGCTAATTACAGACACACATTTTACAGCACAGACAAAAAACAGTTGTATGGTTGATACTAAAAGCACTATAGCTGACCAGGTAATCCTTGTACATCCAAACTCTAAGAAAAAAAAAGATGTTCCCTGACATCCTAGCAATAAGTTCACCACCACAAAAAAATGTCAGTGTTGTTTTATTTTGATGCTTTTCACCTCTAATTGACTTCAGGTCACATCCCCAAAAATGACAAAAACCAGACACTTAGCTGTTGCACATGTCACAACTTGTTCGTGAGTTTTCTTTTCTATAGTGTTCGCAAATTGTCTAGTGTAGAACCATAATTTGATGCAAAAATACATAAAAACCACTTAAAAAAGAGGTGTGTGCTCATCTGTGGACTTTTTCACCGATCATATGATGTCAGGTGAGTTTCAGAAAGTCGTCATTTCTTTGAATAAGGCCCTGCTGAAGTGTCACCACCATCCAAAGAAACCAACTCATCATTTGAGTGTCAGAAAACTCATCACTGTCACTGATGATATTATTGCTATTGCTATAAAGAAAATGAACCAGTAATAACGGGAAATGCAATGTGTCTTGACTTAAATCTTGTACAGAAAACGTTCTAGTAAAAGCGCGAAATGCAATGTGTCTTGACTTAAATCTTGTACAGAAAACGAACCAGCAATAGCAGGAAATGCAATGTGTCTTGACTTAAATCTTGTACAGAAAACGAACCAGCAATGGCGGAAATGCAATGTGTCTTGACTTAAATCTTGTAAAGAAAACGAACCAGCAATAGCAGGAAATGCAATGTGTCTTGACTTAAATCTTGTACAGAAAACGAACCAGCAATAGCGGGAAATGCAATGTGTCTTGACTTAAATCTTGTACAGAAAACGAACCAGCAATAGCGGGAAATGCAATGTGTCTTGACTTAAATCTTGTACAGAAAACGAACCAGAAATGGCGGGAAATGCAATGTGTCTTGACTTAAATCTTGTAAAGAAAATGAACCAGAAATGGCGGGAAATGCAATGTGTCTTGACTTAAATCTTGTAAAGAAAATGAACCAGAAATGGCGGGAAATGCAATGTGTCTTGACTTAAATCTTGTAAAGAAAATGAACCAGCAACAGCGGGAAATGCAATGTGTCTTGACTTAAATCTTGTAAAGAAAATCAACCAGTAATAGCGGGAAATGCAATGTGTCTTGACTTAAATCTTGTAAAGAAAATGAACCAGCAATAGCGGGAAATGCAATGTGTCTTGACTTAAATCTTGTAAAGAAAACGAACCAGTAATAGCGGGAAATGCAATGTGTCTTGATTTAAATCTTGTAAAGAAAACGAACCAGAAATGGCGGGAAATGCAACGTGTCTTGACTTAAATCTTGTAAAGAAAACGAACCATAATGGCGGGAAATGCAATGTGTCTTGACTTAAATCTTGTAAAGAAAACGAACCAGTAATAGCGGGAAATGCAATGTGTCTTGATTTAAATCTTGTAAAGAAAACGAACCAGTAATGGCAGGAAATGCAATGTGTCCTGATTTAAATCTTGTAAAGAAAACGAACTAGTAATAGCAGGAAATGCAATGTGTCCTGATTTAAATCTTGTAAAGAAAACGAACTAGTAATAGCAGGAAATGCAATGTGTCCTGATTTAAATCTTGTAAAGAAAACGAACTAGTAATAGCGGGAAACGCAATGTGTCTTGACTTAAATCTTGTAAAGAAAACGAACCAGTAATAGCGGCAAAAGCAATGTGTCTTGACTTAAATCTTGTAAAGAAAACGAACCAGTAATAGCGGGAAATGCAATGTGTCTTGACTTAAATCTTGTAAAGAAAACGAACTAGTAATAGCAGGAAATGTAATGTGTCTTGACTTAAATCTTGTACAGAAAACGAACCAGAAATGGCGGGAAATGCAATGTGTCTTGACTTAAATCTTGTAAAGAAAACGAACCAGTAATGGCGGGAAATGCAATGTGTCTTGACTTAAATCTTGTAAAGAAAACGAACCAGTAATGGCGGGAAATGCATTGTGTCTTGACTTAAATCTTGTAAAGAAAACGAACCAGCAATGGCGGGAAATGCAATGTGCCTTGACTTAAATCTTGTAAAGAAAACGAACCAGTAATAGCGGGAAATGCAATGTGTCTTGATTTAAATCTTGTAAAGAAAACGAACCAGTAATAGCGGGAAATGCAATGTGTCTTGACCTAAATCTTGTAAAGAAAACGAACCAGTAATAGCGGGAAATGCAATGTGTCTTGACTTAACTCTTATTGTCTGTTAGGGGTTTTAAGTCTGGCCGAAGGCTTTGCACAATGCGAATTGTCAAAGAGGGGTTAGGTTAGTAAAATGATAAACATTTATTTTTGTATCCAACCTACAGCAAACATTTTGGTATGCCCATTTTCACAATAAAATTGTGCATCTTATGAATAATGTTACACTGATATTATTGTCATATTGAGATAATTAGAAATGCTAATTACAGACACACATTTTACAGCACAGACAAAAAACAGTTGTATGGTTGATACTAAAAGCACTATAGCTGACCAGGTAATCCTTGTACATCCAAACTCTAAGAAAAAAATGACATCCTAGCAATAAGTTCACCACCACAAAAAATGTCAGTGTTGTTTTATTTTGATGCTTTTCACCTCTAATTGACTTCAGGTCACATCCCCGAAAATGACAAAAACCAGACACCTTAGTTGTTACACATGTCACAACTTGTTCGTGAGTTTTCTTTTCTATAGTGTTCGCAAATTGTCTAGTGTAGAACCATAATTTGATGCAAAAATACATAAAAACCACTTAAAAAAAGAGGTGTGTGCTCATCTGTGGACTTTTTCACCGATCATATGATGTCAGGTGAGTTTCAGAAAGTCGTCATTTCTTTGAATAAGGCCCTGCTGAAGTGTCACCACCATCCAAAGAAACCAACTCATCATTTGAGTGTCAGAAAACTCATCACTGTCACTGATGATATTATTGCTATTGCTATAAAGAAAACGAACCAGTAATAACGGGAAATGCAATGTGTCTTGATCTAAATCTTGTAAAGAAAACGAACCAGTAATGGCGGGAAATGCAATGTGTCTTGATCTAAATCTTGTAAAGAAAACGAACCAGCAATAGCAGGAAATGCAATGTGTCTTGACTTAAATCTTGTAAACAAAACGAACCAGTAATGGCGGGAAATGCAATGTGTCTTGACTTAAATCTTGTACAGAAAACGAACCAGCAATAGCAGGAAATGCAATGTGTCTTGACTTAAATCTTGTACAGAAAACGAACCAGCAATAGCAGGAAATGCAATGTGTCTTGACTTAAATCTTGTACAGAAAACGAACCAGCAATAGCGGGAAATGCAATGTGTCTTGACTTAAATCTTGTACAGAAAACGAACCAGCAATAGCAGGAAATGCAATGTGTCTTGGCTTAAATCTTGTACAGAAAACGAACCAGCAATAGCAGGAAATGCAATGTGTCTTGGCTTAAATCTTGTAAAGTAAACGAACCAGCAATAGCAGGAAATGCAATGTGTCTTGGCTTAAATCTTGTAAAGAAAACGAACCAGCAATAGCAGGAAATGCAATGTGTCTTGGCTTAAATCTTGTACAGAAAACGAACCAGCAATAGCGGGAAATGCAATGTGTCTTGACTTAAATCTTGTAAACAAAACGAACCAGCAATAGCGGGAAATGCAATGTGTCTTGACTTTAATCTTGTAAAGAAAACGAACCAGTAATAGCGGGAAATGCAATGTGTCTTGACTTAAATCTTGTAAACAAAACGAACCAGTAACAGCACGAAATGCAATGTGTCTTGACTTAAATCTTGTAAAGAAAACGAACCAGTAATAGCGGGGAAATGCAATGTGTCTTGACTTAAATCTTGTAAACAAAACGAACCAGTAATGGCGGGAAATGCAATGTGCCTTGATTTAAATCTTGTAAAGAAAACAAACCAGTAATAGAGGGAAATGCAATGTGTCTTGATTTAAATCTTGTACAGAAAACGAACCAGTAATAGCAGGAAATGCAATGTGTCTTGACTTAAATCTTGTAAAGAAAACGAACCAGTAATAGCGGGAAATGCAATGTGTCTTGACTTAAATCTTGTAAACAAAACGAACCAGTAACAGCACGAAATGCAATGTGTCTTGACTTAAATCTTGTAAAGAAAACGAACCAGTAATAGCGGGAAATGCAATGTGTCTTGACTTAAATCTTGTACAGAAAACGAACCAGCAATAGCAGGAAATGCAATGTGTCTTGACTTAAATCTTGTACAGAAAACGAACCAGCAATAGCTGGAAATGCAATGTGTCTTGACTTAAATCTTGTACAGAAAACGAACCAGCAATAGCAGGAAATGCAATGTGTCTTGACTTAAATCTTGTACAGAAAACGAACCAGCAATAGCAGGAAATGCAATGTGTCTTGACTTAAATCTTGTAAAGAAAATGAACCAGCAATAGCAGGAAATGCAATGTGTCTTGACTTAAATCTTGTCAGGTCTTAGAAAAATCAATTCAAAATAAAAAACAAAAGGGAAAAAAAAAAACAGCATGGCATAGTGATCAGCACGATGGTCCACTGACTTGGGAGGTCATGGTTTTGAACTCTATCAGTTGAAAAACTTTTTTTTTCGGCCCTGACTAGCACCTACCCAGAGGTGAGCATGCTACAGAGTCATTGGGAAGACTGGGACCACAAAATCGAGTCCCATCAACTTTGTGGATGCATCATTGAGATTACTGTTCAAATTTTCTTACTAACATTGAAAATGTGTGAATCAGGCTGGTTTATGCCAGGACATATTACGAAAGAAAGCATAGAGTATAGACTAATCAAACAGTCTCGGTCTGAAATGAAACTCTATGGCGCCATCACTTACATCCCAGTTCTAATCATCGTAGCACCATGAAAACATACCAGATTCTGTGGCCCTTCATACCTTGCTGTTAGTGTGAACTCAGTTTCGAAGGGTTTGGAGGTGTGTGGGAGAGCCGAAATGAGCAGCGATTGGTAGTGACACAAAACTTGGTGCTAATGATAAGACAGCTTAAAAAACACACACACAAAAACAAAAAGGCAACCAAAAAAAATCAGCATACACATTGTTCATCTTGTTATTAATCTGATTGTCCCTTAGCTTCCAATACCAGCAATATGAGCATCATCATAAAAACAGAAAATCCCACAAAAAAGAAAAACAGCCCCCTTCTTCCCCCCTCCCACCCAAAACAAACAAACAAACAAACAAAAACTGGAATGTGTTCCTTTCACTTCTTCAAACTACCTAACCATTTTTCACCTTTCTTACGACGATACCGTTTACCGGAATTGCCAAGATCAACATTCGTGATCTCGCCGTTTACCGTGGACATTCTCTGCACGTTGCTCACATGCCCAGTGCTGAGAGCGCAATGAAAAGAGTTTGTTGGAGTGCCGAAATGAGTAGCAAATGGTACGGACACAGAAAGTGTGCTAATGATAAGGCCGCTTAAAAATTTAAAAAAACAAAAATAATAATTAATAATTACAATATTTATATAGCGCAAAATCTCGACAAAATCAAATCTAAGCGCTAAAACAGACACACACGCACGCATGCACGCACGCACGTACGCACGCACGCACACACACGCACACACACACACACACACACACACACACACACACACACACAGACACACACACACACACGCATGGCTATAAATGGGGAGAAAGAATAAAAGCAATAAAAGCAAGAATAAAAGCAATGGAAAATTATAGAGAGCATATCATATACAATTATATATTATAACAAAGTGATTCCCCTCCGAGCGGAGACAGGCTGCAGAGGGGTGTTGAGTGAGATTAGGATTTTATGCAGAGGAGAAAAGGTGAGTTTTGAGAGCGGACTTGAAGGAGACAAAAGTAGGTTGCTGACGGACTGAGAGAGGAAGTTTGTTCCAGGAGAGTGGACCAGAAACAGAGAAGGCTCCTGGACCATAGGTATTGAGCTTAGTGCGTGGAAAGTGAAAAGTCAGAGGATCGGAGGCAGAGCGGAGGGTACGTGAGGGAAGATAGATCTCAAGTAGGCTTGACAGGTAATCGGGGGCTGCGTTATTGAGGCTTTTGTAGCACATGGTGTCTAGTTTGTACTGTATGCGCTTTGATACAGGGAGCCAGTGAAGTTGTGCCAGGAGAGGAGATATGTGGTCAGCTTTTTTCTTTTTGAGTACAAGGCATACAGCATTGTTTTGAATGCGCTGTAGGATGTGAATGGTGGAGGCAGGAAGACCAGACAGGAGTGAATTGCAATAGTCAATGCGAGACATTATGAAGGAGAGAACGAGTTTTGCAGTTGTTTCCACAGAGAGATACTTCCTGATCAGGCTTATACGATGGAGATGATAGTAGCAAGATCTGGCAGTTTGAGAAACAAAGTTGTTCATGGAGAGGGTAGAATCGATGCAGACACCAAGGTTTTTAGCTGAATCAGAAATTGGGACTGATGTGTTACATAATGGGAGAGAAAGAGGAAGCAGCTGAGAAAGTTTCTGACGGGTGCCAATGAGGATAGCTTCTGTCTTGTCGTCATTAAGCTGAAGTTTGTTGAACGTCATCCAGTTCTTAATGTCCGAGTAACACTCAGTGGTGCGAGTCAACAGGCGCTGTATATTATCAGGTGAGTCACTGTCTTGAAGTTGGGTGTCATCAGCATAGAAGTGATGTTTTATAGAGTGGGAGTTGATGATGGTGGACAGGGTTGAGGTATAAAGAGTGAAAAGAACAGGGCCAAGGACAGATCCTTGTGGAACACCACAGGTCAGGTATGCAGGTTGAGAGTAAGTGCCATTGATGAGAACAGTTTGTTTTCTGTTTGATAGGTATGAAGTGAACCAGGAGAGAGCAATGTCAGAGATGCCAAAAGTATGATGAAGTCTAGAAAGGAGAATACCATGGTCAATGGTATCAAAGGCTGCAGACAAATCAAGGAGTGTGAGGAGAGAGACTTTGCCAGTATCAGTTGCAAGGAGGAGATTGTTGAGAATGTGTAGTAGGGCAGTTTCAGTGCTATGGCACTGGCGGTAGGCTGACTGGAAAGGATTGAGGAGATTGTTGGCAGACAGGTGAGAGTTCAGCTGGTTGAGGACGACTTTTTCAAGGAGTTTTGACAAGAAAGAGAGATTAGAGATAGGCCGGTAATTTTTCAGTTCATTTGGGTCTAAATTGTATTTCTTGAGGAGAGGGTGAACAATAGCAGACTTGAAAGAATCTGGGACAGTTCCAGTTTGAAAAGAAGTGTTGATGATGCCAGTGATGAATGGGAGGAGAGTAGGGAGACAGTCGGAGTAGAGAGAACCTGGAAGAGGATCCAGTTCGCAGGTTTTGATCGACATGGATCTGATTGTGTTGAAAATTTCTTCTTGTGAGACTGGGGTAAAAGTAGTAAGAGGTGTGCCAGAGAAGGAAGGGTCAGGTGGGCATGGTTGACAGGGTGTCCTGTCAAGCCTGTCACGAAGAGTTTGTATTTTGGTGGTGAAATACTTGGAGAATACAGATGGGAGTTCTTCATTTGTATGTTTTGTTGGGAGAGGTAAATCTTTTCGTGTGCCAAGGAGATGATTCATGGTTGTAAAGAGTTCTTTTGAAGAAGAGGCATTCAGGATTTTGGTTTGGAAATAGCTTGTTTTTGCAGATGTAATGAGGGTGGATACTTTTGTTTTAGAGGCTTGGAAAAGTTGCCTGTGTACAGTGAGTTTGGATTTGCGCCAGCGGCGCTCTGCTTTGCGGCGGGCACGTTTTGCACAGGCAATCTCATGAGTGAGCCAGGGGGTAGGGGGGCGGTCAGGTAAAAGACGGGTTGTGGCTGGAGCATGAGTGTCCAGAAGATGGTGGAGAGTAGTATAGAATTCATCGGCAAGGTTATGTGACTTTTCAGAAAGGAGACGGGAGGCATCAGATGAAAATGTGGAGAGGTCGATAGATTTGAGATTGCGTCGAGTCACTGTGCGCGTGGTACGGGAAGGAGGAGAAATGTCAAGAGAACAGAGAAACGCAAAACAGCAAAAAAATAATAATATGCATACACACATATGCATCCTGTTATTAATCTGATTGTCCCTTAGCTTCCAATACCAGCAATATGAGCATCACCATTTTTTTTTTTTTTTTTTTTTTTAAATCGACAAACAAGAGAAACACCCCCCCCCTCCACCCCACCCCACCCCACCACCACCCCAAAAAACAAACAAACAAACAAACAAAAACTGGAATGTGTTCCTTTCACTTCAGACGACCTAACCATTTTTCACCTTTCTTACGACGGTACCGTTTACCGGAATCGCCAAGATCAACCAACATTCATGATCTCGCCCTTTACCGTGGACGTTCTCCTCACTTTGCTCATGTGCCCAGAGCCGAGAGCGCGATGAAAGAGTTTCGAAGGGTGTGGAGGTGTGTTGGAGTGCCGAAATGAGCAGCAAATGGTAAGGGCACAGAAAATGTGCTAATGATAAGGCCGCTTTAAAAAACAAAAAACTAAAAATGCAAAACAGCAACAACAACAAAAATCTGCATACACACATGTGCATCTTGTTATTGATCTGATTGTTCCTTAGCTGCCAATACCAGCAATATGAGCATACCATCAAAAAAAAAGAAGAAAAAAGAAAATCCCACAAACAAGAGAAACAACCCCTTCCACCACCACCCCACCCACCCCACCCAAAACAAACAAACAAACAAACAAAAACTGGAATGTGTTCCTTTCACTTCTTCAGACTACCTAACCATTTTTCACCTTTCTTACGACGTTGCCGTTTACCGGAATTGCCAAGATCAATATTCGTGATCTCGCGCTTTACCGTGGACATTCTCCTCACTTTGCTCACGTGCCCAGAGCCGATAGCGCATTTAAAGAGGCAGTCAGACATGGCGTTCTTATACTCTTTGTCGTAGAAGTTGACGGTGTTTTGTAGAGCTTCCTTGAAGGTGTAGAAGGGCGAGTATCCCAGTTGGCTGTTAGCCATCGTGCTGGAGAAGGTGTAGCTGTGACACAGTTCATGCACTTCACTGACAGACAGGGGCGGGTTGATGCTCATAAAAGGGTACAGCAACCACAGCACAAAGTATGCCAACTTCGCCAAACGCTGTTGATCATACCAGTAATAACAGTTAACATGTGGCGAAAAAGACTCCAGAATGGAACAACCAAACTGACAACAAAATTAGATCGACAAAAAAAACTTGCCGTGGGGATGCCTGGGGCTCTTTCAGTATAGATCGTATCCCCACTTTCTGGAAATTCTGTGCTGGAAATTTCCTCTTTTCTATCACTCTCTTGTTATCTGCTTTCTGTCATTTCTTCCTATCATTTTCTGCCTTGCTGGTCCATTCACCTGTATGTGTTCGATAGAGTCTTACGTACTTTCTCTTAGGATTGATAATTTGGTGTATGTATTAAATGCATTTTTGACTCTAGGGAAATGAGATACACAAAAGCAATTTTAGGTAATTTAGGCCTGTTTTCAAATATGTTTTAGAGTCCTTAGTTATGTTTAAATTTGTAATCAGATGCTTTTTTTTAAATCCTCTGTGTGATCAATTGGACGGAGTGGTCAACACCAGGGGCATCTCCTTAGATTATGAGAGCGAATGCATTGATGTGTGTACTTAATTTTTCTTTTCCTTTTTTTTCCCCTGTGGAGGTATTGTGTGTGTATTGAAACGGTTGTAACCCTGATATGGCTCTACTCAGTCGGCTGGGCTTTAAACGAAAATAACAATGAAGATGAACAAAACGAAAATGTTTGCCCTTCTGACCCTATCTGAAAACGAAAGAGATAATGCTTGGCAAGTTACATGTGGGTAGCTCTTTCTTGCGTTCTTAGCTATCACTGGAAAGGTGATGAGGCTTTATGGTGTATGCACCTCGGTCTCTATCACCTTGTCACTAAGTGATGAAACTTGTGTGACATCTGCCAGCAACATATTACAGCTTATTCTTCATTACAGACCCGTTTTCATAATGCTCCACCCAAGAACGGGGATGGGGAGTGAAAATAAGTTTAATAATTTCGTTTGATCCAAGAATAACATTGATTCAACATATTTTTGGTTTTATTCGATTACAACATTGACCTGGTTTGGTCGAACATTGACTTGGTTTAACTCATTGACGATGAGTCGCTTCATGCGAAGCGGCCGTCTGTGACGTCATAAACGACATGTCGCTTCCGGGAAGGGGCGGACGTAAATCATTTTTCACTGTATGAAGCAGCCTTGCTATTCAAGGGAAATCAACCTGTCATCAAGTTTTAACCTTCCACTTCACAGTTCCTTCCCTTAGACTGTCTGCCAACACTTTTCCTTGTCTGAATTGGGCTTGTTTTCGCCGTGCCCCAAGTGACTGTGACTGATAATCGTTTTTTATTTGGTGGCATAAGTGACTATGAAAAGGATCAAACTGATTGAAATTTTGCTGTTCAAAGCTTTTCCTGCCATCATTTGACCTAAAAAGACACTAAAAGTAGGAAAATATTTGACAATGAACTGATTTCATAATGTTGCATGTGTGTAAATTTGACTTCAGAACTTTTTTATTTTTTTGCATTTACATAGCATTTTGACCTGACATTTTGGAAAGTTTACTTGAATTACTCATACAAGTTGGTTTCATTTCTAAAAAAAAAAGTAGACATAATGAGCTTTCTAAAAATGTATAACTTTATGTTTTTATTGCAAATAGAAGGGGCTCAGAATTTTTGTAAAACTGCTAAAAATAGTGCGTCTCAGGAAATTGCCGGGTCCATTTAGCCGCGTCGTCAATGAGTTAATCACGTTACCCGCCATAACACACTGTCTAAGATCACCCCCACAGGCATCTCTAGACGGATACCATCACTAAAGTCGACAGGAAGAGCTGGGTAGGAAATAAAGACTGGAACGACCTTGGTGTGAATCAACTACAAAGTGCAGCACATATAGACAGAGATGGAGGATCTTATTTCCTGCTCCGTCCCGTCAGTTCCCTCAATGATTATACTGGTTATGGGAATTAGAGAAGAATTTTGGTTCGTGAAATTTGGAATTAATTTTCCTTTCTTTAGTTTGAATTATCGTATAGTATTACTGCTTTCGTCGTTGAAGTAGAATTTACGTACGTCATAATGAGGGGCGCGACGTGTAATTGGGTAAGAGGTCAGATTTCCAACCGCAAGGTCTGGCGTTTGATCTTTTATGAGACAAGAGAAATTAGAGCACCTAGTCACAACAGGAAAACTGGAGGGGAAGAAAATAACCAAACTAACTAACCAACCAACCAAACTAACTAACTAACTAATTAACTAATTAACTAACTAACCAACCAACTAACCCAATAACTAACTAAGCAGCCAACCAACCAACCAACTAACCAACGATCAATCAATCAACCAACCAACTAACCAGCAGCCAATTAACCAATTAACTAACTAAACTAAACTAACTAACTAATTAAACTAAACTAAACTAACTTACCAACCAATCAACCAACCAACTAAACAACTAACCAACCAACCAACCGACCAACTAACCAACTAACCCACTAACTAATTGAGTATCTAATTGGCTATCTAACTAACTAATAACTAACTATTTAGCTAACTAGTTAGCAAAATAACCAACTAACCAACCACCTAACTAACTAACCAACCAACTAAACTAAACTAAACTAAACCAGCCAACCAACCAACCAACCAACTAACTAACCAACCAACCAACCAAATAACTAACTAAACTAAATTAACTAAACTAAACTAACTAAACTAACTAAAACAACTAACAAACTAAACTAAACTAAACTAACCAACTAACTAACTAATAACTGACTAATTAACTAACTAACCAACTAACTAACCAACCAACCAACTTGTTAAACTAACTAACTATAAATAACTCCCTCTTTGACCTTGGCCCATTTCTCTGGTAAGGACCAGGATGTGAGGAAAAACCCGTAACGCTGCATGAAACTCTTCATGAAGACAAAGTAGTTGGCAGGGGGGGTGTCATCACATATGTAAAAGACCTTGCCTTCCACTGGAACTGATGGCTGGAAAGCGTAAAAGATACCGGTCATGTTCTCTGGGTCCTCCTCCATGCTCCTGAATTTGATGTGTTTTGGGGGGACGTCTAGTGTGGTTGTTACCGCGGCTGATGATGAAGGCTCGAAGCTGAGCACAGATGGCTTCTTCGTCCCTGAAGTTTCTGGTTTCAATGCCTGTTGAAGGGTTGTTAGTTAGAATGTACTCATTATGGACGAAAGTCGAAAACATGTTTAAATTTGATTATAATGCAAAAAATCAAAGTTACTGTAATCACCAACATTATCATCATCTTATTATGACTAGATTCATCAGTTTCAGTTTGTTCAGTTTCTCAAGATGACGTCTCCGCGCTCGGAACGAATTCCATATGCGCTAACGTCACAGGCGCCACGTGTATGGTGACCGTGGCACAAGCCTTAAGCCTGCACATAAACGCATGAGCTGGTCAAAATTTTAGAGGCCCACATGGGGGTCGAACCTACGACCTCCACAGTATCAGCACGGCGTTCTAACCAACTGAGCCAATCGGCCAGCCATTTGGTGCATCGACCGGGAAACTAACCCGGTTGCCCGCGTGGCAGGCGAGTATTCTACCTCAAGGTTCATCAGTTCCATTTACATCTCCACCCTAACATTCCGGTGCCTGATCTGGACTTTGACCAAGCCACTAGAGCAAAACAATATCACATGTGACATGTGTTGTTTGAGAAGAGCTGTTAACTATCTATCTTTCAGCCATCGAAAGTCCGTTGTTGGACGTAGGCCTTCCCCAGCTGCTTCCATACACTTCGTTCCAGCGCTTTTCCTCTCCAGTTCTTGTCAAATCCCATCTAGGTCGTCTCTCCATCTAGTTTTCTGTCTTCCTCTATTGCGAGTGCCGTCTCTTGGTATCCAGAACGTGGGGGTTTTTTGTCCAATGATTGTCCATTCTCCGGGTGAGATGTCCTGCCCAGTTCCACTCCAGTTTGTCGATGGTTTCCAGGATGTCTCGCACTTTCGTTCTTTCTCTGATCTACTGAGCCGTTTTGCGGATCTTTCCAGGTGATACCAAGCATGATTCTTTCATGTGCTTGCTGCATGATTCTTAGTTTCAAAGAGAGTTTTTTTCGTTAGGTTTCACGTGTCTTCACCGTAAGTGACTGTGGGCAGAATGCATTGGTCGTAGACTTTTCGTTTCAAGTTAGTTGGAATTTGAGATGTTGACAGCCGAGGTGAAAAGATCAGAAACGCAAAGAGTCTCCGAGACAATAGTGGGAATAACATCAGCGCACCATCATATTCAACAACAGAGAATTAAATGGCTTAGTCATCTGATACTAATACAGCCCTACCAATTGATCCAACAAGCATATGACCACAAGATATTTGAATCTGAAGGGAGAGGCAGACCAAGGAAGACCTGGATCGATGGCGTGAGACACCTTGACATCACAGGGCATTTCTCCACTTCAGGCTTTCTACTATGACTGCAGACCATTTCTATGCCATCAATATATGTAAAATAAAAGGAACAATACCCCTTTGAGTTTATTCAACAGGGATCCATCACACTCGAAAAATTCCATTTAAAAAATGGCCAGCCCTAGGTCTGAACCCACATCCCTGCGATATGAGCACGGCGTTCTAACGGCTGAGCTAAAGGGCCACCAGACCATCAGCTATTTCTCTCCGCGACACCCACGATAGCGCAAGCAGAGAGATAAAAGAACAAAGAAAATCGTCTTCAAGAACTCATTATTAATTCATCATAGCATAAGAACAAGGAAGACTGTCTTCAAGAAGATATTATCATTGGATCATTTTTTAAGAACAAGGAAGACTATTTTCAAGAAGTCATTATTATTGCATCATTATATAAGAACAAGGAAGACTATTTTCAAGAAGTCATTATTATTGCATCATTATATAAGAACAAGGAAGACTGTCTTCAAGAAGTCATTATTATTCAATCATAGTATAAGAACAAGGAAGACTGTCTTCAAGAAGTCATTATTATTCAATCATAATATAAGAACAAGGAAGACTGTCTTCAAGAAGTCATTATTATTCAATCATAATATAAGAACAAGGAAGACTGTCTTCAGGAAGTCATTATTATTCAATCATAGTATAAGAACAAGGAAGACTGTCTTCAGGAAGTCATTATTATTCAATCATAGTATAAGAACAAGGAAGACTGTCTTCAAGAAGTCATTATTATTCAATCATATATAAGAACAAGGAAGACTGTCTTCAGAAGTCATTATTATTCAATCATAATATAAGAACAAGGAAGACTGTCTTCAGGAAGTCATTATTATTCAATCATATATAAGAACAAGGAAGACTGTCTTCAGAAGTCATTATTATTCAATCATAATATAAGAACAAGGAAGACTGTCTTCAAGAAGTCATTATTATTCAATCATAATATAAGAACAAGGAAGACTGTCTTCAGGAGTCATTATTATTCAATCATAGTATAAGAACAAGGAAGACTGTCTTCAAGAAGTCATTATTATTCAATCATAATATAAGAACAAGGAAGACTGTCTTCAAGAAGTCATTATTATTCAATCATAGTATAAGAACAAGGAAGACTGTCTTCAAGAAGTCATTATTATTCAATCATAAGTATAAGAACAAGGAAGACTGTCTTCAAGAAGTCATTATTATTCAATCATAATATAAGAACAAGGAAGACTGTCTTCAAGAAGTCATTATTATTCAATCATAGTATAAGAACAAGGAAGACTGTCTTCAAGAAGTCATTATTATTCAATCATAATATAAGAACAAGGAAGACTGTCTTCAAGAAGTCATTATTATTCAATCATAGTATAAGAACAAGGAAGACTGTCTTCAAGAAGTCATTATTATTCAATCATAGTATAAGAACAAGGAAGACTGTCTTCAAGAAGTCATTATTATTCAATCATAGTATAAGAACAAGGAAGACTGTCTTCAAGAAGTCATTATTATTCAATCATATATAAGAACAAGGAAGACTGTCTTCAAGAAGTCATTATTATTCAATCATAATATAAGAACAAGGAAGACTGTCTTCAGGAAGTCATTATTATTCAATCTAAGTATAAGAACAAGGAAGACTGTCTTCAGGAAGTCATTATTATTCAATCATAATATAAGAACAAGGAAGACTGTCTTCAAGAAGTCATTATTATTCAATCAGTATAAGAACAAGGAAGACTGTCTTCAAGAAGTCATTATTATTCAATCATAATATAAGAACAAAGAAGACTGTCTTCAAAGACATTATCATTGAATCATAATATAAGAACAAGGAAGACTGTCTTCAGAAGTCATAATTATTCAATCATAGTATAAGAACAAGGAAGACTGTCTTCTAGAAGACATTATCATGGATCAATCATATAAGAACAAGAAGACTGTCTTCAAGAAGTCATTATTATTTAATCATAATATAAGAACAAAGAAGATTGTCTTCAGAAGACATTTAATGATCATAATATAAGAACAAAGAAGATTTGTCTTCAAGAAGTCATATTATATGCATCATATATAAGAACAAGAAGACTGTCTTCTAGAAGTCATTGTTATAAGATCATAATATAAGAACAAAGAAGACTGTCTTCAAGAAGTCATTGTTATAGATCATAATATAAGAACAAAGAAGACTGTCTTCAAGAAGTCATTGTTATAGGATCATAATATAAGAACAAAGAAGATTGTCTTCAAGAAGTCATTGTTATAAGGATCATATATAAGAACAAAGAAGATGTCTTCAGAAGTCATTTTATTGGATCATAATATAAGAACAAAGAAGATTGTCTTCAAGAAGTCATTATTATTGGATCATAATATAAGAACAAAGAAGACTGTCTTCAAGAAGTCATTATTATTGATCATAATATAAGAACAAAGAAGACTGTCTTCAAGAAGTCATTATTATTCATCATAATATAAGAACAAGGAAGACTGTCTTCAAGAAGTCATTATTATTCAATCACAATATAAGAACAAGGAAGACTGTCTTCAAGAAGTCATTATTACTGATTCAAAATATAAGAACAAAGAAAAATGTTTCAGAAAGTTATTACTATTGGATCGTAGTCATTATCCCCATTATCATCATTTATCGTGATCATTGTCTTCATGACGCTATGATCAATTTTTCTAAATTATTCTTCGGCATATGCATGTAGCTGACGCCAACGTTATTACTGTTTATGTGATTTCATTACATTAATTGCTGTGTTAGAATTCATCAATCAGTTAGTAAGTTTTCCCCCGGCTATATACGATGCATCTTGTTTGCTTGAACGCGGGCAGTCACACGTGTTTTGGAATACATCCTACTGCTCTTCCTCCTCCTCATCGTCGCTATCATGAATGTTTATTGACTATTCAATATGAATTTGTACTGGCAGATTAAAAATAGACAGAACACAATTTTAAAAAATTACTCAAATATACTCATTATGAATAAAACGCAAAAAACAATTTTGAATTACATTATATGCAAAGATCGAAAAAGAAATTGCAAAATAATTTAAGAAATATTTCTTTAAACTCAATAACAATTGTAATCTATAACTTCGACTGAAACTTGATGCAACAAACTGAGATACACACACACGCGCGCGCGCGCGCACACGCGAGCACACACGCACACACACATACACGCACACACACACACTAAGCACACACACACAAAGCACACACGCACACACACTAAGCACACACTACGCATATACACACACGCATCCACAACACGGACACACACACACACACACACACACCACACACACACACACACAAATACACACACACACACACACACACACACACACACACACACACACACACACACACACACACACACACACACACACACACACACAACTCCCACAGGAAGCCCAACATTCTAAACATATTAATATGTTACTTGCAAAAACTAAAACAATCTTTCTCTCCCCCATCTTCTCTAGGTAAAACGGTCTATTACATCTATAACATGCCTGGAAATTTATGAGGTCAACAACAAAGACACACACACACACACACACACACACACACACACACACACACAACATAACATACACATACACACGTACACACACACATACCCATACACATACACATACACACGCAAACACGGCACAAATTACCAAAATTCTAAATCCTCTATAATTTAGAATTCACACAAACTTTCGTATACATGTGCATACCTGTAACCAATAACACAGTAGCCCTCCTCCCTCCCCGCTCGAACACACCTATTCAACATACACACACAAACACACACACAACACACACACACACACACTCCGCACGGACACACCACACACATACACCACACAAACACACACACACACACACACACACACACACACACACACACACACACACACACACACACACACACACACACACACACCACACACACACGTTAATTAAAGAACGAACGAACACACACACACACACACACACACACACACACACACACACACACACACACACAACACCATAAATACATACACATGCGCTTCCGCAGAAGCACACTGAATAAAATATTTTTAAAAATTTAAAAAGGAAAGAGACACTAGCGAGATAATTTTAACCGGTTGACTCCCACACCCTGTCCACGAGCATACTGTATTGTCAACCATCCTAGCAAAGCAAAAATGTACCCTTTGACTCCCTCACCCTATCCACCAGCTTCTTGAAGAAAGCTGGTGGATAGGCTTAGAGTCAAAGGGTTACGTTTTTGCAGTTGGTGGATAGAGTGCGGGAGTCAAAGGAACAACACAACGTAAATATTTATCTTCCTTTATCAAGAGAGAGAGAGGAACATGGACACATTACAAAACTAATGTACCATGCAGAGGCAGTTGTGAGCGCAGACGAAGGCCCAGGCAGCATTGCCGACGTACATCATGCTGTGCTTGGTCTTCAGGTTGCCCACACAGACGATGTGGCCGTTGTTGGCAGTGGCCAGCTGCACCAGACGAGGCAACAGAAAGGAGTCTAGTTCACCGAAGAGGTTCACCAGCCTCAAGGCCATCGTCCTCAGTGTCCCTGGTGGTAAGAACTATTGAGTGTTCTCGTGGACAGTCAACACGCAAAGCCAGAACAACATTGAGGCAGCCGAGATGTGCTTTCTAAGAACAAGATTGAGGCTGCCGAGATGTGGTTTCTAAGAACAAGATTGAGGCCGCCGAGATGTGGTTTCTAAGAACAAGATTGAGGCCGCCGAGATGTGGTTTCTAAGAACAAGATTGAGGCTGCCGAGATGTGGTTTCTAAGAACAAGATTGAGGCAGCCGAGATGTGGTTTCTAAGAAGAATGTTGAGAGTTCCAAGGACAGCAAAGAAAACAAACGAGACAGTCTTGATGGAGGCAGACACAAGAATATCATTGATAAGGAAGATTAGGAAAAGACAGGCAACATTTATAGGCCATTTTATGAGAAAAGGGGAATTAGAGCGCCTGGTCACAACGGGAAAGCTGGAGGGAAAGAGAGCGCCAGGTAGACCCAGGGGGAAAAATATTGGACAGACTTGCAGAGTGGCTGAGGACAGAGAAGGTGGAAGACGGGCTTGCGGCAACAAGGGATAGATTTATACGGAGGGCCATGATCGCCAACGCCATGCGGCAGGGCACATGATGATGATGATGATGATGATGATGATGATGATGATGATGATGATGATGTGGTGGTGTGGTGGTGGTGTGGTGGTGGTGGTGGTGGTGGTGGTGGTGGTGATGATGATGATGATGATGATGATGATGGTGAGTGAGGAATAGGGCGTACAACCAAGGCAATGACCTCAGTAACAGCTATAGGTTTTTCCCATGATTGAAGGTTTTCGTTAAGGAGTGAGCTGAGTGGGTTATAGGGAATTCAAACGAGCGTAGTAGTCAAGAGGGTAGGCGGAGGACTTCCACTCGGATGATCCTGGGTTCGATCCGCCTGCCAGTCCCTAAAGCCCGTTGAGTACATATGCACGTTGAAGATCCTTTACTATATATCACTATACATCGTGTCAGTTGCTGGCTTATGGAAATGTTTATACAGAGAGAGATAGAGAGACAGAGACAGAGAGACAGAAAGACAGACAGAGACACAGAGAGAGACAGACAGACAAAGACATAGATAGATAGATAGCTCGATATATACATAGATAGCTCGATAGCTAGATAGATAGATAGATAGATAGAATAGATAGAAGATAAGACAGATAGTGTAGATAGACATGAATAGACAGATAGACAAGACAGACAGACAGACAGAAGACAGGCGCAGAGAGAGAGAGGGGGGGGAGGGAGAGACAGAGACAGAGAAAAAGATAACTTTCTCAAGATCAGCAGCATGAGAACGTTCCATCCTTTCTCTCTCTGTCTCTTTCCCTCCTCTCTCTCTCTCTCTGTCTCTTTCTCTCTCACGCTGTCTCTCTCTGTCTCTTTCTCTCTGTCTCTCTCTTCTCTGTCTCTCTTCTCTCTCTCTCTCTCTCTCTCTCTCTTCTCTCTCCTCTCTCTTTGTCTCACTCTGTGTCTCTGTCTCTGTCTACTGTCTGTCTGTCTGTCTGTCTATCTCTGTCTCTCTGTCCTTGTCTCTGTCTCTCCCTCTCTCTCTCTCTCTCTCTCTCTCTCTCTCTCTCTCTCTCTCTCTCTCTCCCTGCCTCTTTCATTCCTTTAGCATCTCCTTCCCTAAAAAGAGACACGCACCCATTTATAACCGAAAGTGTGGAAAAGGGCGATATATATCCAAAGCACTGACCTGGTCACCTATCTAATAGGCACATTCGCTTGATTCTTTTTATTCATTCCAATTTCTGTACCGTTCTTGTGTCATTACTCCCCATGCTGCCATTCATTTCGGCTCTCCGGCCGTCCTCTAAGCCCACAATCCGAAACTGAGGCCATTACGAAAGCAGAACGTAAAGGTCTACATAATCTTGGAGAATGTTTCACAGTTCTGTGAAGATTGTAATGGGGATGTTAGCGATGATTCTATGGAACTGCTGTTTTGTTTTGTTTTTCGGATTGAGACTGCGTGACAGGATAGTAAGCTTACTGTCCACTTGCATTGAGGTCAACCAAAAACAATCATTTACAGTCAAATATTACACGCAACAACCATGAAAGTCTTTTGTTAAACCTACTAGTCACGTAAGTTTGTTATTAAACTCTAACAGTCACATTGTCTATTATTAACCCTTTGACTTCCGCACCCTATCCCCCAATCGCAAAAAAAACTTCGCCCATTATTCCCCACCCTATCTACCAGCTTCCTGCAGGAAGCTGTCGGATAGTGTAAGGAATCAAAGGTTAAGTTTTTGCTTTGCTAGCACGGTTGGCAATGCAGGATGCTGGTGGACAGGGGCGGGAGTAAAGAGTTAAATTGAAAATCATGTAAGTATAGCATCAGATCTAGGCAGCCATGTTAGTCCATTAATGAACCAAACAGTCATGTATTGTTTATTTTAAACCCAGACTACCATGTAAGTCTATCATGAAACCGGAGCAATCATGTAGAATCCATTAAGAAATCCAAACAACCATTTACAGCCCTTAAAAAAATTAAGAAGCACCGTGGTGTATACCATGTGACGAGCCGTTGAGCATCAGACACCTCCTTCTTGATTGCTGGGACTTGTACGATGTGAGACATAAGCACTACATGGCGGACTCCTTAAAGAACCTCTTCAGAGACGTCCCTCCTGATGCAATTTTCCAGTTTTTACAGGAGATCAGTAGATTTTGCCTGATCTGACTTTTACGTCTGAGTATGTTTTTCTTTAATTGCGTTTTAGTCTTGCAAGGTTAACGGTGAGCATGGTTTTTAATTGTTACCTGGTTGACGTCTTTGACGTGGTGTTAGCCCTGATATGGCTCTAGTGGTCGACTGGGCTATAAGCAATATGAACTTGAACATGTACAGCCCACTGTTAAATCCAATAATCACATAAGCCTGTTACTAATCTCTAGCCTCTATTTATGTTCATTATTACACCGAAATAGTTGTTTGAGTTCATTAACCCTTTGATTCCCGTGCCCTATCCACCAACTGCAAGAACAACCATTTGACTCGCTCAACCTTTTCCATCAGCTTCCTGCAGGAAGGGCGGGGGAGTTAAAGGGTTAAGTTTTTGCTTTGCTAGCATGACTGACAAAAGCAGGATGCTGGTGGATAGGGTGCGGGAGTCAAAGAGTTAAACCCAAACAAAAAATATATGTCTATTATTAAACACAAGCAATCATGTAAATCTGCTACAAAACCACACATACACACACACACACACACACACACACACACACACACACCACAAACACAACACAACACAACACACACACACACAACAACACACACACACAACACACACACACACACACACACACACACACACACACAAACAAACACACACACACACACACACACACACACACACACACACCAATAACAACAACAACAACACAAAAAACAATCACGTACAGTCCAACACACACACACACACACATACACACACACACACACACACACACAACACACAACACACACACACACACACACAAACACAACACACACACACACACAACACACACAACACACACACAACACACACACACACACACACACACACACACACACACACACACACACACACCACACACACACACACACACCAATAACAACAACAACAGCAAAACAATGAGGTACAGTCCAACACACACACAACACACAACACACACACACACACACACACACACACACACACACACACACACACACACACACAATACACATACATACACACACACACACACAAACAAACAAACAAACACTCACACACACCAATAACAACAACAACAACAACAAAACAACACGTAAAGTCCAACACATACACACACACACACACACACACACACATACACACCACCACCACCACCAACAACAACAACAACAACAACAACAAAACAATCATGTACAGTCCAACACATCTGACACAAGCAAAATTTTCCACACACTACACACACACACACACATACGTGTTCTTTCTTCATCGACGTCATCGTCGACCTTACACTCAGCACCACAAGCCTGAAGGACCAGTTTCTCCGCTATGGCTTTGCTGGGTCCGTCTGCCTGCAAATGGTACCGTGGGTAAGCTGTTGACGACTCATCTCCCCGCACGATTCCAGCAATCCCCATCACCACGGAGATGTCCGAGGCGTAGATCAGGTTCTTCACACCGTTCTCCAGACACGCTGTGATCACGTTTTTCGTCCCTGTGTAAGGATAAGAAAGGCACATACGATCATCACCATCGTCATCAAGTGCCCTGCCGCATGGCGCTGGCGATCATGGCCCTCCAGTATGCAGCTATCCCTTGTTTCCGCAAGCACATCTCCCACCCTCTCTGTCCTCAGCCACTCTGCAAGTCCGTCCAATATTTTCTCCCTGGGTCTACTTGGTGCTCTCATTCCCTCCAGCTTTCCTGTTGTGACCAGGTGCTCTAATTCCCCTTTACTCTTGAAATGGCCTATATGATGGCACATATGATGTTTATGGGAATAGTGGTGCTAGAGGTGCGTTAGGTAGACCCAGGGAGAAAATATTGGACGGGGCTTGGCAAAGTGACTGAGGACTGAAAGGGTGGGAGATGTACTTGCAGCGACAAGGGATAGATTCGTATGGAGGGCCATGATCGCCAACGCCATATTGCAGGGCGCATGATGATGAGAGGTGATGTTGGTGATGGTTAGAGAATAATGATTAACCCTTTGACCCCTGCACCCTGTCCACCAGCCTCTTGCATTGTCAACCATGTTGGTGAGGGAGTCAGAGGGTTCAGTTTTTGTAGCTTGTGTATAGGGTGCGGGACTCAAAGGGTTAATGCCCTGTTGACGATGATGACAACGCTCCTGGTGTTTGCACGATGACGCAGATGGTGATGATGAAGATAACTGATGTTGGTGGTCGGTAGTGGTGGGTGATGATGTTGGTGATGACGATACTGACACCAACCTTGGTGATTCATTGCATGAAGACACAGATGATGACAGTAATGAAGATAACTGATGCTAGTGGTTAGTGGTGGTGGTGGTGGTGATGATGTTGGTGATAATGATGAATATGGAGGCACAGACGGTGATGATGAAGATGGCTGATGTTGGTGTTCGGTTGTAGTTGTGATGACGTTGGTGATGATGTTACTGACTCCAACCTTGGTGATTGCATGAAGACACAGATGATGACAGTAATGAAGATAATGACGCTAGTGATACGTGGTGGTGGTGGTAATGATATTGGTGATAATGACGATGATGATGGCAATAACCCTGGTGATTTTATGGAGGCACAAATGGTAATAATGAAGACAGCTGGTGCTGGTAGTCAGTGGTGGTGGTGGTGAAGAAGATTATGATGATGATGATGATGGTGGTGGTGGTGGTGATGATGATGATGACGACAACGACGACGACGAAACAACCTTGCTGACTGCATGAAGACACAGATAATGATTATTGATGAAGATTATTTATTTTGGTAGTTAATGATGGTGATGGTGATGATGCGATGATGATAGCAACAATGTTGGTGCTTGAATGAAGACGCAGATGATGATGATGGAGGTAAATGATATTGGTAGTTAGTGGTGATGGTGATGATGTTAGTGATGATGACAATGACGATGACAACTTTGGTGCTTAAATGAAGACAGAGATGATAATGATGGAGGTAAGTGATATTGCTAATTAGTGGTGATGGTGATGTATGATGTTAGTGATGATGACAATGACGATACGGTAACAACTTTGGTGTTTACATGAAAACAGAAATGATGATGATGATGATGGAGGTAAGTGATATTGCTAATCAGTGGTGATGGTGATGATGTTAGTGATGATGACAATGACGATACGGTAACAACTTTGGTGTTTACATGAAAACAGAAATGATGATGATAATGATGGAGGTAAGTGATATTGCTAATCAGTGGTGATGGTGATGATGTTAGTGATGATGACAATGACGATACGGTAACAACTTTGGTGTTTACATGAAAACAGAAATGATGATGATGATGGAGATAATTGATATTGGCAGTTAGTGGTGATGGTGATGATGACAATGATGAATACGTAACAACTTTGGTCTTTACATGAAACAAAGATGATGATGATGGAGATAATGATATTGACAGTTAGTGTAGGTGATGGTGTTAGTGATGATGACAATGACGATAAACAACTTTGGTGCTTAATGAAGACACAGATGATGAGATGGAGGTAACTGATATTTGCAGTTAGTGGATGGTGGGTGATGATGTCATGACGATGACAACAACTTTGGTGTTACATGAAGACATGATGATGACGATGGAGGTGACTGATATTGGCAGTTAGTGGTGATGGTGATGATGTTGGTGATGATGACAGTGACGATGACAACAACTTTGGTGTTGACATGAAGACATTGATGATGACGATGGAGGTGACTGATATTGACAGTTAGTGGTGATGGTGATGATGTTGGTGATGATGACAGTGACGATGACAACAACGTTGGTGTTGACATGAAGACATTGATGATGACGATGGAGGTGACTGATATTGACAGTTAGTGGTGATGGTGATGATGTTGGTGATGATGACAACAACTTTGGTGTTGACATGAAGACATTGATGATGACGATGGAGGTGACTGATATTGACAGTTAGTGGTGATGGTGATGATGTTGGTGATGACAGTGACGATGACAACAACTTTGGTGTTGACATGAAGACATTGATGATGACGATGGAGGTAACTGATATTGACAGTTAGTGGTGATGGTGATGATGTTGGTGATGATGACAGTGACGATGACAACAACTTTGGTGTTGACATGAAGACATTGATGATGACGATGGAGGTGACTGATATTGAGTTAGTGGTGATGGTGATGATGTTGGTGATGATGACAATGACGATGACAACAACTTTGGTGTTGACATGAAGACATTGATGATGACGATGGAGGTGACTGATATTGACAGTTAGTGGTGATGGTGATGTGATGTTGTTGGTGATGAGTCAATGACGATGACAACAACTTTGGTGTTGACATGAAGACATTGATGATGACGATGGAGGTAACTGATATTGACAGTTAGTGGTGATGGTGATGATGTTGGTGATGATGTCAATGACGATGACAACAACTTTGGTGTGACATGAAGACATTGATGATGACGATGGAGGTAACTGATATTGACAGTTAGTGGTGGTCGTGATGGTGATGATGTTGGTGATGATGTCAATGACAATGACAACAACTTTGGTGTTGACATGAAGACATTGATGATGACGATGGAGGTGACTGATATTGGCAGTTAGTGATGATGACAATGACGATGACAACTATGGTGCTTGTGTGAAGACACAGATAATGACGATGGAGGTAACTGATATTTGTTGTTAGTGATGGTGGTGATGATGACAATGACGATGACAACTATGGTGCTTGTGTGAAGAAACAGATAATGACGATGGAGGTAACTGATATTTGTTGTTAGTGATGGTGGTGATGATGACAATGACGATGACAACTATGGTGCTTGTGTGAAGAAACAGATAATGACGATGGAGGTAACTGAATATTGTTGTTAGTGATGGTGGTGATGATGACAATGATGATGACAACTATGGTGCTTGTGTGAAGAAACAGATAATGACGATGGAGGTAACTGATATTTGTTGTTAGTGATGGTGGTGATGATGACAATGACGATGACAACTATGGTGCTTGTGTGAAGAAACAGATAATGACGATGGAGGTAACTGATATTTGTTTGTTAGTGATGGTGGTGATGATGAGAATGATAATGACAACTTTGGTGCTTTATGAAGACACAGATAATGATGATGGAGGTAACTGATATTTGTTGTTAGTGATGGTGGTGATGATGAGAATGATAATGACAACTTTGGTGCTTGTATGAAGACACAGATAATGAGATGGAGGTAACTGATATTTGTTGTTAGTGATGGTGATGATGATGAGAATGATAATGACAACTTTGGTGCTTTATGAAGACACAGATAATGATGATGGAGGTAACTGATATTTGTTGTTAGTGATGGTGGTGATGATGAGAATGATAATGACAACTTTGGTGCTTTATGAAGACACAGATAATGATGAATGGAGGTAACTGATATTTGTTGTTAGTGATGGTGGTGATGATGAGAATGATAATGACAACAACTTGGACGCCAGATGAAGACACAGAAGATGGTGATGGAGGAAACTGACACTGGTAGTTAGTGGTGATGGTGATGTTGGTGATGATGTCAATGACGATGACAACAACTTTGGTGTTTACATGAAGACATTGATGATGACGATGGAGGTAAATGATATTGGCAGTTAGTGGTGATGGTGATGTTGGTGATGATGACAATGACGATGACAACAATTTTGGTGTTTACATGAAGACATAGTTGATGATGATGGAGGTAAATGATATTGGTAGTTAATGGTGGTAGTAGTGATGTTAGTGATGATGACAGTGACAATGACAACTTTGGTGCTTGAATAAAGACATAGATGATGACGATGGAGGTAACTGATACTGGCAGTTAGTGGTGATGGTGATGGTGTTAGTGATGATGACAGTGACAATGACAACTTTGGTGCTTGAATGAAGACATAGATGATGATGATGGAGGTAAATGATATTGGTAGTTAATGGTGGTGGTAATGATGTGTGATGATGACAGTGACGATGACAACTTTTGTGCTTGCATGAAGACACAGAAGATAATGATGGAGGTGAGTGATATTGGGAGTTAGTGGTGGTGATGGTGTTGGTGAAGATGACAATGACGATGACAAGTTTAGTGCTTGAATGAAGACAGATGATGATGATGGTAGTTATTGGTGGTGGTTATGGCAGAATCGGTCAAGCCAAAACAGCATTCAAGAAGATGACAAGCATTCTTACCAACAAATGCCTATCAATTAACATCAGGAAGAGAGTTCTTGAATGTTATATAAAAACCAATACTGTTGTAGGGATGTGAGGCGTGGACAGTCAACAAGCAAAGCCAGAACAAGATTGAGGCAGCCGAGATGTGGTTTCTAAGAAGAATGTTGAGAGTTCCATGGACAGCAAAGAAAACAAACGAGACTGTTTTGATGGAGGCAGGCACAAGTAGATCACTCATAAGGAAGATTAGGAAAAGACAGGCAACATTTATAGGCCATTTTATGAGGAAGGGGGATTTGGAGGGAAGGAGAGCGCCAGGTAGACCCAGGGAGAAAATGCTGGACGGACTTGCAGAGTGGCTGGGGACGAGGAGGGTGGGGGAGATGCTAGGGGCAACGAGAAATAGAGACAGATGGAAGTCCATGATTGCCAACGCTATGCGGCAGGGCACCTGATGATGATGATGATGATGATGACAATGACGATGACAACAACTTGGGTGCCCAATGAAGACAGAAGATGATGATGAAGGTAACTGATATTGATAGTCAGTGGTGGTGATGATGTTGGTGATGATGACAATGACGACGACAACTTTAGTGCTTTATGTGAAGACAGATAATGATGATAGAGGTAACTGATATTTGTAGTTAGTGGTAATGGTGATGATGACAATGACGATGACAACTTTAGTGCTTTATGTGAAGACAGATAATGATGATAGAGGTAACTGATATTTGTAGTTAGTGGTAATGGTGATGATGACAATGACGATGACAACTTTAGTGCTTTATGTGAAGACAGATAATGATGATAGAGGTAACTGATATTTGTAGTTAGTGGTGATGGTGATGATGACAATGACGACGACAACTTTAGTGCTTTGTGTGAAGACAGATAATGATGATAGAGGTAACTGATATTTGTAGTTAGTGGTGATGGTGATGATGACAATGACGATGACAACTTTAGTGCTTTATGTGAAGACAGATAATGATGATAGAGGTAACTGATATTTGTAGTTAGTGGTGATGGTGATGATGACAATGACGATGACAACTTTAGTGCTTTATGTGAAGACAGATAATGATGATAGAGGTAACTGATGTTTGTAATTAGTGGTGATGGTGATGATGACAATGACGATGACAACTTTAGTGCTTTATGTGAAGACAGATAATGATGATAGAGGTAACTGATATTTGTAGTTAGTGGTGTTGGTGATGATGACAATGACGACGACAACTTTAGTGCTTTGTGTGAAGACAGATAATGATGATAGAGGTAACTGATATTTGTAGTTAGTGGTGTTGGTGATGATGACAATGACGATGACAACTTTAGTGCTTTATGTGAAGACAGATAATGATGATAGAGGTAACTGATATTTGTAGTTAGTGGTGTTGGTGATGATGACAATGACGACGACAACTTTAGTGCTTTGTGTGAAGACAGATAATGATGATAGAGGTAACTGATATTTGTAGTTAGTGGTGTTGGTGATGATGACAATGACGATGACAACTTTAGTGCTTTATGTGAAGACAGATAATGATGATAGAGGTATCTGATATTTGTAGTTAGTGGTGATGGTGATGATGACAATGACGATGACAACTTTAGTGCTTTATGTGAAGAAACAGATAATGATGATAGAGGTATCTGATATTTGTAGTTAGTGGTGATGGTGATGATGACAGTGACAATGACGATGACAACAACTTGAGTGCCTGCACGAAGACACAGATGATGATGATGATGGAGGTAACTGACATTGGTTGTAAGTGATAGTGGTGATGCTGGGATTCATGATGTTGACAGTGATTACTTTCATAAGGGCCTTTTTGTGGACATCATGATTAAGGATGGTGGTGTTTATCACTATGGTAATAGTGACCGTGGTGATGACGACGACGACGATGATGATGATAACGTTAATGATACATGCGAGCGGGTTCCATGATGATGATAATAATGACAGTATTGAAGTGGGTGTCAGCCGATCTCATTGTGCTGATGAGGAGGAGGACAACTCTATTCATTCTAAAGACAGCTGTTCCAATTAGATTATGACATTAACAACGGATTGGAATAGTCATGAGAATAATGATGACGACGATGATAATGATCTATTTCTTGGGTGCCTGAAAACAACTTTCACAATTATAACGATGATCGTTGAATGATGTGTATGCGTTGGCCGTGGTGGCAGCAATGATGATCATGCTTATGCTTAAGATGATGTAAATCGTGACGGCTGCAGTAGACAGCATCTGTTATTATGACAAAGTGGTGCTTAGATACTGAAAACCACAACATTTTGATGCTTGGGGACTTAACTACAGTGATCACCACATAATGAAACACTACGACAGCAACAACGACGACGGTAATGGCATTGATCCCAACGACAATGACAATGATGATGACGACATAAAATTGAGGCTTTTCCGTTTTTTTTAAAACGAGTCATCGTCTATGGCTCAACAAAACATCGGGAAGGTAGATGCTCTGTTGTTTTTGTCCTAAATTCCAAGAATTTATTGTACACTTGGTTGGCCGAAAATCTCTGTCTGTCTTCTTTTGTTTGCATACGCGTTCTCATGATAACTATACGTCTTATAGGAATCTCTCTCTCTCACTCCACACACACACACACACACACACACACACACACACACACACACACACACACACACACACACACACACACACACACACACACACACACACACACACATACACACACTACATACACACAAAGCTCACACACACACTAAGCACACACACTAAGCACACACACACTGACTAAGCACACACACACACACTAAGCGCACACACACACACTAAGCACACACACACTAAGCACACACACACACTAAGCACACACACACACTAAGCACACACACTAAGCACACACACTAAGCACACACACACACTAAGCACACACACACATACTAAGCACACACATACACACACACACGCGCTAAGCACACACACACATACACACAGACACTAAGCACACACACACACACACAGCACACACACACACACACACACACACAACACACACACACACACACACACACATACACACACACACACACACACACACATACAAACGAAAAAAGAATCAGAACGCGTATATAATACAATTAGACAAGACAGGCGCAAATTTTCGGCCAACTGACTAAAACGACATCATAATGTGTTTGTTTGTCATTTCAGTCCTTTTCTCACACTGGACGAAGCAGCAGGAAGTTAAAGTCTTTTTCTCTTCATTTTTGTATTTGGTGTCTGTTCGTTTGTGATCTTATTTCTACGCTTGACAAAGGCCAGTAGACCGAAAATTTGCGCCTGTCTTGTCTCATCATCATCATCATTCTCCTGCCCGTGATGGCGTAGAGGAGAGATGAGAGACACTCTTGAAGCCAGCCGTCGCCAACCGGTCCTGTCCTCCGCCTGTCGCACCAGCGTGGGGCCATCCAACCTGGTCCATTCTTTGATGTTGTCCATCCAGCATTTGGCTTGTCGTCCCCTTCGTCTGCCGCCTCCCAGTGTACCCTGGAGGACCGTTTTGGGCAGTGAGTTGTGGCGTGTGACATGCCCGAACCACGACAGCTTTCTGTTCTTGACTGTTGCCAGGAGGGGTTCTTGTGGGCCTGCGAGTGTTGTTATTTGGCTCCACACAAAGTCGTTTGTCTTCCGATCTTGCCAAGAGATCCCGAGCAAGCGCCTGAAGCATTTAGTTTCAAACGTCTGGATTCTCTTGGTGGTCTCTGCTGTCATGGTCCAGCTCTCGCATCCATACAGCAGGATGGGGAGCACCAGGGACTTGTACAGCTTCATCTTCGATGGAAAGCCGATCTCTCTGCTCTTCCAGATCTTGTTTAGCTTTACCATCGCTGCTGTTGCGATCGCTAGTCTGGTCTTGATTTCTGTTGTAGAGCGACCGTCTTTGGTGAGAGTGGCGCCAAGGTATTTGAAAGCGTCCACTTCTTCAAGCTGTTGCCCGTTCATGTAGATTTCAGCATGGGTGTTGGTTGTGCTGTTGACCAGGACTTTGCTTTTTTCTGTGCTCACTTCCATTCCGTGTGCACCTGCACTTTCTTCCAGTCTCATGGTCAGGTCTTGTAGTTCTTCGTTGCTGCCTCCCATCAGGTCGATGTCATCTGCGAACCTCAGATTGTTGATGGTTCTTCCTCCGATGGAGACAGTGGAGTGGAAGTCATGGAGGGCTTCACGCATGATGTTCTCCAGGAAGAGATTGAACAGCACGGGAGAGAGTAGGCAGCCTTGACGGACTCCAACTGTGGTCTTGAAGTAGTCCCCTATCTGGTTGTTGAGGAGAACTGCGCTGCTGGCAGTGTTATACAGCGCCTGGATGGTTTGGACGAGACCTTCCTCAATGCCAAACTTTCTTAGCACCTGCCACAAACCCTTATGCCACACCCTGTCGAATGCTTTTTTAAAGTCTATGAAGTTGTGGAACAGGTCTCTCTGATGCTGCAGATGTTTCTCCATCATTATCCGGCAGGTGAAGATCTGTTCTACTGTGCTTCTGCCCGCCCTAAATCCAGCTTGTTCTTCCGCAAGGTGTTCTTCCGCTTCTTTCTTCAGTCGATTCAATATGACTCTGATCATGATCTTGCTGGTGTGGCTAATGAGACTTATTGTTCTGTAGTTCTGGCATTGGCGCATATTTCCCTTTTTGGGCAGGGGGATGATGAGTGATTGAGTCCATTCTGTGGGCCACTGTTTTGTCTCCCAGATCTTCTGACAAATCGATGTTACACGAGTGACCAAATCATTCCCTCCATGTTTGAGCAGCTCTGCTGGGATATTGTCTGCTCCAGGTGATTTCCCTGCTGGTAGGCTGCGGATGGCTTCTTCCACTTCTTCTCTCATCACTGGTAGCGGTGAGGATTCCCTCAATGGTGTTGAGTCCCCCTGAAACAAACTGTCATCTGGCTGTATTGGGTAGTTGTATAGTTCTTGGCAGTACTGTGTCCATCTGTTCAGAACAGCGGAGCTTTCTGTCAGCAGCTCGCCAGAGGTATCCTCGATGACTGACGATCTGTTTTGCTGCGTCTTGGTAAGGTTTTTCAGTGTGGTGAAGGCATGTTTGCTGTTTCCTTTTTTCATGCCTTTCTCGATGTTCTCACACTGGTTGTTGATCCATTGTTCTTTGGCTTCAATCATTTTCTTCTTTACAAGGTTGTTGGTTTTACGATACTGTGCGGCTTCTTCAGGGCTGGAGTTTTTCGTCTTCTTCAGTGATCTTCTGTTGTCGCAGAGGTCAAGGATGTCATTTGAGATCCATGCTTGGTGTTTCTTCCTCTGTCGCCCCAGTACCTCCTCTGCTGTTTCGCGGACTGCCTCACCAAAGTTGTTTGTGAGGTCGTTGATGTCGCTGTCCAGGAAGTTGAGTGCCGCGAACCGCCCCCCGAGCTGTGCCTGGAATGCCTCTTCTATCTCTGGATCTTTTAGCTTTTCCAGGTCAAACTTGATGCGTGGCTGCGCAGCTTGGTACTTCTTTTTCAATTTGATCTTCATTGTGAGCAGCACGAGGTCGTGGTCGCTGCCTATATCAGCTCCAGGGTATGTCCTCGTCTTTGCTTTATTAATGCTTGATTTGAAGCGCCGCGGTGTGAGGACAAAGTCGATCTGGTTGTGAGTCTTTCCGTTCGGCGCATGCCAGGTTGTTCTTCTTGACAGTTTGTGGGGGTAGAGGGTGTTGGCAATGGTGAGCCGTTGGGTGCAGGCAAACTCCAGAAGGCGAAGTCCCCTGTCATTAGTTTCCCCTGTGCCAAATTGACCCACTGTTCCAGCCCAGTTTTTGTAGGCATCTGGGCCGACTTTGGCGTTGAAGTCCCCCTGAACTATGATGATGTCTTTCCTGGGGGCTTTTCCGATGGTGTCTTCTATTTTCTCATAGAATTCTTCAACCACCTGGTCTTCGTGGCTGGTAGTTGGAGCATACACTTGTATGATGGTGATGTTCTTTGGTTTGGCTGACACCCGAATGCTGATGATTCTGCTGTTGACAGGCGTGCAGCTCATGATGCATCCAATGACTTCTTTGCGTACGATGAAAGCTACGCCATTTTCATGTAGTGACTCTTCGCCACTGTACCACATCTTGTGTCCTTCCTCTGTGATTGCTTCTCCGAAGCCTGTCCATCTTACTTCCGATATACCCACAATGTCCCATTGGTAGCGTCTCAGCTCGTGTTCTAGTTCTTTTACTTTGCCGCACTGATGGAGTGTACGGACATTCCAGGTTCCAATGGTAGCTTTTTCCGTTGGCAGTTTGAATGATGTCTTTGCCCCAGTAGCTGACTTTTCACTTCCACCCTGGTGCTTGTCAGTGGTAAGCGCGGTCGTTTGTAACCCGGGCCCCGACCGATCCGGTATGTTGTTGGCTATAGTGTCTCTCATATCTTTTCTGTGGGCTTAGGTTAATCCTTGGTGGCGCCAATCCCCTCTCCAAGTCTCCTGCTGTGACAGGTAGTACTGGGCTACAGCTTGCCAGTAGCAGACCTACTTGTCTGACCTGACAATTCTGTCTTGTCTAGCTGTATTAAATACGCGCTCATGTTCTATTTTCCTCTGTGTGTGCGTGTGTGTGTGTGTGTGTGTGTGTGTGTGTGTGTGTGTGTGTGTGTGTGTGTGTGTGTGTGTGTGTGTGTGAGTGTGAGTGTGCGTGCGTGTGTGTGAGGTTCCTGTTTGCTTGAACGCGGGCAGTCACACTTGTTTTGGATTTCTTATAGGTCTTATAATTTAATTCTCACCTTCCATATAATTATAATAATAAGTGTTGGGTGTTTTTTTTTTCTAACATTCTTGTATTTGGTACTGTTAGGGACATCTGCTTTTACAACAGCATTAGGGATAAGTGTAAGTGCAATGAAGTTCTTTTTCTAACATTCTCACCTTCCTCGTTGACCATTTCATGCAAATGTTCGTCAGGGAACATGCTGCGGTCTGTGATAGAGGCCAGATGGAAGACTGTGGTGGCGCCGGCTGTGGCGGTCAGTAGGTCCTCCATGTTCGTTACTGATCCTATCACGCTGTGTACGCTCTTCAATGCCCGGTACTCTGCGGACAGGAAACCACTTAACCCTTTTGAGCCCCGCAGCCTGTCCACCATCATCCTGCTTTGTCAACCACGCTAGCATAGCGAAAAATTAACCCTTTCACTCCCCCTCATCCTATCCAGGGAGTCAAAGGGTTAAGTTGTTGTTTTTTTTTGCAGTCTGTGGATACGGTGCAGGAGTCAAAGGGTTAATTTTTTTGCAGTCGGTGGATAGGATGCAAGAGTCAAAGGGTTAATATTTTTGCAGTTGTGGATACGGTGCAGAAGTCAAAGGGTTAAGTTTTTTTTGCAGTCGGTGGATAGAATGCAGGAGTCAAAGGGTTAATTTTTTTGCAGTCGGTGGATAGGGTGCAGGAGTCAAAGGGTTAAGTTTTTGAAGTCAGCGGATACGGTGCAGGAGTCAAAAGGGTTACTCTTTTTTCTTTTTTTTTTTTTTTTTTTTTTTTGCAGTCGGTGGACAAGGTGCAGAAGTCAAAGGGTTAATGACTGGTTAGAACAAGTCACTTCAGAAAGTCGAGGATTAAAACAGATTGTCCCATAACCCTGAGGTCGCACGGTAATAAAGGCATCAATTTTTTTTTCTCTGGACCAGCCTAATGAGAACGGTGCCCATCCCTTCTCCCTCACTGTTTTACGTTCGCTAAATTTGAATAACGCCAGGTAATCCTTTCACCAGTTCAAGTAACAAATTGGTTCTTAATAAACGTTCAGTATACCTAGAAGGGGTGTAGGGTGCTCTGGATAGAGGTAGTACCTTTGATGTCTGGCTGCTGCACTCTACCTGGTAGGATGGATGGGCATCACTGGTCCTCGTCCATCCTCTAAATCTCTCACGTGCTGGCTCCAAGCGCCACACCCCGGGACCTCGCCTCAGCAGGCGTGCCAAACCATGTGAGGGGGTGATGTTAACACTGCATCACTGGGCGAATAACCTCCACGATGCAGGTTACCGGCCAAGGCGGACGAAGTTCCGCAAGGAACTCAACGGCTATGTGTTCAAGACCAAGGCGAACCACCTAGATGGAGGACGTCGGCTGTGGTCTGGCATGGAGAGGGATGGGCTCCGCCATGCGACATTGCCCAAGACACACTAAATGAAGATTACAACCGCAACTCAATCCATACCGGCCCGGTCGTCGCCCGGAACAAGGACCGCGCCTTCCGTCGCTGGCCATCAGGGCGGAGGTGAAAAGTATGTGACTGGTGGACCAAAATCCCTACGTACAAGAAAAAATATTACTATCGGCACCTGGAACGTGAGATCGCTGAGAGCAGCAGGAAAAGTTGCAGAACTAACGCATGAAATGAAGAGATACCGATGGAACGTCCTTGGGCTCTGTGAGGTACGATGGAAAAACCTCGGAGAAACGTCTACCCCTGAAGGCCACAAACTCTACTTCAGTGGCAGTGAAGACAAACATGAACATGGAGTTGGATTCCTCATTCACAAAGACACTGTGAATGCCATCATGGGATGCCGACCAGTCTCTAGCAGACTCATTACTATTCGGCTTAAGGCTTCACCTTTTAACATCACCGTCATCCAAGCTTATGTCCCAACAACTGACTATGATGACGAGGCTGTCGAAGATTTCTATGATCAACTGCAGGAAATCGTAGATCAGACGCCAAAGAAAGACATCATTATAGTGCAGGGCGACTGGAATGCGAAGATTGGAGAGGATGAACACAATAACTGGAAAGGGATATGTGGCCAATACTGCAACCCTGAGACCAACGAAAGAGGTTTGAGGCTCCTAGAATTCGCCAGTTACAACGACCTGAAGGTGGTGAACACGTTCGGTCCACACAAACCATCTAGACGCTGGACATGGCACAGCCCAGGAGAAAAATACCAGTCAGATCGACTACATCATGGTTAAAAGACGCTTCCAGTCAAGTGTTAACATCGCAAAGACCAGGAGCTTTCCAGGAGCCGACATTGGAAGCGATCATGAGCTTGTAATGATGACCTTCAAACTCTGCCTCCAGAGGATGAAGAAACAGGGCAACATAAGAATTAAGTTCAATCTTGAGAAGCTCAAAGACCCCAACATAGTTGAAAACTTCCAAGCAACGATAGGAGGGAAGTTTGCTCCTCTCCTCGTCCTTGACAATGTGGACACCGAAGTAGACACTCTGATCAACAACTTCAACACTGCCGTGACCGAAGCAGCCAACGACATCCTTGGAAAACACCGACCAACAAAGATGCCCTGGGTCACGGAAGAAGTACTAAAGCTGAGCGACAAACGCAGAGAACTAAAGCAAAAGAAGAGTACGGATGAAGGTGCTAAACTATACAGAAAAGCCAACCAACAAGTTAAAGAAGGCATGAGGAAAGCAAAGGAAACATGGATTGAAGAACAATGCCAAGATATCGAAGCAAACCTGCAGAAAAATAACAGCAAAAAAGCCTACCAGCTTGTGAAAGGACTAGCAAGCTCAAAACAAGGCAGAACCACTACCATACAGAACAAAGCAGGGAAATGTCTCACAGAAGATCAAGAGATTCTGCAGAGGTGGACAGAGTACTGCTCCGAATTATACACACACACAACAACAGGAGATCCCAAGGTGCTAGACGTTCCTCCACCAACCAACAACGACAGCTACCCCATCGTGCGAGAAGAAGTTGAAGCTGCAGTAAAATCATTGAAGAAAGGCAAGTCGGCAGGAATGGACAACATTCCCTCAGAACTGGTCCAGGCAGGAGGAGAGGCCATGATAGATATGTTACTCATCATCTGCAATAAGATCTGGTGGACAGGTGAGTGGCCAACACCTTGGACCCTGTCCCTGATCATCACTCTCCCGAAGAAAGGCAACCTACAACTATGCCAAAACTACCGTACCATCAGCCTGATCAGCCATCCAAGTAAGGTCATGCTAAAAATCCTTCTGAGTAGACTGAAACCACAAGCTGAGGAGATAATAAAAGAAGAGCAGGCAGGTTTCAGACCAGGAAGAAGTACCACAGAGCAAATTTTCAACCTCAGATTGCTCTGTGAGAAATACCTGCAACACCAGCAAGGCCTTTACCACGTCTTCGTGGACTTCAAGAAGGCATTCGACAGAGTTTGGCACGCAGCCTTGTGGGCAACCATGAGGCTGTACAACATCAATGCCAATCTGATCAGAACCATAGAATGCCTCTACGAAAAGGCGACCAGTGCAGTCTACCATGACAACAACATAGGCAAATGGTTCCGAACCACAGTTGGAGTACGCCAAGGATGCCTGCTCTCCCCCACTCTCTTCAACATCTTCTTAGAGAGAATAATGGCTGACGCACTTGAAGACCACGAGGGAACAGTCAGCATCGGAGGTAGAACAATCACAAACTTGCGTTTTGCCGACGACATTGACGGACTAGCTGGGCAAGAGCAAGAGCTAGTCAGCTTGATAAAACATCTTGATGAGGCCTCCACAGCATATGGCATGCAGATCAGTGCAGAGAAAACCCAGTTGATGACAAATAATACCAATGGCATCAGCACTGACATTACCATAGACAACAAGAAACTTAATAAATAATAATAATAATTACAATATTTATATAGCGCAAAATCTTGATAAAATCAAATCTAAGCGCTGAAGCAGACACACACGTAAGCACGCACGCACGCACGCACGCACACACACGCACACACACACACACACACACACACACACACACACACACACACACACACACGCATGGCTATAAATGGGGAGAAAGAATAAAAGCAAAAAAAGCAAGAATAAAAGCAATGGAAAATTATAGAGAGCATAGCATATACAATTATATATTATAATCATGTGATTCCCTCCGAGCGGAGACAGGCTGCAGAGGGGGGGGGGGGGGGGGGGAGTTGAGTGAGGTTAGGATTTTATGCGGAGGAGAAAAGGTGAGTTTTGAGAGCGGACTTGAAGGAGACAAAAGTAGGTTGCTGACGGACTGAGAGAGGAAGTTTGTTCCAGGAGAGTGGACCAGAAACAGAGAAGGCTCGTGGACCATAGGTATTGAGCTTAGTGCGTGGAAAGCGAAAAGTCAGAGGATCGGAGGCAGAGCGGAGGGTACGTGAGGGAAGATAGATCTCAAGTAGGCTTGACAGGTAATCGGGGGCTGCGTTATTGAGGCTTTTGTAGCACATGGTGTCTAGTTTGTACTGTATGCGCTTTGATACAGGGAGCCAGTGAAGTTGTGCCAGGAGAGGAGATATGTGGTCAGCTTTTTTCTTTTTGAGTACAAGGCGTACAGCATTGTTTTGAATGTGCTGTAGGATGTGAATGGTGGAGGCAGGAAGACCAGACAGGAGTGAATTGCAATAGTCAATGCGAGACATTATGAAGGAGAGAACGAGTTTTGCAGTTGTTTCGACAGAGAGATACTTCCTGATCAGCCTTATACGATGGAGATGATAGTAGCAGGATCTGGCAGTCTGAGAAACAAAGTTGTTCATGGAGAGGGTAGAGTCAATGCAGACACCAAGGTTTTTAGCTGAATCAGAAATTGGGACTGATGTGTTACATAATGGGAGAGAAAGAGGAGGCAGCTGAGAAAGTTTCTGACGGGTGCCAATGAGGATAGCTTCTGTTTTGTCGTCATTAAGCTGAAGTCTATTGTGTGTCATCCAGTTCTTAATGTCCGAGTAACACTCAGTGGTGCGAGTCAACAGGCGCTGTATATTATCAGGTGAGTCACTGTCTTGAAGTTGGGTGTCATCAGCATAGAAGTGGTGTTTTATAGAATGGGAGTTGATGATGGTGGACAGGGGGGAGGTGTAAAGAGTGAACAGAACAGGGCCAAGGACAGATCCTTGTGGAACACCACAGGTCAGGTATGCAGGTTGAGAGTAAGTGCCATTGATGAGAACGGTTTGTTTTCTGTTGGATAGGTATGAAGTGAACCAAGACAGAGCAATGTCAGAGATGCCAAAAGTATGATGAAGTCTAGAAAGGAGAATACCATGATCAATGGTATCAAAGGCTGCAGACAGATCAAGGAGTGTGAGGAGAGAGACTTTGCCAGTATCAGTTGCAAGGAGGAGATTGTTGAGAATGTGTAGTAGGGCAGTTTCAGTGCTATGGCACTGGCGGTAGGCTGACTGGAAAGGATTGAGGAGATTGTTGGCAGACAGGTGAGAGTTCAGCTGGTTGAGGACGACTATTTCAAGGAGTTTTGACAAGAAAGAGAGATTAGAGATAGGCCGGTAATTTTTCAGTTCATTTGGATCTAAATTGTGTTTCTTGAGGAGAAGGTGAATAATAGCAGACTTCAAAGAATCAGGACAGTTCCAGTTTGAAGAGAAGTGTTGATGATGTCAGTGATGAATGGGAGGAGAGTAGGGAGACAGTCGGCGTAGAGAGAACCTGGAAGAGGATCCAGTTCGCAGGTTTTGAACGACATGGATCTGATTGTGTGAGAATTTCTTCTTGTGAGACTGGTTAAAAGTAGTAAGAGTGTGCCAGAGAAGGAAGGGTCAGGTGGGCATGGTTGACAGGACCGTCCATAGATTTAAATATCTGGGAGCTATAGTATCAGATGAAGGATCAAAGCCCGAGGTACTTTCCAGGATTGCCCAGACCACAGCTGCAATGACCAAGCTAAAAGTCATCTGGAACGACAAGAATATCGCAATCGGCTCCAAGATCAGACTGATGCGTTCCCTGGTCATGTCAATATTTTTGTATGCATGCGAAACATGGACCATAACAGCAGACATTGAAAGAAGGATACAGGCAATGGAGATGAGATGCTTCCGCAAACTCCTTGGTATCTCGTACAAAGATCATATAACCAATAAGGAAGTGAAAACCCGAATCGAAAACGCCATCGGGCCTATGAAGACCTCCTGACCTCAGTGAAAAGACGCAAACTGAGGTGGTACGGGCACGTCACACGATCATCTGGACTGGCCAAGACCGTCTTGCAGGGAACAGTTCAGGGAGGGAGACGAAGAGGCAGACAGAGAAAAAGATGGGAAGACAATATCAGAGAGTGGACTGGCCTTGAATGGAATATCATTCTGCGGAAAGCTGAGGACCGTGAGGAGTGGAGGAAGTTGGTTGCAAAATCTTCAGTGGTGCCCCAACGGTCAAACAGACTACGGGACTGATGATGATGATGATGATACCTAGAAACCGAATACATTGCAGCGTTTTTGTCTTTAACTTCTTTCCTTAAATAATCACGTAGAGTGCATATAGAATCTTATTCAATGAAGCGATTTTGTTTGAATGTGCTTCATTCACACGTAGAGTGCTGATGACACCCAACTTCAAGACAGTGACTCACCTGATAATATACAGCGCCTGTTGACTCGCACCACTGAGTGTTACTCGGACATTAAGAACTGGATGACACACAATAGACTTCAGCTTAATGACGACAAAACAGAAGCTATCCTCATTGGCACCTGTCAGAAACTTTCTCAGCTGCCTCCTCTTTCTCTC
>JAPXFY010000025.1:50708979-50716479 GCA_030674185.1 Monoplex corrugatus | reverse complement strand
ATCAAATTCATGTATTCAGATTTCACCTTTTGAGCATCTTTGATGAAAAGCTACCACGTGCATCTAAGGCTGTGTTAAGAGGACGAAAACGGGCAATGGAACAGGCAACAACCTGGCTGCTTGGCTGTCTGGGCACTTGGTTCGAGTAGAATTTGTGTGAGTTCAACATCCTCTCACCCAGCTGGACAAAATGTATCATCACCAAATGCCAGTGAGAAGCAACGATAATCCTCTGCTGCTGTTTGGGACAACTGATCCTGGAGACATTAACTTTGTGTCCTGTCAATTTACTTGCGACTTTTATTCACTCGAAGAGGTGATGGATGATGGTTGCTCAAGTAGATTCAGAAGAGCAATTGTACTGGGTGCACACTTCTCACTATCAGAATCAGAAGGGTCTCCTGCCAGACCCTGAGCTTTTGATATACATTCCTATCTAGACAGAATTATCAGGGCCATGAGGTTTTCAGCACACTCTGGGCTTTATAGGCACTGATGGTTGGAAGTGAGTTGGATGCGGCATAAGACGATCAACTCATCTGTAGGCCTACCTGTACTTGATTGATCCTTCTGACACCCAGACACCTTGCCTTCAATGAAGTCACTTTAAAGCTTCCTAGAGGACATGACCATAGCAATTGGATCTCCTTAACTCTTTGACTCCCGCACCCTATCCACCAACTGCAAAAACTTAACTCTTTCAATCCCTCACCCTCATCATCATCAGGTGCCTTGTCGCATGGCGTTGGCGATCATGGACTTCCATCTGTCTCTATCTCTCGTTGCCCCTAGCATCTCCCCCACCCTCCTCGTCCCCAGCCACTCTGCAAGTCCGTCCAGCATTTTTTCTCTGGGTCTACCTGGTGCTCTCTTTCCCTCCAGCTTTCCCGTTGTGACCAGGTGCTCCAAATCCCCTTTCCTCATAAAATGGCCTATAAATGTTGCCTGTCTTTTCCAAATTTTCCTTATTAATGATCTACTTGTGTCTGCCTCCATCAAGACTGAAACCACATCTTGGCTGCCTCAATCTTGTTCTGGCTTTGTTTGTTGACTGTCCACGCCTCGCAGCCGTACAACAGTATTGGTTCTATATAACATTCAAGAACTCTCTTCCTGATGTTAATTGACAGGCATTTGTTGATAAGAATATTTGTCATCTTCTTGAATGCTGTTTTGGCTTGGCCGATTCTGCCGGCTATTTCCTCACCCTAAGAAGTCAAAAGGTTACGATTTTTTTTTAATTTGCTAGCATGGTTGACAATGCAGGATGCTGGTGAGCAGGGTGCGGGAGTCAAAGGGTTATTTGAACACTGTTCCAGGCATTCCAGTACCAAAAAGGAGACCAGTTTTGCCAATGTGAGGAAGCTGATTCAATCCCAAGTCAGTTGCCACTTCGGGAGAGATCGAACTGGACCACACTGGTTGAGCCAAAAATGTTTTGGCATTTTTGAGCCACTTCTTTGAAGAGCTACTGCCCTTGATCAAACCCAACCAGATTCTGATTCTTCACTGCATAAGAATGCTCAGCAATAGTGGATCAGAAGCTTATCTTCCGCTGATTGTGACACCTGGTGAAGCAGCATCACGTTCCGAAGGACGACCGTGTATACCTCCACTGTTTTCTTCGGGTGTGTGTGTGTGTGTGTGTGTGTGTGTGTGTGTGTGTGTGTGTGTGTGTGGTGTGTGTGTGTGTGTGTGTGTGGTGTGTGTGTGTGTGTGTGTGTGTGTGTGTGTGTGTGTGTGTGTGTGTGTGTGTGTGTGTGTGTGTGTGTGTGTGTGTGTGTGTGTGTGTGTGTGTGTGTGTGTGTGTGTGTGTGTGTGTGTGTGTGTGTGTGTGTGTGTGTGGTTGTGTGTGTGTGTGTGTGTGTGTGTGTGTGTGTGTGTGTGTGTGTGTGTGTGTGTGTGGTGTGTGGTTGTGTGTGTGTGTGGTGTGTGTGTGTGTTGTGTGTGTGTGTGTGTGGTGTGTGTGTGTGTGTGTGTGTGTGTGTGTGGTGGTGTGTGTGTGTGTTGTGTGTGTGTGTGTGTGTGTGTGTGTGTGTGTGTGTGTGTGTGTGTGTGTGTGTGTGTGTGTGTGTGTGTGTGTGGTGTGTGTGTGTGTTGGTGTGTGTGTGTGTGTGTGTGTGTGTGTGTGTGTGGTGTGTGTGGTGTGTGTGTGTGTGTGTGTGTGTGTGTGTGTGGTGTGGTGTGTGTTGTGGTGTGTGTGTGGGTTGTGTGTGTGTGTGTGTGTGTGTGTGTGTGTGTGTGTGTGTGTGGTGTGTGTGTGGTGTGTGTGTGTGTGTGGTGTGGTGTGTGTGTGTGTGTGTGTGGTGTGTGTGTGGGTGTGTGTGTGGTGTGTGTGTTGTGTGTGTGTGTGTGTGTGTGTGTGTGTGTGTGTGTGTGTGGTGTGTGTGTGTGTGTGTGTGTGTGTGTGTGTTGTGTGTGTGTGTGTGTGTGTGTGTAGAATATGTTCATGTTTAGAGGATAGAAGTCTTTCCCAACGTGTACTTCGGATTCACTTTCTGGCAAAGTCTTTCAACACTAAGCAAATCAAGGCCTTGTTGGGGATAAGCCCAGTAAGATCCTGTTGGAGACAAACATCCTTTAGGCCTACTTCAATCATTATCATCATCAAGTGCCTTGCCACATGGCGCTGTTGATAATGACCCTCCATACATGTATGCATCTATCCCTTGTTACCGCAAGCACATATTCCATCCTGTCTTCAGCCACTCTGCAAGTCCGTCCAATATTTTTCCCTGGGTCTACCTGGTGCTCTCTTTCACTCCAGCTTTCCTGCTGTGACCAGGTACTCCAATTCCGCTTTCCTCATAAAATCGCCCATAAATGTTGCCTGTCTTTTCCTAATCTTCCCTATGATTCATCTTTACTTCAGTATCAAAGGAAAAACAATGGTATGCTCCTGGCCATTTTTGTTCCGTCGCTGAGGCTAGGCAGCATGCCTCCAGATGTCTGCTAAAAAGTTTATGGAGATCACTGCCAATCTGTAACTTTCTAATAGCCTTAGAGACACAAGTCACAGACTTATCGTTTGCAATAGGCTATCACGACTTCCAGGTGGTGGTACCAAAGAGTATAGTATCTACGGAAAGAGCAGCCACTTCGGTCCGAAAAGTGGCTCCGCGCGCCCGCCACCTCCACCCACCCGGTATACGTAAAGCCAGCTGCCAACTTCTCTGGCATGTGAGAAAGTGGCCGAGGCAAAAAGGTGGCAGTGCTTGGTTTGCTGCAAATAACTGCTCTAATTCAAGGAAGAAAGGATGGAGAATATTTCCATTTCCCAAATATATTGAGAGGTAAGTTTGAAAACACAGTCGGTATTATAATTCCTCTTGAGTGCCCCATGACTGACTAGTCAGTCATGGTAGAAAGAAACTCTAGGGAGAGCTAGACAACAGAAGGTCTTCAGAGAAGTAACCCCCTTTAGACAAGTGTTTCGGCCCTGAATTCCTTACACTCTCGGGGGGCCGGGCCACATCCAGGTCATGACTCCTGGATGCCCTTCTGCTGTTGTCTTTTTTTTTTTTTTTTCCCACGCCGGGGATCGAACCTGGGCGATTCTGCGCTTCAGAACTGCGGTACGCGGTTTTACCAATGTGCTAACGGGGCACACATCATCTGTAGGGAATTTAATCCTTATGAAGTTCACTTTTTTCGTTCCTCCTTGCCCAGATCCAGCTTGAGCTCCTTTCTGCTGCCTCTGCCATCGCTTTAAGGGCTCTAGTCCTCTTCTTCCCAGAAATGGCGAGTTGTTTCATGAGATCATAAGCGGAGGTGCCCACAAACCCTCTTGCCCCGACCTCTATGGCGAAGATTTTGACCCGCAGACCTGCTTTCTTCAGGGTGCTGGCAAGACCGGCGTATTTTTCGGTCTTGTAGATATGTGCTTCTTCCATTCTGCTTTCGTATGGCACAGTGAGTTCTATCAGAATCACTTGTTTCGAGGAGTCAGAGTGGAGAGCGATGTCTGGTCTCATGCCTGTCTTGCTGATGACATCTGGGTAATTTCTCCACTCTGGGAGGTCTGCTGTACACTCCCAGTCGACTGCTCCATCCAGAAGACCCTTTGGCAATGTGCTGGTTGTCATAGCACTTTCGGGCCAGACCTGTTTCCCTCCTGCTTTGTAGAACGTTGTCATAGCAATTGGTGCGTTTGGGGTCATGGTTTTTTCGCTAACCACATCTGTGATCACTTTCAGAACTTGGTTGTGCCTCCATGTATACCTTCCTTGGGCTAGCGCTACTTTGCAAGAGCTTAGGACATGTTCCACTGTTTGTTTCTTCTGACAGAGCGGACATGCTGGGTCGTCTGCTTTCCCCCATTTCACTAAGTTTGCATTCGAGGGGAGCAGGTCATATACAGATCTGAGGAGGAAGCTTATCCTTAGAGGAGCCATGTGCCACATATCGTTCCAGCTGAGACTTCTTTGGAGTGCACTGTCCCATGTTGTCCATTGCCCCTGTTGACCTTGCTGGACTGCCTTCTGCACTCTTTTGACATCTTCTTCTTCCTTCAACTCCTGTATGATCATGTCTCTTTTTTCCTTCCCTTTGGCTTTGGACCACCACTGCATTTTTGTTGCTCCCAGTCCCTGTCTGTTGGTTTGCGTGTGTCCAATTATTTCTTTGATGCTGAGGTTTCTCTTGGCATTGTTTACAGCCTCTTGGACTTTCCACTTTCTGCCAGTTCTCAGCTTTGGATGAACTGATCTCACGATATTGTCTTCCGATTCCTCCAGCATGCTCAACAGTCTTGCTTTTCCAACTTTGTATTCCTCCACTATGGATTTGAGAGGTAGCTTCAGCATTGCTTGACGACAGTAGAATGCAACATCAGTGAGACCAGGTGGGACACCGAGCCATTTTCTTGTGTATTTGTTGATTTTGGCTTCCATTGCTTCGACTGTGCTGGTGCAAATGTCATAGATTAGCAGTGGCCACAGCAGCTTTGGTATCAGCATGAACTGTAGACACCAGACTTTGTATTTGCCTGGCAGTCCGCAGTTATCTATTTTCTTCAGGCCTTCTTCTGCTGTTTGCTTGGTTTCACATCCCCTTTGTGTGTCTTTCAGGGAGTCATCATACCATCTTCCGAGACTTTTTACTGGCTCTTCTGTGACAGTGGGGATGGCTTGGTTGGCTACCATGAATTTGACTGAATCTGCCACTTTTCCTTTTCGCAGTGAGAGACTTCGGGATTTCTTAGGTTTGAACCTCATTCTTGAAGAGGCCACCAGCTCATCCAGCTGCTTTAAGATTTGGTGTGTCTCTTCCTCATCCGTGGACAAGACTGTTGTGTCATCCATGAAAGCTTTCAGAGGAGGCATCTGGTATCCATCTCCCAGATTCACTGGACCTGAACTCTTCATTGCAGCTTTCAAGATGACTTCCATTGCCAACACGAACAGTATGGGAGAGATTGCACAGCCCATTGCAATGCCCACCTCTAGGTCTATCCAGTCCGTGGTGTATTCTTTGGTAGAGAACCGCATTGAGAACCCTTGGAAATACTTCCTCAGCATTGTTCGGATGTTTTCTGGGATGTGATACATTTCAAGAGCCAGCTGGATCATATCGTGTGGAACTGATCCATATGCATTCGCCAGATCAAGCCAAACTACGTCAATGTCTCTCTTCTCTGTTCTTGCTTTTTGGATGGCATCCCAAATCAACGTGGCATGTTCCAAGCATCCAGGCATTCCTGGTATGCCTCCCTTTTGGACTGACATATCCAGATACTTGTTTTCAGTCAGGTATTTTGTCAATCTTGCTGCCATAACAGAGAAGAAGATTTTCCCCTCGACGTTCAGAAGTGATATTGGCCTGAACTGATTGATGCTGCTGGAGTTCTGCTCCTTCGGAATGTACACTCCTTCAGCTCTCATCCATTGGTCGCTGATCTTCTGGTTCCTCCATGCTGATCGAATCATCTTGTGGAGCCACTCGAGCACTTTTGGGCATTTCTTGTAGAGCAGGTATGGTATTCCGTTTGGTCCAGGTGCTGACTTGGCTCTGGCTTTCTTTACTACGTTCTTCACTTCATCCAGTGTTGGTGGTTTGTTATTGAATTTTCCTTCTGGCGCTGCAGGCCAAACCAGATTCTGGATTTCAAGTGGTGCCTCGCGCTGAGAATCGGAATATGTTTCCCTGAGATGCTGCTCTAGGGTTTCCTTGCCCACTGTGAGAGTCCCTGATTTGGGTTGTTCAAACAGCTTTCTTGAAAAGTCAAAGGGATCTTTGAAGAAACGATCTTGAGTCTTCTTCTTTTTGCTCTTTCTTCGCCTTGCTGATTCCACTTTGCTGAGAGCATTGTGTTTGGCCTTCAGATCTTTCCAGAGTTCCAGGAGCCCTTGCTTCTCGAATTCTGAGGCAGTTTTCATTCGCTTTTTAAGCTTCCTTTTCTCCCTCCGGATGCTCTCCGTCTGTTGCTGTCTTCTGGATTTCTGGGGAGGCGTTTTTGTCTTTGGCTGCTTCACTCCATAAGTGTCCCTGCAGATAGAGTATATGATGTCTCCGTATGTGTCAAGTTTGTGTTCCAGCGTACTGTTCCCTATTAGCGCATTCAGCTTAAGGACAAGTTCCTCATCTAATTTCTCCCATTGTTCTTTTGCACCGGCAGGCGGCAAATTGAGTTTTCCACATTTGGCGTTAAGAGCTTGTGCAAAATCCGCATCAGAACCGTCAGCGTGGATGTCCTTGGCACTATGGTTTAATTCCTGGCCTTGGTCATCCAACGTCTCACCTGCTATCGCAGTGCGCTGCTGCTGGTTCGTATGTGTCTTCAAACAGCCCATTTTTGTCCTGTGGATCTTCATGCCGCGTTTGGTGGTGAATCTCCTTCCACACGCACACGGAAATTCCAACTGGTCATTAATCATGGTCCGTTGTGCGTTTCCAGTCGTGATGGAGTCAGTGCTGATGGATTCATCATTCTCTCCCCCTTTCGGTGAATCCTGGGAGCATCTTTCATTTGAAAAACTCGTGGCATGTTATCAAAGGCAAGGTGGGAAGCCAACCCACAAAGCCCGCAGATCTAGTCTTTCCCAGTGTCCTTCGGTCTTTCCCGAATGTCCTCCGAACTATTCCCGGAAGTCAATGGACTGACCATGTGCAGGTAGAAAGAAACTCTAGGGAGAGCTAGACAACAGAAGGTCTTCAGAGAAGTAACCCCCTTTAGACAAGTGTTTCGGCCCTGAATTCCTTACACTCTCGGGGGCCGGGCCACATCCAGGTCATGACTCCTGGATGCCCTTCTGCTGTTGTCTTTTTTCTTTTTTTTTCCCACGCCGGGGATCGAACCTGGGCGATTCTGCGCTTCAGAACTGCGGTACGCGGTTTTACCAATGTGCTAACGGGGCACACATCATCTGTAGGGAATTTAATCCTTATGAAGTTCACTTTTTTCGTTCCTCCTTGCCCAGATCCAGCTTGAGCTCCTTTCTGCTGCCTCTGCCATCGCTTTAAGGGCTCTAGTCCTCTTCTTCCCAGAAATGGCGAGTTGTT
>JAPXFY010000025.1:50586479-50703979 GCA_030674185.1 Monoplex corrugatus | reverse complement strand
TTAACTGGTAGTTTATTGTTTACATAGTTGTAGTACGCTGCTTCATATGTTATCTTTTCGTTCCCCTCTTCCTCTGCCCCTCCTGCATCTACATTCCCTTCCCTACATCGTTTTCTTTTCTTTTTTGTGTACTATTTTCTACAATCACTTAAGTGAATAGACATTAAACCAATGACCACACACACACACACACACACACAAACACACACACACACACGCACACACACACACTCACTCACTCACTCACTCACACATACACACAACTTCAGATATGAAAGAGGGAGGAGAGAGGGAGAGAGAGAGAGAGAGACAGACAGACAGACAGACATCAGACAGACAGACAAAGCATTCGTAAGTCTTCTTGTGTGACACATTCGCAAAGTTCTTTGATGTTTGTGAAATCAATCAGTTAATTAATCTTTCTCTCTCTCTGTGTGTGAATGTATGTGCCGTGTGTGTGTGTTTGTGAAAGAAAATGAGAGAGAGAGAGAGAAAATGAGAATGAGAAGAGAGAGAGAGAGAGAGAGCGCTTGGATCAGTGTCATAGAAATTTGCCTAAGATCAGATCTTATTCAAATACACTTATGAACCCTCAAACAATTACAAGTTCATGTGAATCATCTATCTCAGTCAATATGCGTTTTTGCCTACAAAATAAATAGACTTACAAACTTGAAATGTTTGTATTCCTCTGGAAAGGAAGTTTATTTGTATGAATGGTTTCGACCGCGCGCGCGCGCGCGCGTGTGTGTGCATGTTGAGCCAGACTTTGAGAATGACCTTGACCCATCTGCAATTCCCATTCTTTCAACTTTCAACAACTTACTGAAAATTTCGAATTTGTGCAGTAAATAACTTTCTCGTACATTTATTAGCTGTTTCTGTGTAATAAACTAAAAAGTAACCACACGGACAAGAAAGAACCATTATAATACATGTTCCGAAATACTGACACGACGCTATCTTACTCCACCCGCCATTTCCTATTTCGTAGGTGTGTGTGCTGTTTTCTCGACATGATGCGCTCCTCCAAGTCAGAAACTGAACGGTTTCTATCTGGTGAATATTTTTTTTACCCTTGTGACAATGAAAATGAGTCAAATTGTTCAAACACCTAGAATCGTCGAATGAATTGTATCAGCAAGCAGGCAAGCTTGACAGAAGACGGGTATGACTAAGCTATTTTTAGTATCTACAGCAACTGACCAGCAAAAAAGAAAAAAAAGGTAGGCCTATTCTTTTTACAACACTGTAGATCTGTCACTAGAATTCATTAAATTTACTGAATACGCGTGTTTTATAGTGTGTAAGCTGTTTGCTTTGGTTTTGTGTGAATGAAAATATGTATATTATGTAAAAAAAATCAAACAAGTTTGTACTCGAATAAAGTGTGCAGTGTTATGAGTGTAGCGTGAAGAGCATCCTTCATCTGCTAATGTCTACATCATCATGATGTAGACATTAGGAGATGAAGGATGCTCTTCGGGGTTTTTCTTAGGCTTTCATTTTGGTGGCGTAGGCCTCGCTGATCTAAAACTTTGCCTGAGAATTAGAGCTCACTGGTGGTCGTGATAGTGGAGTGGTGTGTGTGTGTGTGTGTATGAAGAGAGTAGAACTGTAAATTATAATAATATTCTAGTATTTCAGTGCTCTAGATACGGCCTACAGGCCTAGGTAGCAAAATAGTAGTAGCTTACAGAGACACACACATTTTCATTTTTGTCCGACTACAGAGAAGAATGCATTAATTAATGAAAATAGCTAGGTAAGAGAGAGAGAGAGAGTTTGCATACATCTCTGTGTGTGTGACTGTGAAGGATTGAAATGGTGCAGAGAAGAGCAGCATGTTATGTATGCAATGATTATGGTTGGACCAGCAGCGTAACATCCATGCTGTAAGAACTAGGTTGGGAATCCCTTGAATCATGGTGGAACAGGCAAAGGCTAACTTTCATGTATAAGATTGTTAATCACATAATGTTACTGTGGACATCCCTCCAGACAAATTCCTCAAGAAAGGATCCACCAAAACAAGTTCAAACCACCAACACAAATTTGTTCCTCTCAGCTCCTCCTCTGATCCATACTAGTTCAACTTCTTCCCATCAACCATTCCTGCCTGGAGCTCCCTGCCTGCAGAGGCTCATTCCTTGGTATCATTCAAGAGGGAGCTCAGTAAAATCCCAGCTTAGACCCCCCCCCCCCTCCCCCAACTAGCCTCGTGGTAAATGAAGGATAGGGTTGTGCCGGTCCAGTTCTAGACCTGGGGGTTGCTACAATTACCGGATAAGCCTGTCCAGATACGAGGTTAGGCTGGTCGAGTCCCCCCTCCCCCCCTTTTTTTCCCCCCTGCCGCAACATGTTGCCCCGGAGCTGAACTCAGGGGTAAGCGGTTGGGGTTTTGAGGCCACCTTAGATCCCCCTCTATCCTTTTGTTGTGCCAAATAGACCTATTTTTGTGTTTTATCTTACGCCTTTGTACACACAGGTCAACAATAGTCAATGATGACGGCTGACCTTCCAAATTGAAATTGAAAACTGTGTCAGTGTGTATGTGTGTGTGTGTGCTTGTATACGTGATTGTATGTGTATGTGTGTATGTATGTGAAAATGCCTAAATGGAGTGCAGTTCCTAAAAATGAAAATATTTGTATTAAACAGTTTGTTGCATGCCTGACATTGCTGAGTGTACTCTCTATCTCGGCATCCTCAGTATGTGTTTGTGTGTGTGTGTGTGTGTATGCGTGTGTGAGAGAGGAGGATGACAACTTTGGGGAACGGTCACACACCTCCCAGGCTGAGTGTACCTGAGCTTTTACTTTTACTTTTACTTGTGTGTTCTGTATGTGTTACAAATTTGTTCAGGTGAGAGAGGATAACAGTTTGGATCAAGGTCAGTCATCTAAGAGGATGAATGTACCCTAGCTCAGGATCCTCTGTAGTCTGTCAGGGCTTAAATTAAAACATTCCGCGTCTGGGCGGAATTCCGCGATTTTGGTTTGTAAAAAGAAACAAAAAACAAACAAAAAACGAAAGGAGCAAGGCATCCGTGATCGGCTTGCAAGCGTTCATAGCAACGGCGCACAAGTTATGGCCCCTGATTTTTCTTGGAAGAAGTTTCCGGTCGGACTAGTTTCAGTGGTTTTTTCCTCCTCCTGTTTTAAGCCCTGGTCTGTGTTGTGTGTGACTGTGTGTGTGTGTGTGTGTGTGTGTGTGTGTGTGTGTGTATGTGTGTGTGTGTGTGCATTACATGTGTGTCTGTGAATAATTGTATTGATTGATATTATTTGGCTCTGCTTTTTAGTAATTTTACTTTCCTTGTAGTTGTATTGTAATAGTTGCATTATAATGTTTCTTAGTACTTTTTTTCATTTCAAGTTTTGTCAGTGTCAGTTTTTACTTAATTGAAAGCATTCCTGTAAAATGCAAAGAGCATGCTTTTTCATGCATGAACTGCTTTCATTATGTAAGTAAAATTTGTAGTATATTAATTATTATTAATATTATTATAACACATAAGATAAACTTTTAACTGTTTGCCGTATACAAGTGAAGTTATTTGTTGTATATTATTTCAACACATTGCAGATGAAGCGATACATGTATACTAGTATGCTCAGTGCAGACTAAAACTGTTATGCTCTGTATAACAATAGATTGGAATTTCAAATACTCTGTTTTTTCCCTCTTCTTGTTTTGTCAAAATTGTTTGTTTTTTTCTGTAAGTAGTATGAGTATTTATGAGTGTCTTGTTATTGTAAAAGATTATATATCATATGTAATGATGTATGTATAAACAGTATATATATGCTGTCTCAAAAGGTGCCACTGTTATTACTATGGTTATTCAACAGTTCAATAATAAATAATTTTGAACCTTTGACACACATTTTTAATATAATTTGCCTCAGAAAGCATTTGAGAGATACATATGATAAATCCAAATTGCTGTATTATGTTTTTGTGGGTGAAAATAAACGAAAATGTTCATCAATGTTGTGTAAATCCATCTTCCAATTTGTGACATTGCACATAGCATTCATCATGTGTTTACTTGGTTGTCAGAAAACAGTATATGAGCGAATGTGGTGTTATTTGTGTGACTGATGGAAGATTATATCATGAGTTTTCCACAAGAATCATGAGTGTACAACGTTTCTTTCAACAATAATGTGATTTGAAAACCCTGTATGCTCGTACGTGACATGCTTTGTCACGCTGAATTTATCAAAAATATCCTCCTCAAAGGCTATGAATTGCCAATGAAACGAAGTCCATGTGTAAATCATAACTGTATTATGGATCTCTTTTCAAAATATTTCACACACACAGATGGTTTTTGAGTAGTTAACTTGTCCGGTCGATTTTCCGACACTGACCGAAGCCTTGGTCTGTTCGTCACGTACGACAATTTCAGCCTCGGAAAAACTGCACCGACTGCAGTCGTCTGCTTCAATCGAGAATTATCTCCCGTGGAACCTCGCGGTACGGTCACGTGATTCTTTTCTTGCCAAGATGGAGGGAAGAAAGCGCTAAGGTGAGTTTTTTGGTTTTGGTCTTTGTTGTACGATATGTAACGTACGATAGAAGTAACGAACAACCAAACAACATTTAAATACCTATTCCTAAGCATCTAGTGGACGTTCTTGTGCTTTTGTTTCAGCAGAACGTTATTTTGATTGATAATGTAAGCGTCGAAAATGTTGCTATGGTAACGAAGGTTGAACGAACGACTTTCGTTTTATCAACAGACCAAGTTTCCGGCTTGGTCTGTGTCACGAACAACCTAAAATATTTCACAGGACAATCATTACTGACAACCATAGGTCAGATTATCGATGTATTGCACTTGCCTGACGAACATTTTAACAATTATAACGAAGTTTCCATGATCTCTTTATTCATAATTTTGCTTCAGCAATTTGCATGGTTGTCGTGACTAATCTTTCGGAAGACCAAGTGTCTAGGTTTGTACTCACTTGGTCTTATGTCACTAACGACTGTGAAGTAATGCAATTTTAGTTTTGTTATTTGCTTTGCATCCCAGGTGTTTCTATTACAAAGTGCTCTATTATGATATTGTAATGAATAATACTGACATACATGAGACCTATTATTTTCTGATATGCCCTAACTGATTGGTGTATGTGACATTCACAACACAGACCAAGTGGTTCTATGGGCCCCGCAGTGGGGTACTGCGGATTGAGAAATTAGGGTCCCCTCCTGTTTTGGAACCACAGGAGCTATCTAGTTTGCTGTGTTAGGTAGTTAGGAGTTCCTCTTTCCTGTGATGCTCTCGTATTTCTGCCTTCAAGCCCATTCACCTGTATTTTTTCAAAACTCTCTCCCCAACTCCACGAAGACAGAGTATGGCTGCCTTTATGGCTGGATAAAAAAGGACCATGCACGCAAACATCCACTATGAGGTAGTTAGGTTGTGTCAATTTACATGCTTAGATAGGGAGTGCCCGCAGGAGTTTTAGCCTGTGAACGCAGAAGGTTCTATGGGGCCTTTAGAGTAACCCTTTCCCCACCCCTTTCTCAAAAATGTATGTGACAGTTTTTAAGTAATTTGTCTTGTGCTGTTCCTGTATAGTGTATAGGCCTATTCAGATTTCAGATTTTAAAGAAAATTACTATCTCTTTCTGTCAGGTTTACGTGTACGCATTGGCCCCAAGACCACTGCCCCACCAACTCCACGAGTCATCACTGGTGCTGATGGCAATTGCCTGCCAAGGTGCTTGAGTCTCTTTGTTTATGGGCAAGATACACATCACATTGAGATGTGATGCAGGATTGTCAGCGAACTTACAAAGAGCCTAGAAAGATACATCCAGGGTGAGGGAATGGGAGGGGTATGGGTGGTCAGACACCTTGCCATCCTTGCAGAGGGGTCAGGGCTTACCCCGGAATCATCCATTGACGACGACATGGTAAGGACATCTCTTGTCAGAGAAATAATGTATGTGCGGCACCGAAGCATCAACATGGGGTTATGGCAACTTGCTGCAGCAGCCAATGTTCTTGGTGTTGCCATTTGTTCGGTGTACCTACAGAAGGGATGGGCTCATTACCAGTCACTTCACAACCGTATACTGAAGCCAAGATTCGGCAGTGACATACCTGTCTACATCATGTGGACAACAACCAGGGATGATGTTGAGGACAGACACTGGACAGCAAATCATTTTGTACCACTCATGCCAATCAACAGTGTGAATGATGCCGTCACTGTCAGTGGGGACTTCACTGTTTATAACAGGTTCACACTTGAAGATGTCGCTGTTGGTGACCAGTTCCTCATAACTTGGCGAGAAGAAGACTATGTATGCAAAATAACAATGATTCATCCAGAGGGCACAATCAGAATCAGCTGTATGGAGATGGAAAAAGGTCTCTTCTTTTGGCCATGCGAACAAGATACATCTGACGAAAGCACCAATGTGCTCAAAGAAAGAGTTCACATAGAGCTTGTGGCCAGCAAGAGTTCACAACAGAAACAGTTTTTCAAGCTGGTTTGAATTTTGCCTCAAGGGTTTTTTGTCTTTTATTATGCTGAAATTGGTCAGCTTGTTAGGAGTTGAGGGAATCTCTACAGGGAGTTGGACTTCCTCACTGTCTATCACTGCATGTTTAGTGGGACATTTATGCACATCATTTATTTGTCAATCAACTACAGTTGTTTTTATTAACTAAACTTCTGCCCTTGGCCTTCTTGTCATTTTTTGTCTCTGCTCCGATACAACAGTATCTTTTTTTGATGTGTAACTGCTGCCCATACTTGTCCGTTGTATATGACAGCAGACAAAACATAATTTTGACTTATTAAAAAAAAAGCTTCAACTGACTTAAAAATTGCTGATTTGTACTGATTCTTTTAACTGGGTTGTAATAACAATAAAGTTATATATGATACTGCATTGACTACGTGCACTGGTGACAATGTCCAATAAGTCTATCTGGGACAACTGAAAGCTGCTCGTTCCACTTTCCGGATATGCTGGTTTCTTTTTATTGATTTTTTTCCCTCCTTATGCTGAACTATTATGTTCTTTGCTAATTACTCAACTGTTAGTGTTATTTTACATCACTGTAATCATGTATTCAACATTAGCAGTCATCTGGATAATTCGTGTCAATGTTTTAATTACTGTACTTTTTGTCTCCGCTATGAATGTCACATACAACATGTGAATGTGCTTACATAACATTTTCATCTAAGAATATGGAGTTTGTTGGTGTTGAATACAAATGCCATTGATAAAAGTCAGTGTATTTTATGTCTTTAACTGATTATGCTGATTTTTGTTTTTAATTTGTGCAATAGTTTCTCAATTTTGTTGCATTACAGCTGATGAAGCTTGTTATAATTTTCATAATCTATGTTAAAAATGAACAAAATTAACTTAAATCATATATTCTGTTGGTAGTGAAGTTTTCTGTTCAGCTATTTAATGGTACAGACAATATATCATGTGGTGTTGTGAACTTAAAACGTTTTATTGAATTCACTTTGTCTTCAGACACCGTCACATACGACTGACTTTGTCTTCAGACACTGTCACATACGACTGAAAAATCTGATCTGAGAAATAGTTGAAGGCTTTTGATGTTGATTGTCATGACCATTTGCTCATTATGTTTATTTCAGTTTGACCCAGTTGTTTGCAAATGATTTTGGTCACCCACACTGCCTTTAAATAGTTTGTGTGCTTGGTCTCTGGTATAAATGTCACATACGACATGAACCTCTCCTGCTTTGTAACTTGAAACTTAAAAATATGAGATCTGAATGTGTTCAATACAATAATGATAATGACTCTAATAAATCTATGTTGAACTTAGAGTACATGTGTTGCTTGTGTCTTCTTTATGTAAACTGCTTCTCCTTTCTCTGTGTCGTATGTGACGGCAGACAAAGTTTTTTTTTAATTTCAGAAAATCCATGGTTGAATTAATTATATGCAAATATCTGATTTTGCAGACATTTTGATTAATTTCTTTGGTAATGTGCAGGTTTCTACTTCTTCTGCTTTTATGTGATGTTTTCAGCGCTCACACTTTGTCTGCTGTCACATAGGACAATGTACACTGCTGCACAAAAGGTCATGCAAAAATGCAACTTCTAATCATCCAACTATCTTTTCACTTACTGTCCTCAATTCTCCAGAGCTCAAGCAATCAAATGACTCTAAGATTGTTCATTTTAGATAAAGTTGTATTTTTAGGTGTGATGTCACATTTTGTATGTCACCTTTTGAGATGGCATATACACATTTCATTGGATTTTGGAATATTCTGTTCATGTTTTTTCCCTCTTCAGGTTTTGTCAAAATTTTGGTCTTTTTTTCTGAATAGTGTGAGTAAATGTATCTTGTTATTGTAAAGCTTATATATCATATTTATATAGTATATCCACATTTCTGATTTTGATTAGGTCTGCAGACTGAAGGATCGGATGTCAGTGACGAGGATCCTGGGCCAGGCAGGTGTGTCCCCAAATTCAAGCCCAGACATCCACATGGTGTTTACAGTCCCATGTGCAAATGCAGACAGATGTGAGGAAATGGCATCACTTGGCTTCTTACGCACAGCCTCCTGATAAATTGTGTATGTGTGTGTGAGTATCATTAATGATTTGTTGTGTTGATTTTTATCATTAAGACATTAGTTTTATTAATTAAGACATCAGTTTTATTTAAGTATTTGTCTTGATTGATAACTATGTAAATGGAGCAATTTTGGGTCTAGAGCCAACCTCCATCATTTGTTTTTTGAGTATCATTTACCAAAAGGTACACAAGATCACATACATCCAGCAAATGGCAGCTGTAATATTCAGTCGTACCAAGACGGTGACGAAAGTGGAGTTTGACTGTTTACTAACGACCTCTTCCCATAGATCTTACTTCTTAGTGTGTACCATTTTACATAAAGAACGAACATGCATTACAAACAGTATAGGAATTATCTCCCTTAGACTTATCCTACAAATCCCTTTTTATTTTTTAAGTAGTATTTAATGCTTTTCAAATATGATCCACTCTCAAAAGGTGCTCTGAAGATGTGGTCAAAATCAACATTGATCACACTGAAGTTTCTTTGCATATTTACCTGTAGAAATGCATGAAGTTTCTATACTGTAGCAAAAGAATGATTCATTTTAAGTTGATAAAGGACATTCATGGTTTAACCCTTTGCCTACCACATGACTTTGTGCTATATGCCTATGAGAATACCATGGCAAGGGAAGTAACTCCGCAACACATGCACACCCACCACAAATAAACCTCAATAAAAAATTTCATTTTTACTCACCAATTACATAAATTTGATGAAAAAATGCCAAAGAGATCACTCCATCCAAAACAGCCATTTTTTTCCATATGTAGTGAACTAGTATATGAAGAAAAAAAAAAAAACGATCAGACTAATTTTTTCGTCAGAGTTCTTGGCGCTGTAAGAATATTTCCTGAATTCACTGGAACCACAGAATGTCATGGATTAGGAGCACATAGTGATTTTCCATGTCCAGACATAGTACTGAAACCTTCAGGAACAAAATAAAGTCATTCTGTGTTTTCTGCACACTGAATAGTTAACTTTTATGGTGAAGAAAAAAAATCCAAACTTCAACAGTGTTGTGAAACTAAAAGCGTCACATACAGAAGATTTGTCTACTAACTACTGAGGGAAAAAAACAACAAAATGAACATATAATTGCTGACACTAGTGACAGGTAGATTTCAGCTGCTGATGAAACTCAGCAAAACATGTGCCTTTACACAAATGGACGGAACAAATTACACATCCCCACACTGTGGTGATGCTATATCCCTTGTCCGTCTTCCTCTTCGCCTTCTGGCAAACCAGGCAATTCTTTTTTAGCTCTGGAAGACGGACAGGTCCATGGGAGAGAGGGTCTGATGCTGTGACACCTGCCAGTGCCACAGCCTGGGGAGCAGATTTCTGGCGAACAGAGTTGCTGTTACATAGGGTGCGCAGAACCTCCAGTCGGAAGCTCAAATGGCGAAGACCTTGCTTTGGGGCTGGCAGATTGCTGTTCTTCCAGAGGATGAAGGCGTTGATCATCGCAGTCTGCAGCAGCCACCAGCATATGTATCTCCACCACTTGACAGAGGGACGACCGACTGTGTAGTATGAGGCATGCTGGTCTGCTAAATCCACACCCCCCATGCTGTGGTTGTAGGTGATCACCGGCACTGGAACGCTGACTTTCTTCTTTCCACCTGGCGCCCTTCTTTCCTGAAATCCCATTTCAGGCTGGGCATTAGTGGAAAGAACAGAGACTACTCTCTTGTCTTTCCACAAAGTGGCCACCAGGTTTCCATCTTGAAGAAAGTGGACATTGCCCACCTTCATCTTCTTGGCGAAAGCAGCGTTCAGCGTTTTCGGCCACCCTTTGCGATTCATGCGGATGGTCGACGTCATGTAGGTGTCTTCCTTCTCCAGGTCCTGGGCAAGTTGCACGGACGAGAAAAAGTTGTCGAAGTAAAGGTGATGTCCCTTCTTGAGGAATCGGTCACCCAACTTCATGACAACATGGTATCCAAGTCCGTGCGGCATCGGCTCCAGAACCCGACCCAGGTAGACGTCGAACTCCAGCATGAATCCTGTGCGTGGGTCTGCAGCACACCAAACCTTGATCCCCCATGGGTTTGGTTTTCCTGTACAAACACAACAAAAAATTTTCATGTGTGTGTGTGTGTGTGTGTGTGTGTGTGTGTGTGTGTGTGTGTGTGTGCAAGTGTGTTTGTGTATGGAAATGTTTGTGTGAAAAGTGAGTGAGAGACAGATAAAAGTGTGTGTGTGTGTGTGGTGTGGTGTGGTGTGGTGTGTGTATGTGTGTGTGTGTGTGTGTGTGTAACTGAGAGAGAGATCAATCCAGATATATATTTTACTTTTGAGACTGTAACAATGAAAATTGTTTCATGGGATCAATATTATTTTTAGGAGCATTTTTCTTAAATGCTTTCATTGTCACACTTTATGAAATAATAATAAAAAATAATAATAATAATAAACCCTTACCTTTGACATACTGCTTGAAGCTCTGTCTTCCATTGAACTTTATCATGGCCTCATCAATGGAGATATCCTGGCCTGGGTAGTAGTGTGCTCGGCTGTTGTTGAGCACCATGTCTAGGAGTGGACGCACTTTGTGCAAGGGGTCATAGCCAGGCTGACCCTTGGGAATAGCTTTACTGCTGTCATTTAAATGAAAATACTGACTTAATTTATTATATCTATTTCTACTCATGACATTAGCAACCTGAGGAATACGTAACAAAGGGTCTGTGGACCAGTAGTTGCTGATTTCTGGTACGCGAATGATCCCAAACATAAACTGAACATAGATGAATAATTTCATTTCATCAGGTGTGGTAGGCTGCCAGAGTTTATCTACACCATTTTCTGCTTGCTTTTGTGCAGCATATAAATTAGTTTCTGTGCTCAACATTTGCCAAAATTCGTCTGGTATCAAAAGACTAAAAAAATCAAAAGGTGACGCACCCACAGGCAAATCATGGGACACGCCAACTGACCGCGAAATTTGGTCATCGTCCGATTCAGTTTCCTGGCTGTCAAAACCAACAAAAGTTTTTTTGGGCCTCACCTCATGTAGCCTATCACTCCAGTGAACAGTAACTGAATCTCTAGCAGCCTTTGTTTTCCGAATTTTCCTTTTTTTGGCGCTGGGCCCAGCAGCGATAGGCAAATCGATATCACCGTCATCATCACCCGATTCACTATCGATTTCGGACTCCAAATCACTGAGCAGACGATCATTGTTGATAACTAGGTCAACATCGACGTCGGACTCATCTTGTTTCGAAATTTCTTCACGATTGAAGCCTTCAAAAACACTCTCTTCATCACTATCATATCCAAAAATGGTTTCCAGAAGTTGCATGGTTTCTTGATCCGCCATTTTTGCAGAAAATTTTCGCGAAAAAAAGGCTGAACTTTGAAAAATCACAGCAGCAAAACTACTCAACCAAACTTCTTGCAACAAAGCACAAAATGTCGTCCGGAAACGGCCCTACCGGAAGACGTTTATATCGCGATTGCATTCTGGGATATGCGATAGTGAAAGTGAAAGTCGCTGACCTAGTATTCGGCGGTTGATCTTGGTCGATCCGGTATTCAGAAAGCGGAAATCTCGCGGTCGATCGCGGTCGATCCGGTAGGCAGAGGGTTAAACTAAAGTTGATGAATTCAAATATGTTACTTAGGACATGTGACAACAACTTTAGTGTTTGGATTAAAAACCAGTTACTATAATTTCATTGTTTTGCTTGATTTAGATAATTAACAAAGTAGTTTAACAAAATGTAACCAATTTTGAAAACATTGGTGTTTTTAACACTAAATTTGAAATTGCTTTTCATGTCACGGTCACGAGTAACATATTTGACACATGGATACATTCATAGAAATAATATAAACAACAAAGATTTTTGTTCTTCCTTTACAATGTTTATTTTGGTAATTCAAGGCAAGAAATTTGACTAGATTTTTAAGATGAAATATTGTTGAAGGAAAAGTAAATTGACAACTCACATGTTTCTAGAGACAAACTGAATGTGACGAGAAAAAAGCCTGACGTAGCTGTCACTAGTAACAGTAAATACTGTGAAAACATTTTTTGATGCTTGTACAATAACAATAAAGTATGTTTTCAGTTGTTTTTAGACATAATATAGATGCTTCAACAGTCACACAGTTCTTATTTTGTATGAATATGATCAAAAATGAATTTTAATGTTTCTAGTGACATGATTGTCATGACATTATTTCTAGTCCATGTCGCTGTCTGTTATTGGTATCATAGGAGGAAAAAAAAAAGTCAAAAGTCCTCGAGGCATGGCAAACACACGGACAACAAACATAATTATTCAGTCAAAGAAAAAGTGTATTCAACAGCATACACATTCAGAATGCTTGTACTATATTGACTAGAATCTGGCAAACATAAGTGACCAAATAAAAAGCATACTTAGTAAAGAAAAGAAAAAAAGGAAAACAAGGTATGAAACTATGATATTGGCAAAACGTTTCCAGATAAGTCCGATACTTGACTAGCGAATAGTTTTCAGTCAGAGCAAAAGTGTTTGCATATTCAGTACACACATTAAAATTGTATGGACATACTGAGTCATTGACATAGTCTGGAAAACAAAATGACCAAATCAAAAGCATATTTAGAAGAAAACATGGACTAACATTTCTCGTGTGTGTTAGAAAACAACATTATAAAGTTTTCCAGATGTAGCTGACACTTGGCCAGCAGGTAGTATTTAGTGGAAGAAAGAGTGCATGCATGCAACAGCATACACATTATACTCTTTGGACAAATTGACAAAGTTTGGCAAACATCAGGGATCAAATTAAAAATATTTTGGAAAAAAAACAACAAAATATATAATCAAAAATAAGGCCAAAGTTCTCCAGACAAAGCAGACACTTTGTTGAGTTGTATATAATTCAGTCAAAGAAAAAGTGGTCCCGGCTGGAAATGGTAGGATGGCCAAGTTTCCTGAGGATTTGAGAGTTTTTCACCCATGCCTCATCACGAAGATCTGGGTAGCAGTAGTATTTTCCTCTTTTCTTCATGAAGCTGACGTTGATGAAGTCAACCGAGTGTACTTCCAAAACCTGTACAAACCAATACTAATTTTAACTTAGTAAACATGTCATACAAGTCTTGCTGTATGCAAACAGACAAAATTATCATTTATTTATATTTTAACCAAACATTATCTTTTCTTTTTATTCAGGGGATATCATCTCCCATAGACACTCCTGGTCAAAGCAAAAAGTATTCACATGAAATCTACCTATCTAACCCCACGAGGTAGATTTAAGCACAAATGACACTTCTTTTTTCATGCTTAAAGGCAGCCACAGTCCATCTCTAAGAAATTAAACATTATTAAGATCTGGCAATGATAAGAACATACATGAATACAATGCATTTACAATTTGCTAAATGCAAGACAAGACAAAATATTTGTTAACACAAGTTCACTTCAGAAGCACTGAATTTATTAATAACATAGATTACCTTTGCTACATAAACAGCAGAATGCCTTGAAGACTCTGAATGGAGGATAACCTCTACCCAGTCTCCTTTCTTCACGAGTGGTAGACTTCCATCAGGTCTGGGACAAGAGCAGATAAAACAATTTTTAACATTCAGTTTGAATACATGTCTTGTACTTTAGTTGAAGAAACACAGCAAAGTATTTATAATTTAATACATTGTTCACAAATAGAAATGAGTATAACAAGACAATTCCAGCTAATGATAAGGAAGATTTGTTCTCACCTAGCCTCAGAAGTAGCAGATGATGGCTGTTCTTCATTTTGGTTGTCCACATCAGTATTTTCATCAGGTCTGGGGGAACAGTTGTCCTCAGTTGTTCCACTCGCCTCGGTCCTTGCATCAGATCTGGAACAAGAACAGATGGAAGAAAAAAATGTATTGTTTTTAAAATTGTAACTTCAGTTAACCCTTTCAGTACTGCAGACCGGTTTACCGGCCCAGCTTGTTACTACCCTTCAGTCCTATGAGGAGGAAAACCGGCGCGCTCACACATTCCCTTAACTCCTGGGTTTCTGGGGTGAAAAAGAGTGCAAAACGGGTATTTGAGTAAACCCGATCGAGGTTGTTCGAGCGGAGTATGAAATATTAAGTGTTATATACCGTTGTGTGCGGAACTGAACGTAGATTTTCTTTAAAGCCATCAGTTTGAATTTGAGTGCACGCTGTTTGTGATGGGTGACGACAAATATGACAAATACCGTGTCACATGTAAACAATTAATGACAAATTACGCAAACAGGTAACTGAACAAAACAGAAGCATGCAGACATGTGTTTACTTACAGTTTGATGTCCCCCACTTGTGTAGAACGAGTATCCGATCACAGAACAAGATATCCAGTCACAAATTGTCATTATGTAATCATTGTCACAACTATTATGTCAGTTTCATTCTAAAAAAAACAAAACAGCTATGCTAAAAAATTGATGTGGAGTTCTGATCAACCAAGACACAGAAACACTATGCTTTGTCTATGAATATTCTTCTGCTATACATGTATATACATGTCCGTTGTGTGTATGTGTCCTTTGTCACTGTCACACATAGGTAACACGGGTGTGGTAGATCTTGTAACAGTCATATTGGTTGCAACAAAGGTACACCTGGCACTTTTCACACATCATCGTTGTCTTTCTTTCTTTGAAGGGGTTGTCCCTATCAGACACTCCAGGGTGCAGTCTCTTGTAGTTTTTGTGTCGTGCCAAACATACCTGACACCTGTGGTCTGTCCCCTTACCTTTGACGGGCCAGTGGTCCATGCAGTCAAGACGGGGGTCGTTTGCATGGACTTCACTTCAGTGGGTGCTTTCTCCATATACTGTCCCTGCACTAGTTGATGGACCAGATCTAACCTGAAGGACAAAAAGTCGCGTTTGGTGACATTGCCGTCTTTGTGATCGATGACGTGACCCTCAATGACATAAGCATTATAGACGCTTGTCTCCATCAGTTTTCTTTCCACGCGCCTGTACCATTTCATGGTCTTTTTTGCCTTGTTTTGTCTGGTCATCTGATCCAGTTTGTCAACTCCACCCATATATTGTGCATATGCGGTGACTGTCGGAGGACATGGGAGTTGAACTTCTCTTCCGTCTTTTTCTCTCCTGGTGACAAACTGTGGCTCCTCCGCTTCGGGGCCATGGGCGGTAGACAAGTAGTACACCATGCGCTTATCTTTCCATGCTGTGGCCAGCATTTGGGACTCTGCACACTGACGCCACTCACTGGCACCCCGGGGAAGCCTCCTCATCTCTACATTTGTTTTCACGATGTCCTCAGGGTAACCCAGTCGGTTTGGTCGCATGGTCCCACACAGGTACGTTTTCCGGCTGGCCAGGTATTTTGCCAATACTGGTGACGTGTAAAAGTTGTCAGTGTAAATTATGTGGCCAAAGTTGTGAATGGGCTTAGTGAGACCAATGACAACCCGAGCACTGAGACCCATCAGTCGATGTACTTGTGGCCCATGCTTTCCAGTGTATACTTCCAGATTGAAGCAGTAGGCAGTGACAGCATCCGCGCACACCCACAACTTGATCCCAAACTTCACAGGCTTTTCTTTCATGAACTGCTTGAAGCCAAGCCTACCTTTGAACGGACCATGGCTTCATCAACTGTAACATGCTCGTGAGGTACATACTCATTCTGAAAATTCGATCTCACTGTGTTCAGGATGTATCGGATTTTGTGTAGCTTGTCATTCCCATTGACAGGTGTCTGCCGATCAACAAAGTACAGGTAACGCCTTATCTGGAAAAACCTGTCCCGACTCATCACCTGTCCAAATCGAGTGTCCAGGAGGTAATGGTCTCCTCCTTGGTGCCAATAGTGGTGGTCCCGATCCAGTTTGATAATGTCCTGCATGATAGTCAGGCCGTAGAATGCTTTCAGTTCATCCACCGTCAGCAGTTTCCATTCACCTTTGTGTTTTTCTGGTTCCTCTGCTATTCGCCGTCTTGCATTTTCATTCGCAAATTCTACCAAATCTTCAAACACTTTGTCCGTGTAGTACAGTTTGAAACATTCCAGAGGTGTAATCGAACTGTCTATCACCCGCACGGTGCCCGCTCGCCTTGAGTAGAGTGGACGAATTTTTTCATCCTGTGGGGGTGGAATGTACTCCTCACATGTCCATTCAAACCGCGGGCGCCGGTGGTAAAAAAGTGGCAAATTTTCGTCATCAAGTTCATCACCACTTTCACTATCACTTGCACGGTTCACAACTACATTCAGCTCCTCTCTTTCCTCTTCATTTAACTCGAACAGGTCAAAATCGTCTAAATTCTGATATAAATCGTCGTCAGAAAACTGGTCAGCATCATCGTCCTCCATTCTGTACCAGAGAAGTGACAGAGAAAGTGAGTGCGTGCAGAAGTAACCCCAAGTCTAAAAACAAAGAAGCTAGGAAGTTGGGAAACTTTCCCACGGGAAGGGGTGGTCAGTATTTGCCTTATCATAAACAGTTCTCCCGAATCCCATTACTTCCAGCTGGCCGCTGGAATGGGAGACATAAACAAGCCCCCCCTGGTGCCGTTAAGTGTTAACAGATACCGCTACCGCCGGTTTTTCCGGCTCGCAGGTCTGAAAGGGAGAAGCTGGGAGAGGAATTCAGGAAAAAGGAAGTAATCGTCAGCAGATATTCAGTACTGAAAGGGCTAGACACAAATGGTGTCCCCGGTTCAGGAAATCGGCTCCCTGCATGAGGTGCATGACGAGAGCATAGGTTGTGCCGTGCACGTTCGCTTGATCTGCAGGATCATGCGCCCCTTTGCAGATTTCAAACCTGCACAAATACCCATTGGTGCTGTCTGACAAGCACCACAGCTTCACTCCAAAGCGGGCATGGCGTTTATTGGGCATAAATTTCCGGAGATGAGGTGTTTTGCCTTTGTAGCCGATCATGCTTTCGTCAATGCATATGTCCTTTTCAGGATGGTAATGGTGCAGAAATTTGGCATTGAAATAGTCCACCAGGTACTGGACTTTGTATGTTTTGAAGGCAGGGTCTTGTCGATTGGCATCTGTTCGTTGTCTGAAAAATGAAGGAATTTCAGCAGAAGCTGAAATCGGTCCCGATTAAAATGCTTTGGGAACCAAGGGGTGTCTTGGCCCATGTCGGTGGAGTCCCAATAGGCAGGAATGTTCACTTTCTTCACCAACCCCATGTTCAGAATAACACCAAGGAAAGCTCTGAGTTCTTCAGGGTTAGTGTTCCCTTGCTTGATCCAACCATGGACCCGAGAACGAGGACTGTCCCGGAGATGTTGCTGATTGGCGGTGATCCATTGGGTGGCGTACCGATTGGTCTCTGTGGCAATGTGGTCTAAAAGGAGTGGTGTGAAGAATAAATCCACATAGTCAATGGGCCTGGCATCAGGAGGGGGGGCATGTTTGGGTCCAGGGACAGCTGTAAAAGCCACAGGGTTCGGACCAGCATCATTGCCGATGATGGGCAGCCACACACCTCCTGCTGGGGCACCTGCTCCACCTTCATCTCCTTCGCTCTCAGTCTCACTATCCTCACCCGCGCTGCCAGAATCTGTATCACAAAAAAGAAGGCAACAACTAAGTATTGGTGTACACCTATCTATGATTTTCTATGATTTGTTTGTTGTTACACCCTTTAGTAGAGATAGACTTTCCAATGTATAAACAATTTACCTATAGTTTTGAAACTCAACAACAACTTATTCAAGCAGTGAAGATCCTCATGCCTCCAAGAAAGTTTATAAATGAGAGAATGCATCATAGCATAGAAAAAAAATAGTGTACAGCCATATAAACATCATACTTTGGATGCAGACACGCCCACCCGTGCCATGCCCCCCTACACCCTTCAGCTAAAAAACAAAAATAAGAACAAAAACAGTTACCAATTGTTTGTTACAAGTTTTTTTTTTACTCTACAAAGCTTTCAGAAGCATAAGAATTGCTGCACGATGAAAAAAACCCAGTCTTCAAACTCGATTTGAGTGAAAACAAACCACAAGTACAGTGGTCAACCCCCACTCCACACCCACCCCCTTTCCGTATGTGGCGGGGACCAAAAATGCGAACTGAACAACCCAGCAGCACAACACACTCTCCGAATCGATAAAAATAGCTGTCAACTTATCACTCTCAGTTTCATCACTCTCGCTCGCAGCGAACGATTCGCCACTTGTACCACCGTCACTCAACTCATCTTCAACTTCACTCTCAGGTTCACTCATGTTGAAAGCCTCAAACGTCGCAAAAACTTGGAAATAACTGCTTGGTGACACACATCGACAGTCGCCTGATGCACGGATGGCAGACAAATCATGTGACAGGAAGTTTTGGGAGCGGTGAAAGCGGTGGTGTAATGGTTATAAACGCAGGTCCCGATCGGGACCCAACGCACTCTACCGGAAAGTCCCGATGGGGACCCATCGCACTTTACGGGTTAAATAGCAATACGTGTAATATCAACGACAGCCACTGTCAAGAATTTGTTTCATAGATAGGTAATCGCTCTCTTCGGCCTACGATACTGTAGTCTAATGATTCACTGTCAGGTGACGCGGTAGACTGCGCGCGCCTGTCTGCGAGCGTTGAGGCGAAACAACCCCACCGCGAGCTGCAAGTGGCTGCCAATTTGGGTGCCTACCAGCGCTAAGCTGTCTGTTATTACATTGTGTAAATGAGTGACGGACAAAGGGGAAAGCCAGGCTGTACCGTTAAAACATTTTTTTTACCCATTACTAGCGTGCGTGCGTGTGGTGAGTGTGTATGCGTGTGTGTGTTTGAGAGTGCGTGCGCGCGTGTATGTAAAGTTTGGCTCTCTCTTCCTCATACACACACACCACACGCACGGGCGCGCTCACACACACACGCACACATGCACACACACACACACACACACACACACACACACACACACACACACACACACACACACACACACACACACACAACACACAACACACATGGACAAACACAGAGATTCATGATTCACGTATTATGATATTTATTCTGAAAAAGATTAAAGTCTCTTACTTAAGGAATCTGACAGCTTGAGATGATTGACAGAGGGACAGGTGTTTTAATTTTCGACACTTTTTTCTTTGGAGTTCAGGATGTTAGTTTTAACCCTTATGCATTCACATTCTTTGAGACCTATCTCCCCCTAGATTTCGGATTCTTTAGGTCATCATAAACCCAAAATGGGTTGTTTGATTTAACTGTCTACCACGTGCGTACTAAGTGACAGAGAAATATGAAAATCGGCAAGTACAGTCACAGTACAACATGGTACCTGAATTGTGTGTGTCTCCCTAAACTGTCGTGTCGTTGTCACCAGTTTGTCACCAATTTTGTAATAAACCCTGCAATCATGCAAGTTTTGCATGCCTGTGCTACATGCTCGTTTGAAATGAAAGTGAGAGCCTACTTGATGTGATCCCACTCCGTCCTGAAGGAAAAGGTCCCACTGGGCGAGTCACAAGTGCCACACTATAATTTTCAACTCTGTCACTATTGCTACTACTGTTTCTTACTACTAATATGCATTCCTGGCTTCCAAACAACTACTTATACACTAGAACTACATATTTTACATCACAGTCTATTCACAAATGATCATCGCAGTGTCCACTCCTGCAGAATAATAGGTGAATGTCACAAGGTCACAAGTGTCACCAAATACAACACAGGTAAAACTATCTAAACTACTGCAGTCTCACAATGTTTTGAGCGTGATAGTCACTGATACAGTCTCTTTTGTGATGGCACAGAGCGACCTGGCAGAAGGAACATCTGTAGGATTTCTCCACTTGGTATCCCTTGGCTTTCAAGCGACCCACTTCACACACTGCCGACATACCTTTAGTCTGCCCTCTATCTTTTCCAGCCTGTGATGTTTGATTGTGGCAATGGCGATTGGGGCATCTGGCACTGTCTTGCTTTGTCCAGCTTTTCATTTCCTGCAAGTGAACCCAGCACGAAGTTGCTCAGCTACATCTGCTGGAAACAGCATGTGGTCGTAGACCTTCTGTGGTGCTGGGTTGTGTGGTGACTTCTCCCAGGTGATGAAAGCATGGACAATGCACAGGTTGACCAGCGAGTGGAAGATGTAGCGCCACCACTTCTTGTTTTGGTGTCCTACAGGGTAGTATAGTAGGCTTGGTACTGATCCGACCTGTCAACGCCACCCATGTACTTATTATAGTTGGCAACGACTGTCGGCATCACCTTGTCCTCCACTGTCGTCATACCTGGCAGCTGATTTGTACTCAGGAAGTAGATCTGCCGCTTGTCTTTGTACACTGATGCCATCAATGAGCCTTTCTGCAGTTGAAGAAGGTCTCCTTGATTCTTCAGCTTAGCCGTGATCATCTCTTGTGGCAGACCCTTCCTGTTGTGCATGATGGTAGTGCAGGAGTATGTGTCATTGCGTAAGGTGTTACAACAAGGGGACACTGGCAAAAAATCGATCAAAATATAGCTATTCTGATTATAGAAGGGTGATGCTAATCTATCAACTACTCCATGCCCTAGGCTTACGATGGTATCTTGACGACTGGAGCGGCTTGTGTAGATGTCAAAGACGACACAGTAGCCTGTCACTGAGTCACACAGCTCCCACACCTTGATGCTCCACTTCATTGGCTTGACTGGCATATATGTGGTTTTCTGTGACACAGAGACCCCAAAATTAATTTCACTGTAGATATATGTCTTTGTGTCACACAGTACAGCATTTCAATGCACATCATATTCTAAAAAAGAAAAGCTGATCTGTCAATTCATCTTCTTGTAGTAGATGATTAAAAAATCATTTTTTGGTTGTGTTACGGTTGTGACGTGGAACAAAAACGACACCCTTTTTCTGCCTTCTATCTTGATCAGCTTGTGGTGAGTGATTGAATCCATGGCAACTGGTGCTGGCTCTACAGACTTGGTGCGGCCTGCTGATCTTTTTCTACTTGTAAAACCAGCACACAGTTGTTTGGCGATGCCCACCCTGAAGAGCATATGGTTGTAGCCTTCTTGGGTGCTGGGTTGTGGGGTGACTTGTCCCAGGTGATGTAGGCCTGGACAATGCACAGGTTGACAAGACTATGGAAGACATAGCGCCACCACTTTTTATTAGCATGGCCAACTGGGTAGTATGAAGGTGCTGGTCTGACCTGTCCACACCACCCATCTTCTTCTTGTAGTTGGCTATCACGGTTGATGTCACCTTGTCCTCAACAGTTGTCATACCTGGCAGCTGGTTTGTACTCAGCAGGTGGATGTTGCGTTTGTCCTTGTAGACAGTTGCCATCACTTGCCGCTGACGAAGCTGTACCTTCTTCATCTCGTCTGGCACCCCACGTCTGTTGGCAATGACAGTGCCGCATGCATATGTGTCCTGTGACAGCAGGTGAGTCATCAAAGACACGGAGGTAAAAAAAACAATCGAAGTAGAGGTGACGATTCTGGTTCAAGTAGTTTTGGGCCAGAGTGGTCACCACCTCCTCTCCAAGCGTCATTTCTGGATGCTGACGACTGTGGCGGCCAGTGTAAATGTTGAAGGTGACACATTGACCTGTGTCAGTGTCGCACATTTCCCACATCTTTATGCCCCACTTCGTAGGTTTGGCTGGCACATACTGTTTGAAGAAGATGCGACCTTTGTAGCCAATCATTGCTAAGATCTCTGCCAGGATTGTATCGAGACTGGAACAGAGGCAAAATCAGCTTGATGAAAGGCCTGACCTTGTACAGTGGGTCGTATTCTGGGTGATCACGGCCAAGTGTCGCGGATGTGTCACGCAGGTCAAAGTATTGGTTCAGTTTGTAGAACCTTGTTTTTGCCATAACTGCACTGATCCAAGGGTTGCGAAAACAGGGGTCACTTGACCAGAAGCACCACAATCGAGGTTGGTTGTTTGATCCCCATCATGATCAATACGGACAGGTACGCCCTGATTTCTGCTGCTGATGTTTTGGTCCACAGTGGATCAGGTGCGCCTTTTGCTGCCATCTTCTGCTCAGCATACCTCTTTGTTTCTGCAGCTGCTGTTTCAAAAAAAGACTGGGGCAAAAACAAGAAGAAATAATCCAAAGGCTTGGCATTAGGTGGTAGTGAATGATTTGGTCCGACCGCGAGATCAAATTTCTTCACTGTCGGCGGAACCAGTGCTGGGTGCCACGCTTGCTGGAATGCGGCCAGTGGCACATTATCTTCTGGGTCACTCTCCTCTCCTGAATCATTGTTTTCATCTTCTTCCCCCTCACCAACCTCAATATCTGACTCAACTGCACCATCTTCTTCGCATTTTTCCAATTCCCGAACTATCACATTTAATTCATCCTCTGAATAATCGGGAAAATCATCTGTATCCAGAAAATCGTCTGCTACAACGGGCGTTGCCATTTTTTCACACGCTACATGGCATCCAGAAAATCATCTGCTACAACGGGCGTTGCCATTTTTTCACACGCTACATGGCATGAATGAAAATACCCCAACCACATTTCGCGTGTAGTGCTCATCTCATTGGATGATGCCAAGAATGTTTGACCAATTGTCAGTCTCCCAGTGCCAGAAACATGTAAGCACTACATGATCAAAATAGCCCATGCTCGTGGCCGACTTTTACGGTCGGGTACGGCCGTAACAAAGCGCTAGGCAGTGCGGTCGGAACGGTCGGCTGCGGTCGCAACAAAGCTAAGAGGGTTAATACTGCTATCTTCATCAGTGAAGAATTTGGACTTACTGGTTGGTAGATTTTGCTTAATGTTAAACAAATTGATTTGATTTTTTGTTCTCAAGGTAGTGTTTACCTTTCCAATATAATGTTCCATCTTCTGTCCACTTTTCCTAGGAAAGGCCACTTCCACATAATGATTAACTTTCAGATGACTGCAACACAGAAAATGACAATGTCATTAGTAACATATTTGTCACACACAATATATTAATGCAATGAAGAATACATAGATTGACATAGTAACTTTCAGTCTAATACTTTCAGAATGCATGTATGATTATTGTTCATTTTTGTTTTGTATCATTTGGGCATACAATATAAAACTACAATTTGGCTATCATTGAAAACACACACACACACATAGCTGTAGCATTAATGTTACAAACACACCAGTGGACAGTGACACTAATATCCAATGAGTTGCAAGGAAAGCAGTTACCTGATTTTCAAATGTTGAGTCTTCTCAGTCACCAAAGTTTCTGGATCAGGGAGAGGGTGGCTGACTGGAGCTTTTGAGGAAGTCGTGTTATTTCTGGCCTTCCCATCAAGGATTTGTTGTTTGCCCAGTCTGGGTAACTGAAAATAAGTCGTAACAATGAAAAGCAACGTCTCTCTTTTTTGCACGTGGTGTGGTGTGTGTGGGTGTGTGTGTGTGTGCGTGTGAGGTGATGTCATATGGTGTTTAAAAGTTACATTACAATCCTTTTCCAATGCAAAATTATGTGTAATACATGACATAGAAACAAGACATTAATTATTAAAAGAAATTAGTGAAGTTAGTCAAATAGCCAATTAATAAATTACTTTAATGAAATGAATGAAGACTGTTGGGAGAAAAAAGGTTGTGATACATAACATTAAAGATCAGTGAAACACACACACACACACACACATACACACACATACACAGTGACACACACACACATAGTATACTTTACCACATGACTGCTAGCAGGACTTGTTTCCACGGAAGATGATGGGACAATGTCCTCTGGGCCAGGAGAGGCATCAGGTGGCAAGACAACCTGCACATTGACATCTCCAGCAGACATTACTGTGGTGTCAATGGCAGGCAGCGTGACGACTGAAGACATGTTGATGGTACGGACTTCAGTCGATGCAGAGGGAGGATGGTCAGGGACAGAGGAGATGTTTGGTTGGAGGGAAAGGGAAAGGTCAACTTCAAAGCCTTGAAGGCCAAGCACACACACAGGATTAGCTACTTTCCTAACACTATCTTCTACTTCCCTAACACTATCTTCTAGAAGGGATGGAAAGACGGGAATATTGTCTGTCAGAGATACATCGGAGCACTGAGGCGCAGGGGCAGACTGGACATGATGGACCACGTGCTGTGTCTGTTGCTGACTGGAACAACTTTGTGGTTGTTCTTGCTGACCTTGTTGATGATGCAAGTCATGGCACACCCAGGAACCCATAACATGTTCTACAGGACAGTGGCTACTCCTGTTTGGCATGGCATGCACATGCATTTGAGATGGCGGCTGTGGATAAAATTCTGCTCAATGCATCTCACAGAGTGGAACGATCTTGTTCCTGCCACTGTCTTGATATTTCGATGTGGGCAATGTCTCTGGATGTCATCCTCTCCAGCCCAGAAGAAAGAACGCAGAAAGTGGGAACATCCATCTTGTGGTGGCTGCTTGTTCAGAGATGAACTCTGACAATACTGGAACATGTCCCAGGCATTGGCAATGATAGCCTTCTTGGCCACAACAGCGGAAGATGCATGGTGTTTCACTACTGCACTCTCTCCATCAGAGGGACTCTTGCCATGGCGAGAACCGAAGAAATTTCTTTCTAAGGTGGCATCAAAGTCAGCAAGAGAAGAAGCAATGTCAGCAAATGGGCCTTTACTTTTGTATTGGGAAGCACAACCATCGGTCCATTGAACAAGATGGGAGATGGTGAGTCCTCGTGCTTTCCTGAGATGGGACAGTGCCCTCAGGGTGAAGGCCTGTACAGCATGGTGGTCATGCTTCTTGTCAGGTGAGATAAAAACCAAGGACTCTGTGGTGGTTCCATTACACCCTGGGCACCTGTAGTATGTGACTGTTGGATGAAGAGTCACTTCATCATGGTGCCAGTGAGCTGCCTGTATCTTCTCCTGGTAGGTGCAGGCAAAGTTTTCTGCAAAATCCATCACCATACAGACACTGAGACAGTCTCAGATGGGAATGGTGTCATTTTTCTCATCTCTGAAAACTGTCGAAGCTGCCAGTCTGCCGGAAAAGATGCTGAGCCAAGAATGTCAGCTCCTTTCGGAGATCACCAACAAGCTGCTGGATATCTCCCTTCTTGGTAGCAAGAAATTTGCGATTAACGCGCTTACCATGGGAGAGAGCAGTTTTAGACTCCCAGCAGTGCCAAGTCAGTTCTCCGGCATGACTTAAAAGTGGGCCAACATGATGATCGAGCTTTTGCAAGCCACATTCACCACATTCACCGTAGCAGCATGCTTTGTTGTTTGGATCACACATTATGAGTGCAACAGCATGCCACTCATGCCGGATCCAGCAAGTTCTGTCATGGACAGCTGCAACTGAATTTAGGGTGTCCACTTTCAGCTTTAAATTTGTGCCGTACTCACAGAGACACTGCCTCAGCTTTTCCTCCTGTGCCATAAACTGAATGTTTGCTGGACGGCACTTGGCAAATTTGGAAAAGCTGATCTGCTGACCACTGGTGCAGAACTCTTGATACAGTTCCCTGATGGGTCTCTGCAAAACTGCAGCTGCCTTGCCAGTTTTCCTGCTCACCAGTTTCTTGTCAGGAATGGTTCTGGCAGACTCTTCAAAAAACTGTCTTGCATGCACTTCAGCTGGATTCAGTTTTTTGGTGTTTTCTTTTTGGACTTCATGGCGTTTCATTGTTGTCCAGTGGACACCCAGCATGGTGGCTCTGTCTCTGTAAGAACCAATGCCTTTGCAGACACTGAGGAGAACATGCCTGGCTTGTTTGTCGGCTGGAAGCTGCTTATTTCTTAGACGCAGACAGGCATTCATAAAAAGGTGACCCATCTTCTGTTGCAGGAACATCTTGATTTATCCTCTGTGCAAACAACTCCTTCTTCCTTGGGCTAGCCTTTTCAATCAGTGGATACAGATTTTCTTGGGCTCTTTGGCAGAGCACATCCTGCTCTCTGCAATGCTTTGCGTTGGGCCTCTGGGGAGCGTTCTTCAAAATGACGTGAAACTGTTGGCTGATTATGCCCAGCCAAAACGCTACCCTCACACTGAACTGACTTGCAGTTGTTCTCCCTTGCTGCCTGCTTTTTCTGTTGATAAAGGAACCTTCTTCTTTCATTTCTTTTTTCCCTAGTTCTCCAGTGCATCTTTTCAGCTTGCTGTCTTTTCTGCTCCCTCCATTTTGCCCTTTGAGAATCTATCACTAAAATGTCTGTTCTTGTTTGCATTTTTTCTTTTTGACACTCCTTCTTCTTCTGCCTTTCTTTTTGTTTCCTAAGTGTAGCTTTTACTCGCCGTTCTGCCTTTTTTTCATCTGATAATTTTTTTCTATATGCTTTGCAATTTTCTTTGTTTTCATCTAAGTATCTCTAATATTTCTCTGGATCCTCTTTTACTCTCTGCCTGTATGGTTTGACCCTCTCAGCATTTGACAAAGCTTTTCCCTTGGGCTTGGAGGAGGGGATGGGGGGTGAAGTTGACAAAGTTCTCTGGGTTACTTGTGGATCCTCATGTAAATCTGGTTGTTTGGAACTAGTGATGGTATCATTGTTCCATTTGCGCTAATTGCCTTGCTCTCGTAACTCTGCCCATTGCTGAAGGTTATGCTTATAGCCTTAGGTCTCCAGGCAGCGTACTGTCTTGTGTGTTTGAGCCATAAAGACCCCACCACATAGTTTTGGAGATGGCTAACAGGCACAGCACAGAGACCACTGCGATGACCATATCCGTCTCTCCCAATGTAAACTGCAGGTGTGTTGTAGTTCTCGATCTCAAAGATGAAGTTTCTCTTGAAGCTTTTAGTAACATAGTTGTTAGGGCTAGTATTAGCACTAGTAACGGTGCTGTCAACTGCTGCCATGTCAACTGATTGCAACCAGGTATCCACCCTTCTTTTAAAGGTGTTTGTGGCCAATGGCTCTTTTACACGTCATCAACTTTATTCTTGACGTACTGTCAACGTTCACTCGCATTCATACTTCGCGGATTTAGGTTTTTCCGCTCCCTCCTCTTTGTCTCCCTTCCTCTTCTGCCCCACGTGGTTGTCCCCGTAAATGTGCACGTTGGTGACGTTGCCACTGCAAATGGACAAACCATCAGGCATGTCCTCTTCATCCGTCTCCTCTACCAGTGGTGGCTCTGGCTGGTGTTCAGTAGGTGGCGTGTCACCAAACACCTGCTGCAGCGCCTCCTTGTGCTCAAAGTCGGGGTCCTGGCTGTATGATGGGTCCCCAGGAAAGATCATGTGCTGCACAAAGTGTGTCAGTTCCCAGTCAGTCTTGGTCTTGCCGTACCTTTCTTCGAACTCGTAATCGCTAAGGTCGTCAATATCCCACATTGCGTCAGCACTGGCGTCTAGTTCCATCTGCTCCTGTTGCGTGTACACGCCCAGCTTTTTGCAGTCGGCCTTGGTTGGGCTGTCTTTGATTTCTTGCCCGTACGCCCCGTTGTACCGTCTCTCGCCTGCGTGCTGCATCAGGAATGCCCTCAGGTCGTGGTTGTTGAGTTGTCTGGTCATCCTACAGGTATAGGCTGCAGCAAACCTGTGCATGATTGCCCGGTTCTTCATTGCCTTTTCCTCGCTACTACAGTACTTCCAGGGGAAGTGGTTGGTAGCCATAACAACAGGAGTGCGTTTCATGGTAGCCAAGTTTTTGAACTTAATGTTCACTTTGGTGACCTCGCCACCCATAACCTGTTTGTACTGCTGTGCTGTTTCAGCAGTTATCATTGGCTCATCATGAAACAACACCCGTTTGTTGCTACAGTCACCGAATGGAAAACTCTGATTGTTATCCACTCGTCCCCAAAGTACTGCAGTGCATATGAGGTTGGCAAACAGCGTTTTTCCCGTGTTGGACGGCCCGTAGAAGATGAGGGTGTTGATTTTCTTTAGCCCACAGTTGAGAATGGTCATCACGTCTTTGGCCAGGTCTTCTGGACATATGCCGTTCATCATGCATATGTGTTCTAACTCAAGTACCCCCGCACGCAACTCTGCATCAGAGGGCTTGCTCTCAGAATTGTCCTCGCACCATTTGTCCAGTAATTTACCATACGCTGTCTGAAGCGTTTCCTGTTGTATCAGTTCTGTCACTGACCTAAGCATCGAATCAAAGTTCGAGGCATTCATCCACCTTAGCTTTGTTTGCACCTCCAGTTTATCGTTCCAGTCTTCTGTGTTGCTGACATTGTGTATCAGACAAGTTTGATACAAGTTAGCAGGTGTTAGCTTCACCATCTGCATGCTTTCTTTTCTTTTCCCCGCTAGTTCTATGTCCTCGTCAGTAGTCCGGTCCCACATAGTTTGGAACCCTCTGTCCTCCGTCACCATGTACAGGTAATCTGTCTTTAAGTAAGCAAAGAACGCTTTCCAGGTGCTTTTCAGCTGTTGCGTTCCGTTTGCAGCTACTTCATCTCCCCAAAACTTAGTAACATGCCTGTTAAAATCCCGGGTCCAGTTCCCAGGATTCTTGCATGTAGTGCACCCAATGTGCAAATGAAACTGCTCTCGGTGCCCTCCCTGCTGTAGTACTGCTACGTATCTACCCTTCACCACTATCTTTGCCTCCCTCAAGAAAGTCTTAACCGTGTCCCACTCAGGTTTGTTGCCTTGAAAATCTAAAACTGTCGTCCTATGGTACTGAACGAAGCTTCCAGACATTTCCATTTTAGAGCACGCCATGATGTAAATCGCTTGGGTTCTGAAGTCAGAATACCACTGCTTGCTTGCTCTCTGTTATATAGTCACCCCTCAACGGTCTCAACGCTCTCAACGGCCAATCAAATTTATTTTATTTTTATTTTATTACGCAAGGGTGACATTCAAATATGGAAAAACCCATACGTAAGTCGACGTTTGATCAGCGAAGCCCAGCTCCGCGTGTTGTAGTTCTCGATCTCAAAGATGAAGTTTCTCTTGAAGCTTTTAGTAACATAGTTGTTAGGGCTAGTATTAGCACTAGTAACGGTGCTGTCAACTGCTGCCATGTCAACTGATTGCAACCAGGTATCCACCCTTCTTTTAAAGGTGTTTGTGGCCAATGGCTCTTTTACACGTCATCAACTTTATTCTTGACGTACTGTCAACGTTCACTCGCATTCATACTTCGCGGATTTAGGTTTTTCCGCTCCCTCCTCTTTGTCTCCCTTCCTCTTCTGCCCCACGTGGTTGTCCCCGTAAATGTGCACGTTGGTGACGTTGCCACTGCAAATGGACAAACCATCAGGCATGTCCTCTTCATCCGTCTCCTCTACCAGTGGTTGCTCTGGCTGGTGTTCAGTAGGTGGCGTGTCACCAAACACCTGCTGCAGCGCCTCCTTGTGCTCAAAGTCGGGGTCCTGGCTGTATGATGGGTCCCCAGGAAAGATCATGCGCTGCACAAAGTGTGTCAGTTCCCAGTCAGTCTTGGTCTTGCCGTACCTTTCTTCGAACTCGTAATCGCTAAGGTCGTCAATATCCCACATTGCGTCAGCACTGGCGTCTAGTTCCATCTGCTTCTGTTGCGTGTACACGCCCAGCTTTTTGCAGTCGGCCTTGGTTGGGCTGTCTTTGATTTCTTGCCCGTACGCCCCGTTGTACCGTCTCTCGCCTGCGTGCTGCATCAGGAATGCCCTCAGGTCGTGGTTGTTGAGTTGTCTGGTCATCCTACAGGTATAGGCTGCAGCAAACCTGTGCATGATTGCCCGGTTCTTCATTGCCTTTTCCTCGCTACTACAGTACTTCCAGGGGAAGTGGTTGGTAGCCATAACAACAGGAGTGCGTTTCATGGTAGCCAAGTTTTTGAACTTAATGTTCACTTTGGTGACCTCGCCACCCATAACCTGTTTGTACTGCTGTGCTGTTTCAGCAGTTATCATTGGCTCATCATGAAACAACACCCGTTTGTTGCTACAGTCACCGAATGGAAAACTCTGATTGTTATCCACTCGTCCCCAAAGTACTGCAGTGCATATGAGGTTGGCAAACAGCGTTTTTCCCGTGTTGGACGGCCCGTAGAAGATGAGGGTGTTGATTTTCTTTAGCCCACAGTTGAGAATGGTCATCACGTCTTTGGCCAGGTCTTCTGGACATATGCCGTTCATCATGCATATGTGTTCTAACTCAAGTACCCCCGCACGCAACTCTGCATCAGAGGGCTTGCTCTCAGAATTGTCCTCGCACCATTTGTCCAGTAATTTACCATGCGCTGTCTGAAGCGTTTCCTGTTGTATCAGTTCTGTCACTGACCTAAGCATCGAATCAAAGTTCGAGGCATTCATCCACCTTAGCTTTGTTTGCACCTCCAGTTTATCGTTCCAGTCTTCTGTGTTGCTGACATTGTGTATCAGACAAATTTGATACAAGTTAGCAGGTGTTAGCTTCACCATCTGCATGCTTTCTTTTCTTTTCCCCGCTAGTTCTATGTCCTCGTCAGTAGTCCGGTCCCACATAGTTTGGAACCCTCTGTCCTCCGTCACCATGTACAGGTAATCTGTCTTTAACCCTGTGGACCCTATGCGTTTTTATAAGTAACATGCTAAGAAGACTAAGGGTATTTTTTCAATTTGAGTAGTTGCTGATGGGTAGCGTTTTCCCAGATGCTGTAGTGGCAAATCTAAGCATCACAGATATATAAAAGTATACATTTTTATAATCAGGACAGATTGAACTACCACCACAATACAAAACAAACATTCAGTCTTACCTGTTGTTGAAGAAATCTTGACATGACTACTGAACTTGTTGTTGTTGTTTTTTGCGAAATTATCCTTTTTCTTTGATTATCTATGAATGAGGGAACTATTCTTGACTGGAATAGTGGAAACCTGATATAAACTGTTTTGAAAAAATATATAACCACTTCTCTACACAGAGCACAAATTTTGCAGCAATTCTCGGTCCAGAAAATGTTCAAAATGAGATTTGAAATAGTAGTCCATTTTTCTTCCTCGAGCACACAACTTCACAACTGGCACATAACTTCACTTGTTGGAATAAAATAGGTAAAAAGAAAGTTCAAAATGTGAAACATTTGAATGATTTTATGTACACATGTGTGTAATCACTGAATATTCATTCAAAATGCAATCACTTATTATTTACACTCCTTTTGAATCTGGCACTACACGAGAAAATGAAAGTGACTACAGTCATATAAAAAAAGTACACCAAAAGAAAAAAAGAAAATGAAAACAGATGTTGTTCTATCTCCTGGTAGTCTACAGTCTATGTACATTTGTGTTTTGGGTAGCAAGTGCCATGAAGTCCTTTCAGGCACTTGACACACATGGTCCTGCTTCTTTTTCGGCCGCCAGGTTTGCGCCTGTCACTGCAAACACAGCAGTCTTTCTCTTTATTGCCAGGAATACTTTCAAGGCCTGAAGGTCCTGCTTTTGCTTCTCCTGCTGCCTTCTTTCCTGCCATGTGTTCTTCACTTAGGTCTCCTATCAGCCTGTCTGTGAATCTATACCTAGACATTATTTTTTCTTCCTCGGGTGTAGACTCCTTGTAAAGAATATATGCATTCAATACCATCCTGCTTATGACATTGAATGTTACCTTTTTCCAATACTTCACTGTTCTTCTTTCATCTAAGTAGGTGTATACCATTTGGTCATTGCTGTCTACTCCTCCCATATATTTGTTATAATCTAAAACACTTTGTTGCTTGGTCACATGAGTTGGAGCATCACCTTGTCCAGCACGGCGCCTTCTGGAAGCCACTTGAACTGAACTAGCTTTTTGGTAAGTGGACAAAACTATTACAGGATTTTTCTGTGTTTTTTTCTCTCTGAATGCAGTGCACAGAGTCTCACCCTGTCTGTAGTTGACAATTTCTCCTGGATTTAGTTTTGCTTTTAGTCCCCTTGCCAGCTCCCGTTTGTTGCGTCGAACCGTGCCAGTGATGTGGGTTTTGTTGTCTGCTAATTGCTTGACCAATGGAAAACTTGTGAAAAAGTTGTCTACAAAGAGATGATATCCTTTCATCAAGCAATTTCCCATGGTCAACAATTTCATAACCACTCTGTGTGCCAAGCCCCTGTCATCATTTGCCTCATCTCCTCTCTTCCCTCTGTAGACGAAGAAGCTCAGCAGGTATGCAGAAACAGAATCACACATCATGAAGAACTTGATTCCCCACTTGTGGTGGTGCTTGTTTGGCATGTACTATATGAGTTCTGTCCTGTTCTTTGTTCCTACCAAACTCTCATCTATACATATCTCTATGTGGCTGGTAATATCTTCTAAAAGTGTCATTGGCTTGGGTGACAACTGGTTCAAATTTGGCACAGGGGTCATAGCCATCTTGACCAGGTTTCTTCAGTTTTTTGTTGTCAGTCATGTGAAAAAATTTCAGCAACAGCTCAAACCTTTCCCTGGGCATGACCTCTCCAAACCATGGTGTTCTTTGTCTGTCAGTTGTGGACCAGTATGACTTGAAACTGGGTTTTCGAATAAGGGCCATGTTCAAAATGATGGCGACAAAAGCTTTCATTTCTGGGACTGATGTTTCGGTCCATTTTCTTGCGAGTGAATGGGTCTTCAGCACTGCTTCCTCTAGAAATTGATTTGCGTATCTGTTTGTTTCAACAACAAACTTCTTTATCAGCTCAGTTGTAAAAAAAAGCATGAAAAAATCGATAGGTTTGCTGCCGGGGGCGGGAACACGTTTTGGACCAGTACTCTGTGAGAAAGAGTGGATCATCACGATCCATCTCATCATCTGGTGATCGAAACCACGGGTTCTGTGGTGCAACAGCTTCTCCCTCACTATCGGACAATTCTCCAATTTCTGAAGCTTCTGCTTCACTTGAATCCTCATGTTCGGACTCACTAGATGCAAAGTCACTTTCACTTTCACGTTCAGCCATTTTCAAAACCACAACACCAACAAAACTGAGAAAAAAATGCACTAAAATCTTTCCAAATCAAGTGAAATTGCGCCAGTCGCGAGGCCGGATGTGGAAAAACTGAAAGAAAATAGTGGATTGGCTGACTGTGTATCTAACTGGCCAACCAAAAGCCTTCTTCTGTAGGGCCGATGGATCGGCCGTGTCGTCTTTTTAGCAGTATTTGCCGAGGCCGAAATATCGGCCCGGTAGGGCCCAGAGGGTTAAGTAAGCAAAGAACGCTTTCCAGGTGCTTTTCAGCTGTTGCGTTCCGTTTGCAGCTACTTCATCTCCCCAAAACTTAGTAACATGCCTGTTAAAATCCCGGGTCCAGTTCCCAGGATTCTTGCATGTAGTGCACCCAATGTGCAAATGAAACTGCTCTCGGTGCCCTCCCTGTTGTAGTACTGCTACGTATCTGCCCTTCACCACTATCTTTGCCTCCCTCAAGAAAGTCTTAACCGTGTCCCACTCAGGTTTGTTGCCTTGAAAATCTAAAACTGTCGTCCTATGGTACTGAACGAAGCTTCCAGACATTTCCATTTTAGAGCACGCCATGATGTAAATCGCTTGGGTTCTGAAGTCAGAATACCACTGCTTGCTTGCTCTCTGTTATATAGTCACCCCTCAACGGTCTCAACGCTCTCAACGGCCAATCAAATTTATTTTATTTTTATTTTATTACGCAAGGGTGACATTCAAATACGGAAAAACCCATACGTAAGTCGACGTTTGATCAGCGAAGCCCAGCTCCGCGTGTTGTAGTTCTCGATCTCAAAGATGAAGTTTCTCTTGAAGCTTTTAGTAACATAGTTGTTTGGGCTAGTATTAGCACTAGTAACGGTGCTGTCAACTGCTGCCATGTCAACTGATTGCAACCAGGTATCCACCCTTCTTTTAAAGGTGTTTGTGGCCAATGGCTCTTTTACACGTCATCAACTTTATTCTTGACGTACTGTCAACGTTCACTCGCATTCATACTTCGCGGATTTAGGTTTTTCCGCTCCCTCCTCTTTGTCTCCCTTCCTCTTCTGCCCCACGTGGTTGTCCCCGTAAATGTGCACGTTGGTGACGTTGCCACTGCAAATGGACAAACCATCAGGCATGTCCTCTTCATCCGTCTCCTCTACCAGTGGTGGCTCTGGCTGGTGTTCAGTAGGTGGCGTGTCACCAAACACCTGCTGCAGCGCCTCCTTGTGCTCAAAGTCGGGGTCCTGGCTGTATGATGGGTCCCCAGGAAAGATCATGTGCTGCACAAAGTGTGTCAGTTCCCAGTCAGTCTTGGTCTTGCCGTACCTTTCTTCGAACTCGTAATCGCTAAGGTCGTCAATATCCCACATTGCGTCAGCACTGGCGTCTAGTTCCATCTGCTCCTGTTGCGTGTACACGCCCAGCTTTTTGCAGTCGGCCTTGGTTGGGCTGTCTTTGATTTCTTGCCTGTACGCCCCGTTGTACCGTCTCTCGCCTGCGTGCTGCATCAGGAATGCCCTCAGGTCGTGGTTGTTGAGTTGTCTGGTCATCCTACAGGTATAGGCTGCAGCAAACCTGTGCATGATTGCCCGGTTCTTCATTGCCTTTTCCTCGCTACTACAGTACTTCCAGGGGAAGTGGTTGGTAGCCATAACAACAGGAGTGCGTTTCATGGTAGCCAAGTTTTTGAACTTAATGTTCACTTTGGTGACCTCGCCACCCATAACCTGTTTGTACTGCTGTGCTGTTTCAGCAGTTATCATTGGCTCATCATGAAACAACACCCGTTTGTTGCTACAGTCACCGAATGGAAAACTCTGATTGTTATCCACTCGTCCCCAAAGTACTGCAGTGCATATGAGGTTGGCAAACAGCGTTTTTCCCGTGTTGGACGGCCCGTAGAAGATGAGGGTGTTGATTTTCTTTAGCCCACAGTTGAGAATGGTCATCACGTCTTTGGCCAGGTCTTCTGGACATATGCCGTTCATCATGCATATGTGTTCTAACTCAAGTACCCCCGCACGCAACTCTGCATCAGAGGGCTTGCTCTCAGAATTGTCCTCGCACCATTTGTCCAGTAATTTACCATACACTGTCTGAAGCGTTTCCTGTTGTATCAGTTCTGTCACTGACCTAAGCATCGAATCAAAGTTCGAGGCATTCATCCACCTTAGCTTTGTTTGCACCTCCAGTTTATCGTTCCAGTCTTCTGTGTTGCTGACATTGTGTATCAGACAAGTTTGATACAAGTTAGCAGGTGTTAGCTTCACCATCTGCATGCTTTCTTTTCTTTTCCCCGCTAGTTCTATGTCCTCGTCAGTAGTCCGGTCCCACATAGTTTGGAACCCTCTGTCCTCCGTCACCATGTACAGGTAATCTGTCTTTAAGTAAGCAAAGAACGCTTTCCAGGTGCTTTTCAGCTGTTGCGTTCCGTTTGCAGCTACTTCATCTCCCCAAAACTTAGTAACATGCCTGTTAAAATCCCGGGTCCAGTTCCCAGGATTCTTGCATGTAGTGCACCCAATGTGCAAATGAAACTGCTCTCGGTGCCCTCCCTGCTGTAGTACTGCTACGTATCTACCCTTCACCACTATCTTTGCCTCCCTCAAGAAAGTCTTAACCGTGTCCCACTCAGGTTTGTTGCCTTGAAAATCTAAAACTGTCGTCCTATGGTACTGAACGAAGCTTCCAGACATTTCCATTTTAGAGCACGCCATGATATAAATCGCTTGGGTTCTGAAGTCAGAATACCACTGCTTGCTTGCTCTCTGTTACGAGGGTTGTTCAATTTAAGATGTCACCACCCCCTTAAAAAACGTACCTCTCATCTCAGCAACTTGAAACTTTTACATCCCCTCGAAGTATTCTCCGTTGGCTAGGATGCAAAGTTCAAGCCTCCTACGCCAATTCTCAAGCGCCCTCTGATAGTCGGTTTTAGGCAGACCAGACAACTCTGATCTTACGGCTTTGGCGAGGTCTTGTACCCGGTCAAACTTACGCCCAGCGAGCTTTTCCTTCAGAACAGGGAACAGCCAGAAGTCGCATGGGGCCAAGTCGGGGCTGTAGGGTGGGTGGTCCAAAACTTGGATCCCTTGCTCGCTCAGGAAGGTTGTGGTGACCTTCGCCTTATGGGCACTGGCATTGTCATGCAGAAGAAGGGTCCTCTGGGTGCCGACGGTTGGGCGCTGCTCATGGATTTTTCCTACAACTTTGGGGAGCACAACTTGGGTATAGTAGGAGGCAGTGATTGTTGATTTCTCAGGCAAAATGTCAATTGCCACAAGGCCTTGCGTGTTGAAAAAAATAGAAAACAGTCGCTTGCGACTCTGGAATCCTGGGCGAAGAACAACTTGGTCGGTCTCCGTCAGGGCCAACCCACATGGGTTGCAGCGTTTGTTGGGGATGCCGTAGAATGTGAGCCAACTCTCATCTCCCGTCACTAAGTCACACAGTCGTTTTGGCCCGTTGGGCTCAAACTCATCGAGCAGTTTGCGTGAACATGCCACCCGCTGCTGCTTCTGATCATCACTTAAGAGATGTGGCACCCATCTTGCAGCCAGTTTTCTCATGTGAAGGTCTTTGTGCAGAATGTTGTTAATGGTGCCAATTGAAAGCTCACATGCCTCGCTTAATTCCCGCACAGTCGAATGTGGATCCTCCTCTATCAGTCTTTTCACATATGCAATGTTTTGTTCGTTCCGAGCTGGTAAAGCTCGCTCTGCACGATTACCCCAATCAGATGGCACTCTACCTGCTCCTAATTGTTTGACCCACCTGCAAACTGTGCGGTAAGACACACAATCCGTTCCGTAAACAGCTTGCAAATCTGCGTGTATCTTCCTACAATCGTCACCAAGTTGTAGCCTTGTGAAAGTGTAGAAACGAAATTGCTCATTGGTGACGTCCATTTTTTTCAGGCTCAGCTATTTGAAACACATTTGTAATTACGTCATACTCCGAGTTGCGTCATGATGTCAACTTTATTTTCTGCATGCTAATCAGGTAAACTTTAAAGTTGTGTTTGGTATAAACATTTTTCTGTGCGTTGCTTCGTTTTCAAACGGCAAGCCTAGTGTCATCTTAAATTGAACAACCCTCGTATATAGTCACCCCTCAACGGTCTCAACGCTCTCAACGGCCAATCAAATTTATTTTATTTTTATTTTATTACGCAAGGGTGACATTCAAATACGGAAAAACCCATATCGTAAGTCGACGTTTGATCAGCGAAGCCCAGCTCCGTGAAGCGAGTGCGTTAAAGGGCGAAGATGATCAAACAGCACCATCTTCTCGCTGGCCGAGAGAGTTGGGTTGTCTGCATTCACGGACTCTAGGACAGGCTGCACCTCATTGATGGGGTCCTCCTTTCCAGCATACACCTTGAAGCGGTAGCAGTAGCCACCACTTCCCTTGACACCGCTGTCAGACTCACAGCACAGGTAGATTTTGATGCCAAACCGGGCACGTTTCAACGGTATGTATTGACGAAATATCAGTCTACCCTTCCAAAGAAGTAGACTTTCATCAACACATACCGCTTGCCGGGTTCATACACCTCCTGGAACTTCTCATGCAGATGATCCAGAATAGGACGGATCTTATAGAGCCGGTCGTACGCTGGATCACCTGGCGCTGGCATGGCTGCATTGTTGTTGAAGTGCAGAAACTGAAGAAGAATCTGAAATACAGAGTAAACTTTCAAGATAAGTAAGCAGACCCACAACTGGGCACACACACACACACACACACACACACACACACACACACACACACACACACACACACACACACACACATAGCCTACACACACATAGCCTACACACACACACACTACACAAGCACACACTGACAGTATCACACACACTTGAATATATAAAAACACCACACTGGTATAAAAAAGTGCTTTTGTCTTTTACAAAATGAACAAACTTGCATGGAAAACTTACACACAGAAAATAAATAATGCTTATGCACACACATGCGCGCGCGCGCACACACACACACACACACACACACACACACACACACACACACACAACACACACACACACACACACACATCACACAGCACACACACACAGTTCACACACACACAGAATATCACACAACACACACTGGTGTAACACATAAAAATGACCTTTTGTGTTTTACAAAAATCATGACAAAATAGATGTATGAAAACTTGCAAACAGAAATAAATAATGCGTATGTACACATGTGCACTCACACACACACACGCACATGCACACACACACACACACACACACACACACACACACACACACACACACCACACACAGCCACACACACACAGCCTACACATACACATACACACACACACACACACACACACACATTTACACAAGCACACACTGACAGTATCACACACACTTGAATATATAAAAATACCACACACACACACACACACACACACACACACACACACACACACACACACACACACACACACACACACACACACACACACACACACACACAAAATGAATAGTGGAGGGATGAAGAATCAAGTAGTGAAAAAAAGAAAAGAAAAAAAAAATAGAGCTACTTGCCTGGAACCGGTTTCTTGAAGACTGGAATTCTGTACAGCACCTTCTTAGACCAGTACAGTTCAATTGAAGGTAGCCGCACAATGCCCATCAGCAGAACCAGGCCCAGAAACTTCCTCATTTCTGCACCATCCACTTTCTCCCACTTGTTGGCCCTGGAAAACTGTGGAAGATTGGGGTGTGCCTCGAGAAACTGGTCAGCATACAGGTTTGTCTGAATGATGAGATGGTTGACTAGGTCAGAAAAAAATAATTCTAAATAGTCAACCGGCCTAAAATTAGCACAGCTGACCTTCAACCCCGGATTTCCAGTGAAAACTACACCAGGGTTGGGGTGCTGTGCATCAGCTTCTCGCCATTCTGTAACTAGCTGTTGCTGACCACGCCTCACGCCACGCCCCCTGCCGCTTCCACGGGACCCTCGCCGTCGTCCAGACCCCCTACCACGTCCAGACCCCGTCCCCTCCTGACAGGAAGGGGTGCAGTGCTTGTTGATGGTAGAGGATCCCCCATTCCCTCTTCTTCACCCTCGCTAGCACTGGTTTCCTCGCTCGGCTCACTGCTTTCACTGGGAGCGAACGAAGGATCCACGTCATCACCAGCACCTATCTCCGATAAAAGTGGATGGTGCTGGTTCCCATCCGTCTCCTCCTCATCACTGATGTCAGGATCCAATCCTCCCAGGTCTTCTTCTCCACTGTCTTGATCGTTGAATATCTCATCCAACACATCAAGCGCAGTGTACCGCTTGAAAACAGGTCGAGCCGACGATGTGCTGGGTCTCGCTGCCATCTTGAATTCGCTAATCACTCTAACCTCTCAACTCGCGATTTGCATATCCTGTGGTCAGTTACTGGTGACGTGAAGGGTATGGGGCTCTTCGCTGACATCAGCAACAGAGTTGGAAACATTTTACGCAGTCATCTCTTGTGTAGATTTGCTCGCATTCCGTGATGAGTTTACTACGAGTGGCACTCGTATACGGGCGTGGTGAATTTCGGTTTTTACTACGAGCGTTACTCGTTCCAAGCAGAGAAGAGGTTAATACATTGTTCACAAATAGAAATGAGTATAACAAGACAATTCCAGCTAATGATAAGGAAGATTTGTTCTCACCTAGCCTCAGAAGTAGCAGATGATGGCTGTTCTTCATTTTGGTTGTCCACATCAGTATTTTCATCAGGTCTGGGGGAACAGTTGTCCTCAGTTGTTCCACTCGCCTCGGTCCTTGCATCAGATCTGGGACAAGAACAGAGGGAAAAGAAAAAATGTATTGTTTTTAAAATTGTAACTTCAGTTAACCCTTTCAGTACTGCAGACCGGTTTACCGGCCCAGCTTGTTACTACCCTTCAGTCCTATGAGGAGGAAAACCGGCGTGCTCACACATTTCCTTAACTCCTGGGTTTCTGGGGTGAAAAAGAGTGCAAAATAGGTATTTGAGTAAACCCGATCGAGGTTGTTCGAGCGGAGTATGAAATATTAAGTGTTTATATACCGTTGTGTGCGGAACTGAACGTAGATTTTCTTTAAAGCCATCAGTTTGAATTTGAGTGCACGCTGTTTGTGATGGGTGACGACAAATATGACAAATACCGTGTCACATGTAAACAATTAATGACAAATTACGTATACAGAAGCATGCAGACATGTGTTTACTTACAGTTTGATGTCCCCCACTTGTGTAGAACGAGTATCCGATCACAGAACAAGATATCCAGTCACAAATTGTCATTATGTAATCATTGTCACAACTATTATGTCAGTTTCATTCTAAAAAAAACAAAACAGCTATGCTAAAAAATTGATGTGGAGTTCTGATCAACCAAGACACAGAAACACTATGCTTTGTCTATGAATATTCTTCTGCTATACATGTATATACATGTCTGTTGTGTGTATGTGTCCTTTGTCACTGTCACACATTGTGACACGGGTGTGGTAGATCTTGTAACAGTCATATTGGTTGCAACAAAGGTACACCTGGCACTTTTCACACATCATCGTTGTCTTTCTTTCTTTGAAGGGGTTGTCCCTATCAGACACTCCAGGGTGCAGTCTCTTGTAGTTTTTGTGTCGTGCCAAACATACCTGACACCTGTGGTCTGTCCCCTTACCTTTGACGGGCCAGTGGTCCATGCGGTCAAGACGGGGGTCGTTTGCATGGACTTCACTTCTTGGTCTTCCAGTGGGTGCTTTCTCCATATACTGTCCCTGCACTAGTTGATGGACCAGATCTAACCTGAAGGACAAAAAGTCGCGTTTGGTGACATTGCCGACTTTGTGATCGATGACGTGACCCTCAATGACATAAGCATTATAGACGCTTGTCTCCATCAGTTTTCTTTCCACGCGCCTGTACCATTTCATGGTCTTTTTTGCCTTGTTTTGTCTGGTCATCTGATCCAGTTTGTCAACTCCACCCATATATTGTGCATATGCGGTGACTGTCGGAGGACATGGGAGTTGAACTTCTCTTCCGTCTTTTTCTCTCCTGGTGACAAACTGTGGCTCCTCCGCTTCGGGGCCATGGGGGTAGACAAGTAGTACACCATGCGCTTATCTTTCCATGCTGTGGCCAGCATTTGGGACTCTGCACACTGACGCCACTCACTGGCACCCCGGGGAAGCCTCCTCATCTCTACATTTGTTTTCACGATGTCCTCAGGGTAACCCAGTCGGTTTGGTCGCATGGTCCCACACAGGTACGTTTTCCGGCTGGCCAGGTATTTTGCCAATACTGGTGACGTGTAAAAGTTGTCAGTGTAAATTATGTGGCCAAAGTTGTGAATGGGCTTAGTGAGACCAATGACAACCCGAGCACTGAGACCCATCAGTCGATGTACTTGTGGCCCATGCTTTCCAGTGTATACTTCCAGGTTGAAGCAGTAGGCAGTGACAGCATCCGCGCACACCCACAACTTGATCCCAAACTTCACAGGCTTTTCTTTCATGAACTGCTTGAAGCCAAGCCTACCTTTGAACGGGACCATGGCTTCATCAACTGTAACATGCTCGTGAGGTACATACTCATTCTGAAAATTCGATCTCACTGTGTTCAGGATGTATCGGATTTTGTGTAGCTTGTCATTCCCATTGACAGGTGTCTGCCGATCAACAAAGTACAGGTAACGCCTTATCTGGAAAAACCTGTCCCGACTCATCACCTGTCCAAATCGAGTGTGCAGGAGGTAATGGTCTCCTCCTTGGTGCCAATAGTGGTGGTCCCGATCCAGTTTGATAATGTCCTGCATGATAGTCAGGCCGTAGAATGCTTTCAGTTCATCCACCGTCAGCAGTTTCCATTCACCTTTGTGTTTTTCTGGTTCCTCTGCTATTCGCCGTCTTGCATTTTCATTCGCAAATTCTACCAAATCTTCAAACACTTTGCCCGTGTAGTACAGTTTGAAACATTCCAGAGGTGTAATCGAACTGTCTATCACCTGCACGGTGCCCGCTCGCCTTGAGTAGAGTGGACGAATATTTTTCATCCTGTGGGGGTGGAATGTACTCCTCACATGTCCATTCAAACCGCGGGCGCCGGTAGTAAAAAAGTGGCAAATTTTCGTCATCAAGTTCATCACCACTTTCACTATCACTTGCACGGTTCACAACTACATTCAGCTCCTCTCTTTCCTCTTCATTTAACTCGAACAGGTCAAAATCGTCTAAATTCTGATATAAATCGTCGTCAGAAAACTGTTCAGCGTCATCGTCCTCCATTCTGTACCAGAGAAGTGACAGAGAAAGTGAGTGCGTGCAGAAGTAACCCCAAGTCTAAAAACAAAGAAGCTAGGAAGTTGGGAAACTTTCCCATGGGAAGGGGTGGTCAGTATTTGCCTTATCATAAACAGTTCTCCCGAATCCCATTACTTCCAGCTGGCCGCTGGAAGGGGAGACATAAACAAGCTCCCCCTGGTGCCGTTAAGTGTTAACCCTTATCCTGGTTATAATTCGTACCTATGTAAACACTGTGTTTGGTCATATAACGAACAGAAAAAAACAAAAAAAACGGTAGTAAGTTTAAATGAGCTATATCTCAAAAACTATTGTTTTTGAACAATAAATGTTATACAAAATATGTTCAGAAATGAATGAGGAATACTGCTCATCAATTCATTATCAAATATAAATCAACATGAAGGTAAATACCTCTGCCAAACAGGTGAAATGTCAGGTGAGGACAGGCGTGTTGATGAGACTGTCAGTGGTCCCCAGAAGGACCAGGGGCAGGCTCACCAGGCTGCTGCAAAACCCTCTTGTAATCCACCCTGCTGTGGTATACATTGAAGCATTCTGGCACACACAAGGTTACATCACACTGCTCACACTTGAAGGCCGACTGTTTGCGCTTGAACCCAGCACGATCTTTTTTGGGTCTGTTGCATGCAACACAGTCACGCATGGGGCGTTTCCTCTTGGCTTCTTCTTTGGCAATGTGATGTACAGGCTTGTGCATGCCAGTCAGCCTCAGTGGGGGGTTCAGACTCTTCTTCCCTCTGCCAACTGGCTTTGGTGCATCAGGAGATTGGAGAATCAGCTGACGCACAATCTCTCTCCGGAACTGATAGTGTGTCAACGTATTGTTGGCAAACTTCCGGTGGAGACAGTAAGCATTGCAGAGTGCTACTGTGAAGAGATAGAAGAAAAGTTTCCTCCACCACTTCACAGTTTTCCTCAGCAGGGAATAATTAGCAATTATTTGGTCAGAAGTGTCCACCCCCCCACCCCCCCCCCCCCCCCCCACCCCATGTTGCGGATATAGTCCACAATGCAGGTTGGCTTCCAGATGGGGTTGCCTGCCTCATCCCGCTTGTCCAGCTTGACTTCAGTGGGGCTGTGGATTGTTGTCAGCATATGGACATCGCGCTTATCATGGTACTTCAGGGCCAGAAGATGGTCTCTATCTGCCCTCCTCTTCGCCTTCTTGAAGACACGTGGCATGCTTGCCTGTTTGTACGCACTGTACCACAAGCATAGGTGTTCAGCAGATAGAGTTAGGTGAAGAGCTCTGGACTGGTGTAGTAATTGTCCATGTAAACGCGATGCCCTTGGTCCAACAATCCACTGTAGCTGAGAAGGCCGAGGACGGTGCGGGTGGTGGTGTTCAGCTCCTGCTCGATGCCCAGTGCCTCGGAGAAGTCGGTGCCTCGTGTGGAACCCTGGTATATATCCATGCCAAGCACATACCCTGACTTGGCCTCACATGCCTCATACATTTTGATGCCAAACTTGGTAGGCTTGTACACCTGGAAGCGGAGTCTGCCTTTCCAGGGACATGTCGCTTCGTCAAAGCTGATGTCCCTTTCTGGCGAGTAGACCAGGAACTTGGCCCGCAGGTGATTATAGAAAGGCCTCACTTTGAAGAGGGGTCGGTGAAGTCATCCTCTGTGTTGTCCACAAGATGGAAGTTACTGAGGATGGCTTCAAAACGCAGAGATGTCATGTTTTTGTCGAAAAATGGCGTCTCTGTGATTTCATCCGCTGACCAGTACTCTGGGATGGTAGGCTTGATGACGAGGCCTGTTGAAATGCAGAGTGCCAGAAACACCCTCATCTCTGCCCTGGTCAGAGGTTTCCAGTGATGCAACCTGGGAATAAACCCACTTTGTTACACACAGAGAAGAGAAAAAAAAAAAGCATAACATGTAAACACACACACACACTCGCATACACACACACACACACACACATATGCTTGCATAAACATATTTGCTAGCATACACATGCACACTCTGATACAATGCTTCACTAAAACAATCAAAGAACATGCAATTATTTATCTAGAACATCACACACAAACACACTCATACAAACACACACAACCACATTTTTTCATTCAAGGCAAAAAGAGAAAACCAATGATAGAGAGGGATTGTAACAAGTTCATTTACAGTGAGGAGAAAAACAAAATCTGCCATTGATGTAGAAAATCATCACAGAGAAAAGCTCACACACCTAAGTCTCCTTTCTAAATTACTCAAAAGAAACACATGAATTGCACAGAGAGGGAGCTAGGAGGAGCAGAGACAGAAAAAAACAGAAGAGTGGGCAAATCAATGGAGGAAATAACTATTTCAGCAAAAAAACAAACAAACAAACAAGTGAGCAAACGAGAGATGAAAAAAGAGGAGAGAGTGTAGAAAGAAAGAGAACGGGAACAAGAGGTAAAAAGTGTGAGAGAGAGAGAGAGGTAAATAGAGAGAGAGGAAGACGTGAAAAGGGGCGTATACGAAACAAAAAATGGAAACTTACCTAGAGTGTGGTTTCAGGTTGCCAGCATCGATCTTTCTTTGGGCGTAGAGGTTAGTCTGCTCAACTAAAAGATCGATGATTCTCTCATCAATAAATAGAAGAAATCAAGAGGTTGAGGATTATCGGGGAAGTTGTCATCAACGAGCAGTCGCGACTCTCTCGCGAATGGCATGTTGACGAGTTCGCCTTCCTCGCTCATCCACCCCTCCGCCACATCATCGTCGAAATTTCTGTTGGATGGGGCCTGGTCGATCTGCCTGGCATCTCCAGGAAGCATAAGACCCTCCAAGACATCTTGCAGGTCTTCACCTTCCCGGGCATCGGCGATTTCGTCCGCAAAAAATTCGTTAAAAAAATCTCTAAACTGGTCGCGTCGTCGTCTGCCAGCCATTTTGAGTGTCGCCACGCCCTCTGGATAAAATGACTCCACAAACTCAAACTCTCAGTCAAACTGCTGAATATACATGTTACAGGGCGCTTCAGTCAAGCAACTACGCACTTGACATGGTCAGTGGAATTTTCCACTGAGGGACGCGTCCTTGACCTCGCGAAAGTCGGTCACTGACCACCGCGCCCATTGTCGCGACTTCCCTGTGCTAGCAGTGAGAAAGGGGCGCAACTATTGTCGCGACAAGCGCGATCAGGGTTAGCAGATACCGCTACCGCCGGTTTTCCGGCTCGCAGGTCTGAAAGGGAGAAGCTGGGAGAGGAATTCAGGAAAAAGGAAGTAATCGTCAGCAGATATTCAGTACTGAAAGGGCTAGACACAAATGGTGTCCCCGGTTCAGGAAATCGGCTCCCTGCATGAGGTGCATGACGAGAGCATAGGTTGCGCCGTGCACGTTCGCTTGATCTGCAGGATCATGTGCCCCTTTGCAGATTTCAAACCTGCATAAATACCCATTGGTGCTGTCTGACAAGCACCACAGCTTCACTCCAAAGCGGGCATGGCGTTTATTGGGCATAAATTTCCGGAGTGAGGTGTTTTGCCTTTGTAGCCGATCATGCTTTCGTCAATGCATATGTCCTTTTCAGGATGGTAATGGTGCAGAAATTTGGCAAAGAAATAGTCCACCAGGTACTGGACTTTGTATGTTTTGAAGGCAGGGTCTTGTCGATTTGGCATCTGTTCGTTGTCTGAAAAATGAAGGAATTTCAGCAGAAGCTGAAATCGGTCCCGATTAAAATGCTTTGGGAACCAAGGGGTGTCTTGGCCCATGTCGGTGGAGTCCCAATAGGCAGGAATGTTCACTTTCTTCACCAACCCCATGTTCAGAATAACACCAAGGAAAGCTCTGAGTTCTTCAGGGTTAGTATTCCCTTGCTTGATCCAACCATGGACCCGAGAACGAGGACTGTCCCGGAGATGTTGCTGATTGGCGGTGATCCATTGGGTGGCGTACCGATTGGTCTTCTCTGTGGCAATGTGGTCTAAAAGGAGTGGTGTGAAGAATAAATCCACATAGTCAATGGGCCTGGCATCAGGAGGGGGGGCATGTTTGGGTCCAGGGACAGCTGTAAAACCACAGGGTTCGGACCAGCATCATTGCCGATGATGGGCAGCCACACACCTCCCGCTGGGGCACCTGCTCCACCTTCATCTCCTTCGCTCTCAGTCTCACTATCCTCACCCGCGCTGCCAGAATTTGTATCACAAAAAAGAAGGCAACAACTAAGTATTGGTGTACACCTATCTATGATTTTCTATGATTTGTTTGTTGTTACATCCTTTAGTAGAGATAGACTTTCCAATGTATAAACAATTTACCTATAGTTTTGAAACTCAACAACAACTTATTCAAGCAGTGAAGATCCTCATGCCTCCAAGAAAGTTTATAAATGAGAGAATGCATCATAGCATAGAAAAAAAATAGTGTACAGCCATATAAACATCATACTTTGGTTGCAGACACGCCCACCCGTGCCACGCCCCCCTACACCCTTCAGCTAAAAAACAAAAATAAGAACAAAAACAGTTACCAATTGTTTGTTACAAGTTTTTTTTTTACTCTACAAAGCTTTCAGAAGCATAAGAATTGCTGCACGATGAAAAAAACCCAGTCTTCAAACTCGATTTGAGTGAAAACAAACCATAAGTACAGTGGTCAACCCCCACTCCACACCCACCCCCTTTCCGTATGTGGCGGGGACCAAAAATGCGAACTGAACAACCCAGCAGCACAACACACTCTCCGAATCAATAAAAATAGCTGTCAACTTATCACTCTCAGTTTCATCACTCTCGCTCGCAGCGAACGATTCGCCACTTGTACCACCGTCACTCAACTCATCTTCAACTTCACTCTCAGGTTCACTCATGTTGAAAGCCTCAAACGTCGCAAAAACTTGGAAATAACTGCTTGGTGACACACGTCGACAGTCGCCTGATGCACGGATGGCAGACAAATCATGTGACAGGAAGTTTTGGGAGCGGTGAAAGCGGTGGTGTAATGTTTATAAACGCAGGTCCCGATTGGGACCCAACACACTCTACCGTAAAGTCCCGATCGGGACCCATCGCACTTTACGGGTTAACCCTCTGGACCCTATGCGTTTTTATAAGTAACATGCTAAGAAGACTAAGGGTATTTTTTCAATTTGAGTAGTTGCTGATGGGTAGCGTTTTCCCAGATGCTGTAGTGGCAAATCTAAGCATCACAGATATATAAAAGTATACATTTTTATAATCAGGACAGATTGAACTACCACCACAATACAAAACAAACATTCAGTCTTACCTGTTGTTGAAGAAATCTTGACATGACTACTGAACTTGTTGTTGTTTTTTGCGAAATTATCCTTTTTCTTTGATTATCTATGAATGAGGGAACTATTCTTGACTGGAAACCTGATATAAACTGTTTTGAAAAAATATATAACCACTTCTCTACACAGAGCACAAATTTTGCAGCAATTCTCAGTCCAGAAAATGTTCAAAATGAGATTTGAAATAGTAGTCCATTTTTCTTCCTCGAGCACACAACTTCACAACTGGCACATAACTTCACTTGTTGGAATAAAATAGGTAAAAAGAAAGTTCAAAATGTGAAACATTTGAATGATTTTATGTACACATGTGTGTAATCACTGAATATTCATTCAAAATGCAATCACTTATTATTTACACTCCTTTTGAATCTGGCACTACACGAGAAAATGAAAGTGACTACAGTCATATAAAAAAAGTACACCAAAAGAAAAAAAGAAAATGAAAACAGATGTTGTTCTATCTCCTGGTAGTCTACAGTCTATGTACATTTGTGTTTTGGGTAGCAAGTGCCATGAAGTCCTTTCAGGCACTTGACGCACATGGTCCTGCTTCTTTTTCGGCCGCCAGGTTTGCGCCTGTCACTGCAAACACAGCAGTCTTTCTCTTTATTGCCAGGAATACTTTCAAGGCCTGAAGGTCCTGCTTTTGCTTCTCCTGCTGCCTTCTTTCCTGCCATGTGTTCTTCACTTAGGTCTCCTATCAGCCTGTCTGTGAATCTATACCTAGACATTATTTTTTCTTCCTCGGGTGTAGACTCCTTGTAAAGAATATATCGATGGTGTCGGGCGCAAACCAGCCATGTCTATGTGAGCACATTTTACAGGAGGAACAAAAAACCGCACAAATCCATTGAAATTTAATTTGTCATCACCAAAGTTTGGTGTTGCATCGAAATATTGTTAGTTTCTGGTTAAGAAGCTTTAAAAATTGTCACATATAATTATTTTGCACAATTTAGACATGGCTGTTTTGCGTTGAAAGGAACTGAAATGATTTGGCCGTTTTGTGCCCATCCGATGAGTTGGCCGTTTTGCATGGCTAGAAAGAAGTCTGGGTCAGGACTTGGCTGGTTTGCAAAGCAGAATTTAAGAGTTGGCTGTTTTGCGCTGACTGGAATGCAATCCAGGTCAAGACTTGGCTGTTTTGCAAATCTATGTTTTCATTCAGATAAGCACAAAGTTATTATGTAGGCCAATTTGAATTCATGGTGCCTTGCTATTTCAATTTGAATTGGGCATCTTCGACTCTTTAAACTTATCTTTATACCTGGTTATTAACAATAAAAGCTTAAATCTATGCTTTGATGCATGTTTAACATGTTTTGATAAAGTACTAAAAGAGAGAGAGAGAGAGAGAGAGAGAAAACAAAACCACTCAAAAAGTGACATTAAGAAGTCGATCTATCAAACATAAGTTTATTGAAGCCGATAAAGTTTCCATGAAGTAATTATGACTTGGTGTCCTCAATGAATATAACAAACATCAGAAATTGACCCAATTGTAAGTCAAGGATTATAGAAACAGGCAGATTTTATGTTTGACATTATAAAGACTATCCCAAGAAGATTGTAAGTAAAACAAGAAAACAAATCTTTCAGTAAATGAACACACAAACAAGTAAAATTTACTGACACAAGTACTGGCAAATCCAAAAGGATGAAGACTGAAAGCAGTCATTTTGATGACTAGTTATCAACAATAACAATCCACAATCTGTGCTATACTGCAAAACTTCTTTTGATAACCAGCAGGGTACTTTAACGTTTGGCATTGGTAAAACTATCCGATAGAGCATTGTAATCGAAACAAGATAAATAATTCTTCAATTAATGAACAAACTTACATGTCAGAATTATTGACATCGTTTACTGGCAAATCAAATAGGTAGCCCTGATATGGCTCTGCGCAGTCGGCTGGGCTTTATGCAACAATAAAAGTAAAAAATCAAATAGGATGGAGACAATGACAGTGAGCATGAATATAAAAATGATCCAATAATCAAATGCATCAATTAAGTGAAAAAAGCGTCATTAGTGCTTCTCGACAATACCATCACACATTTTGTCCAATCAATCAATCAATAATAATTCTATGTAAATGGATAAATATTAAATGGATATCATACTAACACCAATAAACAAAATTGAACAACAAGAACAATTACAAAAGTCTACCAACAGGACTGTGCAAAAATATTTGAATCAACGTCATTAAAAATCATTGGAATTATACAAAATGTCCTGTGGACTTTTTACATGTTCATCTAAATGAATATTCTTATACTTCATTAAACTTAAAACAATGAGACATTCATTTTGTCCAATGTTTTACATGTATTGTCTTGTGAAAACAAAGTGGATTTCCCCCCCCCCCAAAATCTAAATTGAAAGGGCATGTCATAATCACTGGAATATATTTAGCATTACCTTCAAAAACGAAGTTTTGTCTTAACATTTTTTGAACTTGCATTAGGTTATGCAGGTTCAACTGGTCTTTATGTCATAGAAATTGATGGTTGCATCAGTTCCCCTGAAGACAGAGTAGGAATACCTAAGTGGCGGGGAAATTAAAAGCAGTCCTACATGCAAAACATCTCACTCACTTGTGGGTGATCCCCCAGAGTGCATAGCTGGGAATGAAAGAAGGACAAAAAGAAAGGGGGCTGCATCACAGGTGGGGCAGGGCATCATAGAAAGTATGGATATCAAAAGGCAGCACCGATTTCAACGATTGCAAATGATCAAATTTGCTTTTTTTGATCTTTCTTCTGCTGCTGTAGAGTCTGTCAGGGGTGGCCGACGGGAGTGTATCTTTTCGACCAAGCTGCAGAGATTGCCACTCATCTGAAAAATTCAGTTTATAGGCCAGAGAGCCATCAGGATCATATTTCAGTGCGCACATGTTTGTTATCTTTGCGTCTTTGGATGGCCTGATTGATTTCAAAGCACCTTGATATTTATCAAAGTCTTTGAAGAAGTCAAAAGACAAATATTTGACTTTGTATGGCCTGGGGTTGACTCTGGAGGCTTTGATCAGATTGACGTAATCTAGTGGCGAGTAGATGTCAATGTTTTTGATTCGTCTTTCAATGGTGGCGTGTACACTATCGACCTCCATCTGAGTGTGTCCTCGCTCTAAGATTTTCTGTTCAACAGTTTTTCTCTGTTTTACACAGAAATACCTCAAAGCGGAGGCCATCACCCGATTTCGGTTCTGATAGGTACAGCCATCAGAATAGACAGTCACATTGTCGAACGAATCTGCATGCTCCTCTAAATAGGAGACAAGGCAAGATGCAAATTCACTCGCCGTAAGACCTCCTTCTGCCTCATTCCACAAGAAACATTCAACATCCTTTGTAGCCATGTTAAAAATGGTATAGTTGTGTACCTGAAGCTTTGTTTTGTAGTATAGTGCAGATGCCTTCAGAGATGGGGCCAACAACACCCTCTGCACATCCACACACAGAACTTTCGTGCGGGAATTCTGAGGATACAAATCTTTGTCTCTGGCCTTCTCTCTTTGGGCAGCCTCTTTTCTCTCCCTATGGGAAGTGTATACATCCTCGTCGGCATTGCCCTGTGCAAACTCACAGCACAAATCGCATTGATCTTTGCGTGGCTGGAAGATGGAAATGTTGCTGGCCTTCAGCTCAGCCACAAACATTGTCCTGGACATCTTTTGCTTTCCTTCAGAATTGCATACTGTAGCGTACTCTTGGAAAATATCTGAATAGGACCTGAATGAGGGTTCTAGATAATTTTTATTTGTGTCTTTTCGACAATAATGTGATGGCATTGTTGGCAAGCGCCCGATGAACTCTTTCACAAATTTGAGGGCATCTGAAATTGTGGCTGGCTGAGGGTTTTCTCTGGGGGCGACTACTGGACTGTCAGCTGTCACTGTCTTTAATACTCACCATTTCTTAAGACCTGTTGTCCCCAAAAACATTTCCTTACACACTCTTTTCCGCTCTCCATTGATTTTCAGATTGAAAATCAATGTGTTGTTTCTTTTTGGAGTTTCAGACTCACCTTTCCTTTCTTTCACATCTCTGACATCCACACACATTCTCACAAACACCCGTTTTTGCTCCCATGACATTGTCCAAATGTCATCATGAATTTGCTGTCTATCAACATCACTTAAGTCTTGACATTGATAGTAAGATGCTTTGCACGAGCATCTCTGTCCTAAAATCTTCTCTCCCTTTTCTACCTCAACATACTTTCTATTTGCCTTATCAAAATGTCTCCCTGTATACAACTTCCCTAGCATTCTTCTTTGTTTTTGGTTTTCTTTTTTAGTCAGTTTTGGGGCAGAAATTGTTCTAATGATCTCTCCATTTTCAACATTATGTGCTTTGTCAACAGCATCTTGAACCTGTACCTGTTCAAGAGCAGTATCATTGTCAACAACATTATGTGCTTTGTCAACAGCATCTTGACCAGGTACAGGTTCAAGAGCAGCACATTGTCAACAACATTATGTGCTTTGTCAACAGCATCTTGACCCGGTACAGGTTCAAGAGCAGCATCATTGTCAACAACATTATGTGCTTTGTCAACAGCATCTTGAACAGGTACAGGTTCAAGAGCAGATCATTGTCAACAACATTATGTGCTTTGTCAACAGCATCTTGACCAGGTACAGGTTCAAGAGCAGCATCATTGTCAACAACATTATGTGCTTTGTCAACAGCATCTTGAACAGGTACAGGTTCAAGAGCAGCATCATTGTCAACAACATTATGTGCTTTGTCAACAGCATCTTGAACAGGTACAGGTTCAAGAGCAGCATCATTGTCAACAACATTATGTGCTTTGTCAACAGCATCTTGACCAGGTACATGTTCGAGAGCAGTATCATTGTCATATACATCATGGCATTGGTGCATAATATAATTTGCAACTTTCAGTGTTGAACTTACTGGAAATAAATCTATCGGACTCTCGTCAGCGGCAAGAGACAAATCCAATTCTTGTGGTAGGTGAATCAGCTGTGATGCAGAAATGTTCAATATTGATGGAACTTCTTCTTGAGGCTGGGAACTTGTGGGTGAATTGTTGTTGGGCTTGCGTCTCTTGCTTTCAGCTGCCCTTTTGTCCTGTTGCGCAATCAGGCTCATGTCAGCATCCTTTTTCCTCTACTGAAGGGATCCATGCTTGGGTTTCCTGAGTAAAAAAAAAAAAAGAAATAATCATGAAAAAAAAACCCCACTGCATCCCGTGCAAAAAAAAGCAGTGCCTGTAAAATGTTTTTAAAGTTCAACTTTTGGGGTACAGAGTTTTTTGATTTGTGCTCAATTGAATACCCACGTCTCTCTCTCTCTCTCTCTCTCTCTCTCTCTCTCTCTCTCTCTCTCTCTCTCCTCTCTCTCTTCTCTCTCTCTCTCTCTCTCTCTCTCTCTCTCTCATTTCATTTCTTTATATCCATCCATTTTCAACCCATCTAGTTACCTATGGAGGTGTTTCAGTATAATTATGGAAGACCAGGTTCAGTTTCTTGTGTTGTTCACGATGATGATTAGGGTGTCTGTCTCACTGTTTGTTTTGTCTGCAAACATAATGTATGTAAATGCTGTGAAGTCTAAGGGAATAAATTGGAAATAACAACAACAACAGCAACAACAACAACAACAACAATCACATCAACAACGAAAGCTGTTCATCAAAACATACCATTTTGGAAAAGCCTATGCCTAACTTGTTACAAACAATACAACACGGTTTCCAGTTGACTGACAGAGTGCCAAACCGGCTATCTCAATTTCTGTTGTTGACAGCAAGGCTGCCTGAGGATGGGCGCGTCTAACTCAGCGCGCAAAGCGGCCAACTCTTATGACCTTGTGCCACATGTTGCACGTGCGCTGCCAGCCCCACGCTGTTTTCTGTGTTACATTCCGGCTATCTCAGCTTGAGACTAATATGGACATCATTTGGACTGAAATTTAGTCTTAAATTAGACAAAAAGTGTATCAAAGTAAAGTGTAGTTATTGTTTTGTACATTTGATTTGATTTTAACGACAAAATAAGCTTACCTGATGTTGTAAACAGCAATCTTGTCACTCAGGGGTCCCTTCACCAAACACAAACGTTGAAAACAGACTTGGCTGCTTTGCACCGTCAAAATGAAAGTGAAAGATGGTTGACCGGTTTGATCACGTGAAGATTTAACGCATTTCTGTTGGATTGTTGGCTTAGTTATCTTTACACCTCACGGGGAATCCCAGCACGTATGCATCGGTGTTATAAAAAAAAAAGACAAAATTTTGGACTTGGCCGGTTTGCGCCCGACACCATCGATATGCATTCAATACCATCCTGCTTATGACATTGAATGTTACCTTTTTCCAATACTTCACTGTTCTTCTTTCATCTAAGTAGGTGTATACCATTTGGTCATTGCTGTCTACTCCTCCCATATATTTGTTATAATCTAAAACACTTTGTGGCTTGGTCACATGAGTTGGAGCATCACCTTGTCCAGCACGGCGCCTTCTGGAAGCCACTTGAACTGAACTAGCTTTTTGGTAAGTGGACAAAACTATTACAGGATTTTTCTGTTTTTTTTTCTCTCTGAATGCAGTGCACAGAGTCTCACCCTGTCGTAGTTGACAATTTCTCCTGGATTTAGTTTTGCTTTTAGTCCCCTTGCCAGCTCCCGTTTGTTGCGTCGAACCGTGCCAGTGATGTGGGTTTTGTTGTCTGCTAATTGCTTGACCAATGGAAAACTTGTGAAAAAGTTGTCTACAAAGAGATGATATCCTTTCATCAAGCAATTTCCCATGGTCAACAATTTCATAACCACTCTGTGTGCCAAGCCCCTGTCATCATTTGCCTCATCTCCTCTCTTCCCTCTGTAGACGAAGAAGCTCAGCAGGTATGCAGAAACAGAATCACACATCATGAAGAACTTGATTCCCCACTTGTGGTGGTGCTTGTTTGGCATGTACTGTATGAGTTCTGTCCTGTTCTTTGTTCCTACCAAACTCTCATCTATACATATCTCTCTATGTGGCTGGTAATATCTTCTAAAAGTGTCATTGGCTTGGGTGACAACTGGTTCAAATTTGGCACAGGGGTCATAGCCATCTTGACCAGGTTTCTTCAGTGTTTTGTTGTCAGTCATGTGAAAAAATTTCAGCAACAGCTCAAACCTTTCCCTGGGCATGACCTCTCCAAACCATGGTGTTCTTTGTCTGTCAGTTGTGGACCAGTATGACTTGAAACTGGGTTTTCGAATAAGGCCCATGTTCAAAATGATGGCGACAAAAGCTTTCATTTCTGGGACTGATGTTTCGGTCCATTTTCTTGCGAGTGAATGGGTCTTCAGCACTGCTTCCTCTAGAAATTGATTTGCGTATCTGTTTGTTTCAACAACAAACTTCTTTATCAGCTCAGTTGTAAAAAAAAGCATGAAAAAATCGATAGGTTTGCTGCCGGGGGCGGGGACACGTTTTGGACCAGTACTCTGTGAGAAAGAGTATGGATCATCACGATCCATCTCATCATCTGGTGATCGAAACGGTTCAAACCACGGGTTCTGTGGTGCAACAGCTTCTCCCTCACTATCGGACAATTCTCCAATTTCTGAAGCTTCTGCTTCACTTGAATCCTCATGTTCGGACTCACTAGATGCAAAGTCACTTTCACTTTCACGTTCAGCCATTTTCAAAACCACAACACCAACAAAACTGAGAAAAAAATGCACTAAAATCTTTCCAAATCAAGTGAAATTGCGCCAGTCGCGAGGCCGGATGTGGAAAAACTGAAAGAAAATAGCGGATTGGCTGACTGTGTATCTAACTGGCCAATCAAAAGCCTTCTTCTGTAGGGCCGATGGATCGGCCGTGTCGTCTTTTTAGCAGTATTTGCCGAGGCCGAAATATCGGCCCGGTAGGGCCCAGAGGGTTAAATAGCAATATGTGTAATATCAACGACAGCCACTGTCAAGAATTTGTTTCATAGATAGGTAATCGCTCTCTTCGGCCTACGATACTGTAGTCTAATGATTCACTATCAGGTGACGCGGTAGACTGCGCGCGCCTGTCTGCGAGCGTTGAGGCGAAACAACCCCACCGCGAGCTGCAAGTGGCTGCCAATTTGGGTGCCTACCAGCGCTAAGCTGTCTGTTTTACATTGTGTAAATGAGTGACGGACAAAGGGGAAAGCCAGGCTGTACCGTTAAAACATTTTTTTTTACCCATTACTAGCGTGCGTGCGTGTGGTGAGTGTGTATGCGTGTGTGTGTTTGAGAGTGCGTGCGCGCGTGTATGTAAAGTTTGGCTCTCTCTTCCTCATACACACACACCACACGCACGGGCGCGCTCACCACAACACGCACAATGCACACACACACACACTACACACACACACACACACACACACACACACACACACACACACACACACACACACACACACACACACACACACACCACACTCAACACACAACACACAACAACATGGACAAACACAGAGATTCATGATTCACGTATTATGATATTTATTCTGAAAAAGATTAAAGTCTCTTACTTAAGGAATCTGACAGCTTGAGATGATTGACAGAGGGACAGGTGTTTTAATTTTCGACACTTTTTTCTTTGGAGTTCAGGATGTTAGTTTTAACCCTTATGCATTCACATTCTTTGAGACCTATCTCCCCCTAGATTTCGGATTCTTTAGGTCATCATAAACCCAAAATGGGTTGTTTGATTTAACTGTCTACCACGTGCGTACTAAGTGACAGAGCAATATGAAAATCGGCAAGTACAGTCACAGTACAATATGGTACCTGAATTGTGTGTGTCTCCCTAAACTGTCGTGTCGTTGTCACCAGTTTGTCACCAATTTTGTAATAAACCCTGCAATCATGCAAGTTTTGCATGCCTGTGCTACATGCTCGTTTGAAATGAAAGTGAGAGCCTACTTGATGTGATCCCACTCCGTCCTGAAGGAAAAGGTCCCACTGGGCGAGTCACAAGTGCCACACTATAATTTTCAACTCTGTCACTATTGCTACTACTGTTTCTTACTACTAATATGCATTCCTGGCTTCCAAACAACTACTTATACACTAGAACTACATATTTTACATCACAGTCTATTCACAAATGATCATCGCAGTGTCCACTCCTGCAGAATAATAGGTGAATGTCACAAGGTCACAAGTGTCACCAAATACAACACAGGTAAAACTATCTAAACTACTGCCGTCTCACAATGTTTTGAGTGTGATAGTCACTGATACAGTCTCTTTTGTGATGGCACAGAGCGACCTGGCAGAAGGAACATCTGTAGGATTTCTCCACTTGGTATCCCTTGGCTTTCAAGCGACCCACTTTCACACATTGCCGACATACCTTTAGTCTGCCCTCTATCTTTTCCAGCCTGTGATGTTTGATTGTGGCAATGGCGATTGGGGCGTCTGGCACTGTCTTGCTTTGTCCAGCTTTTCATTTCCTGCAAGTGAACCCAGCACGAAGTTGCTCAGCTACATCTGCTGGAAACAGCATGTGGTCGTAGACCTTCTGTGGTGCTGGGTTGTGTGGTGACTTCTCCCAGGTGATGAAAGCATGGACAATGCACAGGTTGACCAGCGAGTGGAAGATGTAGCGCCACCACTTCTTGTTTTGGTGTCCTACAGGGTAGTAGGCTTGGTACTGATCCGACCTGTCAACGCCACCCATGTACTTATTATAGTTGGCAACGACTGTCGGCATCACCTTGTCCTCCACTGTCGTCATACCTGGCAGCTGATTTGTACTCAGGAAGTAGATCTGCCGCTTGTCTTTGTACACTGATGCCATCAATGAGCCTTTCTGCAGTTGAAGAAGGTCTCCTTGATTCTTCAGCTTAGCCGTGATCATCTCTTGTGGCAGACCCTTCCTGTTGTGCATGATGGTAGTGCAGGAGTATGTGTCATTGCGTAAGGTGTTACAACAAGGGGACACTGGCAAAAAATCGATCAAAATATAGCTATTCTGATTATAGAAGGGTGATGCTAGTCTATCAACTACTCCATGCCCTAGGCTTACGATGGTATCTTGATGACTGGAGCGGCTTGTGTAGATGTCAAAGACGACACAGTAGCCTGTCACTGAGTCACACAGCTCCCACACCTTGATGCCCCACTTCATTGGCTTGACTGGCATATATGTGGTTTTCTGTGACACAGAGACCCCAAAATTAATTTCACTGTAGATATATGTCTTTGTGTCACACAGTACAGCATTTCAATGCACATCATATTCTAAAAAAGAAAAGCTGATCTGTCAATTCATCTTCTTGTAGTAGATGATTAAAAAATCATTTTTTGGTTGTGTTACGGTTGTGAGTGGAACAAAAACGACACCCTTTTTCTGCCTTCTATCTTGATCAGCTTGTGGTGAGTGATTGAATCCATGGCAACTGGTGCTGGCTCTACAGACTTGGTGCGGCCTGCTGATCTTTTTCTACTTGTAAAACCAGCACACAGTTGTTTGACGATGCCCACCCTGAAGAGCATATGGTTGTAGCCCTTCTTGGGTGCTGGGTTGTGGGGTGACTTGTCCCAGGTGATGTAGGCCTGGACAATGCACAGGTTGACAAGACTATGGAAGACATAGCGCCACCACTTTTTATTAGCATGGCCACCTGGGTAGTATGAACGGTGCTGGTCTGACCTGTCCCACCACCCATCTTCTTGTAGTTGGCTATCACGGTTGGTGTCACCTTGTCCTCAACAGTTGTCATACCTGGCAGCTGGTTTGTACTCAGCAGGTGGATGTTGCGTTTGTCCTTGTAGACAGTTGCCATCACTTGCCGCTGACGAAGTTGTACCTTCTTCACCTCGTCTGGCACCCCACGTCTGTTGGCAATGACAGTGCCGCATGCATATGTGTCCTGTGACAGCAGGTGAGTCATCAAAGACACGGAGGTAAAAAAAACAATCGAAGTAGAGGTGACGATTCTGGTTCAAGTAGTTTTGGGCCAGAGTGGTCACCACCTCCTCTCCAAGCGTCATTTCTGGATGCTGACGACTGTGACGGCCAGTGTAAATGTTGAAGGTGACACAGTGACCTGTGTCAGTGTCGCACATTTCCCACATCTTTATGCCCCACTTCGTAGGTTTGGCTGGCACGTACTGTTTGAAGAAGATGCGACCTTTGTAGCCAATCATTGCTTCATCAATGCTAAGATCTCTGCCAGGATTGTATCGAGACTGGAACAGAGGCAAAATCAGCTTGATGAAAGGCCTGACCTTGTACAGTGGGTCGTATTCTGGGTGATCACGGCCAAGTGTCGCGGATGTGTCACGCAGGTCAAAGTATTGGTTCAGTTTGTAGAACCTTGTTTTTGCCATAACTGCACTGATCCAAGGGTGCGAAAACAGGGGTCACTTGACCAGAGCACCACAATCGAGGTGGTTGTTTGATCCCCATCATGATCAATACGGACAGGTACGCCCTGATTTCTGCTGCTGATGTTTTGGTCCACAGTGGATCAGGTGCGCCTTTTGCTGCCATCTTCTGCTCAGCATACCTCTTTGTTTCTGCAGCTGCTGTTTCAAAAAAAGACTGGGGCAAAAACAAGAAGAAATAATCCAAAGGCTTGGCATTAGGTGGTAGTGAATGATTTGGTCCGACCGCGAGATCAAATTTCTTCACTGTCGGCGGAACCAGTGCTGGGTGCCAGCTTGCTGGAATGCGGCCAGTGGCACATTATCTTCTGGGTCACTCTCCTCTCCTGAATCATTGTTTTCATCTTCTTCCCCCTCACCAACCTCAATATCTGACTCAACTGCACCATCTTCTTTGCATTTTTCCAATTCCCGAACTATCACATTTAATTCATCCTCTGAATAATCGGGAAAATCATCTGTATCCAGAAAATCGTCTGCTACAACGGGCGTTGCCATTTTTTCACACGCTACATGGCATCCAGAAAATCATCTGCTACAACGGGCGTTGCCATTTTTTCACACGCTACATGGCATGACTGAAAATACCCCAACCACATTTCGCGTGTAGTGCTCATCTCATTGGATGATGCCAAGAATGTTTGACCAATTGTCAGTCTCCCAGTGCCAGAAACATGTAAGCACTACATGATCAAAATAGCCCATGCTCGTGGCCGACTTTTACGGTCGGGTACGGCCGTAACAAAGCGCTAGGCATGCGGTCGACGGTCGGCTGCGGTCGCAACAAAGCTAAGAGGGTTAATACTGCTATCTTCATCAGTGAAGAATTTGGACTTACTGGTTGGTAGATTTTGCTTAATGTTAAACAAATTGATTTGATTTTGTGTTCTCAAGGTAGTGTCTTACCTTTCCAATATAATGTTCCATCTTCTGTCCACTTTTCCTAGGAAAGGCCACTTCCACATAATGATTAACTTTCAGATGACTGCAACACAGAAAATGACAATGTCATTAGTAACATATTTGTCACACACAATATATTAATGCAATGAAGAATAGATTGACATAGTAACTTTCAGTCTAATACTTTCAGAATGCATGTATGATTATTGTTCATTTTTGTTTTGTATCATTTGGGCATACAATATAAAACTACAATTTGGCTATCATTGAACACACACACACACACATAGCTGTAGCATTAATGTTACAAACACACCAGTGGACAGTGACACTAATATCCAATGAGTTGCAAGGAAAGCAGTTACCTGATTTTCAAATGTTGAGTCTTCTCAGTCACCAAAGTTTCTGGATCAGGGAGAGGGTGGCTGACTGGAGCTTTTGAGAAGTCGTGTTATTTCTGGCCTTCCCATCAAGGATTTGTTGTTTGCCCAGTCTGGGTAACTGAAAATAAGTTGTAACAATGAAAAGCAACGTCTCTCTTTTTTGCACGTGGTGTGGTGTGTAATGAGTGTTGTGTGTGGTGTGTGAGGTGATGTCATACGGTGTTTAAAAGTTACATTACAATCCTTTTCCAATGCAAAATTATGTGTAATACATGACATAGAAACAAGACATTAATTATTAAAAGAAATTAGTGAAGTTAGTCAAATAGCCAATTAATAAATTACTTTAATGAAATGAATGAAGACTGTTGGGAGAAAAAAGGTTGTGATACATACATTAAAGATCAGTGAAACACACACACACACAACACTACACACATACGTGACACACACACACATAGTATACTTTACCACATGACTACTAGCAGGACTTGTTTCCACGGAAGATGATGGGACAATGTCCTCAGGGCCAGGAGAGGCATCAGGTGGCAAGACAACCTGCACATTGACATCTCCAGCAGACATTGCTGTGGTGTCAATGGCAGGCAGCGTGACGACTGAAGACATGTTGATGGTACGGACTTCAGTCGATGCAGAGCGAGGATGGTCAGGGACAGAGGAGATGTTTGGTGAAAGGGAAAGGTCAACTTCAAAGCCTTGAAGGCCAAGCACACACACAGGATTAGCTACTTTCCTAACACTATCTTCTACTTCCCTAACACTATCTTCTAGAAGGGATGGAAAGACGGGAATATTGTTTGTCAGAGATACATCGGAGCACTGAGGCGCAGGGGCAGACTGGACATGATGGACCACATGCTGTGTCTGTTGCTGACTGGAACAACTTTGTGGTTGTTCTTGCTGACCTTGTTGATGATGCAAGTCATGGACACACCCAGGAACCCATAACATGTTCTACAGGACAGTGGCTACTCCTGTTTGGCATGGCATGCACATGCATGTGAGATGGCGGCTGTGGATAGAATTCTGCTCAATGCATCTCACAGAGTGGAACGATCTTGTTCCTGCCACTGTCTTGATATTTCGATGTGGGCAATGTCTCTGGATGTCATCCTCTCCAGCCCAGAAGAAAGAACGCAGAAAGTGGGAACATCCATCTTGTGGTGGCTGCTTGTTCAGAGATGAACTCTGACAATACTGGAACATGTCCCAGGCATTGGCAATGATAGCCTTCTTGGCCACAACAGCAGAAGATGCATGGTGTTTCACTACTGCACTCTCTCCATCAGAGGGACTCTTGCCATGGCGAGAACCGAAGAAATTTCTTTCTAAGGTGGCATCAAAGTCAGCAAGAGAAGAAGCAATGTCAGCAAATGGGCCTTTACTTTTGTATTGGGAAGCACAACCATCGGTCCATTGAACAAGATGGGAGATGGTGAGTCCTCGTGCTTTCCTGAGATGGGACAGTGCCCTCAGGGTGAAGGCCTGTATAGCATGGTGGTCATGCTTCTTGTCAGGCGAGATAAAAACCAAGGACTCTGTGGTGGTTCCATTACACCCTGGGCACCTGTAGTATGTGACTGTTGGATGAAGAGTCACTTCATCATGGTGCCAGTGAGCTGCCCTGTATCTCCTCCTGGTAGGTGCAGGCAAAATTTTCTGCAAAATCCATCACCATACAGACACTGAGACAGTCTCAGATGGGAATGGTGTCATTTTTCTCATCTCTGAAAACTGTCGAAGCTGCCAGTCTGCCGGAAAAGATGCTGAGCCAAGAATGTCAGCTCCTTTCGGAGATCACCAACAAGCTGCTGGATATCTCCCTTCTTGGTAGCAAGAAATTTGCGATTAACGCGCTTACCATGGGAGAGAGCAGTTTTAGACTCCCAGCAGTGCCAAGTCAGTTCTCCGGCATGACTTAAAAGTGGGCCAACATGATGATCGAGCTTTTGCAAGCCACATTCACCACATTCACCGTAGCAGCATGCTTTGTTGTTTGGATCACACATTATGAGTGCAACAGCATGCCACTCATGCCGGATCCAGCAAGTTCTGTCATGGACAGCTGCAACTGAATTTAGGGTGTCCACTTTCAGCTTTAAATTTGTGCCGTACTCACAGAGACACTGCCACAGCTTTGCCTCCTGTGCCATAAACTGAATGTTTGCTGGACGGCACTTGGCAAATTTGGAAAAGCTGATCTGCTGACCACTGGTGCAGAACTCTTGATACAGTTCCCTGATGGGTCTCTGCAAAACTGCAGCTGCCTTGCCAGTTTTCCTGCTCACCAGTTTCCTGTCAGGAATGGTTCTGGCAGACTCTTCAAAAAACTGTCTTGCATGCACTTCAGCTGGATTCAGTTTTTTTGTTTTTTCTTTTTGGACTTCATGGCGTTTCACTGTTGTCCAGTGGACACCCAGCATGGTGCCTCTCTCTCTGTAAGAACCAATGCCTTTGCAGACACTGAGGAGAACATGCCTGGCTTGCTTGTCGGCTGGAAGCTGCTTATTTCTTAGACGCTGACAGGCATTCATAAAAAGGTGACCCATCTTCTGTTGCAGGAAACACCTCCCTTCTTCCTTGGGCTAGCCTTTTCAATCAATGTTGCCACAGTGGATACAAATTTTCTTGGGCTCTTTGGCAGAGCACATCTTGCTCTCTGCAATGCTTTGCGTTGGGCCTCTGGGGAGCGTTCTTCAAAATGACATGAAACTGTTGGCTGATTATGCCCAGCCAAAACGCTACCCTCACACTGAACTGACTTGCAGTTGTTCTCCCTTGCTGCCTGCTTTTTCTGTTGATAAAGGAACCTTCTTTCATTTCTTTTTTCCCTAGTTCTCCAGTGCATCTTTTCAGCTTGCTGTCTTTTCTGCTCCCTCCATTTTGCCCTTTGAGAATCTATCACTAAAATGTCTGTTCTTGTTTGCATTTTTTCTTTTTGACACTCCTTCTTCTTCTGCCTTTCTTTTTGTTTCCTAAATGTAGCTTTTACTCGCCGTTCTGCCTTTTTTTCATCTGATAATTTTTTTTCTATATGCTTTGCAATTTTCTTTGTTTTCATCTAAGTATCTCTAATATTTCTCTGGATCCTCTTTTACTCTGCCTGTATGGTTTGACCCTCTCAGCATTTGACAATGCTTTTCCCTTGGGCTTGGAGGAGGGGATGGGGGGTGAAGTTTCTGGGGGTGCTGGCCTGGCCCTCTTTTCTGCCAGTCGTCCACATCTCCTTGGTTCCATACAAGGATGAGACATCTATGGGCAAATGAGGATGACGGATTGAAGGGACAACAGGGAGGAACAACGTGAAAAAAAAAAGTTAAATGAAAGAAGAAGACATATGGTATCACCTGTTTATTTTGGTATAAAAAAACACCTGTCTGCTATCAGCTCATTTCACACACACACACATATGCACGCACACACTCCCAGAAGCTGAAGCATTTTAGTCTAGTAAATGGAAATTTAACCCCCTCTGGTGAAAGATAAATCAAATATTCTAATAAATGAAAAACAGGGCACAAGCATTGTTAACAATGAACAAAACATGCAACTTTTTCCTCACTCTCTTTTGCCTCACCTGACAAACAAAAATTTTCGTTTGATGTCCTGAGCCTGTCGTTGTGCTGCTTTCCTTTCAGGTGATCAACCAGTGCTTGTTTACCGCCAGACTTGTAACTGATTTCCGAGTGGCAAAGTCTGCAGTAAGCTTTACTGGCGATCTTCAGTTTCTCGAAGAAACGAGCGAACTTATTGCCATCATACACTTCCTGCAGCCAGTCCCATTTCCAGCGATTTTTGAGGCCTTCAGCGATGGAAGCATTTAGTGGAACAAAATCGCTACGTATACTCATATTTCAATGCGTCGATGGAACACAGAGAGTGACGCTTGTGAAAAAGGATGTGCAAATCTCGCGGACAGTTGCACAAGTAAAACCGCGCATGTGCTTACGGCTTGTTTTGAATAGTTTTGTTGATCCCAGTCCCGGTTCTCCATACTTTCATGGAATTTTGTTGTTGTTTTTTTCCCCCTTTCGCAGACATCCGCGAATTCGCGGACATTTGGATTGCCTGATAGTTGAAGAACATTCTGCTTATTTCTCATGAATCACTCTTCTTCCATTGTGAAATGGAAAACCTTTAGGATATGGAATAAAACTTAAGAATGAAAGACTGTCAAAATTTTACACTGATTAAAGCACGGCAGTGTTTTGAAGGAAAACTTGCTGTCTTGACTGATTGTTTACAGTCGTTAGGCAATGAAAATTTTTTTTTGTCTTCTTCACAGAAGAGTTACTTTTCTGCACATGCACATGCATAAAGCGCAATCGGCAATTGTCGTAAATCAAATGAAAACTTGTAGCATTTCAAATAGGCTTTTGTAAAAAGTTTGTAATTAACGTTAAACTAAGGAGAAAGTAAGCTTTTATACTAAAATAATCAAATTTGAAATCGACAAAGAAGCATATAGTTACTGTCATCATTGATATTTTGCTCTGACTGTTGTAATATCTCGCATCGTCTTTTGTCTTTTGCCGTCTTCTCTCTGGCCCATGTTTTGTGATCTATGAGTGTGAAAGATCCTTTTTTCTCCTCTTGAGAAGCAAGACTTTGCTTCACTTTTATGTGAAACTGAAAGATTGTGCAAGTGGCACACTGGTCATTTGGATCATGGAAGGTTAAGTTGAAATGTTGGTTGAATATTTGTTGGTATTTCTTCACGGACAATCCCTCACTGCCTTACAGTACTGTTCACTGGCCCAAAGTGCATGACCCCGTGATTAATGAGGCGGGGCTAGGCGCTGCCAGCGAAGATAAACAGGTTCCCCTCACTGATAGCGCTGCCACGCTCTGGAAGATCTGTCAGGGGGAAATGTACACACTTGTTTTACCAGCTTACAGAAGTCGTCGCCGTTAAGTAGGGGCATTAAAAACATAAGGAACGAGAGGGGCTTAAAACACACTAAAATGATACCAAGAGCAATAAGGTTTGTCTTATAAAGCATTTTGGAAATGTGTCTTAAATATAGCCCGAAATTTAGTTGGTGTGTGTGTTAACATTCAACGAAGACCCAAAAATCGACCTTTTCCATCAATGATTACTCAAGTCTAACAGTTATAACAGGCAAAAAAGCATGCTTGGGAATAAGTTGGGTGTGTCAGCATGAAATAGCACTAACCAGTTTGTCCGTGATATTTTGCTGCTGCCGATGCGGTGAAGATAAAGTACTCGACTCCAGTGTAGGGGCTTGCTTCAGGCAGTAGACGGTAAAGGAGTCTCTGATTACACATTCACAGTCTGCATATTGGGCTGCATATACATGGGAAGTACTTGAGCACAGCTACTGTCTGATTCAGGACAGATGGGGAGGGGGAAGTGGGGGAGGGGACGAGCTAGATAAAGAGTATTAGGGCCTACAAAGTACACCAATGCTGATGGTTCCTGTCCATTACTTTAATAACACCATCACTTAGTAACACTGTATATAATCAGGTCATTTACGGAAACAACCTCTGCCTCTTTTGAAGAAAATCAATACAGTTCTAGGAAAACACAGCGTCTGTCCCGACAGAAGTAACACTGAGGCAAAACAAGGAACAATCTAAGTGATGATTTCTTACTGTTTCTTCCCAGAACCTGGCAAGACGGCTTTGATTCACGGGGAAACAATGGTCAGTTGCTCCTTCATCAGCGCCATGATTTTTTGCATTGGGTCATTGATGCCTCTCACTCTCACTTTCAATTCATTCACAAAAGCATGTGTTTCCTCTCCTCCCTGTTCACCCAGAAACCCCAGTCCAAACTTCCATCCTTTCACAAAGTCTATGCGGTGACTTTCCAGTATGTGTTGTTTGGGTTTTACACGTGTGTTACAAAACTCTGACCTGAAGTACTGAATGTATCTCTCTATGTCTGTCTGAAGGTGACAGATGTCTGTGTCTGTGACAGCACATGCATGTGATATGTGAACAGCAGCATACAATTCATTTAAAGTTTGAAACTTTTCTGCCAGGTCGTGTGCCTTGTTGTGGACTTGTGACAGTCAGTGCATTCGAATGTTTTGTGAACAACACTCTGACAGATGTTTGCAAGAGCTGGTGACTGCAGGTATTTGTGACAATGATTGCCCACAAACAACCTGCCATGATAGGCTTGCACTGTGATTTTGTTCTCTTTCAACACTTTGTCCAAATTCATGGTGACCGGCCCTGACCTGAACGGTAGATCTTTCTGTTGTAGTTGTTTTCTTCTCTTCTACACTGTCATACAGATGGTTGATTTCCACCTGAGTGCTTTCCTGTTTCTTTCTCAGTTCCATGTTTTCTCCCTTCCTCGATATCTCGTCAAAGATTTCACTCATCCTGGTTTCAGTTTTATAGAGTTCTTTTTCTTCTTTGTTGGTGTTTTGTAGCTGGCTAACATATTGGTCAAACGAAGTGGGGTTTTCTTTCGTTTCACCTACTTTTCCCACCAAGGACTCAGCAATGCTTTTATCGAGAAGATGACATTCCTGTTCCAGTAGATCATGATGTTTCTTCACAACACCCAGTAAGATGTGGAGGTAGGGCGGAGCCACATGAGAAAGTGGGATGTTGAACATTGGAATGTGGACAACATTGTTATAGGCATTTGCTTTCTTCTTCTGACTGCCATGAAGCTTGTACTGTCGAAAATCACGCTTGATGTTGATCAAATTGCGTTTTGGAACTTCAGGCTGTTCTTTGGGTGCCTTTTGCATCTGTGTTTGGAGATTTTACACCACAAACATGGATGAACGGACTGTGCCCCAGAAATGCCAAAACTCTTCAAAAGAAAATCATAGTCCCTGAAAAGAACAACTTGTATCTTCTTTCCCCTCCACTGCATTTTATCCAGCCTTGAAAACTCATCTTTGTAAAGCCCGAGCAATTTTGCAAGATTTTGGTGAGAATCTTTGCAATTGACAAATGTTATCAAGCAAGTGTTCTTTTTGGAGTTTGCTTCGGTAACATTGCCAATCTGTAGCATAAACTTGAAACTTTCACCACCATAGTCCCCTCCGACTTTCACCCATATCTCGTCATGTGGAATGTTATTGTCGTGCCATGTGAGTAGCTTTTCTACTTCGTACTGATCTAGTAGATTTGAGACAAAAGTACACAAATCCTCAATATAGCCTACTGGTGTTGGAACTCGCTCGCCTTCATTGCACAACAGCTGCTCTGTGACAGTGATTTTTCCACACAAAGCATCCTGAAATGGCCTCTCCGCTCTCTCTCATCTTCCATTTTCACACCTATCGCTTTCAGGAACTGCCTTTGTTTTCTGTGTTTTGACCAGCTGAGTCCCAGGCCTGTGCTAAGAACTGAACCTTGTCGCCGTGAAATCATGGGTTGTTCATATCCAGCAGCTGACATAACTTTTTCTCTTTTCACTTGGCTTGCTTTGAAAATTTCAGAGCTCTGCTGTTTTATTTCATCTTCAGTTGTATTTCCAGACACATGCAGTCGTATGTGTTCTATAAGCTTGACTCTCTTTTTACGGGTAGGTGAAGAGGCCAAAGCTGATGTTTTTCTGGGAATCGTCACCTTCTTCAGTACAAGTGGCTGTCCTTTGGTCTTGCATTTTACAGTGACTCTGTCACCTGAACTGTTCATCTTCAATTTGGTCACCTGGGTGTGAAATTCTTCTTCTCTTGTGAGGGGAAGGGATAGATCTGAAGTTGCACGAAGTTGTTTTGCTTTTGAATGAAATGGAGATGTGGCTGTGTCAACTAGCACTCTTTTCCATGGTGACACTTTTCTGTGGTGATGGTGTTTTTGTTTGCGTGCTTGTCACAATCTTTTTTGGAGTTTTCTCTTTGCGAGGACAGGGTGATGTCTGGCTATGCACAGCCATGGTGGTTTTCTTTGGGGTTGATGCAGATACGGGCACAAAGTCTGAAGTATCACTTTAATGTTGTTTCACAAGTTGTATTTTCAGGTGTGACTTTGGGCCACCCTCTTTTCTTTTGTTTCGGCCTTCTTCCTTTGTACTGGTGCAAAAACTTGGAACAAATACTACAGTCTTCTTCACATGTTGATGAATCAAACACTTTCCACAGAACATAAGCTTCGTCTATTTCATGTTTAGCATTTTGGATAGCTGTTGACGATGGATTTTGTGACAGTTGTCTTATCCTAGTGTGACACTTTACACACAGATTGTCAGAGATTTCGTAGTTGTTTTCAGAAACACGCTTCTTTGATCTACCTCCACATGCTCGGCACAGTGCCTGCAGTCTTTCACAGTGCTTTCTTTCACTGTGTTTCTCTGCATCATCCATTCCAGTAAAAACGAGAAATACTTCCTGAATCAGAGTCCCAACTAATTGATGACACAAAAAAATAACGTATATGAAATTTACACAGGTGTTAAGAAGAAGAAACAAACTTTAAGCAGAACAAAACAGCACATCTGTAGAAACTGGTTAAACTTTGCAAAACACTGCTGAACACAGACAACAAAGCGCCACTTCTAATAGAGCAGAAAGAAGCTGGCACTGGCACGAGTCAGCGTGACCCGCGCGGGAGGGGGGGAAAGGAATGTGGGGTCAGGCGAGGGCCAGCTGGGAGGGGCGGTGCCAGGCCAGTCGGCTAAGTGCTCAAATTTTGCCTCAGCTGTAAGGCAGTGTATTCTATATGGCAATCCAATGAATTGGGACATATGACCAAGCTACATGGCAGTCCAGTGAATTGGGACGTACTTGAAGTGTTTTCTTGTACCCAAAGCTACCCAGATCTTGTTTGCAGCAGTGGTCAGGATATTGGTAATTGCTAGGACAAGAACATACTGTTGTCTGTGGTTCTGATCAAGATCTTGTCTGAGCCTTCATGCACACAGTCTGCGATGTGAAGCAACAACTTAGCTTGTATCTGCAAATTCATGCGTGCATGGCTCGAGTTGGCTTGTGTCTGTTCTCAGGGACGCAGACCACCATGTCAGCATGAGTAACAACCAGTACCCGTTTGTTCTCTTACAAGGTACTGAAATAATTCAGTTTTGTTATCATCCACACGAAGGAAACTGTGTCTGTTGTCAGGTAATGATGCAGTTGGCAGCACTCTTCTAGGAACACCACATCCTTGGTTTTGTTGTGTACCTGTTTTCAGACTGTCAGAATTGTGCATGTCAAAAATGATGTTGATTCTAGATGTTGAGTCAAGATTTCTCAGGACATATGGCACAAATATACTCCTAATCATAATTTAAGGGCCACTTCTTCCTTCCTCTCTAATTTTAAGTTGAAATAATTGACAATGTTTAGAATTGATTCTGTTTTATTTCATCATTTCCACACCTGTTTTGGAAAAAGAAATTAGCACAATGACCCATTAGTGAACAGTACATGCATTTAAAGGAACATCGCCCCCTTTTCAAAAAACAGAAAGTGTCAGATTTGGCCAATCTGTTTTCAATATCGCGTGTGTCCGCCCCGAGCCTGGATGCATGCTTCACAGCGCCGATGCATCGACCCCACAAGGGTACGGAGTGTGTCCTGAGGGATGGCCGCCCACTCGATCTGCAGGATGTCGACCAGCCTGGCCAGGGTGCCCGGTGGGGGGTGGTTGTCCCTGATGCGCCTCCCGAGCACATCCCAGAGGTGTTCAATTGGGTTCAGGTCAGGTGAGCACGCTGGCCAGGCCATACAGACGACTTCATGCTGCTCCAGGAAGTCGGTCACAAGGCGTGCTCGATGCGCAGGTGCATTGTCGTCCTGGAAGATGGCGCCTTGACCAAGGTCCACAAGCGCAGGCAGTGCCACGGCCGCCAGAACCTCGTCCCGGTACCGGACCCCGTTCAGGATGCCGTCAATGGGGAGCAGGGGGGTCCGGGTACCACGGCTCATGCCACCCCACACCATCACCGACCCGCCGCCGTACCGGTTATGCTCTTGGACAGTGGCGTCAGCGAACCTCTCCCCTTGACGTCGCCACACCCGAGCCCGGCCATCGTTAAAGGTCAGGGTGAACCTGGACTCATCCGAAAACAAGACCCGGGCCCACTGTTGCCTTGTCCAGGTCACGTGCTCCCTGGCCCAGGTCATGCGGCGCACTCTGTTGACCGGTGACAGCACGGGTCGGACGGCCGGTCTCCGTGACCTCAAGTTTGCCTCATGTAGCCGTCTTCTCACCATGCTGCAGCTGATGTTAGCACCTGTTGCGTCCCTCAGCTGACCCCTCAAGGTCACCGCAGTGGATGCCCTTTCCCTCAGGACGGAGAGGGCAAGGTAGCGGTCTTGCTGTCTTGTCGTTACTCTGGGTCGACCCATGTGACGCCTTTCCTGGACTGCTCCAGTCTCATTGAAGCGCTCCAGCAGTCTCTGGATTGTGGAATGCGACACTTCAAGTCGTCTAGCAACTTCCCGCTGCGCTAGGCCTTCATCAAGCAGAGCGAGGGCTCTCCCCCGCTGCTCATCCGTCATCCGTCGTCTTGCAAGCATGGTTAAAACGAACCAAGAACGGGTCCTTTTTATCCTCGTCTGCGGGCAACTTTGGCTGGAGTAGTGTTCAAAAAGGGCTTGCCTTGCACGTGCAAAGCGAATTTTGTCGCTACCTTGCCTGCGTCGTCAGAGAGACCCTGCTGAAGATTCGACAATTTCGTGTGGAAATTGTCTTCCTTGGGCCGCCCATTGCAAATCGGCAAATCCCCAAACACGTGCCAAAAGGAAACTGCAATGTTGTCTGAGCTCTTATCCATTCAGTTACGGCAACGAATTGGAGAAAAGAGTAAGAGAAAATAGGTTATTTCTCCTTTCAAAAATTGACTCAAAAACGTTCCTGGCCCTTCAATAATGACGTGTAGTATACATTGTCAACATACTTTTCAAATATCTTTTTCAGTTTGATTGTCAGCATCTGCACAACTGCAGCTCCATCAAGTAATCTGGCATTATCTTCTGGAACAGACAAAGGGATCATAACAACTTCGGCATCAAACACACTTTCAGCCTGCTCTGGTAAATCTTTGACATCATTTCCGTCGTCAAGCGTTTCATCTACGTGGTGTTAGCCCTGATATGACTCTAGTTGTCGGCTGGGCTATAAGCAATATGAACTTGAACTTGAAGCACTTCAGCAGGAACATCAAACATACTGTCAGACATATCAGTTTTCTTGTTGGTCATGTCAACGTTTGATGGAGGCATCATCCCTGCCTTGGTTTGTGATCAACACACAAGGAAATCTGCCTTGGATCCTGTTCTCAACTGACCCAGTTTTGACAGCAATGGAGGCCGTAGCTGATTCTTATGTTTGAAAAACTCTTCCAGATTTCGATCTCTACATTGGCATGCTGTGTAGATCTTGGAAAAGAGTGAGCAGTCGTTTTTCAACATGGTAAGATTGCTCTTCACACTTGACACGACAGACCTGGTTTGAAAACAAAGGAAGTTTGTTTCTTTTTATGGGGTCAGAGAGAGACTTGGTTCTGTGTTCAAATCGTCCTTCGATGAATGCTGTGGACTGCAATCAATTGAGAACAGCTCGTCTTTCTGCCTTCATATCAAACTCTGGTTGTTCTGTAGCAGTTGGATCATCTAGGATGAAACTCCTAAGCGCTTTCAGGGAGGCTGGGATGGAATCCTTTTGGTAGTTTTCATTAAACATTCCACTGAATGTTATTTTTTTCTGAAATAAATCTTTGCTTATGATCTGAGCTGCCTTAACCAGCTGAAGGGCCTCAGAATCAGGACTGCATACTTTCTTCAAAGCGTTTCCAAGATTTTTGTCAAATAGAAGAATGACATCTCTCTGCTGATGTGTATATGCAAGGTCTGGGATGGCTACTTCCATTTTTTGACGAAGGCACCTCATTCGTTAGACCAAACTGTGAGAGGCGAGAGGTGTATAGACAAAACAGAAGCCATGCTGAAAAGTGAAGCTGTGTGGGGATCATCACTGAAGCTTTCAATGTATGCCACAACCTCAGCTAGCGCAATGACACATTTTTTCTTTCATTGCATTTTAGGCTTGTAGGGTTCATGGTGAGCATGTTTTTTAAATGTTGTTTTTTTATCTTAACCGGGTTGTCATTTTTGATGTGGTGTTAGCCTTGATATGGCTCTAGTAGTCGGCTGGGCTATAAGCAATATAAACTTGAACTTGAACCATGCTCTTGGTATGCCAATACTCTCTTCTGATTCTTGTGTCCAATTTGTTGGAACACATCTGTAGAAAGCAGGCAGACATTTTACGTAAGGCATGGTTCTATCATTCGCAAACGCCTAAAAATTACTTATCTTTATGACTTGGTTTACCCACTTACTCTCGACCAATCAATTTTAAATTTGGTATATAAGTAGTTCAAGCATTACTGTTTGCATATCTGACATCAGTTATAAGAATTTCTATATCATCATATTGTAAGGCAAGCTTCCACCATTCGAAACGCATAAAATCTTTCGTTTTCATTACACCACTGTACCCACTTAATATCAACCAATCTCAATAATATTTGGCACAACAATACTTCAAGCACTGCTGAATGCATATCTGGCATCAGGTGGAAGAATACAGTAAGATGTTTTATGCTAATGAGCTTTTAAATATATACCTAATACTGTATTCTGGAAAACGGTTGTAAGTAAGTAAGTAAGTATGGAGATTTTTATAGCGCTTTCTATGGACTCAAAGCGCTTCACAAATTTGAAAAGGAGGAGTAAAGTGGTGAAATGGGAGGGGAGAACACATTTTCAACAAAATACATAATACAAGAAATACACATAAACACATACATGCAGGCATGCACGCGTGTGCAGCAACGAATGCAGACAACACACACAAACACACCCACACACAAACACCCACGCGCGCACCCACACGCACACACACCCACGCACGCATACAATAGAACAAGAAAATTCAGGTTTCAAAAGTACTGGCGGAATAAGTGAGTTTTCAGGTTGGATTTAAAGGAAGAGAGAGAGGGGCTGTGGCGGAGAGAGTGAGGCAGGGAATTCCACTCAACAGCAGCAGAGTATGAGAAGGAACGACCACCATGTTGCTTTCTATTGAATCCGGGGACACGGAATATTCTGTCGTCAGAAGCGGAACGTAAAAGAACGAGAAGGAACATAGACTTGAAATAGATCAGATATATACGCTGGAGCAGTGCCCGAGATGACATGAAAAGAAATACAAGCAGATTTGTACTTAATTCTTTGTTCGATCGGAAGCCAGTGGAGTTGTTTAAAGAGAGGTGTGCAATGGTGTGATTTGCGAGCTTTGAAAATTAATTTGGCTGCAGAGTTTTGAACCTGTTGAAGGGGTTTGAGAAGAGTCTTGGGACAGCCGAGAAGTAAGGAGTTGCAATAATCTAATCTGGACAGAATACAAGCAGTTACAAGTGTTTTTGTTGCTTCATATGTGAGGTAATGACGTATGGAACTGATTTGTCGGAGTTGGATGTATGCGGCCTGACACGTTTTCATGATTTGATGTTTCATAGTTAGATGAGAATCAAGAAAGAATCCAAGATAGCGTGACTGTTCAGAGAAATCAACAATAGAATCTTCGAACCGAATGTTAGAGGGAAGGTCAGAAGAGATAGCAGGACTGGGAGAAAAGCGCATTGCTTCGGTTTTTCCTTGGTTTAGCTTGAGGCGACTATCGTCCATCCAGGTTTTTATGTCAGAAACAGAGTCTTGCAATGATTGAATAAGTGAAGAGTAATTTGAAGGGGATTCAGAGTTGTTTAACTGTGTATCATCAGCAAACATTTGATGACGAATAGAATGATCAGTGATAAGATTTGAAAGTGGAGTCGTGTATAGTGAGAAAAGAACAGGGCCCAGTACGGAGCCCTGCGGGACACCAAAATCCAGGGTTGTTTCGTGTGAACGGGAGTTGTTTACAACAACAAACTGTTTTCGATTTGATAGATAGGACGAGAACAAGTCGAGTGCACAGCCTTTGATACCAAAGACGTGTTCCAGACGGTGGAGGAGGATACTATGGTCAATAGTATCAAATGCGGCTGAAAGATCCAAAAGAAGAAGAACGGAAATTTTGTTTTCATCTAGAGATGTCAAAAGATCATTTACGACTCGCAGAAGGACAGTTTCGGTGCTATGGCCTGCTCTATAGGCTGATTGAAAAGGACTTAGCAGATTGTTAGCAGTGAGGTGAGAAGAAAGCTGATGAAGGATTAGACGTTCAATGATTTTGGACAGAAACGGAAGGTTTGAAATAGGTCTATAGTTCTTTAGCTCATTTGGGTCGAGATTATTCTTTTCAGGAGTGGTTTCACAAGTGCAGTTTTAAATTCAGTAGGGAATGTACCGGTAGACAAGGAGTGATTGAAAATATTCGTGATGGTGGGCAAAAGAGTGTCTATATGTTTCACAAGGAGGGAAGTTGGCAACGGGTCCAACTCGCATGACTTGGGTGTTGCCTGTAAAATTACCTTGCGTACTTTGTCTTTGGAGACGGGACGGAAGTCAGAAAAAGGAATGCCAGAAAACGCAAAGTTTGCTGGGCCACTGTCTGTGTGAGCAGTCGGTGCAGGAAAAGTGTTGCGAATATCAACGATTTTCTTTTTGAAGAAATCTGCAAATAGATTTGGAAGAGAACAAATATCAGTTACGTTGTTCGGCAACAGCTTCGGCTTAGATTTTCCGAGCAGAAAAGAAGTGGTTTGGAACATTTGTTTACAAGATGTTGCAGTGGACACAAGAGAAGAATAGAAAGAGGTTTTTGCGCGTTGAACAAGGTCAATAACTTTTGCTTTGGCTACATCGTAGATTTGTTTGTGGACGGTCAAGTGCGATGCGCGCCACGCGCGCTCTGCCTTTCTGCGCTCTCTTTTTAGTTCACGCATCTCGGCAGCCACAGCGCTGTACCAGGGACTGGTTTTGTTGCCGCGGACGCGTCGCCGGCGAATAGGGCATGAACATCTAGCGTATTTAACAAAGTTTCATTTAGATCAGAGAGGGATGTTTCAGGCTTGATAGATGTCATGAGATCAATGGAAAACTGATCACTGTCAATATCCCTTAGCTGACGAAAGCTTGTGAACTGGTCAGAGCGTTTTGGTTTTGGGACAGAAAGTTTTGACAAAACAGAAAAATGGTCAGAAGTTAGGTCAGAGTTGATATGACTGGACACAATCAATTTATCACTGTCTTTCACAATAACAAGGTCTAACGTATGGCCTTCTGAGTGGGTAGGTTCAGTGACTGTTTGAATAAGACTAAACAAGTTAAGCTGTTCTCTGAATCTTTTAGTGTTAGAGTTTGCACAATCATCAAAATGAATATTAAAATCTCCACAAAGAACAACATTCGAATGACAATTTGAACAATATTCCAAAAAGTCTGGCACTTCATCAAAAAACATGGAATGAGTCAGTTTGTTTCGTTTGCTGGGAGGTGGCCTGTAAACAAGAACAAAAGACAAACGAGGATCGATTTTTGTCAGATTGACTTGGGCGACTTCAAATGACAGATGAGGAAAAGGGAAGTCAGTTGAGGCAGTGCAGTGTTTGGCAAGGCAGTCCTTTAGGATAAAGCCGATGCCTCCACCACGTCGCACAGAGGAGGTGAGAGTCCTGGGAAAGGAGAGCATGGTGTAGCCGGGCGGTGTCAAGTCCTGGCACTTGGCATCGTCACCGGGGCGGAGCCACGTTTCCGTTAGCATCATGATGTCCAAGTCGTGCTCCACGATGAAATCAGAGATGGCTGAGTGTCGCGCTGTTTGGCAGTCGACCGAATGGGCGTTGAAAACCCCCACTGACAGCTGATCAGGGAGGGCAGCAGAAGCCTGCAGGGGGATGGTTATGAGATTGGAGAGGTCGGTGCCGTGACGACGTGGGTGGTAAAAGTCGTCTGATGTAGCAGTCGGCAGACCGGGTCCTCTCTCTGCAGAAACAGGGGCGGCATGGGCGGTGCCACAGACGACGCCGATCATGCGGCACTTCCTTCTCCCCCCACGGCTGGATCGCGTCCTAGGCAGGTGGCAGCCTATTCCAGCCTATTGTGTTGTGGTTTTAACCATTTTGAAGAAAGTTACCATGCAATTAGTACCAAATTTTGCACATGCATTGTTAAGACCATATTCAACAATGTGATGTAGAGAAAAAAGTCATTTTGAAAATAAAAATTTTGGGAGTGGGTCATGAAATATGTGCAAAATGCTGAAAAAGTGAAAATTGTTTCCAGACCATTAAATCACAAAAACTCAACATCAAGCTAAAGCCATGTGTGTGCTAAAGCTGTCTGTCAAATTTCATGGCAATCTGTTGAGTAGTTTCTGAGATATCTTTAAAACTGTGTGCCCATTTGTCCGAAATCGCGTTTTGAGAAAATTGGCTTTAAAGTTTAGATTTTGTCTGCACAACTCCTTACAAGGGCAAAAACCATTATAATGACTTTTTCCTCACAAATTGGTGCATGTTTTTGATGTTTTTGGACTCACCAAGTTACTCATGGCCTCCAGGCAAGTAATACTGCTCTATTTCACCCCCTTGCTCTGCTGCGGTGAGTGCTTTACAACGTCGAGCAAACTGCTTTGCCTCACTGGCCTGTATTTGGCCGCTGACCACTCTTTTTTGGTCCAAATCAGTGAAACACTGTCTGGTCCACAGTCCAGGCTCCATGCCAAGAGTGTTGAAAATGTTCAGCCTGCCTAGCTCTCCATCATTGTATACAATAGTAGCATCAGCCACAGCAAGACACAACCTTTTACGGCCGACGAAGGTAGTTTTGGGACACTGTTCCCAAATCAAGTTATGGAAGCTTTCATTAGTGTTTTGGCTCCCCCCATGTAGGCACCTCTCAAGCAAACTATCCTGGGTAAGAGTTTCGAACACTGGTCGGATGGCTTCACATACATAATCTGGGAATGAGTTTTTGTCTGCATCTCCTCGGCCTGTCTTTGAGGGGCACCAGTCACCGCAGTGGTCATGAAGCTTATTTCTGTGGTTGAAGATGGCCCAGATATCCCGTTTCATTTTGTCTAGATTCCCCACATTCTTCCTTATTGCTGCCCCATAATGTCCCTGGATTCTGAGAATTGCCTTTTTAGTCAGTTTATCCTGTCCCCGTATACCCTTGACTGTCCTACCCCCATGACTGAATCTTTTCCCTTTCAGTTCATTCACTTTGTTGGTGAGCTGTCTTCCCATTCTCTTTTGATCATGGCCACAACATTCCAGTTTATTTACAGTCACATTTTCATAAATGTTCTCTGTTTTCAAAGTGGAGTATGTTTTACTGTCTCCATCCCCTAGAAAGTTTACATACCGCAAACCAAATTTCTCCTCTGACCTTGAAAACACCCTAACTGCACCGGCTGGTTCCATCACAGCAGCTGTACCAGTGTGATTTCTATCACACTCATCCCTGTCTTGATGAAGTGCTCTCCACCTATCCAGTTCCTCACCAGCTTTCTTTTTCTCATGTTTTTTGCAGGTGTCACAATGGTTCGATAGTACTTCACAATCTAGAACCTTAGACTTTTTTCCATTTACACTAAGCACTGTGACAATCCCATTCTTTGATTGAAAACCCCTACGTTGATATGTCCCATCCCCTGATACAGTGACATCCCCACTCCCATAGGCCTGTCTGACTTCATCAGCTGCTACCTGGCTGCTTCTTTCTGCAACTGACTCTGTGGCCCTCTTTACCATGTTGCGGTGGTTAGCCCATGTTTTGTTGTTCAAGGCACAGGGAATGTTCATGTTCCCTAAAAACCTTTTCCCATGTGCCTGCTGTCTACCTATGGCAAACATGGACAAAGCAAACCTTCTGTTTACCTCATATACTTTGTTGACAGTTTTAGAAGTTGAAAAACTTACTGAGGATTTGCAGCCACACTCAAATGTCAACACTGATGCCAGATCAGTTCTTTCTTCTTTCACTGATGAAAGTCGACTAGCTCCCAATGGTTTTTTGCATTCAGGACACAAAAGCTTCTGCACAAAATCAACTAACAATGCACAATCGACAAAACGAAAACCAGACAGCTGCTCATCCTTATCAAACTCTGCCCTGACACCAGACAGTTTCTCACTCGATGCACATGGCTTGCTCATACTAGGACTAGGAGAAGCAGACAAAGAACTATACTACTCAAAACAAGTTAAGGGCCACTGTTACAACGCACTGTAAAATCAAAAGCATGAAAGACATGAACTTGAATCAGAGTGAAAATTTAATTTCATTCAGTGTCAAACCGGAAAAAGCAAAAAACCGAGTTACAAAAGCACACACTCCTCGGAATGTGTATTTGAAGTCAGGAGGTTGAAATGGACAATTCACAAACATGGCCTCTGACATGAAAGTTCATTCAATATCGGGTATGACCACCTCTTGCAGCGAGACAGGCTGTGCAACGGCGACGCATGGACCGAATGAGGTTGCAGAGAGTCGCTTGAGGGATGGCGGCCCATTCCTGCTGCAGGAACTGGACCAGCTCTTGTTGATTGGCTGCAGGAGGATGGTTGCGTCGGACAGCCCGTCCCAACACATCCCAGAGGTGTTCAATGGGTGATAGGTCGGGCGAGTTGGCTGGCCACGGCAACCTGACGACACCCTGCTGTTGGAGAAAGTTGGTGACGACAGCAGCACGATGTGGACGAGCATTATCGTCCTGCAGAACAGCGCCGTTACCAATGGCTTGCAGGGTTGGTAGTGCCACAGGGTTCAGAATTTCATCCCTGTAGCGATGCCCTGTCAGATTGCCAGGGACGTGGTACAGGAGAGTGCGGTGGTTGAAACTGATGCCTCCCGACATCATGACAGACCCACCACCATATCGGTCATGCTCTCTGACAGTGGCATCTGTGAATCGTTCGCCAACACGTCTCCAGACGCGCACCCTGCCGTCATTGAACCTCACGGTGAATCGGGATTCATCTGTGAAGAGGACGTTGGACCATTGCCTCACAGTCCACCTCACATGCTGTGTGCACCAGGCTGTACGGGCCACCCTGTGGCATGGCAGGAGTGTCGTACGAACAGCAGCAGCCCTTGACGCAAGATTTGCCGCACGCAAACGATTCCGAATTGTCTGGTCGCTGACATTCGTGTTGCTTGCTGCTCTGAGTTGGTCTCTCAGCCCGCTGGCGGTGGAAGTCCGATCGCGCAGAGCCTGCGTCACAATGTATCGGTCCTGCCGTCTTGTCGTTGAACTGGGTCTGCCAGTACGGTGCCGTTCTGCCACCTGTCCAGTTGCATGGACACGGTCTCGTAGTCTCTGTATCACGGAGTGGCTCACTCCGACTCTTCTTGCCACTTCCCGTGTAGCAATTCCATCCTGGATCCATGCCAGCGCTCGTCCTCGGTTTGTGTCACTCAATTTTCGTCTTGGTGGCATGGTTATTTGTGCGGCTGGTTAGCCCCTTTAAATACGCACTGGCAGCCTAAGAGGTGGTGAACGCGTTCATCAGTAGTGCGCCGTGCACGTGCAACCCATTTCTCTCGCATGCTGTTCCTGTCCAGTACTAGGGGGTACAGCGAAAACACAACAATTTTCCATGACTTTCGCGTTTCTCGTGTTGCTCAGCATGAACCTGGTGTCAAGCGGATTTTTTCACATGCTTCAATCTGACATATGCACTGCTTCAGCAATACAGCAACACAAGTTAATTTGTACGATTTCATCAACTCGCGTCAATACACCGAGTTGTCGACACCAGGTGAAGATCGGAGGGTGGCCCTTAACTTGTTTTGAGTAGTATACCTTCACCTTCCATTTGTTGCCTAGAGGGCCCACTTTCACTTGGATCATCCCTTCCTATAGTCCAAGCACCCGCTGGAAAAGCTTGTTTTGCGTCATAAAGTTTTTTTCTTTGGTGATTCTAACTGAGTTTTCATTGCTGATTTCAAATCTATTGGGGGCCAGACGCTAAACTTGTGGGCATTATTGTCTGAAAGTGAAAATCCAAGATGGCCACCATAGAATTAGAGTGAAAGATGTTGTGAGGGGTATCATGCATTTAAAGACATAAAAAATCTACAAACTTGGCTGAATAGCATGCAATGTAAGAAAAAGTAATCACACTTGATGAAATACATATCAAATATTGGATAAAATGGCTACTTCAGAGAAATCAAGATGGCCACCATCTATGTAAAGTATTCACCAAGTTTTCAGAAATATGTTAATCCGCAATACACTTGAAACCGTAGTATTAAAATCACTTAAATTGTTTAATAGGGAGAAAACACTGGAACACTCAACAGTGTCTGCTGGTAGTTCTCACAGCAAGAGTGGCTGAAGGGCATCTGAAGACAGTTCATGTATCCTCATAGGGTGGGACAACGACAGTCATTGGATTATTGCAAGCAAGTGTTCCTTTGCATTTGCAAAAGGCTGTACAGGTGACAGACAGTTTGGTGCAGGTACACTGTGCTATGCTGCAGTTTTGCAGCTGCAACTGACCAGATTGAGCACTTCATCAGGAGCTGGCAGTTGATCATCAAGTCCAAGGGCTGGGCTGAGTGTTGACTGGTGTAGCTGCCATCCGTAGTCAACAGGATCCAGCTCAGGAGGAGATGGCTCCCCTGCAGCTTGCCACAGCACAGCCTGAAAGTGTGCTTGTTTGATGTGGGCCTGAAAACTTGCCATCGTTGGAGGAAGGGTACTCAATTTCGGGGGAATGTGTCTCTTTCCAGCAATCCTCTTCCTGAAAAGGTTGGCTCGAACGGTGTTCAGATTGGCCCCTGACTCGTCCCCATAGAGCAGATTAGCGAACTGAAGGCATGACTCAGAGATTTGAAAGGTACAGACATCTTCCCAAGCTTCAGCTCATCAGAGAATACTTCAAGCTTCTTGAGGACTGTCATCTTTCCAATTCCAGCAAAGGAAGAAACTGTGTCACAACCAGTCAGTGCATGAGCTGCCAGCAGATTAGGCATTATGGTTGCATGCTTTCTGATAACGTCGTTGACGCTTATGACATTATGTGTGGATGTGCACGACTCGATGGTCAGTCATACTCTGGGACAGTCCTTTGGTCTTCATGTAGAGATGATGGGCCAAGATGACGAGTACATCGGTGTCATCAGAAACAACCCTGATGTTCCTCTGTCCTAATGACGATTCGTTGATGACATGAAACGCCATCAGCACATCAGCTTCTTCGTGATACAGAGGGGCTTGCTGAAGTCCAGACTCCATGTGTATAGGGTGCGGGTCTGGCCCAGTGATGACAACATCTGTTGCTGGTGGAGGCTGCATGCTGCAAAGCCGATGTACGATCATTTGTATCAGTTGTTCCTTGTTGGCTGTGACTTTCAGCATGATACTTTGCTGTGGCAGAGGGGACTCTTCAGTCAGGTTGTACACACGACTAGTCCCCTTCTGACGGACGGTTCGACAGCATGACTTTGTGCTCAGTTTGTAGTATCTGTCGAAGACCACATGTGACACTGGTGCTGATTGAACTCGTCGCAAAATGCTGGCAACTGCGGCTGTGATGAAAGCCGAGACTTTAGCTGGAGCTGCAGGCCAAGGTACTGTCCACAAAATTGCACAGCCATCCAGGATGACAACAGTGGGAGGTTCTTGGTTGCGAACACCAGACAGAATCTGTATTTTGTTCTTCAGAGCAGCCTTGCTAGTTGTCCTCATGTCACCATTCTCGTCAAAAAGGGCTGTAGGTTGTAGAGCTAGTTCATGGGAAAACAAGGTCTCAACAGAAACGGATTCCCTGGAAGTCGCCATAATGCCAAGAACGCGTGCATATATGAATTCAGTGTCAATAGCTGTGTCCACTTTAGCATGTTTTGTAGTCACTTTCATGACTGCAGCCATGTTCTTCCTTTCTTTGTGAGCTTGAGGTGGAAACTGGCAGGCCATCCACCCTCAAACGCCCATTGTTCTACAGCACCAACCTCTACTGCCTCATAGACATTGACAGTTGGGTCATCAATGACGCGGCCAGAAAACACGTTGATGAGGCCTGTGTCAGGATGTTTGCTGGTGTCCAGGATGTCAATGCAGGTAGACAGTGTCTCTCGAATCTTTGCTCTGTCAGCAGCATTCTCCTTGATGCGTGTGTGGCGCTCTTCTTTGTGTGTGTTGACAACTGTCTGAACATCCCCTTCTTTGATTTCCTGGAGGTTGTTCAATAGCTGGGTCAGCGTGCTTTGTGAAAAGGCCCATATGGCAAGGGTGGATTCATTCAGGGTGGAGCCTATGATCCCTGAAGGCCCATGGCCATAGCGCATGTAGGTTGTCTCAATGAAGAGATCTGACCGAACTCCATTCCACAGGCCGTCTTGATGATGCATGACATGTTCCCCTGCCATGAATCTCTTCAGGATATCTGGATGCAGGCGCTGCATGGATCGGAGGTAGTACAGACCGTAGCGAGCATAGTTGACGTGTCCAGAGGCAAAGAAGTAGGGGAGCATCTTTTCCACAGCAAACAAGTGAAGAGTCCAGTCAGCTTCTCTCTCAGCCCGAACAAAGGCCATCACAATGAACACTGGATCAATGAGGCACTCGACCCAAAGTCTTGCTGTTTTACTCTGGGTGCTTTTGGTGACGAGACGTTGCGTGAGTTCAGCCATGGTGTGTACGTCAGTGTTGGAGAGAATGGGTCGTAGTAACTCCTCAACAAGAAGTCTCAATGCTCTAACATTTTGTGGGTATTTTTTCCCTGTCAACATTTTTGGCACCCCCACAAATGCTGAGCCAAGTATTTCTTCAATGCCGCTTCCTCCCATCAGGTACCTCACAGCACCAACAAAACTCATCAGCATGTGCATACCACCAAGTCTTGGGATGAACTTCTGAAACTATTCTTTGTCAACCCATGTGATGTGGACAAGTTCTTTGTACAGCTGCTGGTCACTGGTGAATATTGTCCATTCCTGGCCTGTAAGCTGTGTCAGACGCTGGGCTTCAACCATGGCTGTCTTCATGGTGTCTGGCTCAGATGGGATCATGTCCAGGAATGGGCTGTACACCACATCTGTCTTGGGTTGGGTTGTTGTCCTGCATTGCGGGCACGTTATGTGTTATAACCTCCATATTCGGGTCCCGCATCTTCGCCGAGTACTTGTTTGAAGAATGACAGATCTTCTGTTGCAGTTCTGTTCAGAGAAACCTGTCGTGTGGCGAGAAAGACCAGAGATGGGACATGTCGCAGGCAGTGTTCTTCTGGCATAAGCGGTTTCTTGTTTTCCGTGTACCGTTGAACTGCAACATCACCAAGCGTCAGATGATCGGACTTGGTTTCTGTTTTGCTGAGACGCCTGATGGTGGGAATATCCTGTATTTCACACACCTGCTCTGACTTCTGCTTGTTGGCTTGTGTCAGTATCATTGCCAGGCTCTGTGTTGATTTCTGGCCATTTGGAGATGATATCTGCGTATCAAAGTTGTCAGCTACAACTTGAACAAGTCCATGTTTACTGTCAAAGTGGGCCAGTCCTCGAGGAACAGATGCCATAGCAGCAGCAGCTGAGCACCGAAAGCGCCTCAGTTCATCATATGAGGTGGTGACTCCATACGTGTGAAGCTCGTCTATGAATTTCCTCTGTCGACTCAACAGAACACTAAGTCCCAGTTGCAAGTTTGTGAAATAGCTGCTGACTGCACTCGTAACAATGTGGCCGATCATTGTTGCTGGCAGTGTAGAATCCAGTTTTGGGTCTATGACTGCAAGGAGCGCTAGCAAAGTTGGGCTGCACTCATTCATGACATATCCCCTAGGCAGATGAGTTGGGTACGTATGGCGATTTGGCTTGGGACATTCTGCTTTGATCACACTAGCCAGGCATGATACGGCTCGTCCGTTGCAGTCATCTTCATCATCCACAATCCGCAGCTGGGCTGAAGCCGTGCTCCTGAAGACGAGGATGGAGGCCACACCTGGTGAGGACAGGATCAGCAAGTCTGGATGCAGCTTCTCAGATACATGGTTCAGGAGTGTACGTCGCGATTTGTCTTCCCCTCCAAGTTCACTATAGCGCTCATGGACTTCCACACTATTCCACATGCGTGATTTGTTTGATCGCATCTCATCAACCAGCATACTGAGGGCATTGTCCTGCGTGGTAGCTGAGCTAGTTGACTGCGATGGATTGTTTGGTAGAACCGTGAGTAGCAGTCTCTGTGATACCTAGCATCTGCTGCATGCAAATCACTGACTGCTGTGACACGCGGAAGCTGACATCTGTTCCCCAGTTGTCCCCACGTTCCTTGGCACGTTTTTGTATTTCTTCTTTGGTGGTTTTCCACCCTTTCTCGTCTCCAATTCGGCATAAGTAGGCTTTTTTCCAACGATCTGGGTGTTGTTAAGGGGGCTTCAGTGAGCATGTTTCTCCACAGAAAAAACAATGTTCACGAAAATTAAAAGAACTAGTACTGCCCCTAAGACGTTTCGGTTCTTCTTCAGAGAGTTTGTCAGTCTTTCTCTTTTTTAACAGACGCTGAATATGGTCTTTGGAACAATATGTGCTCATACAGTTCTTGTGACACAGTATGAACTCTGCATCTTCTGGAAGTCTTTGACTGAGTCCATCATCTCGCTGCCGGCTTGCTTCCTGAAAACTATTAATCCGTGTAGATTTGATCAGAGGTGGGTTCTTTCTTTGACAGAAAAAACACTCCATGTCTGAAAATAAGAAAGAGAGAGAGAGATCGCGTCAGTGTGTGTACTAAGAGTCAGTGAGTGAGACAGTGTGTGTGTTGTGTGAACCAGAATGATCGCATCACGTCCTCACAAGCGTGAAGATCTACTCACAAGCATTATAATAATAATAATAATTACAATATTTATATAGCGCAAAATCTTGATAAAATCAAATCTAAGCGCTGAAACAGACACACACGCAAGCACGTACGCACGCACGCACGCACACACACACACACACACACACACACACACACACACACACACACACACACACACGCATGGCTATAAATGGGGAGAAAGAATAAAAGCAAGAATAAAAGCAATGGAAAATTATAGAGAGCATATCTTTGTACTCTTTCTCTCTCTCTCTCTGTATTCTTTCTCTCTCTCATTCTCTCTTTCTCTGCATTATCTCTCTATCTTTCTCTCCTCTCTCTCTCTCTCTCCCTACGCATGCGCACGAGTGTGCACACACATACACACACAGAGGAAGCTGAATCACTTAGCCTGCTAGGCGTTTGATCCTTCATCCACACTGTCATCCTCTCTGTTCCACTTACACACACACACATACACACACACACAAACACACACATACATACACAAACACACACACATACATACACATACACCCACTCACACACACACAAACACTATCACACACACACAAACACACACATACACACAAACACACACACATACACACACAAACACACACACAAACACACACACACATACACACACAAACACACACACACATACGCACAACACACACACACCACCACCACCACACACAGTGTCATAGCATGGTGGCCTCACCACCCTGGGTTCACAGCTGTGGCAATGTCAGCATGCCACAGAATGCGGTGACGATGCAACATGCACAACACTTTGAACAACCTTTCATGCTGTATGCCTCTAGCCACACCTTGTGACCAGCGTCCAGTCTTACCACGGCGTGAACAGCGCAGGATGTCTGCCCCTAGCCACACCTTGTGTCCAGCGTCCAGTCTTACCACGGCGTGAGCAGCGCAGGATGTCTGCCCCCAGCATCCTGTTTCCCTTCCACCATTATGTTAAATGCTGCACAGCGTTAAGGTGTAGTGGCTGATTTCTTTAATATCAAAATATGCATTGCATCCCCCCTCCCACCTCATAAATATCTCCTCCTCTCTTTCTACTCTCTCTTTCTATCCCCCCCTCCCCCCAAATGAATCATGTAGAATTCTCAAAACACTGAGCGTAGCTTTATAAAACAGCTCAAGAAACATGCTGCATGTGTTCGTGGATCACTGGCATCGCAGATTGGTCTCTATTAACATTCCAAAAGTACCAGTAAACTACACTTACTTCAGTACTTATGGGTCCGGTGTTGAAGAGAGAAACACTTGTCTTTCATTTTCAGGCCATTAACACATCGTGCGACCTTTCCGTGATGGTGTATTTGACGCTCAACTCTTTGTTTTGAGTACACATAGCAGGTGTGTTGCGACGACGCATCGTCTGCTAGCACGCGCATTCCTTAACAAGCGTAGCCCATATCAGTTAGGGGGGGAGCAGGCCGCGCTGTGCATCTTTCGGCGCAGCCTGTAACATCACTGCAAGAGGCACTGTTAGCGTCAGCACCCCTGCGCGAATCTAGGTCGACTCATCCACGAGTCGCTCAGTCATCACTCTTGCATGAGAGGGGTTTGTGTATTTCAACCAGCAGAAAAAATTATGCCCATAAGATACAAGTTGGCCCCCGAATGATATGAAGTCTAAAGACCCTGAGGAAGCAGAATCACCAAAGAAAAAAACTTTATGATGGAAAACAACGTTCTAGTACTTGTACATAGACTCGGCTCTCGGACTACTACATCTTTTTGAGCCAGCTTTTCTGTGTGGAGGCACACGCTTTTTGGAATAGTATGAAGCCTTTCTTTTGCCCATTTCATCCAGCAACTGATGATTACTTGCAATAAACAGTTGTGGAAAACAACCTTGATCTGTGGTGTTCTTTCCGGCAAACTTTGGGGCTCGGCAGGAGAAACGACATTCATTTCCGTGTTTGAATTTTGTTTCTAAGTGTTGTAGAATCTGAGATATTGCAATTTGAAGCTTATGAATATTTAATTAGGTAAACACTTGTTTCGTTTTTGATGCACCCACCTCAGAAATAAATAAATTAAAAATACTTATAATACTCACCTGGCTTTCTTGTTGACATAGCAAAACTCGTAGAGTAAGTTGACCACTTGCGGCCACGAGTGAACATTTGCCCCAGGTAATATTGCTTCTGCAGTAAGCAGATTCCCAACTTGATTTTCGGGGAGAAAAAGGCCGCAGGAAGGGCCGTGGCCTGGCCGGGATTTTAAAGACTTCAATTATAGAGTGCAGTGGGCGTTGTCTGCACAACTTCGGCGTACCACTTTGCGGCCGGCTGCCCTAGGTGCGGCCGATGACGAGCCATAGATGCGGCCAGGTGACCTAGGTGCGGCCAAAGCCATGCCCGTTATGCGGCCAGGCCCTAAATAAGCTTCAAACACTTGAAAACATGACAAACAATGAAGGAAATCAATGACAAACGCATAAGGCGCAATGTGAAAAATGGTATATTCAACTTTAAGAAATCCAAAGATAGTATGGACACAGGACCAGGACAGAAATCAAACACAAAGAATAAAGAGGAAAAGAGATAGTTTGGTTTGCACCGATTGATTTTGGAGGAAGGCACGTGCACTTTGGGTCATAATAATAGTAAATATTTTCTTTGTGTGTGCTCAGTCCATGGTACCACGTGTGTTCACATGTGCGAACATGCATGTGAGTGTGTGTGGTGTGTGTGTGTGTGTGTGTGTGAAACGTCACAAGTCTCTGGTCTCAATCTCTATGTGTCCATAGAGAATATTTGCCACAGGGTACGATCTCCACTGCCACGCTGACCATCTGAATTCCCACTCTCATGCACAGTGTCTGTCTGGCTTTCCTTCCGCTTCAGTCAATGCTGGTTTCCAGTTCCGCGAATACTGCAGTCTGAATCCTCCATCTCTTCTTCACTCATCTCAAGCATGGCATCTTCTATTTCTACTCCAACCACTGGTCTTTTGTTTTCATCTCCGTCACTCTCACGCATGTCTTCTCTTTCTGTTTCTTCTGCTTCAACCACTTGTCTTTTGTTTCCTATCCCTTCATTAGCACTGTTTCTGTTTCTCTCCGTTTGTGGTCCGACTCTAGAGAATTCATCAAGTTCAAGTGTTTCATTTCCTTCCACAACCCCCACTTCTGCGAACATGTATTTTTCTTCTTCTGCTATGAAATCTTCCAACTGCAGATCATCATCATCAAACAGTATCATTTCACTTTCACTGAAATCTACACTTGTATCAGAGCTTGAATCTCTCACCCTCTTCTTTGATTTTCTTCCTTTGCTTTTGGACTTCTTTTCTTTTGCTTCTAACATTTGCTTCTTCTTTTTCTCCATCTCCTGCTTCTTGGCTAGTTTCCTCTCTTCTTGCATCTTCTTTCTATTTTCTTTCTCCACTTGTATCTGCTTCTTTCGCTCCTCTCGCTCTTTTTTTCTTGCCACTATCGTCTTTCTTTTCTCCTCTTCCATTTTGGCTCTCTCTGCTTTTCTCATTTCCATCTCTGCTTTCCTTTTGATCTTTCTCTCCTCCTCTTCCTTCTGCATTCTCTCCTTGTTGATTAGACAGTCAATAAATTTTTGCCCACTGATGAGCGATGGAAGCTTTTCCAGTGATGATTTCTTTCGCTTGCCGCCACCCCCTCGTTGCAAAGTAGGAAGAATGAGGGGATCTTTTGGTCTCAGACTGACTTGGCTGCCTTCGGGTTCCTGTGGCTGTGGTGGTAGGATCACATCATGGTAATGTTTCCACAGTGTGTACATCGGGTCTTCCACATCAAACCCCTCTTCCAGCCTTGTGTAGTAAAGATGCACATTGGCTTCACCAATCTTCCCACACAGTATTGCAAATTTCCTGAGGCTCGATGCGGGATCAAGGGATGAGGAAGACTGAGTCGATGTACTTGTACCTGCAACTGGGAGTGAGGGTGCAGCAGTTGTGGTGCATGTTGAAAGTGCTGACTTGGAAGTGGAAGGCTGGCTTTGGACGTGCTCAAGGCACTGTTCAACGCAGGCGGTAGCTGACGAGTTTGGCATCACAGGGGTTTCTTGTTCAGATTGAGGAACGGTTTGGTTGGACCTGGGACATCCATCACCATTTGCGTTGGGAGTGACGACATCAGTGTCTAGGCATGTGGGCGTTGATGTGCTTTGAGACGTCATGTCTTGTGGAACTGTTTGTTGTACTGGGAGTGGGAGGACCTTCTCCCAATCAATGTTTGATGGGTCCAAGGGGAATAGGCCACTGTGTCTGAACGCTTTTGCAGCAAGATCCCTACTTACAGTGTTGTTGTACGCCTCTTTGAATACAAGGGCAAATGTGCGCTTGGTGACTAGATCTATTTCTGTCTCATTGTGCTTCTTCACAGCCTTGCGCCATTCCCCTTTCATAGTCTTGAAGACTCCGACGTCTAAAGGCTGCATGATGTGCGATGCGTGTGGAGGGAGTGCGTAGAGCACGATCTGATGTTCCTGACAGAGGGTAGCTGCTTGCAAAGATTGATGGCTGATGTGTCCATCAACCAGAAGGACAAGGGGCTTTTTCACGTGCTCAGTGTGGGGGATGAACACAGAACGTAGCCACTCACAAAAGATTTCTCCATTTGTCCAGCCATTCTTTGATTTGGTCACGAATGACTCCAGGAAGACCTCCTGTGGTTTGAACCCCCGGAATTGCGTTCCTGGGTATATAAGCATTGGCCAGGTGAAGAGACCACTGGCGTTGCAACATGCGAGCACAGTTATCATAGTCTTCTGTTCGCTGCCAAGCTGGTATACGAACTTGGCGCCGGTGTACGCAAGTATCTTGTTTGTTGTGGCATCAAGGCTGAAGCCTGACTCGTCACAATTGTATAAACGTTCCGGTTCAAGCAGTATGGTCGGGTCAATCTTCTTCACACATTCAGAAAAGTTATCAAACCACTTGAGAATGGAGCCCTTTGTAACGAGAGCTCGTTGTTTGCCAAGCTTCTGGGGTTTCCGGATCGCCAGCACGGGATGACGCTTTTTAAATAAACGAAACCATTTCTCAGAAGGAAGATTGGCTTTCCATTTCGTCTGACGACCTCGAAAGTTTAGCATGTCCTGAACGATCACAAACAGTTCAGATTTTGTCCTGCCGAATGCCCGCTCACTTGATTCTTTCAAAAATGTTACAATCTCTTCTTCTTCTTTGGGAGTCAGATATGTTTGCGGGGCCTTTCCATCTAACTTTCGGCGACCTGACAGGTTGTCAGAAAATGTCCCCCACGGGATGCCAAACGTTTCAGCAGCTTTGCGTTTACCCATCCCTTCACCGACTGCTTGCAGCGCATTGTCAAGAGCTTCTTTTGTCCACTTCGGTTTCCCACTCATTTTGAGATCTGGAAAAACATTATTTTTGATAGAGTCAAGTCAAGTCAAGTCAAGTGTACTTTATTATCTCAAAAACATGAGAAATTTAAACAGGTGCACATTTATATATATCAAAACAAACAAACAAACAAAAATCCAAACCATTAAAAAGTAAGCTAAAAGCACACACACACCACACACACACAGAAAGAAAGACAGACAGACAGACAGAGACAGGGAGAGAGAGAAACAGACAGACAGACAGAAAGAGAGAGAGTGAGAGACAGACAGGCAGTACTGCCAGCACTGCCTATTCAGGCACAGAGAGAGAGAAAGATACAGACAGAGGTAGGGAATGGGGGGAGAGAGAGAGAGAGAAAGATAGACACAATGGGAGAGAGAGACGTAGAGATACGTTATCTAGATTATCTAAATCTAGATTTATAGTGGACAAAAAGCTTTGCAAAGAGCCTAGATCCTACCTAGATTCTATCTCAAGACTTTAGCCTTCGTTTGACCAGGGTTATTTATCATTTTACACACTGGCCACAGCCAGGACCTTTGCTGAAAAGCTTGTCCTCAGTGCGGCCGATTCGACCACATGTGGGCCCACATGAAAATCTACCCTGCCCTGGCTGCGGCCATCGTCGTTTCTCTGATAGTTTATGTTTGAGTGATATTTATACAATGTCAGGCTCAAAAACATGCATTTCAAAACACAGATACCACATTTGGTTGACAAAATAGTAATATTTAGGTTGTCATAAGACTTAATGAAAAACTCACCTGAAATTTCACGAAGGGATCTTTTCTCGGATGAAAATTTCAAAGCGTGCAGCACACGTGTAGAAACAGCGGGAAAACCCGGAAACGGAACTGAAAGTATTGGCAGACCCAAGGAAAGCTACTGTTCAATGCCTTACAGCAAATGGGATAAGAGTTATGAGAACTGGCCGCACCTCAGCAGTGGCCGCGAGGGGGTCAAGGTACTCTAAGGGTTTTTGAAATCTAAACCAGCCAAGCATCCAAATCATGTAAAAAACGGATTTTTCGTGTTTTTGGCATGGTAGAAGCTACCCGTAAATAGGGTTTGAATTTTGTGAAAAGTTGTGTTTACTGAAAAACAGTTTCATCAGCGTTTCCCTGTTAACATCACAAGTAAACATGCTATTAGTATGAAATTTCACGTGAACATTGTAAGGTCAATTGGAAACAATGTGTTGGCTGGAAAAAGTCATTTTTAAAAAATCAATGCTGTTTTGGTCTTCTAAATTATGTAAAAAATGTAGAAAAAATTAAAATTGATTGATAACACCTAAATTACCAAAAGCTTCCAACATAATGTAGCTAAATGTGTACTAAATGCACACTGAAAATTTCAGCTCAATCTGATGAATAGTTCTTTAGATATTTGGGAAACGGTGAGCATGAATGGCAAAAATCACATTTTTGAGAAAACGGGCTTTAAAGTTTTCATTTTGACTGCATACTGATTAAGTATATAATAAAACACTTTATATGACTTTTTCCCATTGTGTGATGCATGCTTGAGTAGTTTCTGACTCACAGTGCTAGTCATGGGCCCCAGCCTGTTAACCCTTATACCCCCACGTCACCCAACGTGAGCCATACTATGAAATCCCATGTCAAGGGAAATAACTTGCAATTTTCGATAGTTACTAACTAAAGAAATCATTTTTTTTGGCATTGTGCATACAATGAAGTACTCACACAAAGTTTTTTTTCAGGTTCATTCTGTTTTTTACTCAAAAAAATTTGTCAGATTTGATGGTGAACGTTACAAAAATTTACAGGTGTGATAGTTCAAAATCAAAGATGCAGTCCAGAAATGCTTCTAATGGCTTGCAAATGACCCAGAGGACCCAGAACAAAGTCTACTGCAGAAGCTGAGCATGAAACTGTGCAAAGCAATGCCCTTTGCACAGATGAGCCTTGCAGGTAACGCAGCCCATGACCGTCTCCTTGCTGTGGCCGCTTGGCTGCCGACACCCAATCTTCAGGCACTGGACACAGCTCTTCTTCCGTCCTGGTAGTCGAACCAGCGGATGTTCAGCTGGATCAGTGACAGCACGCCCTTGCACACTAGGCTGCATGGCCACTTGCCGTTTGGTGACGACACTGCCATGCACCAGCCCTTCGAAGACGGCAATACGGAAATAGAGCGGGTCCTGGAGCCGCTTGGACTTGGGTCTGGGGGAGTTGGTTTTGCAGAAAATGATGAAGCTGTTGATTAGGCTGCTCTGGACAAAAAACCAGAAGTATCTCCACCACTTTCTGCAAGATCGACCCACAGGGTAGTAGGCCCGATGCTGGTCATGGAGATCGCCCCACCCATATTCTGGTTGTAGGTGATGACTGGCAGTGGGACCGGCACATCTTCACGTCTGCCTGCAATCAAAAGGGTCTGATTTTGAGTCCTTTTGTTTTGGATTATGAAAACATTTACATAAAGTTCTTAATATTTCAAAACCAAAAAAACTTTGGAAATAAAAAAGAATTACAAAAGAAAAGGAAAGAAACAAGTTTACCTGTAATGCCATCAATGGGATGCAGGCACACTTGTCTACAGATGTATTTTCCATTCAGATAAACACTGCAATGAAAATAATGATAAGAAAAGACAGAAATATTTACTCACCTCTGCCAGTTTGACGAGGAGCTTTTCCCAGCACTGGATCCACATTGGTGGACAGGATAGCGATGGTGCGCTTATCCTGCCAGAGGGTAGCCACTGTCGACCCCTGCTGCCGGAACTTGACCTCCCCTCTCTTCATCTTCTGGCCGTTCTTCCCCTTCCCCGACTTGCTGACCTTCAAGTCGTCTGGCCCGCCTTTCCTGTTCATGCGGATGGTGCCACATGAATGCGTCTTCTGGGTCAGAAGCTCGTCAGCCAGGGCAACAGACGTGAAAAAGTTGTCATGGAAGAAGTGGTGCCCCTTCCCCAGGTAGTTCTTGCCCACAGTCATCACCACATGATGTCCAAGACCACCTGCAATAAAATGTATACTAATTCAAATATGTCAGTGTGTGGTTTAATTGGAAGAGATAAAGGGAGAAAAAAGTGTGTCAGTATGTGAATATTTGGTTGTAGAGAAAAGAGAGAATCTGTCTAGTGTGTCAACAGTGTACACGTACATATGCAGTAATTGTATACATGTGCAAAAAATATAGTACAGGTTTTATCTGGGTAATCATACTTTAGCAATTGTCAGGCATGTACCAAGAAGGGAGTTGGTATATGAAAATACAGGGGAAAAAATTATCCAGTCCATCCCATTTGAAAAAAAAAAGGTATGTCTCTCTAGTATACCCACGCTCTACTCATCCTCCCCCATTCCCATTTCACAAAAATGGAAGAAAAAATTACCAGCTTTTCTGTCATAAAGTGCTATTCAGATAGAAAACAATACAACAAAACCCAAAACAAAATTTTTAAAAAAGCACTAACCCTTCAGTGGTCGCTGCGCTTTCCCAGTGTAGACGTCAAAGTCCAACAGGTAGCCAGAGGTTGGGTCTGCACAGCACCATATCTTGATTCCCCATGGTGTGGACTTGGACTTGACAAACTGTTTGAAGTGAAGCCGCCCATTGAACTTCACCATGGCCTCATCAATGCTCAGAGCTGGCCCAGGCTTGTAAAGCTCTCCACACTTAGCCTTGAAGGCATCAAGAACTGGGCGGACTTTGAAGACAGGGTCATACTGGGGGTGGCCTCTGGGGTGGGACTTGGACCTGTCATTCACATGGAAGTACTGGCCAATTTTCTCAAATCTGTTTCTTGACATTAGTCTTGAAATGCAGGGCACATTCAGTTTGTCATCACTTCACCAGTAGTTTTCCTGGCGTGGCAGTATGTGTATCCCCATCATGATGTTGATGGCAAGATACAGTTTGATGTCATTCACTGTCACCGGTTGCCATTTTGAATCGGCCTTCTCCTGTTGTAACTGAGAAGCGTACAAATTGGTCTGATCTGCAAACTCCTGTAGCATTTCCTCCGTAAAAAAAAGAGTAAAATAGTCCAGGGGGCTTGCACCAACTGGCAGATCATGCAAAACTCCAACATTTTCAGAGAATTCCTTCACTGAAACCGAGTGTAAAACATCCTGCCACTTTTGGTTTTGGAGGTCAGGCAATCGATCAACACCCGACCCATCTTCACCATCACTCTCACTTTTACTATCGGCGAAATTGGCAGCAGCTTCGAAGTCGATATCCAGGTCACTTTCTGCATCAACTGGATCAGCTCTTACAAGATCCTCTGCCGTGAATCCTTCGAATTCTTCTCCATCATCGCTCGAGTCGTCATTCAGCAGACACCATAACTCCTCATCGGTCATAAGACTCATTTTGCAAACTTAGAAAATTCGTAGCACCGTGAAAACTTTATCGATTTTGACACTGTAAAGCGCAGATGACAGAACAGGAAGTCGCCAAAACGAGGCTCTCTCTCTCGCAGGATTCTCGTTTATGTAAACAATGGTGGCCGCGTCCATAGTGACCACGTGTACAGCAGGCTCTGACGGGCGTTCCGTGGTAACGCGATAACGATTTTTGGTGGGCGCTGGCGGGCGCTCCGCGGTAATATGGGTTAATTCTCCTCAGTTTTCTCACCCCCCTGGTCCGCGGCAATCAGCACTTTCTGTCGTCGAGCAAACTTCACCACAGCACTAGCCTGTATTTGTCCTGCTGCTACTCTTTTTCTGTCCAGCTGAACAAAGCATTGTCTTGTCCATACACCAGGCTCCATTCCAAGAGAGTGAAAAATGTCCAGCCTGCCTAACTCTCCATCATTATATACAATGGTAGCATCTGCGACTGCCAGGCTCAGTCTCTTGCGGCCTACAAATGTTGTTTTGGGACATCTCTCCCAGATCAGATTGTGGAAGCTTTCATTTGTGTTTTGGCTCCCCCATGAAGACACCTTTCCAGCAGACTGTCCTGGGTGAGTGTTTCAAACACTGGTCGGATGGCTTCGCAGACAAAGTCCGGCAATGCATGCTTGTCGGGGTCACCCCGGCCACTCTTTGATGGACACCAGTCTCCACAATTTTCATGCTGTTTTTTCCTATGATTAAAAATGGCCCTAATATCCTGTTTCATTTTGTCTAAATTGCCTATATTTTTTCTAATAGCTGCACCATAGTGCCCTTGAATTTTCAGAATGGCTTTCTTGCTGAGTTTGTTCTGGCCTCCAATGCCCTTGACTATCTTACTGCCATGTCTGAATGTTTGCTTTTTCAGTTCAGTGACTTTGTTTGAAAGTTGTCTACCCATCCTTTTTTGTACATGGCCACAGCATTCTAATTTCCCTATTGTCTTATTTTTATATATGGGTTCATTCTTCAATGTTGTATAGGTCTTACTGTCTCCATACCCTAAAAAGTTGACATATCGAAGGCCATACTTCTTCTCTGACTGTGAAAACACACCGACTGCTCCGGCTCGCTCCATTGCAGCAGCTGTGCCAGTGTGATTTTTGTCACAGGCTCCCTTTTTCTGATGAACTGTCTTCCATCTTTCTAACTCTGGGCCAGATTTTTTATTTTCATTTTTTTACAGGCATCACAGTGATTTGAAAGCACATCACAGTCTAGAACCCTAGATATTTTCCCATTTACTGGTAGTACAGTGACAACTCCATTTTTTGACTGAAATCCCCTCCTCTGGTAAGTACCATCCCCTGACAGTAATATTATTACTCCCATATGCCTGTCTTGCTTCCTCAGCTGCCCTAGCTTTGCTGCCATCTGCAACTCCCTCTGTCGCCTTCTTTATCAAATTTCTATGATTAGCCCAGGTCTTGTTGTTCAAAGAAGTGGGGATATGCATGTTGCGTAGGAATCTTTTCCCCTGTGCTTGATGTCTTCCTATTGCAAACATAGACAAGGGAAATCTTCTGTTTACTTCAAACACTCTACTGATCATTTTTGAAGTTGTGAAATTTACTGTGTTTTTGCATCCACACTTGAATGTAAACACAGAAGCAAGATCAGTTCTTTGTTCTTTCACAGAAGACAGGCGACTTGAACCGAGTTGTTTCTTGCAATCAGGACACAAAAGCCCCTCCACAAATCGAACTAACAGCTCACTCTCAACAAATCTGTATCCTGAAAGTTCATCATCCTGTCAAATTCTACATCAAGAAAGTGAGAAAGTTTTTTCTCCCGACGCACATGGCTCACTTGTACTAGTTGTAGGAGACGACGGACCTGCAACACGTTGTTTTGATGTGTCATCTCCACTATCACTCAAACTATCAGCCCTTGCACCACTCTGCTCCAATTTTCTCCTTTTCTGTGGAGGCACACCTTTTTTTAGACTTGTAAGAAGTCTTTCTTTTACCCATTTCTGTCCAAAACAAAGTTTAGACACTATTGTGTGTAGAAAACTACAATGCATTCATCTTTGGCGATCGGCTTCGCTTAGCGGGGCTTTGCAAATAGAGTCAGTAGCCATTACTAATGCAGCCTCTGATTGGTCGAGTACTAGGTCACTGCTCTTCGCCCCTTTTACCGGCAGCCAATGAGAATCTTTCTTCTAGACTGTTTTGGGTCAGATCGTTGGGGGTTAGAGAGGATTCTGCTGTTCATTTTCGTGTTTAAATTTTGTTTCTATGTTTAGTAGAAGCTGAGATATGAATTTTTTAAGTTTATGCATATTCAATTAGGTAAATTTCTGTTTTATTTTAATTAACACACATCCCTCAGAAAAAATATTGTTTAAAAATGTTTACCAAATTTAACAACAGAAGACATCAATACTACAAGACTAGTAAGGGGTTTCAGAATCTAAATCACGTAAAATCCCAAATCATGACTTTAAGTGATTTTTTGCATTTTGTCACATTGTAGAACCTTGCCGTAATAATGGCAATCCATTGCCATCATGTCTTTGACAGTAAGCTATTTGTCTTTCAGTCACTGGGCATGAGCACGAACTTTGTAATCCAAAGGTAAAGTCAGTAGGCCTACTGGGGTAAAAGTAGTAAGAGGTTTGCCAGAGAAGGAAGGGTTAGGTGGGCAGGATTGACAGGGTGTCTTGTCAAGCTTGTCATGAAGAGTTTGTATTTTGGTGGTGAAGTACTTGGAGAATACAGATGGGAGTTCTTCATTCGCGTGTTTTGTTGGGAGGGGTAAGTCTTTTAGTGTGCCAAGGAGATGATTCATGATTGTAAAGAGTTCTTTTGAAGAAGAGGCATTCAGGATTTTAGTTTGGAAAAAGCTTGTTTTTGCAGATGCAATGAGGGTGGATACTTTTGTTTTAGACGCTTGGACAAGTTGCCCATGAACAGTGAGTTTGGATTTGCGCACGTTTTGCACAGGCAATCTCATGAGTGAGCCAGGGGATGGGGGGGGGGGGGTGGTCATGAGTGTCCAGAAGATGGTGGAGAGTAGTATTAAATTCATTGGCAAGGTTATGTGACTTTTCAGAAAGGACATGGGAAGCATCAGATGAAAAAGTGGAGAGGTCGATAGATTTGAGATTGCGTCGAGTTACTGTGCACTTGGTACGGGAAGGAGAAATGTCAAGAGAACAGAAAATTGCAGAGTGGTGAGATGGAAGGGCTGAATTAGAAGGGTAGAAAGAACTAAGCAGTTGTCAGTAGCTGAATTGCGGTGATCACGAGAAATGATCCAGTCAAGAGTGTGACCTTTTTGATTGGGTTGGTTCAGAAATGTGTTGAGTCATATTGTGATTGGACAGCAAGTTGCAGATATGTCTCGTGTCATAATGGTCCGTGTTGTCATAGTGGACATTGATGTCACCTAGAATGATGAGATTTCCAGGTAAGAGGCAGTAGTGGTCAAGTAGTTGGTCAAAGTCGGAGAGAAACGAGGATGTGGTGAGCTTGTTGGCAGAGCTAGGTGGAGGTCAATAGACACAGAAGATGATGGGGGGAGGGTGAATCGGAAGGATACTTCAACGTGCTCTAAAGAAGGATGGGTGAAAGGCAGAGACCGCGAGAAAGATAGGCGAGAATGGAGTGAGTCGTTGTAGAGGATGGCGATACCGCCCACCTCGGGATGGGCGATGGAAAGAAGCAAGCCTGTAACCAATCGGAGTGAGACTTGCATCTATGGGTTCATGACCAAGGGGGTTAACCCTTTCCCATTTGCAGATTCTGCTCAGAAACTCTTCCTAGTATTCGGAGATTTTCCTATGTTTTTGAAGAAAATGTAGTTCTGCAATTTGACAGAGCACCACACGATTACTATTTATCATAGAGCATTCACATTTGGCAAACTTATTCATGAGATGTCATAGTTTGTTATGTACCCCAGTATGTGTGTCCTGCCTGCTTGTGTCATGCTGCTGTCCCCTGTATTGTCACCAAATCAAGGTAAAATCATGATGACATCATGCTGTTAGTCCACAACTAGCCTATAACATACACAGTGGACATATGTGAGTCACAAACAGCACATATGGTCCTACCTGAACGTGTCCGCCATCGTATCCGCTGTCATAATACTCCAATCGAATATGTACACATGTCACAAAATGAATGTCACCAACCACTCAATCATTATGTATCTGGCGGTAGTTATAGCACACAATGTACAGTATTTACAAATATATTCACATATTTACACATCCACACTATGTACAAGAATGTCGGGTGTCTATTCAACATCAGCCACCAAGGTGGCTGTCACAGTAAACTGTCACAGCTGAGTGTCACAGCAGCTGTCACCTGTCACCAAACATGTCATCAAATTAGGATGTTATTTTCCTGACTGGGCTGGCCCACCAGATTTTGTTGGTGGTAGTCCCTGAAGCAGTCCCTTTTGTGATGGCACAGGGAAATTTGACAGAAACTGCACATATATGATGTTTCCACCTGTCCACCTTTAGCTGTGCGTCGCCCATTGATGACACATTGACGACAGACTCTCTTGCAGCCATCTCTCTTCACTAGCTTGTGCTGGTCGATTGTCTGGAAGGCAATGGGGGGCTGTGAAGATGGCTTCCTTTTTGCTGCAACCTTTTTTCTGCAAGTGAAGCCTCCTCTAAGCTGGTCGACATGGTCAGAGCGAAAGGCAAAGTGGTCGTACCTCTTCTTGACAGGTGTGACATGTGCTGATTTCTCCCAGGTGAGAAACGCATTGATGATGCAAAGATTGATCATTGAGTTGAAGATATATCTCCACCACTTTGCATGGCCCACAGGATAGTAGGACAAGTGTTGATCACATTTGTCCACACCTCCCATGAGCTTGTTGTATGCAGCAATGACAGTGGCCGTCTCTTTTTTCTTTGCCATCGTTTTACCTGGGGGCTGGTTGGTGCTCAGCATAAATATTTGGCGCTTGTCTTTGTAGACTGTGGCCATCAGTGATCCCTGCTCCATCTGCAGCAGATCCCCTTGGTTGGCAAGTCTTGCTTTCTTCACCTCCATTGGCAGTCCTTTCCTGTTGGGCATAACTGTCGCGCAGGCATATGTCCCCTTGGCACGCAGATTTTTCAGGAGGGGCACAGAGGTGAAGAAGCGGTCAAAGTATAAGTGCCTGTTCTGGTTGAAGTAGTCAGAGGCCAGTTTGTTGACGACTTCTTCCCCCAGGCTGATACTGGTGTCCTGGCGACTGTGACGACCGGTGTAGACGTCAAAATCCACACAGTAGCCCGTTTCTGCCTCACATATTTGCCACACCTTGATGCCCCATTTTGTTGGCTTTCCTGGCATAAACTGCTTGAAAAATACGCGTCCCTTGAAGCCTATCATGGATTCATCTACACTCAAGTCACGGCCTGGATTGTACTGTGACTTGAACAAGGGCTTCAACATGTTGAGAAAGGGCCTAATTTTGAAGAGGGGATCATAGTCAGGGCTGTCACGCCCAGGTGTGTTGCTGGTATCTCGCAGGTGAAAATATTGATTCAGCTTCAAGAACCTTGTTTTTGGCATGACAGCACTGACCCATGATTCAGAAAATTTGTCGTCTGTAGACCAGTAGAGGTGCACCCTTGGCACAGGTTTCATCCCCATCATGATCAGCATCGACAGGTAAGCTTTCATTTCTGCTGGTGTTGTGTCTGACCATAAGGGGTCTGTGGCTAAGCCCTTAGCAGCGATCTTTTGCCTGGCGTAATTATTTGTTTCATCAGCTGCTGTTTGAAAAAACTGCTCAGGTACAAATAAAAAAAAATAATCCAGTGGTTTGGCATCGGAGGGAGAGTGTGAGTGGGGCCAGTTGGCAGTACGAATTCATTCACTGCAACCGGCGCGCCTGCACTTCGCCACGTCGTCTGCAACGATGCCAGTGGAATGTCGTCGTCAGGGTCACTTTCCTCTTCACTATCTTCTCCAATTTCATCTCCATCTTCAGCTACTTCAATTTCGACATCAGATTCGTTGCCTAAATCTCTTTCACACTCCTCCAGTTGTCGCAAAATAGCTTGCGTTTCCTCATCAGTGTAATCTTCGAACATTTCTTCTTCGTAAATGGCAGCCATTCTCAACACAAAGAAAGCGTGTGAATGAAAAGGTCGGACGCTGACCGATATCTTGTAAATGAGGCGATGTGTGGTACCAGACTCAGCATCATTCTTTCATTGGTTTATCCTGACTTTCGCGGGAAACTTCATTCATGAGGTGTGTGTAACCCCTAGTGCTTAGAGCGTGATGGAAATTCCCCACCAGGCCTAAGTAACGGGAGGCGGGCTGCGGCGGGTGTAAATAAAAAGCGGGGTTTCCCGGCCGGCGGGCTGCGGCGGGATAAAATGGGAAAGGGTTAAGCTATCTCTCAGTGAGAAATGCAATGTCAACATGCTCATCTAAGTTGAAGTCAGCAGTGACATCTGCTTTGCCATCCATGCATACTGACCAAGCGTTAAATAAACACATTTTTAGTTTGTCAGAGTCACAAACAGACCGGGACATTGATAGCGAGCCATTTGAAACAGTGTCATGATGCTGATGAGTGGGTGACTCGGAGAACAAAAGATGAAAACTGAGGCAATGGAGATGAGCCATGGAACACAGAGTCATGTGTGGGTGAGTGCACAGTATAGGAGTGAGAGTCACAGGGGCTGTGTGGAGAAGGCTGAGACGATGATGGTTCAGGCGAAGTATATACACAAAAATACCAAAAAAACGAAAAACAAAATGAACCACAACAAAAACAAAAGAAATGAAACAAAACAGCAAGAAAAACAAAAAGAGACAACAACAGCAAAAAACAACTCCAAAAAATTTTCACTCACGTACCGGTACTGTCTCCTGTTTCACATGAAATAAGTCCAGTATAAAATACAGCAAAAAATAGACCACATACACAGACACACACATACAGAAATTACACCAACTGTTGTGACTTCTGATCATAAGTGAGAAATGATGACACTCACTTACTGTCTGTAAGTGAAGCACAAACTCAAACTACACAACTAAACAAATAATTTATAGCTGCACTTGGTCAAATGATAAACAATAAGGATTCCAAAAAATGAATTGACAGATAACGCTGAATTTCGTTCTATACAACGCCAAAGTTAATGATAAAATGGTTTAAATAGCAATACGTGTAATATCAACGACAGCCACTGTCAAGAATTTGTTTCATAGATAGGTAATCGCTCTCTTCGGCCTACGATACTGTAGTCTAATGATTCACTGTCAGGTGACGCGGTAGACTGCGCGCGCCTGTCTGCGAGCGTTGAGGCGAAACAACCCCACCGCGAGCTGCAAGTGGCTGCCAATTTGGGTGCCTACCAGCGCTAAGCTGTCTGTTTTTACATTGTGTAAATGAGTGACGGACAAAGGGGAAAGCCAGGCTGTACCGTTAAAACATTTTTTTTTACCCATTACTAGCGTGCGTGCGTGTGGTGAGTGTGTATGCGTGTGTGTGTTTGAGAGTGCGTGCGCGCGTGTATGTAAAGTTTGGCTCTCTCTTCCTCATACACACACACCACACGCACGGGCGCGCTCACACACACACGCACACAGCACACACACACACACACACACACACACACACACACACACACACACACTCAACACACAACACACATGGACAAACACAGAGATTCATGATTCACGTATTATGATATTTATTCTGAAAAAGATTAAAGTCTCTTACTTAAGGAATCTGACAGCTTGAGATGATTGACAGAGGGACAGGTGTTTTAATTTTCGACACTTTTTTCTTTGGAGTTCAGGATGTTAGTTTTAACCCTTATGCATTCACATTCTTTGAGACCTATCTCCCCCTAGATTTCGGATTCTTTAGGTCATCATAAACCCAAAATGGGTTGTTTGATTTAACTGTCTACCACGTGCGTACAAGTGACAGAGCAATATGAAAATCGGCAAGTACAGTCACAGTACAATATGGTAGGGCCCAGAGGGTTAATCATTGTACGACGCATAGTAATACTCTGTTTCCCTTGCCACTGGACTGCAGAATGCGGGAAACACATGGCTACGGGGTAAGGGCGGACATCTGATATCTGGCATCTGGTGCCAGGCTGACCGATCAACTAAAAGATGGAATAGGGAGCTACTGCAACAGCCATGAATGGCAAGAACTTGCTGTATGTATACTCCTAATCATAATTTAAGGGCCACTTCTTCCTTCCTCTCTAATTTTAAGTTGAAATAATTGACAATGTTTAGAATTGATTCTATGTTTTATTTCATCATTTCCACACCTGTTTTGGAAAAAGAAATTAGCACAATGACCCATTAGTGAACAGCACATGCATTTAAAGGAACATCCCCCCCTTTTCAAAAAACAGAAAGTGTCAGATTTGGCCAATCTGTTTTCAATATCGCGTGTGTCCGCCCCGAGCCTGGATGCATGCTTCACAGCGCCGATGCATCGACCCCACAAGGGTACGGAGTGTGTCCTGAGGGATGGCCGCCCACTCGATCTGCAGGATGTCGACCAGCCTGGCCAGGGTGCCCGGTGGGGGGTGGTTGTCCCTGATGCGCCTCCCGAGCACATCCCAGAGGTGTTCAATTGGGTTCAGGTCAGGTGAGCACGCTGGCCAGGCCATACGGACGACTTCATGCTGCTCCAGGAAGTCGGTCACAAGGCGTGCTCGATGCGCAGGTGCATTGTCGTCCTGGAAGATGGCGCCTTGACCAAGGTCCACAAGCGCAGGCAGTGCCACGGCCGCCAGAACCTCGTCCCGGTACCGGACCCCGTTCAGGATGCCGTCAATGGGGAGCAGGGGGGTCCGGGTACCACGGCTCATGCCACCCCACACCATCACCGACCCGCCGCCGTACCGGTTATGCTCTTGGACAGTGGCGTCAGCGAACCTCTCCCCTTGACGTCGCCACACCCGAGCCCGGCCATCGTTAAAGGTCAGGGTGAACCTGGACTCATCCGAAAACAAGACCCGGGCCCACTGTTGCCTTGTCCAGGTCACGTGCTCCCTGGCCCAGGTCATGCGGCGCACTCTGTTGACCGGTGACAGCACGGGTCGCCACGGGTCGGACGGCCGGTCTCCGTGACCTCAAGTTTGCCTCATGTAGCCGTCTTCTCACCGTGCTGCAGCTGATGTTAGCACCTGTTGCGTCCCTCAGCTGACCCCTCAAGGTCACCGCAGTGGATGCCCTTTCCCTCAGGACGGAGAGGGCAAGGTAGCGGTCTTGCTGTCTTGTCGTTACTCTGGGTCGACCCATGTGACGCCTTTCCTGGACTGCTCCAGTCTCATTGAAGCGCTCCAGCAGTCTCTGGATTGTGGAATGCGACACTTCAAGTCGTCTAGCAACTTCCCGCTGCGCTAGGCCTTCATCAAGCAGAGCGAGGGCTCTCCCCCGCTGCTCATCCGTCATCCGTCGTCTTGCAAGCATGGTTAAAACGAACCAAGAACGGGTCCTTTTTATCCTCGTCTGCGGGCAACTTTGGCTGGAGTAGTGTTCAAAAAGGGCTTGCCTTGCACGTGCAAAGCGAATTTTGTCGCTACCTTGCCTGCGTCGTCAGAGAGACCCTGCTGAAGATTCGACAATTTCGTGTGGAAATTGTCTTCCTTGGGCCGCCCATTGCAAATCGGCAAATCCCCAAACACGTGCCAAAAGGAAACTGCAATGTTGTCTGAGCTCTTATCCATTCAGTTACGGCAACGAATTGGAGAAAAGAGTAAGAGAAAATAGGTTATTTCTCCTTTCAAAAATTGACTCAAAAACGTTCCTGGCCCTTCAATAATGACGTGTAGTATATTTTGGAATTAATGAAATGTTTTCTATTTTTCAAATGAACAAAATTTAATGTTTGTTTGTAGGCTAAAACATGGGTAATTTTTATATCTAGTGATAAAAATAAATGCACTTACCAATTCAACAATAAAATGTTCTTCCAGATCAGTCGGAAGGCAGTGTAAAACAGACAGTCTACTGAGACAGGCATTGTAACTACATCATTTTATCCAAGGAATGGCATGAAATTGACAGTATTCAAACCACTGCTGATACAGAAGCTGTGGGTCAACAGAAATTGATTCATCACCAATAGTAGTTTTTCACATTCATCGTTATCACGTAGTCTTTCCATTTAAAGGTATGCTTTGACACTGATCTTCCCAGCATTGTTTCCACAATTTGATGGCGGACTTTCTTTGCTTTATCGGCATTCACGTACTTGCCAGATGTTACACCATTTGCAGTGTTGCAGAGTAAGGGTGAATCTTATCTGATGGGATCTCTGCTAATGAGGTATTGAAGAATTGCCTGGATGTCCTTGTCATTCCACACCTGACGAGACTGTTGCTTTCTTATGCTATTCACTTGAGAAGTAACTTCTCTCCTGACGCAATTTTCCTGTTTTTACAAGAGATCAATAGATTTCACCTGATATGATTTTACGTCCAAGTATGGTTTTCTTTCATTGCATTTTAGACTTGTAAGGTTAACGGTGAGCATGGTTTTTAACTGTTGTCTTTTATCTTAACTTGGTTGTCGTTTTTGATGGGGTGTTAGCCCTGATATGGCTCTAGTAGTCGGCTGGGTATACTTTCAGAAAGCTTCCTGCCTGGCCTGTTGAGGATCTTCAGAGGAAGGAGATGGTTTTGTTTTCTTTGCATCGGTAAATCTAGCAGGAATGTTCCAACATGTTCTAAAGCTGACACTGCAGGCATTGTATACACAATGTCCCATGCAAAAAGGTCTTCCCGACATGCTGACCGAATTCTGTCACATACTGTTTTTACCCAGCTGTCATCTCGTTCTTTGCAAATATGTATAATAGTTGCCTGAAATCCCTCATTTGGTTTAGTTTTTACTAGGAAAGCTTCATGTTCATTTCTGCCAGTAGGAACACCAGCAGGGGTGCCACAAAATGGGCAGTGTATCTTGCTGTAGGGGGTCTCTGGCGTGGTGACTATGGGTCGTTCTGGCGTGCCATGTGAATAACGGACACAGATGCAGTGGTGCGTTGTTCTTGAAGTTGCTGTTTTTGAGCAGCTGTTTCTACGGTGAGGGTGGTGATGTGTTCTTTAAGGCGATGGAGGGTGCTAGAGTTTGTGGCGGTAGTCTGTTGAGCTGTGGCGTCAGGCTGCTGTCCTCCCTCATCCGTTGTTGTGCTTCTATGGTGGTGTCCATGAAAGTGGAGTCAGCTTTTTCTCTAATGTAACGTTTCAGGTCTCTTCTAAGAGGCAGGATGCAGCCCATTGACAAAGGTGTCCTGCAGTACAATATCTGGCAATGCATTGGTAGTGGCTGCGTTCATCTTTGAGAACAGGAGTCGTATGGCTGCAGCATATTCTCCCACTGTTTCAATGAGGCCTCGCTGCAGTTTGAAGAATGCCCCGGTGAGCGTGATGGAGTCCCTCTGTTCTCTCCAGTGCTGCTCAAGGACGATGAAGATCTTCTCTAGTGTGTTGATTTCTTCAGCCTCTAGGGACAGGACTTGTTGCTGTGCCCGGCCTTCATGGGCGCTCGGAAGCTAGCCAGCTGCAACATGGTTGGTCATGGGTTGTAGCGTGAGCAGAAGTTTTGCTTCACAGATGAAGCTTTCAGCATCCTCTTCTCCAGAGAATTTTGGGAGTTTGTGGGCTCGGAGGGTGTGCAGGGTCTGGTCATGGTTGGGTCTCTCCTACTCTGTTTCTTATTGGTCCTTAGTGCTACTTTGGATTTTCTTGACAGGCTGGTCTCTTCTCTTTCTGGATGGTCATGGTCCAGTCCTGCTTGCAGCGCCAATTGTGATGGTGTGGTGGTAAGGGTGAAGACAGGCGGCAGAGGAGCACAGATGGTAATGCAGCTTGACAAAGAAGACCCAGGGAAGGTAGAACTGGTGTTTCTTTATTCCGTCCTAACCGTTCATGACTAGACCAGAGGAGAAAGGCATCCACAGCATTCACGCTCACCCCACATGTACTCGGCGTGTGAACCGCAATGACGACATTGCAAGCCTGTAGGCGAATCGACTCTCTGGAACCCCTGAGGGGGCCAGATTTATGTTTCTTCATGCAAGCTCAATGGTGTTTATCTTGCAGTCCATTTAACAAATATCAGCATATTGTACATCAGAAAAATCTGCACAGCACACAGATTGTTGTAGTCTACATCATTTTGCATAATATGAACTTAGATTGAAACTATGAGTGATTTAATGTATCTGCCCCACAGTGTTCAAGATGTTTGTTTTTCATATGCTTTGAGTGTACACATCGATCCCCAGAAAGCTCCTGCATTTTTTGATACAAGATTAGACAGTGTGGCTTGTTCATCATCATTCTCCTCTGAATATTGGTATACTTTTGGACCTCTGAATGTTGGTATACTTTCAGGCCTCTGAATATAAGTATACTTTCAGGAAAGCTTCCTGCCTGGCCTGCTGCTCCTTGAAAAAAAAAATCCATGTAATGATCAATGTTGTTCTCCATATATTAAACAGTTTTAGAAAAAAGACTGAGTGGGTTCTGTTTCATGCATATAAACGTTGTCCGAAGCACATTCTTCTTAGACAGTTATAAGATGATGGCAGCTAATCAACACTTGTTTTTTGAACGTCTATGCAGGTCTCACTTTGCCATTGGCAATGCTTAGCTAGTCTCTGATTAATCTAATTTTAAATCACATATACAGTGATATTAAATGTCTATGACAGGCAGGAAAAAATACTATGGTTCTCCTTCTGTTCTTACACTATTGTGCTTTTTTCTTCTTTCTGGTCGAAGTTGGCGTGACAGATTTGAGTCTAAGTGAACTGATAGTCAACTGTTCCTTCATCAAAATTTTGATTTTTTGTGTTGGATTGTTTACTCCACATACTCTTTTGCTTTCAATTCACTGACCATTGCATGAGTTTCTTCACCACCCTGCTCACCTAGAAATCCTAAGCCAAATTTCCATTCCTGTATTAAGGTAGTGCAGTGGCATTCAAGGATGTGCTGTTTTGGTGTGATGCGAAAATTGCTGAACTCCGACCTGTAGAATATCATGTACTTTTCAATGTTGCTTTGAATCTCATGAATGTCTGCTTGAGAAACAGGTCTTGTGTGTGAAATTTGTGTGTGCACTGCTGCATATAGTCCATTCAGGGTTCTAAATTTTTCTGCAGTGGCATCTGCTTAGAAATGAACTTCTATGCTATCAGTACGCTGGACAGTTTTGTCAACTACACTCTGATAAATATTTCAGAATACATCAGTTTGAAGGTATTTATGGCAGTGGTTGCCAACAAATGATATTCCATGGTAAGCTTGCACAGCAATTTTATTGTCTTTTAAAACTGTGTCCAGGTTGGAGGTGACAGGTCCTGACATAAATGGCAGCTCTCCTAATTATTCTTTCCTCTTTTCCAGGCTGTCATAAAGATCATTGATGTTGTTCTGTGCTTCTCCTTCTAACTTAACAAGTTCACCGCTCAAGCCCTCTCTAGAAATTCTGTGCATAACTTCACTCATCCTTGTCTCTGCCTTGAACAATTCTTTTTCTCGTCTCTGAATTTGTTGAAGCTGATTGACATACTGGCCAAACTGCGTTCTTGTTTCATGGCTTGTATCAGTGTCACTTGCCAGGGACTCAGCAATACAAATGTCAAGATTGTGGCATTCTTTTTCTAGCAAGTCATGGTGCTTTTTCACAATTCCAAGAAGAATATGCAAATATGGTGGTGCCATATTGGTGAGCGGGACATCAAATATGGGTGAATGAATGACATTGTTGTAAGCTTTGTTTTTTTCTTGTCACAGCCATGGCGCTTATATTGCCTGAAGTCTCTCTTGATGCTTTCTAGGTTATGCTGTGGTATTTCAGGTTGGTCTGATGGGGCCTTTTGCATTTGCGACTTTGAAGTTTTACACCACAAACATGGATGAACTGCCTGTGGACCAGACAAACCAAAAATCTTTTGAAGAAAATCATAGTCTCTGAAAAGAACAACTTTTATCTGCTTTCCTTTCCACTGTTTTGTTTCCAAATTGGCAATTTCATTTTTGTACGGTTCTAGCACCCTTGCAAGATTGTCACGAGAATCTTTGCAGTTCACAATTGTAATCAAACGTGTGTTATTCTTAGAATTGGCTTCCTTCACATTACCTAGTTGCAGCATGAACTTGAAATTCTCACCACCAAGTCTCACAAGTTTTATACTTCATTCTCTGGTATTGTATTGTGCCATGTCAGCAGATTTTGTTCATGAAGCTGATCCAGAAGGTTTGTCACACAAGTGTGTAAATCTAGAATGTAGCCTACAGGCAGTGTTACTTGTTGTTTGCTTTCATTATCATGAAGCTTTTTCTCTCTGACATTGATTTCTCCACATACAGCTTTTTCCTCATAGGATCTCTCTGTCTGCTCTCCGGCCATTCCAACACCTATAGCTCGCAAGAATCTCCTTTGTTTTCTGTACTTATTCCAGCTCAACCCTAAGCTTGTACGTAGGGCAGAGCCTTGTCGTGTTGAAATCACAGGGCATTTGAATCCTACAGCTGACAAAAGTTTCTCTTTACTTTGCTAGCTTTCCTCAATTCAGTGCTTTGTTGTATTAATTCATCCTCACCTGTGCTGCCTGATACCTGCATTCTAATCTTTTCTAACATTTTTACTCTTTTCTTCTTTGTAGGAGAGGACGCCAGCGTCAATGTCTTTCTTGCCATGGTCACTTTCGTCAGTACTAATGGTTGTCCTTTTGTCTTACATCTCACTGTACGACGGTGAGACATGGTTTTTAAGTGTTGTCTTTTATCTTAACGGGTTGTTCTTTTCTTTTTGATGTGGTGTTAGCCCTGATATGGCTCTAGTGGTCGGCTGGGCTATAAACAATATGAAATGAAATGAAATGAACCTCACTGTACACTTGTCACCTGAATCATTTATCTTTAGCATGAAAGAACAATACTTTTACTTTTAAACACACCAGAGACTGTTCCCCAGTTTTCCTAGGCTGAGCTACAAGGTGCAATTACAGATTGTAAACAATGCAGAAGTTTCTACAGATCGCAAAGAGGGGCTGCAGGCCTTACTGTCAGCTAGCGCCACTGTGGCCGAGGGAAAGGAATGCCAGATAAAAGGGTATCAGGTGTCTGCAGCCAGTGAACTAAAGGGTGGATTCTGCTCTGGCTGTGAGGCAGTGGAGTGAGAGTCACAAGGGCTGTGTGGAGATGGCGGAGACGATGATGGTTCAGGCGAAGTTGGGGATGGCAGTGGCTGAGGTGGAGATGAAGGCGGGACAGAAGGTGAAGGCGGCACCATCAGGGCAGAAAGTGAAGGCGGCACCATCCAGACAGAAGGTGAAGATGGCAGAGGTGAAGACGAAGTCTGCGGCAGCAAGGACGAGGGAAGGAGCAGTGGAGGAGAGGATGAAGTAGAAGATGAAGTCACCAGTGACGGGGACAAAGATGGTGGTGGTAGAAAGAGAGGGTGGTGGTGGAGGGGGGCACAGTGGTGGTGATAGGGGGCAGGGAGTTGAGAGGAGCCCAGACGCATGAGCATTAGGAAAGCGTGGCAACGAACAAAGAGGCTGGGGCGGTGAAAGGTGCAGCAGCACCTGAGCAGTCAGGCAGCCCAGACCAGCCAACACAGCCAGGCTCAGAGTAAGGGGCATCAGCTGAGGTGGACAGTTGTCAGGGGGCAGTGAGTCAGTCAAGTCAGTGGTGTGTGGGATCGTGTGGTGTTGGACTGGTTCAGCTGGAGGCAGGTTGTGCCAAGGACGTTGGAGATGTCCAGCACAACAGGACCGTGCAGTGCGGGGCTCACAACACGGCCCCATCTCATGTATGCACTGATAGACGTCTCTACTGAGGTCGCACTTGCTGTGTTGAAGTCACAGTCCAATTTGTTTTATGAAGGACGCATCCATTGTGGCAAGTCAGTTGGGAAAGGAGGGTAATTGCAGATTGATGTGTGGGTTGGTCAGTTCACAACACACTTGGACCAGAGAAGCAAATACAGTTCAGTACAGTCTGCATACAGGCCAAACTCAAACAACAAACAGGTGAGTTGTTCTTACATCAACAACAGTCAACAAAGGCTTGGGAGCAGTAGATATACGGGTGTACTGACTGTGCACCTGACAAACCATAGACTTTCAGAATGAAATCATAGTCGCCAAATACAAACAGCCGCACTCTCTTTCCATCCCATTGCATGGACTTGGGTGCTTCGATCTGGTCCTTGTAAAGTGACGGGATCCTCCTCAAGTTGTCAGTGGTGTCGAGGCACTCCCACCATCGTCAGCAAGCAGGTGTTGTGCTTGGAATTGGGGTTTCTGACATTGGCGATTTGCATCATCAGTTTGAAGGTGCTGCCACCATGGTCCCCCCCTATCTTGACCCACACCTTGCCGGATGTAATGGTCCTGTCATGCCATGTCAGGTTGCCTTGTTTCTTGTGTTCCTCTAGGAAACTGGTGACAAACTTTGGGATGTCACCTACAAAACCCACTGGTGTTCTTTGTAACTCCACTCTGTCGTCTCCTTCGTTGTAGAAACTGAGTGATCGTCTCTCCACCTGTACATCTCCACAAAGGGCTTTTCTCTGCTGCTGCTTCTCTTTCTGCTCACTGGCGAATTTAACCCCTACTTTTCTAAGAAATCATTTCTGTTGCCTGTACTTTGGCCAGCTAAGTCCAAGTACTATTCTAAGTGCAGATCCTTGAATTTTGTTGACTGAGGGGACTTTACAGCCTGCAGCATCATGAATCATCTTTCTTCTAGCTTTGCTTGTCCTTTTTATTTCTGTGCTTTGTTGTTGAATGGCATCGTGTGCAGTGTCCCCTGACATTCATTCGTAGCTTGGCCATCAGTCTTGCTCGTTTCCGTTTGAGTGGGGATGGTGCAGTAATAGTGGACTTCCAAGGTTTTGTTATCTTTTTGAAAATCAGTGGGTGTCCCCCTGTTTTGCACTGAACAGTCATCTTGTCACTGGATTTATTCATTTTTATTCTATTCAGGTGTGTCAGATAAAGTTCCTCTTCTGTAGACAATGGTGCGCTCAGCTGGTCAACAGGCCTGATGTTTCTGCACTGCTTGACCAAGGGTGAAGTTACAGTATCAACAGTAGATGGTGCAGCTGTAACAGGAGATGACACACAACTTCCGATGACTGCATACTTTGTAGATGATGTCACAGATGCAGAGACTGTGACCGTTGTTCTTGTCTTGACTGGTGTTGACGCTGACAGGGAAGCTGGCAAGAAAGTGATATCACCAGGCAGTTGTCTTTTCTTTGCCTGTTTGCTGGCTTTTAGTGGTCTACCACCTTTGCTTTGGCTAATGAAATGACAACACATGGTGTACTGGCTGATTGAAAGAGACGGGTCATATTCGGTCCAAATGAGGGGCCCTTTTCTGACTGTTTCTGCTGCGTTTTCTGTTGCTTTTGAATACGCGTTTGTTCTGTGCTTGGAATTGCTCAGGCGCTTGTAACATCTTTCACACACTGACTTCGGATGTTTGTTTTCAGAGTCTTCTTGAACATGAAAGAACGTTGTAACAGGAAGAAATGGCTTCAGAATATTTTGAACAAAGTTTTACATTCTTACATTTGTCTTTCATTTGTCGCTTCACACGTTCACCACAAAGTCTACACAAAGAATTGAGCTGGAAAACGTGCTCAGACAAAGAATGTTCTCTCTCCCACTCCATGATGGATTCAGTTACTCGCACGCCTCGGCGTTATCATACACACGTTACTGTTTCTCACATGTCATAGCAACCATTCCTGAGGCCAGGCAGAAAACCACATGAACATAACCACGAACAATTCCCCAACACTTCTGTCGAAACCTTGAGTGTGTCAGAACTATTTTTCCGTGCTTTAATACAAACCAAACATCACAAAAAATGAAGCGTGCCTAGCCCGCGCAAGTAACAACAAAGAAGGCGGAATTCTTGCACATGGTGGCGGCAGTGCCTGGAGTGCAGGGTCAGAGCGGGGTCAGTGCCGGAGTAGCCCAGCGCCGGCATCCAACTAAAGGGAACGATTTCAACGAAACTGAGCCGCCGTGTCTCCACTCTGTGTGTCCCTGTTCAAGTCGGCGGACCTGAACCTGTGATAGGATCAGGTCTCCAGGGTAATCAGATACGGTTGGGTTGCACTGTTGCCGAAAGGTAAGTCCCCTTCCTCATCAGGTAATGTGCAAGGACAGGTGACATGTAAAAATTGTCGGTGCACACACAGTGGCCCAGGTTGTGTAGTGGTTGAATCAACCCGATCACCACATGTGCACTCAGTCCCAGCAGGCGGCTGACTTGGTTGCCGTGTCATCCCGTGTAAATTTCAAAGTTGTAACAGTAGGCTGTCACAGCGTCTGCTACAACCCAGAGCTTCAAGTGAACTTGACAGGCTTGTTTTTCATAAATTGCTTGATGCCTAACCTCCCTTTGAAAGGCATCATAGCTTTGTCAACTGTTATCTGTTTGTGAGGGATATATTCCCTCATGAATGCAGCCCGAACTGTGTTCACAACACAATGGATTTTTGTCGCTTCTGTCGATAGGTGTTTCAGGGTCCGTGAAATACAGGTAGTGGCGTATTTGAAAAAACCTGTTCCTGCTAATCAATTTTGGAATACTGGTGCTGAGCATGAAATATTTCGACCCTGAATACCAGTACAATGCATTGCGGTCGACTTGACAATGTCCATCATGAGCATGACGCCAGAGAAAGCTTTTAGCTCTGACACTGTCAGTGGCTGCCAACCACTCTTGTTGTGCTGTGGATCTTCCCTTCTCCTTTTTTCCACATTTTTAATTGTAAAGTCACAAATTTTTTGAAAAGTGCGTCCGAATAAAACAAACTAAAATAATCATGTGATGACATGGATGTGTCTAACACACGCGATGGTCCAGGGCACTGTTGAAAGGTATGTTGCGTTTGTGGTGGTTTAAACATACCTTGGGTCCATTCGAAACGAGGTTTCACATAGAATAGTGGTAACCTCTCATCGTCTAGTTCATCACCACTGTCCAAATCCTGTGCATCAGCAACAGTTTGATCAGTTCTCTCCACTGTTCTGTCAAATGCAACAGATCGTACCCGTAATAATAATAATAATTACAGTATTTATATAGGAAAATCTTGATAAAATCAAATCTAAGCGCTGAACAGACACACACGCACGCACGCATGCGCACACATGCACGCGCGCGCACACACACACACACAACATACACACACACACACAGCTATAAATGGGGAGAAAGAATAAAAGCAATGGAAAATTATAGAGAGCATATTATATACAATTATATATTACAATGTGATTCCCCTCCGAGTGGAGACAGGCTGCAGAGGGGTTGAGTGAGGTCAGGATTTTATGCAGAGGAGAAAAGGTGAGTTTTGAGAGCGGACTTGATGGAGACAAAAGTAGGTTGCTGACGGACTGAGAGAGGAAGTTTGTTCCAGGAGAGTGGACCAGAAACAGAGAAGGCTCGTGGACCATAGGTATTGAGCTTAGTGCGTGGAAAGCGAAAAGTCAGAGGATCGGAGGCAGAGCGGAGGGTACGTGAGGGAACATAGATCTCAAGTAGGCTTGATAGGTAATCGGGGGCTGCGTTATTGAGGCTTTTGTAGCACATGGTGTCTAGTTTGTACTGTATGCGCTTTGATACAGGGAGCCAGTGAAGTTGTGCCAGGAGAGGAGATATGTGGTCAGCTTTTTTCTTTTTTGAGTAGGCCTACAAGGCGTGCAGCATTGTTTTGAATGCGCTGTAGGATGTGAATGGTGGAGGCAGGAAGACCAGACAGGAGTGAATTACAATAGTCAATGCGAGACATTATGAAGGAGAGAACGAGTTTTGCAGTTCTTTCGACAGAGAGATACTTCTTGATCAGGCTTATACGATGGAGGTGATAGTAGCAGGATCTGGCAGTTTGAGAAATAAAGTTGTTCATGGAGAGGGTAGAGTCAAGGCAGACACCAAGGTTTTTAGCTGAATCAGAAATTGGGACTGATGTGTTACATAATGGGAGAGAAAGAGGAGGCAGCTGAGAAAGTTTCTGACGGGTGCCAATGAGGATAGCTTCTGTCTTGTCGTCGTTAAGCTGAAGTTTATTGTATGTCATCCAGTTCTTAATGTCCGAGTAACACTCAGTGGTGTGAGTCAAGAGGCGCTGTATATTGTCATAACGGTGAGTGTTGTCATAGTGGACATTGATGTCACCTGGAATGATGAGATTTCCAGGTAAGAGCGTGTTGGCAGAGCTAGGTGGAGGTCGATAGACACAGGAGACGGTGATGGGGTGAGGGGTGGATTGAAAGGATACTTCAACGTGCTCGAAAGAAGGATGGGAGAAAGGCAGAGACTGCGAGAAAGATAGGTGGGAATGGAGTGAGTCGTTGTAGAGGATGGCGATACCGCCACCTCGGGATGGGCGATGGAAAGAAGCAAGCCTGTAACCACTCAGAGTGAGACTCGCATGTATAGGTTCGTGACCAAAGGGGTTAAGCCATGTTTCGGTGATAAAAGCAATGTCAACATGCTCATCTGCGATGAAGTCAGCAATGACATCCGCTTTGCCATCTTTGCATGTTGACTGAGCGTTAAAAAGGCATAGTTTTAGTTTGTCAGAGTCACATGGCGGTGGCCAAGGTGGAGATGAAGGCGAGCACCGACGGGACAGAAGATGAAGGCGGCACCAGCGGGACAGAAGATGAAGGCAGCATCGACGGGACAGAAGACGAAGGCGGCACCCGCAGGACAGAAGATGAAGGCGGTACCAGCGGGACAGAAGATGAAGGCGGCACCAGCAGGACAGAAAATTCACCGCGCTCACTAGTATCGCTATCCATCTTCTCTCTTTGGTTTACGCTATGCGTCTGACAAAGACGAATTCTGCCGTTTTACTAACAGGAAAATATCCCGTGAGAAACTGACCACAGCATCCTGTTATAATCAAACCCAGTACAGTAAGATAAACACTGGCCTGTGCCAGACTACTATACGGGGTGACAGATGCAATCGAGGTATGTGTGTCTAACGGGTCAGCCAGTGCTCGGTCTTCGGCCTTGGGAAGGAAAGAGGGATTTCTCTACTGTTGGATGTCTGTGCAGCAGGAATGAAAGGAGTATTTTCAGCTGACCAGACATCCAGGCTGTGGGGCTGAAAGGGTTAAGCAGCGTTAATACAAAACATTCCTCTGCAGTTAATATCACTTGGATTGAATGAAACTTGGGTGTCATTTTTAACATGGTGTTAGTCCTGATATGGCTCTAATACTAGTAGTAGCGGCTGGGCTTTTTAAGCAGTATGAATCTGAACCTAAATCAGAAGGAAAAACACATGATCGCCCAGGATGTTCTCCTCGGCTCACTGACTGCCTGAAACTTGCGCTCTAGTCTTTGTGAATGCAAAGACTAGGATAACTTTCACAGAAGGTCCTGTATTGACTGGGGATCTCCACAACAGAAAACATGCAACAGAGTGTACCTGAACACTCAAAAGTCCTGTCTGGGATGGTTGTCAAGATTAGATTATCTTCCCAACTGCTTCAACATCTTCAAGTGTTTCCAGATAGCCTTCGAATTGTTTTTTATCTTCTAATATCTGGGGTAATGACAGCGATTGTACCCATACCGTGGAACGTACCAAATCCCCGAAGAGTGCACTCTTTTGTGATCAACATTGTTAGCAACATACTTTACAGAGTGATCTTTTGTGATGCCTGGAAGTCTTTGCAGACACTTCAAACATTTGACTTCAGAACATGATATACAGAATCCAATCCGGAACAGGATGTCAGTTAAAAACTGAGATGCAAACTGGTGGTGCATTGAACAGTCAGGCCCACTTGTGAAGGAGCATGCAGCATTCTGGGTCTTACAGCTTTCATGATGGCTTGGCCTATGGCAGCTATTTTTAGATCATTCTTTTTTTCCCCACAGAAGATTGTCTTCAGGAACAACTGGAGTGATTTAGGGACAAAATATAAGTTCCCCAGGAAAGTCTGTAATATAAAGTGATCTTGAATACACTTTCTTGGTAGCAAAAACTTTGATAACACTTTTGATGAGTTTCGCAGTTCCAGTTAAGTTCAGCTTTTTTGTATTTTATTCTTCTGTCTGCGAGGTGTCAAAGTACTGGTTGAGGATATTCCAAGCAACTGTTCTCAGAGTCACCACATTGATCTTTTTGCTTCTGCTTGGTATTAAAATATCTGCCCCTCAGTGTTCAAGATGTTTGGTTTTCATGTGTTTCGTAGCGTACACATCAATCCTTGCAAACTCCTGCATTTTTGATACAAGATCAGACAGTGTGGCTTGTTCATCATTATTCTCCTCTGAATATTGGTAAACTTTCTGGCCTCTGAATATTGG